>JAVDOI010000014.1:3445278-4040278 GCA_032191485.1 Leptoclinus maculatus | reverse complement strand
CTACATCCCTATGAGCCCTGGGCCACATCACTTTGATTTCCCAGGATTCTCTGCAACATTACCTGCCCGTAAGGGGAGCAGCGCCTCCCTGTGTCACCGGCCCAGCCGCCTCAGTGATGTCACACCACCACCCGTCAACCGAAACCTCAAACCTAACAGGAAATGTGAGTTTCTGACCCAAAGTTTGGGTCGTCTTGTTTGTTTTGTTGATTGTTTTCACAAGGACAATGATTTTTTTTCTTGACAGTCTCTGCTCTTGTTTTCCACAGCGAAGCCAACACCTCTTGATTTGAAGAACAGTGGGATCATTGATGAGCTGCCATTTAAGAGCCCAGTCACCATGTCCTGGACACGGCCCATGTGAGTCTCATATCAGTCATTCGAGCTAGGTTACCTAAGGCCACTGACACACACACACACACACACTGTCCTGCACGGTCAGAAGGTAGAAGCACTAACAGTCCTGTCTGCTTTGCTTCAGGCCTGCTATGAACTCCATGTCGTCCCAGCATTGTCGTCCCATCTCCACACAAAGCATCACCAGCACCGACTCTGCAGACAGTGAGGAGAATTATGTGGCTATGGTGAGTCCCAATAGCCGGAGGGGAGATCAGGAGAGCACATTGTGTTCTTTTGTTTTTAATGATCCACTTGTTTTCGTGCTACGCTTACTCTGTGTGAGTGACACCTCCCTCTCTCGTCCCCATTAGCAGAACCCAGCGTCTACCTCCCCAGCCGTGAGCGGCACCAGTAGCCCGGCCCCTCGGAAGTGTGGCAACGTGGACTACCTAGCGCTGGACTTCCAGCCAGGGTCACCCAGTCCGCACAGAAAAGTAAGCAGATGATTTGGTAGACTCAATTTGTTCTGCATTTGTTTTTTTTATTTCTACCGCAGTGCAGTTCGCCCCCGGGCCAGAATCTCACTCTCCTGCTTATTTATCATTCCGCAGCCATCTACATCCTCCGTGACCTCGGATGAGAAGGTGGACTACGTGCAAGTTGACAAGGAGAAGACCCAGGCACTGCAAAGCACAATGCAAGAGTGGACCGATGTGCGGCAGTCTACTGAACCTGCCAAGGGGGTCAAGTCCTGACACTGGCCTGTGCAAAACAATGACCTTAAGTCCAACCAACCTTAAGTCAAGCATCGCTAGTATCATGTGTCTATCATCACGATGAATACTGGTTGGGCTTAAAAACTGAATTATTTGGACAAAAAGCCATAACCTATCCTATGCCTGTTCTCTGTGATGATTTTTACTGCAATGCACTGCTAACATGCAGGATATCAGGCCATATACAGGTGAAGCGTCCTGCCAAAGCTCTCCATGCAGACTGTTATAACAGTCTGTGGACAATTGATAATGTGTATGAAAATATCATCCTTACTTATCAATCCATCCTTTATGAATTAGGTGTTTCCTCAAAGCTGTCCCCCCCCCCCACCCACCCACCCACTGCAACAGTCAAACATTTTGCATCTAGCAGGTGATTTTACCCAATTGCTGCCATTTAAAGGGGCAGCAGAGGCTAACTGGTCGATAACCATATTAATATACTGTAAGAGTACGCTTACTGGTCTCAGGAATGCCAAGATGCACTCCAATTTTGGCATGCAGGCAGACTCTCTCTTTTCACTTCAATCTATCGTTTGTGCTGAGCCTTGCAGAAGCAGTGAAGAGATTATTTTCACTGCGGGCAATCATTTCAGCTTAGCAGTGCATGTCTGGTTAGAGGAGGGGGGGGGAAAGAAAAAAAAATACAGACTTACAACTACGTAAAGGCCCGTGTCAGAAGCCCTAATGATGACTGCACATGGCTGTTGCCTCTGTTTCAATTAAGTATGAGCCCAAACCATATTTAAAAGCTGTCGGGCCGGATGGCAGGCCAATTATTTCAATGCAGGTACAAAGTCAGGAACGTCTCAATGTACAGAATGAAGAGAGCAAGGCCGACGAGAAGAAGATGAAGATGAAGAAGAAGAAGAGGAAGAAGCATCTTGTATCTTTGTAGGTTTGACTTCAGTGGGCAATTCACTTCAGGTAGTCTTCTAATACATTTCATCGGAAATGTGTACTGACCAAGAAAATGATTGAGTTGGAGGAGGCAGAAACAAAGCAGGAGGCGTACTTTCCAAGGAGTTCAGATATCCCCTCCCTCATTCTCTCTCTCTCTCTCCCCGGAGATGAATAAAAGAAAACCATAAATACAAGCTAAGTAGGAGAATAGCATATTTATGTTTTCCTGATGTACGTCTTCGGTCTTTGATACGCCACACACTACAGCTATCTGTCTCTGAAGAGTAATTGTTTTCTGTATGTAAATTATTAATAGAATGACATATTTGCAGCACATCTTGTTGACTGTTTGATGCACTTGTCTGAGACAAAAAGGTGCACTGCAGTAATGCAACGTGCTATTCTCGCAAAGGCAGCGTGCCACCATGAAGATTTGCCAGTGATCCTAGTCACTTAAAAATTGTTTAGGAAAGAATGTTTTTCTTAATTTCCTAAACTCTTTTATTTGTTTAATTTGCCTTATATTTTTTAATTTCAGTTTTGACTGTAAATTTTGCCTTGGAGAAATTGAATTATTCACAATATTATTCAAGTGAGAGAGCCATATTGTATTTAGGACAACTGAATGATCAGTTTCTAGTTCAACTTAAGTCCAGTATTTCATTGTGGGCTGGAACCACTAAAGGGTGAATACCTATTTGACCTTTCTATGAATCGTGTGGCCATGCAGTGCTAGATGGTATTATGGATTATTTCATTAGGATTTACTTCTTAATGTTTTTCTACCATTTTTACTGCTTTTTGTATTCTTTTTATCATTATTTTTTACTGAAACATGTAAGCAAGTGATATTCATGAGGACGGGGGTCAGGCTAAATGAAGCTAAGTTTGTTACAGCGTGTATTATATTCTTTTTTTTTTATTTTATTCCCAAATTGAATTTGTATGATCTATACATGAAATGGGGAGGCTGGCAGCTTGAGTTGCACTGGCAAAGCCCTTCTCGGGTGAACTGTGATTCACAAAGAGTGAGAGAGGAAAGAAAAGACTGAAGAAAAGCCTGTCTCCCTGTCAGTCTCTGAAGTGAAATGGATGTGTAATTTATTATCTAGAGATACCCGTTGTAAGCAGAAGAGCTGTGTACGTGTCGTGGTAGATTGTGAGTCGTAGTATGTTAAATGACAGCCTGACTGGGCGAGATTGAAAAGACTGCTCAGATCTACTGTCAGACTGTCACTGGGTTGACGTACTGTACTAGTAGAGATCATTTTTTTAACCACTGTTATTGCTACTACTGTACAACATTTGCAGATTGCTTGTGTGTTAATTTATTAATTTATTGTGTGCATTTTGCAGTTGATAATTGTAAAAAGGAAAGAAAACAACAACAACTATCAAACAAGGAAACCTTCTCTCTACTAACATTGATGTATGCAAACTGTCTTGATTTTGTGAAGCAATATGACAGACGATGCCAGTGTGATGGTAATGTGGTACAGGTCATTTGGGATACACAAGAATACAAGACTCTGTTATTCCTGTATTATGGTTGACTTAAACTGTGGACATAGAATAAATCAAGAAGTGAAAGTTTGGCGTTTAGGTTCCTCTTTAAATATAAACCAAAACACTGTGTTCTCATCTCTCTCTCCCACACATTTCTTAATTGTTGCTGTAATGCACAGAGGTTGAAGTCTGCTGCCCCCTGTTGTGTTGTACAGCAGCTGCATCCATTGGCATTGCTAAAGATAGATAAGATAGATAAGAGATTTCGAGAGCTGATACACACACACACACACAAGAGGTTTCAGTCAGGATGTATGCCTGTACATCGAGAGGTGTGTTCGTACCAGACATTTACAAATACATACAAGATATAAAAGAAATAAGTATGCGTTTCTCTGTGATCTGTTTAACTGGTGTGATTGTTAAATGAACGTTATTGTGCTTCATGATTGACCAATGACTAAAATGTCATCCACCCCTTAACAAAACAAAAATGACTAATCAGCTAGAAATGTCCATGTCAACCAAGACCCCAATGACAGATTGACTAACTGACTAAGAGGGGCAGCTAAAAAATAAAATGTGCAATGAAAAGAATTTCTACTCCTTCCTTTCATAGGAATATCATGGATACTGGCCAGTGTCCGCCAAAACAATTGTAGCAAGGCAACATAACAATTTTAACTGACATTTTTACCGGTTATTTACCAGCAGAGTGTTCTGCAAGAGTCCCGCTGTAATATAGTGTATTGAATGTGTTCTTAAGTATTTCCTGCAGCCTGTCAACTTCTATTGTCATCCCAATGAGTTTATGAAAACGGTATTGGTAATCTTATGACTCTACTAAAATGAAGAAGGGGGTGACCCCCAACGACTAAGATTAAATTAAAACCTGAGCTTTAGTCAGTGCCATGTTGCTTCAGTAAGCAGGAGGGCCAGTTTGATTGATTATTACCTTTTTAAAGGGCAGCCAGGTAAGTCAGTGTTTCACAGGTTGGCTGTCCTCTTTGCTTCTTTCTGTGTGGTCCTTGCATGTTCTCCTCACGTTTGTGTGGTTTTCCTCTGGGGCCTTCAGTTTCCTTCTGCTTCACAAAAACATGCATCCTGTCTCTGTGGATGTCAGTGTGATTGCCTGGTTGTTGTTGTGAACCTTAGTGTGCTGGCATCCAGTACAAAGTCTTCATCTACAGTGTAGATGGTATGTCTGCAGCCACCTATGACCCTTCACTTAAATCAGCAGTACAATGGACGCTAAACCAACTAAATCCACTTCATATAAATACCCCTATTTTAATTTCTCCAGCTTTTAGGTATTGATGAACACAAACTGTACTAGACAAGTAATGGCTTGCAGTTCACTTCAGGCACAGCAGCCACCTCCAGTTTCCGGAAAATGAAGGACCCTATTTGTAGACCAGCATGTCGGGAGCCAGTAAGGGGTTAATTGGTACATTGGCTCGTTAAGTGTCTCAGCTTCTTCATTACAGTTCGATCGATGTGTTTGGGTTGAAAGTCGCCTGTACAGGATGTTACATGTAAGTATGCTTTGATATTTGTGCCGTATGTGTGCATGAATATGGTGTTCCGTGATGTAACGTGCATGCCGACAAGTCAAACTAGTTAACAGTGCTAGTGAAAGTACAACTGAGCCGCAACTTGAAATATATTAGTTTTTTATCATAACTTGTCATTAACAATGCCTATATTTGCAGTCTTATTGTCCTGGCCCTGAATGACAAGGCCCTGCTTGATGCAATGTGCTGGTTTGTTTAAAGTCTGACCTCTCTTTTTTATTTATTTATATATATATATAAATAGTGGCCAAAGTTTTATAGGAGGTTTGGTGTAACTAACTGAGTTCGTGTTATGTGTTTTATTCTAGTTCCTTAATATTAGATATATAGATATATAGATAGATAGATATATACTTTATTCATCCCCAGGGGGAAATTTGTATGTTACAACATACATACATATATCAAAAAACATGTGAAGTGCCTTCTTCTGTATAAACCAACACACCACAAACGGTAATATATCCACTAAGCGGATCTCAAACACCATCACAATAAAATATCTGTAACCATAACACACTAAATCTGCCTCTGCTTCATCAGCTACTTTGCACATGCACGCGCGTCGCTGGTGTCACGGTCCCAGTGTGCCTTTTACAGGACAGTTCCGCCGTCACTCCACTAGAGTGTGCGTTTGGACCCCGCAACGTCCGCGTGAGCGTGTCAAGTCAAAGGGGGAATGTTCATACAATGAGGGTCTGTGTATTGTAGTTCCGCTATTGCCTCGGTGCACCACACGGACAAACGATTGTCAATGGACTATGTGAGACGGATCTCAATCGGTGTGTGCAACGGCTCCCCCGCGTTTCAGCTGCGTGCTTTTTGACTTGTAATTTGCAACCAGATCCTTCTTATCCGGGTGGAAAGAGAAAGACGGAGAGAGAAAGAGGACTATAATCCAAACAAAAAAATGCCGTGAGTGTTGGAAGTTTCGTGAATGTCGTGTGTTGGTCGATTCTCCCATTCTGGCGACCAATCCGCTCACTTTGAATTTTACAGTTTGCGGGCTCGCTCCTTTTTTTTCGGACTATTTCACAAGTGTGGCACATTTGAGCTAAAGTAGGATGGCGTTGTACCAGGGATCTTCCCATCGATGGAGCTGAAGTTGTGCGTGCTGTGGTTTTGAATCATCCAAGGGGATTCATATTGAATATAATTTATCCGCGAGCAGAGGTCGAGTCGTTAAGCAAGAGTGGATCCGTTCCAGCTGCGCATCCGCGAGCCTTTCGTGTTTGTAAATCATTTCAGTTTTAATTTAAAGCTGACATAGTCGCACCCCCGAGGACGCGATCACCAATACAGTTCTGCAACATTGGGACTTTTTAATGCCTCTGTGGAGCCATTGTGTGAGTTTATACTGACCGTATCTTACTTTATAGGCAAGTGTCTTAATCTTCCCCATCGCTGTAACATTCCTATCAGTTTGACGAGATAATTGTGCAATTTGTCTTTAAACAAATATCACAGGCTACATCGTAATTCTCTCAAGTGACTTCGTGCGTGCAGTGTAGTATTTTTCTTTCCACATGGGATCATAGCTGAGTGCATACGTCTTGTTTTCTTCCATGCTGTGGTCCATTATAAGCTCAGTGGACCTCAGTCTCTAACTTGTCGGGGACCTGCGGGCATGGGAGAAGCGACCCCTGCTCACTCTGCTGCAGGGGCATTCGTACCCATGTTGGGTGTCGGTTTAGGAAACATGCCCGCTGGGGTAGGCAACGGGCCGGTGGTGGCCACCTCCCGAGGCTCCGCGGTACCACAGCTGCACAGCGCCATCGTGGAGCGTTTGCGCGCCCGCATAGAGCTGTGCAGGCGGCACCACTCCACCTGCGAGAACCGCTACCAGAGGGGCCAGGCCGAGAGCTCGGACCGGGAGCACGAGAGCACGCTTCACCTGCTCAACATAGTCCACCAAGGGCCTGGGAACCGAAAGACAAAGGGCGGCCGGGGATCGAACCAGCAACCTCCAGAGTACAGCAGGGCCAACGGAGAGCTAAAGGGCGCCGAGGGCGAGCAGAAGATATCCACGCGCATAGCGGTGAGTTTTGGAGATACCCAGTTGGTGATGGTGGTGATAATGAATGCTCATAATTTGCCACCAACAATGATGATGATGAGGAGGATGAGGAGAAGGAGGAGGAGGAAGCTTGAGGTTGACACCATGGTGAATATGTTTATCATAGTGATTTAAATTTGTTTTAGACTATATTGCTGCTGTTGCTTGTGATGATAAGCAAACCGGTAAAGCTCTGCCCAAACATACAGGACAGTAAAACTCAGACCATGAGATCTTACAAGCATTTGTGTCAATCTGCCGGTCAGCTGAGAGTTGTGGTCGATGCTGCAGTGATAAAGTAATGTTTCTACAAAAAATACTCGTTCTGCTTGATGAACAAACAGTGAAGGCTCTGCCCAACCAATCAAATCCAGACCAAAGGCACAACAATGTCTTAAAACAAGAGTAATAAACTCTTGGTTCCTGGTCTTGCTGATTTAAAGGGGGGGGGGGGGGGCTCGAAGTGGATGGGATGATGCAGGATCACAAAGGTGGTTTGCAAAGCAATCCATTCAGAGGAAATAGTTTTGGGGTCATGGGGATGTTTTGCATTTAGCGCAAACCATGTCAGCATCTCTCTACTGTGCAGCTGGTCCAAACAGAGGGATGCAGATGCTTTCTGCGGCTTTTTTAACCCATTTAATATGCGCCATTCTCTCATTGTGCAGTACAGTATAAGTCAGTTTGCTCTGTGTCGCGTGAATTACAGAATTCTCAAGAGGATGCCACCTGCCATTGAGCAGGGTTTCTCAAAGTGTTTCTTAACAACAGGGTTTATTTGTTTGTTTCTGAGGGATCCTGTATCAAGTAAGGAGCGGTGTGACCTCATTTTGAGAGTCTTCAGAGAAAGGGGTATTGAGAATAAAGGACAGTATGGTTTCGGTATATTCTCCCTGAACAACAGAGCCGTGTAAAAGACATAGTGTAGGGTAACTTGACTGTGAAACACTGCGGGGCGTTCTGTGTGCCTGCTAGTGCTGATAGGACTGACTTCCTGTTAAGGGCACAGCCAGTAGAGATGGGAGATTTATTTTGTTGTTTTCTTTCATTGGACATGTGGGAGTTCAGCATCCAGACTATGAATTATTTCCCAAGCAGCGTTTCAATATGATGTCAAAAGGGTGAAAGCTCGCAGATGTTCCCGCTCTAGATTTGCTGGATGGAAAAATAAACAATGTAAAAAAATGTTTTTCCAGTGAAGCCATAAAAGGGGCAACAATGATTGTTCCGTCAGCTCATTCATTGTCATCGCAGGCATTGAGCAGGTTATAGCCTCTGCATGTCATGATTTTTCACATCCAAGAAAAGTAGATTTTCCATGATTTATGGCGCTAATATAGTTTAGCGTCCTAGCTTTCCACATATTTAGTATTAATGCTGGTAGGTGCAGCTCAGCCGTGGAACATGATGATGGGAGGCAAGACACAACATCATGGATTATATTGACTGTCTAAAAGAGGTCAGGGAACATCATTATCATGTGCCGTTTCATTTTTACCGATGTTGACTCTGGAGTAGCGTGTTCTACATAAAACTGATGAGTGCAGCAAGATGGTGAGGAGGAAATGAGATCCTGGCGTACATGTTTTTGTCAACCCGGAGGTTAATATGTTTTTCACAATTCGTGATGATTGGGCGAAGGAGAACAGCAGACCATTGCAGAAATCCCCCTTAATGCATTTATACAGCATCTTTTCCCGGATAAATACTGCAGAGTTATTTATTGTATTTGTTCAAATCAAACAAAATAACTAGCAATTTTTTTTTTTAAATATATAATCTCTGGCAATAAAAAGAGTACAACTTGTGCTTCAGATACTTCCTGGGGTGCAGTTGTAGTTCACCCTACTACATTCTTCTCAATTGAAGAGTAAGGTTTCTACAATGGCCACATCTGTGCATGTTATTGACTGTTCACATTGGAATTTGCGCTGGAAATGTACACCAAGCGAGGGGCAAACAACACAATGGATTATGGCTGGCTGGGAGTGCAGAGTGAGCAGCACTTAACAACGGTGCTCATTGAGACCAGATTAACAAAGGATATTCTTTTAGATGAAATTGGAGAAGAAGAAAGACGAGAGCTTACTTATCTGACGACTCAGAAAAATGATTTTCCATAATGTTCGCGTGAACTCGTCCAAAGCCTTTTGGATATTTATGGATTCATAGATTATGTTTTTTTGTGTTTTTTTCCACAAACAGTTTTTCAATCTTTCCCTTCATACCTGTATCAGTAAATACATTCAGCACAGAAAATGGGTCAGGATGGAGCTTACGAAACATTAGCCCCGTATTACAATGTACAGACGTTACGTTTCATCAGATTCAGCCGTCATCTTACTATCAACGAGTACACAAACTAAAGGCTTGACAAACACTGATACAGTCTCACTGCATGTTGCATTGTCATGCATTGTCATGCATTGTCATGCCCTATTATCATGCCTTTAACAAATGGCTCACTAAGCACCTTCTTGAAAGATGTGCCGGCCATGAAACTGTTTGAACCACAAGGCCCCCGTATAAATGTTTAGAGCCGCTGAATACATTTCCTGCACGTGTTTACTTTAAGTCAAACAGGCCTTGAAAAAGCAGTAGGCGAGGGATTCCTGGTGATTAACAGTCCTGTGTGCACTGGGAGCATTTTGTTATTACCCAGTCTTGTTCTAGTGACAGATCTGAGAACTATAGGCCTAGAGCAGCACACGCTCGCAGGGAAAGTGCTTTGTATGCTGATGTGTTTGCCTGTTGTGTTTGCCCACTTGCAACTCAGTCTACCGCACGGCGGCAGCTCCTTTTTAAAAGGCATCCTGGTCATCTCGTGGTCTGAAACAGAAATCACTTAACCGCAACGTCCCCGCTTCAAATCTACTATCCAAATAACTTTGTCATCCTCTCCTCTCTCCTTGTGTTTCCTGTCACCGTCTACTGTGAGCTGCCCCCGAAAAGGCACAATGCCCAAATAATCTTCAAACTTTATGTGTTTGGCACAGTTGCAGGATCCTGTACAAAAGGTCAGAATTGGCCAATGGCCAATGGCCGGTTGTGCCTTTGGCCAATTGGCCGGTTGTGCTTTTGTTGACAGATCAGATGTTCCTAACTAAGGGTTCAGGACCTCCACAAAAGGTTTGCAAGATAAATCCGATGGGTTGTAATATTTTTAAGAGGGGAGGAAAGCGGAATAAACAACAACACATTTTTTTAGACTTTGCCCCAATTTTACCCTTCTTTCCCATTGCTCTTCCGGACTTTAGAAATGATTACAATTAAAACAAAGAAAGAAAATAACTGTTTGCATGAATTGGATGAACAGTTCGACTATGGAACGGTGACGATGGGTCGCAGTTTGACATTGCGTCATATGCGGGGGTCACAAACCAAAAAGGTTGCAAACCTCTGTACAATGGCCTCGTGTAGAATACTGTTATTCAAGACAAATGTGCAGGA
Source organism: Leptoclinus maculatus (assembly GCA_032191485.1). Classification (NCBI taxonomy): domain Eukaryota; kingdom Metazoa; phylum Chordata; class Actinopteri; order Perciformes; family Stichaeidae; genus Leptoclinus; species Leptoclinus maculatus. The sequence continues at coordinate 4,029,674 of JAVDOI010000014.1, read as the reverse complement.
TGACACTTTTTATTTTAATAGTAATTAATGATTTGAATTTCTTTAATTGCATGACAAAAAATGCATCACTTCCTGTACAGCACAATTTGTGTGTGACCCCTCCTTTGTATTTGCATTTCAAGTACATTTTGTTCAGCCAACATGGCCACGAAACAGAATAGTCACACCTCTTAATTCGGGTGGATCAGACCAGTGGATTGACAGCGTGCTCAAATAGCATGGAGAAAAAAAAGAAATGCCTTGTTACTCTCTGGTGGTCATGTATGATGGATGAAGAGTGTGTGTGTGTGTGTGTGTGTGTGAGAGAGCGGGGTGGGGTGGGCACTGTAAGTGCTTCCTGGCATACCCTGTTTGGCTGTTGAACCGCCTGAATCAGAGCTGCCGGTGGTCTGAACTCAGCCTGCCTCGGCTGAGATGTGAAACAATTAGCCCAGGTCCACGGGGGCCACCCACAGTGAAGCCCACAGCTTTACCCAACCCCGTGGATGAAGTAGGGATCCATGTTCATCCCACAGATCACTCCCATGTTGTCATGGGAAGGCTGAAGTTTTTTTTTCTTTTCTTTTAGGGGGTAGCTGGCTGTCAGTGGGTCTGGATGCTGAATTACTTTAAGTCCCCTTTAGTGAGGACTGGAATTGCCGTGGGTGCTGTTTTATTGACAGCACAGCTACTCTGTAAGCCTGATGTGATTAAGCTTGTCCCATTGTATAGACTGTAGCTGTGAGATGAGTCGTGCAGCTCATAGTGCTCTGATTAAAATACATTAAGATAGGCCTTCATATACTGTAGTAAAGCCATCTGTTAATCTCCTCCTTCTATTTGGGATTAGTGCTCATTCCAAGATGGAGTTTAAACACAGCCGCAGTCCAAATTCTGCTTATGCGTAGTGCATTTTGTAGGTGTGGAATATGTGTCTAAAATCACCTAAATTTGTTCTTTTTTTTTAACAAAAAACACATGAACTTAGAAAGTAATAAATGTCACAATTAAAAAAAAAAAAAAGATTAATTTCAGGTAGTAACATATAGGTGAATAATAGTATGACTTCTCCCTCCATGTATGTTGTTGTGTCTTCTGATTGACACCACATACACTGCAGGGATCATCATTACATTTTGCTCAGGGAAACATGACAGCGGCTTTTTAACTGATCTGCATCAGCCAGATTTACTGACTTGTGTAATAAAAGTGAGGGCCATGTAACATTATGTTCTGGACATTCCACACTCCTATCCGATGGCAGTTCCTAAACTCTTAGCGCCAACTAGATCTGCGCAAGCACAGCTCGTCTTTGAGGAAGGGGGAAGTAGTAGAAGTAGTATAGCTTAATATCACGCACAAAGCGACCGTTTAGACAGTATGTTGATTCTGACTTGGTTCATGGCTACGGTGTCATCTTTTGGCTAAATCGTGCATGAAATGAATGTCCCTATTCCCCAGTAAACCTAGTTTTATGATCATCGCATCAGCATACATGTGTTCTAAACAACTAACACATACATTCTGTGGTCGTGATTGCTCTGTCCTCGAGGGAGAGCGTGCCACCGGTCTCAACAAGCTTCTCTTTTGCCAAAACCAGATATTTAAGTGGCGCAAAACACAAAGTTCACTGATGACTGTCATTTCTCAGAGGAGCTTTATTTTTCAATCCCTTTTGAGTTAATGACTGCGTTTACTAAAGATATTACAGACACTGAATTTACAATCTTATAAACTGCAGCTTTTAATATTGTCCAGTGTCATGATGGCATAAGTCAGGACCTTCAACGAATCATTAGTTTGAGTATGTTGGTGTAAAGAAAATGAAACTTTAAGTGGTTGTCCAATCGTTTTTCCTTTTGAGGACATCTTTTGTGCCAAAGCAGTCACACTGGCTCTCTTTTCCTTGTCCGTCCAGCCGACGGTAACCCAGTTCCAAACAGTGTTTAATGCCAGAAGACATGTATCACTTCCTGTGCACCAGTGGATTTTCCCAGAAAAGACCGATGAGACATTCTGTACAGTAAAAGCTTTCACGAGCTTTAGTGTAAGTTATATCCGTGAATGATGAAGAACAGTGAAATATCCGAGCGGCAGTAAAGCGGAGTAAGGGTTTATTGACGGGCATTTATTGATTATGCAGTTTTAGTAATTTATTAAAACTTGAAAAGGTTCCTTCACTCCCTTTTGTGTGAACTGCACTACTTTGTGACTATTCTGATAAAAGAAAGCAATGCAAGTTGATAATTTTCATGTAAAAATACTGTTCCTATTCTGATTGGACGATACATTTAATGTTATCTGTGTCGAAAAAAACCCGAAAGGTATATTGGGTATAATTTGGCTCAGCAGATGTGGTGTCGTGCAGAAGCAGCAGTAACGTGCAGAGACGGTGCTCTGTGAATCTGGGACATCTCTGTACCTGGCACCATTTGCATCGCCTTCTCCTCCTGAAATGAGCACACTTTCATTCTTTTTCTGGACTAATTTAGATTTTTGTGAACAAGTTCCATGCTACAAAAAAACCTGCGTAGGATAAAAAAAAAAAAAATACACAATAAGAAAACAAAGAAAAACATATGAATTGGGGGGGGGGGGACGAAAGCTTCCAGACACCCAGCAGGGCAGTGAGGATGTGTGTCAAATCAAAGGCGTTCATGGATCATCTGTTCTACAATATGTCTAGTAGTGGTGTCTTTCAAAAAAACTCTTCCCACTCCCCCACTCAACCACCCTTCCACCCATCAGACACACACACACAGAACCCACCCTGCCGCACACGCCTTATGTTTTATTCAGCAGCCTATGGGAAGGCTGTATCTGTCTTTGAAGAGGGCTGCCGAAATCATGTAGCAGACCCATCTCATCCTCAGTCTTCAAGGGCTGGTACAATATAAGTGTGTACATGCTCAGAGAGTCCAGGTGGGCCAGGTCTGCTCTGCTGCTGCATGAGGTATATAACAGCCCGGTCTTTAGGGTAAATTTAGCCTGTAGTCGTACTGGAACTGCTGCCCGTCCCGGGTTAAAAGCCTTTTCCTCCATAGACGTCTGGTTGAAGTCCTCGGCTGTGGTCCGTGGCCTCTAGCAGAGCTTTGCAAGGTAACCACTTTACCTTCAGACACAGCGTTATAACATTGCAGAAAATACATGCTCAGCATCAACCTTGCAACATCTCCTCCCCGGTGGTGCAGGTTGTGTTGTTTTTCTGTCCACTCTGCTAATTTACACCCAGGGCAGTAAAGCATAACAGGTCATGAATATGAGTTTGGCATTGTTTATTCTCACATGATTAAAAGAGCGTGTATAATGCGATGTGTCTAGTGCTGAAACGATTCATCATATAGTTGATCAGTGGAACAATCATCGACAGCAATTCTGATAACTGATTAAGTCATTTATCAAGCAGCGATTTTAGGACGTGGTCTCTTGGAAACTGATGGACATTTTTAGGTACTTTCTGACATTTTGTATCACGGACTGTAATTTTGCAACCAACTGAATACCCCTCCGCAAGAGGCAACCCGCTCTCTATAGATGTAAATCATCATTATCGTCATTCTAAGCTAACAAAAACACACCAATTCTTAGTTTCAGGTGATTACACACCAATGAAAACTGCTATGAATATTATATTGCATTTCTGTTAATAGATCACCGAAATGCTGCGATTGTTTACATTTCCTTGCTGATCCTCCAACTGCAAATTAGACTGCGCAATAGACTCTTGTGACTGTGCGTGGATACTCCGTTTCATGTTCTGAATATGAATTACCCCACTATTCAGTGTTTCATCCAATGTTATTTGAAATACCTCCATTCCCCAGAGGTTTGGATTAGAGAGTCCCCACTGTATCCCTTTGTTGTTGATTTGTGCTTTCAGCATGCTTCCCGTGGTTGCCGGGCACTTAATGCTTGAATTTCAAGCATTATGTGGACCTCGAGACACAAACTCATCTGCGCCGCCGAAGTCAACGGGGAATTTTTGGAGGACTAATATATTAGTGCTCCATCGCAGCTATTTAATCCATTTGACTGAGGAAACATGTTTTTTTTTTATGGCTTTTCATCATCTGGAATTTAGACATAAAATATATGTGAAGCTCGGGGGGCAACCACTTAACAAGAAAGGCCCATGTTTATGTACATCTATATCTTCAGAGGGGCCTTGTAGAGGTAGCCGTTCATGCCTGATGCGATTTCTTCTGCTGAGAGAGCTCTTTGAGGTTTGTCAGGTTTTTCCTGCTTGACTTAATTGGAGGGAGGGCAGGATTTTCTCTGTGAGTGTGTGTGTGTGTGTGTGTGAGGGGGAAAAAGGGAGAAAAAAAAAGGAGGGGGGGGGGGGGGTGTAGGGTAGTGCCTTGGAGTGTCTTTCCGCAAGTGCTTTGCTACCCTGTGCTGAAACTGGAACCCTGTGGGAACAAGCATGTTCAGGTGTATTTTATGTGCAGTGCATGCAAGGTGAATTGAGGGGATAAGTTGCATGCAAAAATGAAAGAAAAGCGGTATTCATATATTCCACATTCAGTTTGTGCACCAACTTGACGGCGATGAAGACGGTTTTTGTTTTAGAGCCGACTGTTGTGCGATGCCTGGATAAACAAGGCCTTATCTATAACTGTTCTCACACTTATCTGACAATCAGTTACCTGATACGTCGGAGTTTCCTGGACTGGTTGTAAACAGATCTGAATATCACATCCGCCACCGGAGAGCTGGGTGTGGGGGGGATGTGTTGCCAACGTTAAACATGATGTCTTCACCTTGCTGTAATTCTTTACTCCGGCCCGGCTTTTAAACGGGTTCACAACAAGATTTATTTATCAGACAAAACCGTTCCGAGCCAAATGTGAGCAGCCATCTCGACTCCTCTGCTGAGGGAACAATTGGGTTCAGAGCAAAGGCGGCTTTCTTTTGCGAGGACTTCAAACAGCCCATTCTCCCCAGGGTCATTACCCCGCTCAGGAAATGAGAAAGTGGGCTCCTGATGTCACTGGCAAAACCCCTTTGCACAGAATTCCGGGTTAAACTGGAAGTGGGGAGGGGAGGGCCATGCTATATCAGAGTTCAGACATGTTTACATTACAGCTCAGGATATTTCTCAGAGCCTGGCCAAGCTGCTGAAGTTCCCAGGCTCTCAGAGTTGCGGAGTGCTGAAAAGAGGCACAAGCATTCACTTTTTTCTTCTCTTCTCTTCTCTTCTCCCTCCCGCTCCTGTGCTCTGGGGTCCAAGTCATAGTTCAACCCTATTTGCATAGTGGTAATGTTCGGCTCTTTGCTACAGTTGTCCTCGGGGGAATATTATAGATGTGAAATATATGAGAGGCGAAAGTCACTAACGCTGTTGACGCACTGTGTTTGCGTGTCTGAAACGATGCTGCCGACATTGTTTTAGAAATGAACGTCGGGGAACTAATAGAAAAATTCAGCTCAAGTAAACATTGTTAGAGTTTTCTCTGTCTCTAGTCCTTGACGTCTCCTTTTTCTTCATCTTCTTTTTCCTCTGAAGAACGAGTGTTTAATATGCATACACCCTTTCTCTGTCTCAGCAGTGACAATAACGATATGTGGCAACGTTGAACGCTGTCCTGTCTTCTAACGTGAGCATTTGAATTGGAATCAAACCAACATACTGTGCTTTATGTTGGAGGTTTTTTTTTCAATATTGGATTATTTCAGTATCGCCAGCTTGATAGAGATTCAGGCTTCTTTTTTAGACAGCTGCCTCGTTAAATCATAGCTGTGCCGTGTGGTGGGATTTCCTCCAGGAGTGTCGTGGATGGCACCACTGCCTCGCCCTGCCTTGTGGAAAAAGGATTTTTTTTTTACATCTAGGATGTTATTTTCATAGTTTTCATTGCTTCTACTGTTGTTTTTTAAAATATTGTAGTCTCCTAGATGATTGCTGATATCTGGGAAGGCTGAACATTGCTAAAAAAAAAAAAAGGAGTCGGACTGGGAAAGAAATACGAGTGTTCAGACATCCGACTGACAGACCGTATTCAGAGGAGAACACAAAGGAAGACTTTGTTACCCAAACTGTCAGTTGTAAACATCCATCACAATATAACTGACCTACCATACTTGCGTTGGGCAGTTTTCCAGTGCAACTAGAGATTTATAACAACAATAGGGGGTGCGTTCACTTTTGGCTGTACCTCCAAATGTCTGATCAATTGGCCGCTCGATTTCTGGCTCGTCGGGCTTGTTGTAAACAAGGTCTCTGTGATCCCACATGAGTACAACAATATTAAAGCCAATTTGTTATAAAACCTATAACTGTAATAAAACTGGAATTTCCTCTTAATGGCTGCCGCACCCTTCTGAGTAAAAAATAAAGCTCAGGGAACTTCTACAGCTTTGCCTTTTTGGGGCTTTAACATTGTCAGATATGAATTAACAAAATAGCTGCTGCACACAAAGACATAGGTATTGGTATCAGCCTTCAAAATCCCACAGCTGTCAAATCCAAGATCAAATGTTTCAGACTGCTAGACCAGCCTGTCTAGAGCATTAGATCCGGGTCTAGGGGAGGAACATAGATGGTCTTGTTTCTTGCCTCGGCTTTGCCAATAAGGCTGGGAAGTGGCAGCTGGAATGTTTGTGTTAGTGCTCTGCTGTGGTGAGGTGTCACGGTGCTGAGTTATGCTCATGGCGCCTGCTCTCTCTCTCCCCACCTTACCTAGAGGTACACAGACACTGCTGTTGAATCCACAGCCACACGGGAAGTGAAACCCGGGGACGATCTCTGGTCTTCATCTGCCCTGTCGAATCATCTACAGCGGGGATTTAGCAGGAAGCAGGCCTACGTAGTGACAGAGGGACTGCATGTGCTGGATATTTTAGATCTATTTCAGCCTCTATTTATTCTGGCATATATTGGAGAGCTATCTGCTTACTGATTTGATCATTCTGTTTTGATCCTAATGATGTGGCAGTTAACGGATGACAGCTATTTGTACATTAGTTAAAGGCAATTTCTGAATTCATGTTTACCTGCAGATGTCATAGTGCAGGATTGGTTGATGGCCATCAACACCAGTCTCCCTTTATTCAAATGAGGCTAACTGCTGATTAAAAAAATGTGATGACGCGTGCATAACGTTTTACAATGTCAACGCTATGCTGTCTTTGCATGACGAGTGAGAGGAATCTGTTTTCCTACCGTGAAAGGATTACGTGAAGGGGTAATGAGCAGAAACATGGAGTCTCACACTGAGATCTGTGTAGCAGACAGTACCAGCGTCTTGCCTGGATGATGAATGACGGAACATGTTTGCCTTCTGAGTTTTAGTTCAAGGTTTTCCTTAACGCCAGCCAAATTGTTTAAGTTGTGTAAACATGGCTGTAACCATCGTCTTGACTTCATGCTGTGTGATTTGCCGAACATTTTGCGGCAGCTCGGAGACTGTGACCCTGAAGTTTAAGTATCGGGCGCTGTGGTGTTTTACTGGATGACTTAACGGGGTACTTGTTTTTCTATGGTTATTGAGTGTATTTTAAGCTTCAAGGGCAATAACCATATTGATAAAGGGAAGTTCAGGGAGGTGATTCCTACTATCTCTGTAAGGGCGTTCATATTCACCTCCTTCCTCTCCGCAAAAGACCTCTTTACGCTCTCACTGTGTTATATTAAGTGTTCCTAATTCTCTTTAATTGTAGTTTTTGCCCCTTTTCCTTAAAAATCCTCCACTCTCAAAAAGTACAATTGTATATTTAATCCATCTGCTAAAGTCAGGTGGTAAGTGTTGATGAAAATGAGTCTTAAAGCAATTAAGGAGGTGAATCCTAGAACTACGCTGGAGCTGCTTTAAGCGGCCTTGTGGACTAAATCCAAATAGGGCATGATAATTTAAATAAGCATTTAGAATGTAACGCCCAAATGTAGCAAAGTTAGGGCAAGACCAGATCATATGTGTAAGTCTGCTGGTCGACCTTTAACCCAGGGCATGGATTTTGATTAAACGTATGCTTGCTAAGTGGACCCTTAAAACAAACCTGCACCCTATCAGACTATATCTGGCACAAGGAAGGGGGGGGGGGGGGGGTGCCAGGGGAAATGGTGCCTCCCAATGATTAATACAATCATAAATCAATGAATTATTTAACTCTTCTCCATCAATCAATTGCTCACTGTGTGTGTCAGCTGAGATACCTATAAAAGATTGAATCACCCACTGTAAGTACACAGATAGAGGGACTGTTGCCTGTAATAGGGCCCCCCCCCCCCCCCTTTTAAATTTATTTGGGCCGACTTGTTATTTTGAATTGATGGCAAACGATCATTAAGCGAGTGAAGGCCCACTCTCCTGCCCCTCGGTGATGCTGCATTCTTTTCATAGCCGTTAGTGAGAAAGTGGGGTTATTATGTGTGCGTGTGCATGATAACAAGAGGGAGAAAGCAAGTGAAGAGAACATTCCTTTCTCACTCCCACTCTCCACCACCACACCCCCATTGCTACTCGCTGCCACCCCACCCCCAGTTTCCTTCCTGTGCTTTTTTTAGAGTCTATTGGATGTTTTTCCCACATCCGGCAACAAAGCCAGCCTTTTTATGCCATAACCTATGCTGTTCTGTGGTCCGGCTGCACACAGGCATGGGTCAGATGTGATACATTAATCGAAGCCCACTCAGTTTCCTAACGTCAAGTCCTTGTTCACTTCACTTGGCAGATTGCTTCGGTAGTTGAAGAGCAAAATGAGTTTCTATCATGTGCTGTAGAATATTTTCTGTACACGGTGTCCTGTAACAATGACAGATATTTAATGAGATATATATATTGGTTGTCAACATGTTGAACATCAGCCTTAGCACCAAATAGGAATTTGAATATTTATCATGAAATCTTCTAATTTAATTATTTTGTTTAAAAAAAAAAAATCAAACATGAACATACAAGTGCTTATAGGCGGTCTGGACAAAATATGCTTTTAAATTTTTCTTTTTCAATTTTAGTCGCTAACCATCTCATGGTTACTGGCTTGTAAACTCACTTGCATTTAGCAGGCTGCAGATTCTCCTCAAGGGGGAGCGCTCGGGAGTGTAGGAAGGAAAGGAATAGCAGTAGCGGTTCAGACAGTGTTGTGCAAATATATACAACCTTCATAATAATTGGCCTTGCTTAGTTAAAGGTGTCCTGTCAACAGTTTTCATTTTTGGACCGCAGGGGACTGTTGTGTTGCAGAGCCAGGGTAAACCACTGGGGACAAATTGGCAGCAAGGCAAGGCTGAGTGAAAGCACCGTATCCAGCTCTCGGTCATGATGTTGCCCTTTACAATGCAAACGGTGTTGTTTTTTTTAAACACGCACCGCTTACAGGCGAGTGTTAGAACTAGGGCTGCAACTAACGATTATTTTAATAATCGATTAATCTGTCGATTATTTTTACGATTAATCGATGAATCGGATAAAAAAAAAAAGCATTAATTTCCAACCCTTTATTCAAAAACAGTATGCTTTATGCTTTACATCTGCCAATTATATCGGTTTTTTTTTAAATAAAGTGCACAAAAATATGTATATTTTTGTTTAAAGGGACCTGAGCTGTCAGAACAATAAATCATTTATAAAAAATAAAGAAAAATACAAATCAGAAAACTTAACAGGATTTGTTTGAACGTCAGAACTTGTTCTCTACACTACACTCACAGATGCACAGACTCTCACACTCAGACACACTCAAGTTCACTTGAAGCTTATTCATTAAATTATTACTATCATTGTAGTAAGTGAAAGTTAAGTTAATTTATACACCACATTTAAACACAGTTTAAGATGACCAAGTGCTATAAAAAAAATTTAAAAGTACAACACACACAAATATATTTGTCAACAATAACCGATATGGGACAAAGCACAGAATATATATACATGACAACAGATTGAAAAATGAATGGGCCAAAAAAGGCGAGTGAATAAAAACGTGTCTTTAGTCCTGCTTGACTACTGTTATTAACGAGCTAACGCTAACTTGTCATGCTTGTCAAACTGGATAACGAGTAAACACCAGCACCAGTAGAGCTACTGGAGGGACGTTACGTCCCTGATAGCAGTCGACTCCGGGGCGGCTGATCCGCCGTACTGTCGCACTCGGTTCGGCCATGCACGCCGGATACGCCCCGCCTACGGATCGCGCACCGTCAAACATCGTTACGGGTCTCCGGTGGTCTTTCCTCTACCTCCGCTCTGCGCTCAACTCAACTTTTTTTTTTATACTCAAACATCTCCGCGACTTATTGAGTGACGTAATAATCGCGCGACACAACGAATCGATAATGAAATTCGTTGCCAACTCTTTTAATAATCGAATTTTATCGATTTTATCGATTCGTTGTTGCAGCCCTAGTTAGAACTGCACTTTTCTGTCTCGTAGATCGGTGCCACTGGTTTGACTCGCACTGCAGCGCTACATCTGCAGGTCCTAAACTGATCTCGTGGCCCTGCCGTGAGATAATAAGCGTGGTATCATATGCTTTACATCACTTTCCTTGTTTCAGTAAAATGACCGGCGATACAGTATTTGTTCACCAGAGAGTTCTTTTTTTTATAGTTATTTATTTATACTGGAACAAGTGGTCTTTTTAAATGTTTGTTTAAATGGAACACTGGCCTCGAGAATATCCAATATTTAAATGTCTTTAGCCAAATACTCTTTACAATAGTTAGAACATTATACCAGAAGAACTTATCAAAGCACTGACTGAAATACTGACACTTAATGTTCATCAGTGTTTGTCCTTGTCATTCCCAGTGAATTAATTCCCTTGGTGAGAGGGAATTTTCCCCTCTATTATGCTGCCTTGGCTGAGTTTGAATCACCAAGCTCATCTGTTTTGCCTGAAGTAGTTAAAGCGAGGGGGGGAGAAAAAAAACAGCTGTCTAGTCAGTGAAGAGACGCGTTGCCAGTTGAGCTGTGAAATCCACACAATCAAGCAGGATAATCTCTTCCACCTAGACCAAATATCATCATTTGCTGGGATGGAAATGCATATAGTTTCATATACGCAACCTTGTAATTTAATGTGACGGCAGCATAATGTATAATGCAATAATCCCAAAACCCTCACATTGACACTAAAGGTAGGTATTTATTTTTGTTAGAAGCATACTGAGGTAACTCATACAATGCTGCATGTCATACTTCAATAATACTCAATAACTTGTTGAGTTAATGTACATCATGTTCACATTTGCTCAGCCTCTGGTAACGACATTATGTTCGCCGGGCAACTTGTACACTGGAAGTGAGAGATTGATTACCTTGTATTTCCACTTCCCAATCCAATTTCTCCAACTTGTACCATCAATGCAGTCTGCCAGTTTATCTTTCCCGACAGCCTCTGTCCGGTTAGGTTATTGTTGTTCTACAGACCGGGCAGAGGGAGAGCATGACTAGAATCTGTGCTTCCCTCTTAGCCACATGGACGGGACATGTCTTGTCTTTGCAGTTTTCTTTGCTGTGTTTTTAAACAGTCACTGTCAATTAAGTTGTCATACCAAGCATACATACAAGTGACTTCAATATTTACTAAGTTGTTCCTGGTGGAACTCAGTTGAAGTAGTAGCAGCAAATTGTTTGTATTAGTCAGTGGCTGAAGTATTTGGAACTTTTAAACTACTGTCAAGTGAACGCTGACATGTTGACCATCAAGACTATTTCCAAGCAACGAACTAGATGTTTACTTGACTAAATGCCACTGTAGGGTACAGAGGACCTGCTTTTAATTACAATGGACTATTTTTGGATGAGATGGGATGCTTAGGGGATCATTTATTTCCATAAGTGTCTTTATCAGCACAAATCCTCTTAATCAGGTTGCAATCACAACGGTTGCTTAGTGTTTCCCTCATCATGGGAAAGTTGTTTTTTTCCACTTGGACAGATTACCTGAGAGCTGTGTGTCTCTCTCTCACCAGCTGCGACATGTAAAAAGACCTAAAGCGTTGAGTCACAAGGCCCACTTAAACAAACACAAGAGCTGGCTGCAGGTAGAAACTTGCTCGGAGACACGGGCTGCTGCAACCTTCAACTCTCCCTGCCACTGTGTGAGCCACCAGGCAGTGATGAGCTATCTGCAGGGCTCAATGGGATGGCAACTTAAGGCAACCCTTGGAATTAAATGTATTTTTTTTTTTTATTATTCATGTGCAGGAGAATACACATTTTACCTATTTTTTTTAAATGAAAGCTGCCCTTGTCAGCCCAAATTTCAAATTGGGGCAGCAATAGAAAAGACACTTTTGCCTTTAAACTACATGCTATGTTATCTGTCTGTACACAGGAAGTGACCAACCAAAACTTAAAGCGGTACAATATATCTTTGACCACTAGGGGGCAAGACTGATAAAGTCTTGACATATTATCACCAAGTGACTAATGTGTTAACCAGCAGTTGTCTTCTTACACATTCACTTGAATTATTAGCAAGTTATTAGCACATTTTAGCTCTGTTTTGGTCTCCACCTCCACGAAAAAACTCGTCCACTTTGTTTGTCTGCTTGGTGCTGGGAATGAAGCGTAAAGTGGGTTTATCAGAGCTTGTTTGTTAAACGGCGTCCTGCTGCTATTCTTTTGTGAATATGATTGTAAAAATGAACTCAACATATGCAGGTAGCAGACTGTATGATTCAAACCAAAAAAATCATTAAAAATATGACCTCATGCCAGCATTTGGCCAGCAGTGTGCAAAGTTATCTAGTGCAGCTATTCATTAACTGCTCTGTGCGATGATTCCTGTAGGTTTTATGTTTTTGTGGTAGTCGAACTTGATCCAAAGACTTTTTTTGCCAGTTTCAACAGTATGACGAGCAGTTGTTTTTTTAGGCCACAGCTATCCACAATCAAGGCCAGGTTTGTTTTTCATGGATGATATCTTACTAATATCTAACATATATCAGTATCATGTGATGTTTTGTATTTCTCCTGCTGGGAAATGTCAGGCTGATGATACATTTTTAGAGGTCACATATTTTCTGCACCATGATCCCCAATGCCCCCCCCCCCTCCCCTCCCCCCCCCCCCCCTTACACACACTTTTTCCTGGGTTGGAGTCTGTGAGAGCTCTGCAGTGTTTTCTGTGTCCGTCTCTGCCAGCACCGGTCTTCACAGACCTTATTTGGAATGTCAGCACTGATAGGAGTGGGAGTCAAACAAAGCTTCCCACTCATTTATTTTTTCTTCTTACTTTCTAGCTGCAGCAGTCCCTTTCCAAACCGAACTAGCGGAAGGTTCTTTCAGCGCATGAGTGCAGATTACTGTGACTGCTCGCCTGTCTAGTGTGTGTGTGTGTATATGTGTGTGTAATTTTAGTGAAAGCTGAGAGAGATGACAAAACTCAACAAGTATCCCCTTTTCAACTAGTGGATTTTTCCAAGCTTTCTCCATTGAAGCGGTTTAAAACACTAAATGTGTTTCCCCCCCTCTAAAAGCATGAGGCTTATCAAGACCTGGCTGAGTGAAGCAGCATTAGCACAGCATTAACCACTCAGCCCAGGTTTCCCACGGGATATAAAATGGATCCTTGTTTCACTGGGAAATCGCCACAGCAATGCTGCTAAAGAGCACTTTGCTGCAATCACATCAGACATTGACGCATATTGTTTCCTGATTTGGAACTGCAGGCGCTCTGCTTGAAATGGGGCATCAAGGAATTCTTCATTCAAATAACTGAGTGATGAAACGGCCCGTAAATAGGGAGCGGTTAAAGATAATCTCATCAATAGTTGCTGCAGATCCTAAATAATGCACACTAGTTGGACGCTTCGCATTAGCTAGTACGGCTAGTCGGTGGTTTTTCTTTCTAGTGGCCGGAGTTATGACTGGAATGGCTCAGGACTGTGTTGCTCAACTCAGCAGTGGCACTGTTGGCTCTCACCGTGCTGCAGCTGCATGCTGAAGAGCAGCCAGATGTTTGAGATGGTGAAATGAGCCTAGCGAGCAGGAAACGGCTCTGCATGCCATAGGAATCGTCTTTGAAAACAGGAAGGGAACTTGTTCCCTGCTTATGGGCCTTTTCCTGTGGCATGACCGGAGGCAGGCCTTGTGTTTGACGGTTGCTGGGAAAAAGGTACTTGTGGTTGTATGGCAATGACTTTTTTTAAGGGTACAAACATTTCCGGAGAGCTTCAGACCTGTTTAACAAGGGATTTGTTTTCAGAGAAGCCAAAATCAGATTTGTCTACTTTCTTATGTAGCCTATTAGTTTCACCTCTGTAGGTTGTTACATGTTTGTGTAATGTGATGAAGACAACAACAACAAAAGAACTGGAACCTAATGCGTTAATCAATGTCTTATAGCTCCAGGCTGCCTAAAGACCCATGATTCAGTGCTGGTATTATCCTAGTGTACCTTCTCTAATGTAATGAATAACTATTCCCAACATCTAGGATTGTTAACTTGAGGATTTTGTTTCATTGTGTCATACCCACAGTGACCTCTGGTGTCTGCAGGGATTGTCTATAAGCCTTTGCTGTTAAGCATCCTTTTAATGTTCGGATTTGTTAAACTTCCCACACCCTCAAGTTTCCCAGCCTGAAAATAGTTTAGCTCATGCCTCTGACATTTTAGTGGACAACAGCGCACATGCAAGTATACCAATTTTCAAGAAGCATGTCATCATGGCAGATGCATCGTGTCCTTTCATTTTTTGGTGCGCAGCATTCGGCACTTCAGATGTGGATGGGAATAGTTGAGAGCTGATGGAGGGTGTTTCCAGCTCACAGGGTGTTTAAGCATGTGTTACCACTAAATTAGACCCTACAATAGCAGCTTAGCCTATACGCAGTTGGAAGGCATGAGATGTATCCGTGACTAGAGCTCTGCGCTTGTTTAAATGGCGGGACATCTTCCTGTCCATCGCCTTTCTCTCTCTTACGATGACGAGGTGAAGACAGATGCGGTAGTCGTCTTTAATAGGAAACAATATGCTGTGGCTCGAGATCAGGATGTGGCAGTTAAATCAAATTTTGCTCAGTGGCCAGTGAATTTTGAACACTTCCTGTAGTTTCCCACATTAAATAATTTATCGAAAAAGGATCCCTTTTACTCTGGAAGCTACAGTGATGCGTGCTGCATGGGATTGCTCCTGAGTGTGGGAGCCCTCTGTTTTCTCCTCCGTAAATGTCTCTGTGGTTTAGAATGACATGTAGATGAGAGGCGACAGCGGCGTCAGGAGCTCTGTGAGCCACATGGCCACGGGTGATGTGATGTGACGGCTTGTCACTGCGATGTTGGTGACCTGTGGTACGTCTGCAGTGGCGTGGCCTCACTGGTGCTGCGGTGATGCCTTGGCAGAGTCTGCCTGCCCCCTCTCACACACACACACACACACACACACACACACACACACACACACACACACACACACACACACACACACACACACACACACACACACACACACACACACACACACACACACACACACACACCATATTTGTTCCCAGGATCACTTCACTGCTTCTCTGCCATCCTGGGAATCTGACTGCCAGGAAACCACAGCTCTTGAACTCTCCCTGACACGAGAATATACTCAATACATATTATGTGCAATTAATTGGCCATTCAACCCACCTGAGCAGGTCAAGAATAATTGGATGGAATACATTTGTGTTAAAGATCCGCTTGACTAATGACTCAGCTTTACATACCTTGTCCACGCACCCTCACTTCAGGATTCTCATCACTTTTTTTGTTAAGGGGCCCCCACATAATTTCGAGGAGCCTCCTTTAGCCCCGGAGATATCATATTAAACTCATCTGCTTGATTTTGAACAAAAGACATGGCAAAGCAAGAAGTGATTGGAATGCTGGCTTTTAATCTCTGCGTTTGGATAATGCAGAGCCCATATTTGAATGGGAAGTGTCTCCAACGGGAATTTTTTTTGTGTGCAAGCTGCCTCTTATTAAAATAGCAAGTTCCTCCATGGAATGTTGGAGCTGAGCTACATTAACTGTTAAAAAAAAAAAATGGCCTTCAGTAAACATAATGGATGATTTCTCTTCAAAGGAGCTCTTATCATCTCTTCCCATTTCCCAGAGGCTGCCACAAAGCTGCCTCTCTCTCTCTCTCTCTCTCTCTCTCTCTCTCTCTCTCTCTCTCTCTCTCTCTCTCTCTCTCTCTCTCCTCTTTTTCCTGCTGCCGCTGCTGCTCATCCTTCTCTCCTGCCTGCTCTCTGGAGGGCAGCCTCAATCTAATACAACTGTGTCAGGAAGTGTGGGGATGCAAAGTGCTGATGAGCCAAAAGTAGCCCACCTCTGCAGTGTGCTGCTTCGTCCCAACACGCGCCAGCCTGATTAAGGAAGCACACCATGAACCTATACGCACATCCCTGTGCAACCTTATGGCACATGCCCTATAGAAACAGATTCAATATGTTTCTTTTGTTATTATATGATGTTTCCAAGTGTTCGGTTTGGGGGAAAAAAAAAAAAATCTCTATAATTGATCAAGTCTACCAATTTTGTCAGCTATTAAATTATCCACCAAAACATAGTGAAAAGTGTTTTAATTTAATGATAAAAGTAGCTGCCAAGCTTTCAAAGCGGCAGCTCTTGTCTAGTACAGTGTAAACCTTGCTTCAATAGATTTCAGGATTACGAAATAACCAGCCCATTTTAATTACACTTGGTGGAAGGGTGTGGCACGGGCCAAGAAGGAACCAATTCAATTTGGGAGAGGACTCGAATTACGGGGGCGCAAATACAAATGACTCATTAATCACTTTAGTTAACATCGAGAGATAGGCCATGGCGGAGCGCTGCGATCTGAGTGTACTTCTATTTTAGCTCTAAGTTCAGCTATAATTGCTTGTTGCTGTATTTTCTTTAAATGAAGTCTTTGTGAGGCTTAAAGGCAAAAAGCTTAATTGTCCAGTATTGTGTCAATATTTTTCTCCTGTCGGCATCAACTAATCATGGTGATTCTGTAACTTTTTTTGTTGTATCATTGTGTCAAATACATTGTGCACGCCTTGCGGTTACCTGAAATGAGCTGAATAAAAAAAACGAGCCGTGACTCGGTAACAAACAAAGAAAAAAAAAAAAAAAAGAGAGAACCGGTTACAGGAAAGACAAAGCAGCCCGCCCTGACCTCATTTCACTGAAACTATAAATTGCCTTGTGAATGTACATGCTATATCACAGCAGGATCAGCTTCCTTACCTTCGATTTAAATAATTAAATTTTCCCAAGCTATCCAGGATGATTTATTTAATTTCTCTGGATATAATATAATAGCTTACAGCTTTAGGCCGCTAGTAAACCCGATAATTAAAAAGAGCCCTCCACACTTTCTCAGCATTCTGCAAGCAGATAGCTGAATTTTGTATGACATTGGCACAGGTCTGAGGGCTCTTGTTTCTTATCTGGCAATAAACAAGCTGAAATCCCCTCTTGCAACAGTATGCAACCTGCAGAACCGCATAAATATTATGTCTCCCTAGGAACACAATAGTCGTATTTATTCCTTTATTTTGGGACTGTTTTTTCCATGTCAAATGCCGAGAGGGAGGTTTCTAACTCTCACAGGAGCGGATTGCAACATGTTTTAGGGCTCTGGTGAATAGATTAAAGGCTGGCAAGCCCTATCTTTTGTTGAGCCCCACGCTCTCATGCTCAAACACAAAACCTTCGAACGCTCCTAAACCTTATACCCTTAGAGCATGCGGGGGGCTCTGAGGGCTGTGCCACTGGACTGACAGATGGTACCAGGAGGCCTGGTGTTGCGTCCCTGTGATGGCTCACCCGGAAGCCCCATCCACAGCGCTCAGCATCACCACACTGCTCAGCTTGACACGCGGGCTAACCAGCCCTCCAGCTCCCAGGAATAGATAGCCTCTTCTGACATGGCCAAGGTCAGGTTCCTCACTGCTGCAGTCAAAGGGCATCAATAAGCAGCATTGAAAATGCAATCCATTTGTGATTCGCTAAAATGATGTTCTGGGAAATTGCAACTAGTTCAATTAAAGCACGTAGTTTGGATGGGTTCCACAAAAAGTTCCACCGGGTCAGAAATCTTTAACACACTGTGTATACTGTGTGTTTTTTTTCTATTTACTGGAGCTGTGAGAAGTTTATATGACAGATGTCCTAACTAGAAAGCACATTCAGTTGTTGGTCCTTAACTTTTGCAATAATAAAATCCTCAAATGAACACTCTGCTTGCTACTAATCCAGACGTGCGCAGCGGGTGAATTACATTTTGCAAACACAGAAAATGGATGTAAGCCGTTATTCTTTCATCTCTAAGATGATCAGTATATAATACATATGTTTGAGCCTCTCGTGCAGCAGGAGTCACTTTCAAAGTGATTTCCGAGCTTCCAAGCTCATTAAATGTTAATCAAAAAAAATCTATTTTCAGATCACATGGAGATCTGTCATGAGGATTTCAGGCCAGCTAGGAGGCCACTGCTTCTGAGTGCTGAGTGAACAGGATGGTCTTTTTCTTTTGTTGGAAATGGGAAAAGTGTGTTTGAGCTTTTTTTTTTTTTTTTACATAAATGAAGGACGCTCTCACGAGTGAAGCTCGACTGCAGTTCTTGAGAAGCTTCGGTTTTGAATTTGATCTAAGAAACCGCTCTTGACTGGAGTCCATTTTTAAATGGCACAGATGCAGTAGGGAGGCAACCCAGGCTGCTCTCACAATGGCTTTTTGCAACGCATCCACCGTCCTTTCCATTATTCATGATGTGTTTTCTCAGACAGTGCCTTGAACCATGAGGAGTACTGCTGTCTGTCTTCTCCAGAAAGAGAGCCCTCTGGAACCAGAGAAAGTGTGCCTGAGCTGCACACACTAGAGGGCCTGTTTTCATCTGCATTTTGGAGAAAAACAGATGTCCTGTAGTCTATAGAGACACAATGTTTAATAGTCTGGATTTCGGTGAAGATGGCAGAAGGGGAGCTTGTGAATGAGACCTACTGTGGATGAATTTATGGAACGGCTCCAAGTTAAAATGGTCTCTGTATTAACTTTGCATCATACAGCCAGTCATTACATCATCTGACAGGATTTCTCTCTCTCTCTAGTCTCTGCTAAGAACTTTTCTACTGAGGTTTACTTTAGTGAAGAAGTATATGGAACTTCAAAAGAGTAGTTGCTTTTCTTTTGCAAGCATTGCATTTTCCACTTAAATTTTGATACGCAAAAGCCTAATGTTATTTAAATGCATACTTAAAGATGTGCAAAGACTGAATTACACTACACTCACAGTAGGGACTCTAAGGGAAAAACTCTACTTCCAAATACTATGGGTTTTTGGAACATTAAGAGCAAATATTGTGCATTTTACATTATTAGTTAATTAATTACATCCATTGTTTAGATTAATTGCATTTCAGAACTCTAGACCTTGAGTTAGTTCAAAGTTATGTGTTGCCTATTTGTCACCTGTAGTTTGTTAAAATCCAGTTGCTGTCGTGTTATAATACAGTTGCAACCTTTGAAAGCCACGTGTCAAACAAGAACATTTTAATGCAAGAAATGACTAAATGAATGGGAATCTTCTCACAACCTGCGTCTTTGATTATTGTTTGACTGAGTTTGTAGATATTTTATACATATTTAGATGGCAAAAAGAGCTCCATTGCACCATAAAGTTGTCTAAAAATAAAGGAAACAAACGGGTAACATGCACCCTAGCTCTCTGTCTTAAGCTGAACAAGATGGGGTTTTCTTCTGCGTTCGCACTGGTTGCTGTCATGGGTCTCGAGCTACTTTTAAAGTGAGAAGTTGCCACCTTTTTTTACGTGGCTGTCGTAAATGTAGTCCTCTAAAGAAATGAATTCTCCAGCGTGTGCTATATTGACAGAAAAAGCCGACCCCTCCCGCTGTGGAGCCGTGCCGGCTGTGCCTTCATGTACCAGGATGCATTGCGCGCCACAGCATCCAACAAAAACTGCACACGCTGACGTTCATTACCGCTGAAAGATTCCGTTTCTGTTGGCATCTGAGGGGAATTCGATGTTTGCTCACGGCAGCTCAGATTCTGGAGGGTCCCTGCTGGCCATATCCTCCCCGCTGCTACTGCAGCCTAAAGCGGCCTCTCTCCGGCTAAATATGGCTGAATATCAGAGTCAGCCAAAACAATGTCAAATTTGCACAGTCAAATCTAAACTGAAGTCTAAAACATCCACTGCAATCATATTTTGGGATGCCATTTTTGCTGTTGGAAAAGTGACGTGAACAAGGAAGATTCTGAGCGACATTGCGCCCCAAAGCTGAAGTAGCACTCTTTAGTTCTTCTTCCTAGAACGTTACTGGGATGCGGAAGAACAACAGATTTTGCAGCCGCGCCCCAGAGACAGAGAACATCAGTAATAACTGCAGTCCTTTTTCACACGATATAACTCTTGATAGGTAGCGATCAAGTTGAAAACCTGCACATTTTCCCATTAAGTCTTTGCAAGTTGATTTTCCTACTGTACTAAATAGAAACCCAATGGTAACTTTCACCAATCTATTTTCAATCATGCTTGATTGAAAATTGATTGCAGCCGTTGCTGCAGAACATTTTCCAAAGCATAACAGTGTCTCCTTCCTAAGCTAAATGCAAAAAGCCACTGGCATGGTCCTCTGACTAGAATTGATCATTTCAATGTACCCTTTCAGCACGCACCGCAGCCATCAACATCTATTCCATATGTTTTAAACCCTAATTAGCTTCAAGAAAGGAGGCTTGGCGAGTCACAGACCCATTCGTGCCTTGATTTAACTGCGAAGACGCATCTCTGAACAATTGAAGCATTAGCAGAGGTAATACAGACACGGAGTAGAAATGCAGTGAAACTGCAGGACTCACTCACAGCCCTCAGGCTATGAATCATCTTAATGTAATGTGCGCCAGCAGGTGGAGATGACTCAAATTTGTTCCCACAGTGAAATATTCAGCACACTCCTCTCCTGT
This sequence comes from Leptoclinus maculatus, assembly GCA_032191485.1. Lineage (NCBI taxonomy): Eukaryota > Metazoa > Chordata > Actinopteri > Perciformes > Stichaeidae > Leptoclinus > Leptoclinus maculatus. Next base: position 4,008,791 of record JAVDOI010000014.1, on the reverse strand, counting down.
GTTCAGGTTGGTGAACAACCCAAGCCGTTTTTTGTTTCCATGCTGGCGCCACATGAAAAGATTGTCAGATAATTAGTCATGTTCATGTGTATACAACAGTGCGCCTGAGATCGCCAATGGATAGACGATTCCTTACTCGGTGAATTAGTGTTAATGACTCATAGACTCATAGAAAAATCCATTGGTGTTTTTTGGACATGACGATGATATTTGCTGCTGAAAATGTATATATATATGTATATATATTCTATTTTGCTATGTTTTCTATGATAACATGCACATTGTGTGAGGGTTTTTAAAGCTTCAGTTTTATGGAGATGCTACTGAGTGGTTTGAGTTGTGAGTCATGGCTATACAGTATGTGCTTATTACCTCAAATAAAGACAGGACAAAAGGAAGTCGGATATCTGCACCAGCATGTTAAGCAGAATCTCAGCCACAAAGGGAAAAACTCTATCTAAGGAAGCACAATGGAAGAAAATATAATGTATGCAAATGAGGGAAACAAAGACCCTATTCTTCTCTCTGCAGTCTGTCGACTGTACCAGATTCCTAGCTATCTTCTCAGCCCATCCACTGCGCTGCAACCGCATTCTATCAAACCATTTTGCCTCATTTGATGCATTGCAAGTGTTTGAATATAGCTGTATATGAAATGTATTTGTTATCTGAATGTATCTGTTTTATTTCACAGAGTGATGTGATTTATGTCAGAATAAAGCATTTGAGATATCATCACCGTCGTAAAAAAATCAAAGGTTATTCTACGGACTTGAAAACATTGTCTATTAATAAAAGTAATCTTCTTAAATTTCCCAAGCTGGTCATGTGTGCAAAGGCCTCGGAGCAAATTTCGTAATTAAAGTAATTGACATGGTGATACTTTGAATGCACCCATACTCAGAACGATCACCATCATTGGCCCACAAGACAGCTTTTGAATCAAGTGAAATAATTAAAGTCTTGTTATGATTTTTTTTTTTCGGTTACTCTTCAGACTCCATTACCATGGAGGCCTTACAAATAACACTTACCCTGTTAGTGATGAGTGCATGAAATGAAGCTGAGGTGAAGGTACCAAGTATTTTCTGAAGTGTTTTTAAAACTCAATTCTGTTTGTTGTGTGTTGCAGCTTCAAGGATCTTTGCGAAGGAAGATTGAGGGACATGCACCAGGACACGCACCAAAGCAGAATGGGCTCTCCTGTGGTTTTTCTGGAACAGACTATAAGCGGGTGCGTGTGGATACCGGTGGTCTAGGACACGGGGCCTGCAACCACAACTTAACCCAGTCTCATTCTCTGCAAGGGTCCTCATCCATGGGCATGCAGAGGAAGAATTACATGATGCCCCATGGTGTGGGCTCGGACATATTCAACATGACCCTGAAAGAAATGAAAAAAGAGCCCATTGAGGTCCAGTCTTGTGGTCAGTCTAATGCGGAGATGATTTTTGACTTCAAAGATGAAGGTGGTGGTCAGATTGACCCAGACCTCCAGGATCTTTTTGATGAGCTGACAAAGAGTGTGCCAACGCTGAATGACCTGGAGTTCGAGAAGATGCTGAAGCAGGATGATACATTCGGTTTGGATCTAGGTCGGCCAAGCTCAGCGGGAGCAGCTGCCAGCCTGTGTTCCCCCATGGATAAGCCGATAAAGATGGAGCACTCCCCAGATTTTGGCCATGTTCATGGTGGCTCGCCACAGCTTCGACCAGCCTCTGCAGGACCTTCTTTCACGTTGACCAACACCTCTTCTACCACCACGTCGCAGAAAGCCGTCACTCAGGCAGGCCACCCCAGGGCCCTGCCCTGCTGGCCAGAAATATCTCACGCGGAGCAGCTGAAGCAGATGGCAGCAAACCAGCAGCAGCCGAGCTCTCTGCTCCATCACCACCACCAAACACCACCTGCAGGATTGACCAACTGGGCTCCTGCCATGAGCAACCACTCCTCCAACAACGCCTTCCCCCAGGACAAGGTCTCCAGCTCGGCCGCGCTTAGCCAGCAGAGGATTGGCTCTCAGAGTAAAGGGATCAACAACTGCCTCTTCAAGTCAAATGGCCACACCGGCTCCCATCATTTGGACATGAAGGGTCTCAGCACAAAGCCCACTTTGCATTTCAGCCCCAAAGCACCCCATCCTGCCAGCCAGCCGATGCCTGTCATGGCAAACTCGGGGAACAAGACTTCAGCCCAGCAGCAACAGTCGCCGTCGACTGGCCAGAATCAGCCACATTCAGCTCTCCACTTCCAGAACCAACAGATCTCCACATCAGGGGCTCTTTGCCTGCAACCCAAGCCGGTTCCCGCAGGGCTGCCGTTCAAACTGTCACAACAGCGACAGGTAAGGACTCTGTCCAATTACTTCACACAAGATTGCTCTTCAGTGAACACCTTGTATCTCCAAGTGTTTTGGGAACAAACGGTCTTGGGCCTAGGTTGATCATACTGTAAAGGAGCATGGGAACCAACTATGCTGTAAACATTCACCAAAACTGTAGGAGCAGGGTCTTCAAGTGACATAAATCTACTTTCATGTTCAACCCTGTCGCCTAACAAAAAGATGTTCCAATACAACTTAAAAGCATTCCCAATTACGTTGCAAGAGAAATGTATTTTTAAATAATCATTTTAAACGAGTGGTAAAATGAAACAAAACAAAACTACTTTGTTATGTTTAAAAAAAAATATGGTTTAATGTAAAGTAAGTATGTTTATGTTATTTAAGTTACAGATTATGTGAATGTTGACTTGTGGTTTCACACGGGACTCGAACATTGGTCTCCTGGGTAAACATCTGTTTGACCCACCTATCCACCTCCCTGCAGAGGTTAGGATTAGAGATGTATTTGTAATAAATTAAACAAACGTAGTCCGGGAGAAAATATATGTTTCCCTCAAAATGTAATTGACAATGCAGTTTTGTTGTATGGAAAGGTTTATTATCTGTTAAAGATGAGAGTAGGCCTTAGTTTAGCTAGTGGCAATGACCATAATCTATATATAGTGCCCCAAAGTGCCTTTACTTAAATGTACAAATTGTATTCAGCAGATGTTGAATGACTGACTTGTGTATTTTCCAACAGTCTATTTACAAAGTAAATATCATTTTTGTTATAATGAAGTCTAGTAACAGTCAAGCTGTTGTCCTCCTGATCAGTTGGTTTTCTCAGTTTGCTCGCATCAGCCAAGCTGCTGTGTGCAACAGCAACGCAGCAATGCTGTTTGTTTTGTGACTTATTTCCATTGTTCTAGCTGCTTGACTGTGCCTTTGCTGTTGTGACTCCCTTGAATATGTATTTCCCCTGAAAGTGTTTTGACGATGACACAGATTGCCAGAGCACGGTAGATTAACATGCAGGACTTCTAATTTCTCTGCTTGTCATGGTGGCTCCCCGGCAGGCCACAGATATGCACAGCGGGATTTGCTAATTGGAGGTTGTTGGCTACAAGGGACAAGTGGTGGAAAATGACAGTAATCTGCTTAGCCCGGTGCCGGAGGTTGAATCACTGATTTGTTATGATTGGGGAGATTTAGACCGTCCCCTCTTTCATTTTTGCTCTAACAGTATCTGTAGCTGTCTTTGTGTGAAATGATAATGCGAGCCACACAAGAGAGCTCTCATAACCTCTACAGATCAAGGGAAATGCTTGAGTGACTAGGAGAGGGAGGGAGGAGGGAGGGAGGGAGTTACTCATGACATGAAGTAAACAAGATAGGATGACAAATACATCATCACATATGGGTAAAACAGAACCAGTTTTACCACTTTACTGTACCAGGGTAAACAGAACGTAATGCTGGGCATGTTCATGGTCTTAAAAGTTCCTTTAAAATATTTACGTTATCAGAAGCTTTCTATGAATTAGGGTGAAGTATACAACATCTTTCAAATTTGTGAATGATCTTAAAAAGTTAACTATTTTCTGTAAACATACAGTACATTAATAATGTAAATAATAGTTGTTGTAGTAAAAGTACTGTCAGAATTAGCATTATTATTAGTTTATTATTAGTGTCAGCATTAGTAATAATATTGTTGTGGTTAATGAGCTAATCAATTTAGCTCATTTGAAACATAAATTCTAAGCAGTAAAAAACATGACATAATCAAAAATTACAGTTGTGGGAAAGGAGGAGACGAGGCTGAAAGTCAAATAATGAAAAAGCCTTAAATGGATTTTGATAAATATTTTAAAAAGCAAACTTTTTTTTTGCTAAAGCCCCGAGCTACTGGAAGTAAAAGCCCAGTCACCTTTGGTCTTTTTAAAATGCTGAGGACATGCAACTGTGCTCAAGTTCATAGCGGGTAAGGCTCGGTGAGACAACGTTCCCAAGGACGCGGTGTATTAATGTGCCGTTTGTTTAAACACATAATGCATGCAAACACGATGCTAGGGTTGGGAAGAAGAAACAAGAGCCACCTTATAGTTCTGGCTGATAATGGTGTTTGTCTTTTGCAGTCCGCATTGGAAAGAGTTAAACGTCTAGCTAACGAGGAGGGGACAACTCACAGAGGAGAAGAGTCTCTTCCCACAGTGAATTGAATTAGTAATGCCAGAGAAATAAAGGTCCTGAAAGAGTGCCTTGATCCCCTGCGTAACACTAGCAACTAGCAGTGGGCTTCCTCCCACTGAGTGGAGCTGAGGACCTTTTCTTTTTTAAAAACAGCCAGAGATGTGAGCTTTTGGTGCTTGTTTGAGGCTTCTTACAGTTTAATAATCGGTTGCTGAGTCAAACATGACAAAATTCAAATCCACCACTCTGCAACTCCCCAGCTATGAGGTCACACACAAGAAAAAGGGGATGAATACATTCTCTGGCAGCTTACAGTAGAGGACACTAATGCATTATGAAACTTGAGTTACTGTGGTCGGCTGGCAATGCCGTTCCAAGGACAACATTTCGCGAGTCGCGTCAGTATTAGCTAAATACTAAACATGTTGTGTATTTAAGCTATAGATGTATTCACCACAGTGTAAATAGTGAAATGACAAGACGGTCCTGGTGTAGTGACACTTACAGACAGGTCTTTGTTATTAATTATGTCTGAAATAAAATTTATTTCTGTTTTTGCAATTGCAGAATTATTGGTTTTCCGCCCCATTTTCAAAATAAAATCTGTATGGAATTTTCTGCAAACTAAATGCAACACGAGCAGTCCATACAGGAAGTAGATGAACATAAAGTGTTTTTATATATATTTATGCATTTCATTTTAGCTATTTAGTTCTATAATTGTAAGCACCTGAGCCAGTCGAGTTACAACGAGTTTCACCTTTTTGTATATTTGACTTCCAATCCTTTTATAGTATTACCCTAATGTATGTTTGCATGTTTGATTACATAAATATTCATACACATAACAGAGTGACTTGTACTTGTGCTCAGCATAACACGGCACTGTTGGATCAAGTGAAGACAGACACTTGGCAGCAATTTCATCATATTAGTGATTAGCTTCAGCTAATACAGATTTCCATTTAAATATTACACAGGAGCTTGTACTTTGCTCTCTTTACTTGGAATGTAGAACCCCAAATTACAACCGCAACTTTAAGGAATACTTCACCTACAAAATGAACATTTCTATATCAACTACTCACCCCGTGTTCCCTTAAATTCTTGAAGAAAACAGTTTTTCTCACACGCCTCCCCGGTGAATGAAGAATGACAAAAAAAACAGAGAAAAGTCTTGATGAATTGAAGTAAAAGGGGGCCGCTTTTAACAACAGCAAAACTATGTAAAAACATCCGTTTACAAACTCTCGCATAACTTGTGCAGTATAAAGTATAATCCGAGTGTCATTTATTCAGTCGTGTGCTCACTACGTCCCAAACAAATGCCTTTTCATTCAAACCTTCCTATTTAAAACACTTCGAACTCGTCCGGACGAGCAAGCGTGAGACTGTTTATGCAGTGTGTTTTTAAATAGTACGGTTTTAGCAAAAGATGCATGTGCAGTAGTGAGCGTACGACTGGATGAACGAGACTCTGATTATACTGCACGAGTTGTGTGAGAATATTGCATTTGTTACTTCATCGAGACTTGGGGGGGGTGAGTAATTGAAGTGTTCCTTTTAAGACTTTGCTCGCAGTAAATAATGACTCCTCGGCTTTTGTTGGTGATCGTGTGGCACCGCATCCCTCAGTAAGGATAAGAGTGGGGCCACTGGGGTTGAGCCTGCCAGGGTCACTCTGGCAGTGCTGTGAAGGGAGTACTTGTTTCCTGGGAAAGGGAGCCGCGGCCAAGTCCAGATGCCGAGGTGCTCCCCGGGGACAGCGTCCTGAGTCCAGACTGGAGGAAGTGCAGTGTGAGAGCCGGCAAAGGCTGGGCCTGGATCACTGTCAGCTGCCTGCACTGCCGCAGGATGGGAGACTAAATCACTCCGCTCCTTCTCTGAGGCCTGAGCCACATGTGGTATTCATTAACAACAAGCTTGTGAAGAATGAGAGGGGGGGGGGGGGGGGGAAACATGGAAAACAGCTTTATGACACATCGGGATGACGGAGAGGATTACTCAGTTGTACATGCTCAAACACCCCTCATTGGGTTTTTCTTACAACAAAGATGGAACAAGCCGTCTCCAGTGCATCTCTGCGGGGGAAAATGTATGTGATGGTCACAATTTCCCACAGTCTCTCCATAACTGGATACAGTGAATCAAAGCCCAGTGACTGCTTTCTAGCGTAACAGGAGAAACCACTGTTGTGATGTTTTAGACCCCGTGTAACCTCATTGCCATGCTTGGTTTGCTGTATGGGTTGAAGAAGGTGCGCATTCGCTCGTGTGAAATAGCTTGTGACTCCTGAGTGAGTTTCAACTTCCCTCGTTCTCTAACCCGGTCTCGTTAGTTCTCCAAATTTCAGCCCCATTCATTATCATTCTCACACATAGACCAACTTCCCTCTATTTTTTTTTTTCTGTTTTTCTCTCTGCGACCACAAAGTCACCACCCTGTAGGGATTCATCCTCTGCAAAGAAGAATCTGTCCTCTAAGTAATAGCTGGATTTCTAATCCATTTCACCCTGGGAAACATTTTAAGTCAACACAATGACTGACATTGTATACACAGCGTGTGTTGACTCGCATTTGGTGCACATTAACCTCCTTCATGACAACACACTTGGTTGAAGCTCGAGCATAGCGAGAGTGTCCTTGTGTCCACAAGAAAGGTTTTACTTGGAGCTCTTGAATGGTCCGCACCAGCTGCCTGAAAAAGCTAAGAAAAATATGAGCTACAGGGACGTATAACATCTCAAACACCGTGATCGGGAAAGCTTATCTGCAAAAGTGTACGTTCAGACTTAAAACAAAAAGCTAGTTTGGCTAATTTCATTTCATTTGAGTGCTGCCGACTACAACATTTTCATTTTTCATGCGATAGTGTCAGGAGCCAAATGGGTTTCTAGTGGATGGAATGCCTCCTTGCCAAACACAACACAGTGATCAGTAAAGGAGAGCTTATTAAATGGAGGTAGTCATGGTGCTGGCGCTTAACTCCCCATTGGCACACATTTCCTGCTGTCTCAGGGATTCTTTCCACTCTCTTTAGACACAATTATCAAGGGAGAAGCAGGCCTTGAGGAGAGCTTGTGCGCCCCCCTTCCGAAAAAAAAGCCTCTCTCCAAGTCTCCCTTTTTCATCTGCAGAGGGAGTAGCCTTGACCACATTCTGGAGGTTGAATAGCATCTTTGACCCAGATCTATGATGCCTTGTGGAGTTCTGCCCTCTAGTGGTCAAGCCATATTATTGCATTCTTTTGGTTTTGTGTTTTTTCGAAAACAGCTTTCATAGCACTTGACTCTAAAACTGCAAGTATTCAGCAGAGAAGATGCAAAAAGTCCACTGATACGAGTATTAAACCATCATTTGTCTCTTCTTCTAAGGGTGTTCCTCCTGGTCCAAGGCTGCCCACCAATGGAAACTTAGGAGTCATGTCAACCCAGTCGCAGCCCCGGGTCCCAGCCCCCAACAACCAGCAAAAGGGCCCGGCCAAAGCTCAGGCCATGCAGAGACAGCTTAATCAACAACAGCACACCATTAGCAATTCAGTAAGCTACTTCTTAAAATCATACAGCTTTCACCAATTAATAAGAATTTGGTAGAGTTGATTAATCTGTATTCACAACTTTGTCTTTCCTATTAAGGACAAAGACAATGCTCATGATCAGTTCAATCGTCATCTCACAAGACCGCCGCCTGATTACAAGCAGTCAAGAGGGATGGTGGGAGTTCAGCAGGGAAACATCTTCACAGGTACTGTACAGTTCTGATGAGTCCAAAATGCTTTAAATGCTGTCGAGGGGGCCACTGTAATAATTTTTTTCTTGATATCTCTATAGGTCAAAATTCCTCCCAGTCTTCCAGCAATGGCCCTGAGAATGACATACAGTCCATGTCTTGTCACCTCCCAAGTGGGCCTGGTTCAAAGATGAGCCCGTCGGACCGCAGATTCGGTATTGCGACCGACTGTCGTCCGACTTCTTGTATCGGCCAGTTCCAGCAGCATAACAATCCGAATCGAATTGGACTAAATCAAAATAAAGCTAGGTTCCTGGGTCCAAACGCGCATGGAAATTCTTTTGGGATGAACAATGTAGCAGGTGTACAACACCCAAGAACGACAGCTGACCTGCATTCCTCGGGGGTACCAGGGCAGGGTCTTGGAGGCTTGATGAAAAATGTCAACATGGGCTGGGGCTCGGCCAACAAGCAAGTGACAACTGGACTCGGTGTTAGGCGGCTACCCAATCCGCTTCAGTCTCAGGGTGCGCAGCTGGACATGCCAAACCTCCCGTACCAACAGAGGATCATAGGCCCTCCCAACCAGGTAGCACCAGACATTGGGATGCTCCCTCTTAACCCTTCGATAAGAGACACAGGCCCAAGACCAATGATGGGATCTCCATCAGCAGTGGGGAACCTGAACCAGGCCTCTCCTGAACAGAGGGTACCAGCAGGCCACTTTGCAGAGCCCAGTCCCAGCTCTAGCAGCTACCAGAATAACCGAGCCAGCAGACTGACCTTTGACTTCCTCCCTGAGGGCGATAACACGGTTCCAGGGATCAACACGGACTCTGACTTCATAGACTCTCTGCTCAAGTCTGGCTCTGGGAATGATGATTGGATGAAAGATATAAATTTGGATGAGATTCTGGGCAGTCACTCTTGAATCTGCGTCACACCATTGCTAAAGATCAACCCGCTGCTCAAAGTATAGAGGTTATGGATGAACGGTGTAAGGAGAAACATTTGTAAATAATGTTAAAATGGAATTTTATAAACTCATATTTGTTATCCAACTATAGTGTATTGTTTTGTATTGTATTTACTGTGAAATTAATTTGTGTTCTGTCCTTAGTACTCTGCATATTTTATTCCTGGTATATTGGCCAAGAAACTGCTTTTCTTTGCGGTCACTGTTTCTGCGGTGTGTTGGTCATACTCATGCTGTACTGCTGTATAGGATCAAATACCAGATTCACACTGTGAAAAGAAAACGTCGCCGTGTTGCTTTTCGAGTTCATGTTGATAATCCAAGTTAAGTTTCTAAATCTGCATCCACTATATAGCATGATATGGTATTTACCTTCAGAAGTTTTGCTACCATACACACAGAGAATCTTGCCACAACAAATGTTTTCTTACTTATTGTTCAAGCTTTTTTTCATCTGTGGTAGTTTTTGATGCAACTTAAATAATGTAACCATTCTTTTTTTTTTTCCATGTGATATTTAATAATTATTGGGATAGTAATGTGACATTATGATCATGAACATACATGTAATTAATAAAATTGATTTCAATAAATGAATAAATAAAAAGTGCTGTTTTGGAGCCCTATTTAAACGATATGAAGTGCATGGTGCGAGAGCATTTTTCCAACGCCACTTTTTCTAGTTAAGTGCCCGCATAATCTGGGCCAATGTAAGGCGCAAGGGGCAAAAATATATATATATATTTAGTCTCTTAATTAGTCATATGTGTGTTTTGGGTACAACACAAAGTAAACCAATTTGAGTGTCCTCTTCCATTCCCTTTAGAAACACATTGCCGACAAATTGGATAAGCGAGCGGTTTTATGCAGGGAAAATGTTTTTAAAAGACTAAACTGAACAAATATGAATTGAAGTAGAACATTTTGTCAAAAACGTGTAGTGAATTTTGGAAATGATCTATCTTTTTATCAATACATTTTGACTTTCCATTTCTGTTAACAACTCTCTGGAGTTAATAGAACATTTTAGACCACATGAGTGGAAACAATCCTGCGCATCCACCACAGGAATCTAATTCTGCAAATAATATTCTACTAACAATATTGGTGTAGCCTTATCTTTTATCTGCACCTATGCAGAAATACCGCTTTTACAGTTATTTATTTTCAACTTCCGACACACTAAAATGATGCACGTTTTCTGCTTGGCACCCTATTTGTAACTTATCGTGGCGCTTTTTTTGACTGAACACAATTCTCAACATAAGACACAGGAATCTGACATTACTCTTTCAAAACACTGCCATTCAAAATGCCACACCCATAGACTAATTGGCTAATACGTGCCATCTGACCAAGCAATTTATTGCTCGTCAATCAGGGTGTAAGCACTTCAAAAAGATACCACAGGTACCTGTTCACAACAACGATGGAAACCTATAACGGCAGCAGGGAGCAGTTAGCAATTGAATGTACGTAACTGTAATTCACGCTTTCTTTTTTGTCTCCATACGTGTTTTTGCTGTGTTTATGTACTATATTCTATTTAGAATATGTTTTGTTCTGGTTTTCGGAGCAAAATGCACTTCACTCAATATCTGTAAAATGTCAATTACAGACTATCATTAGGAAAGTAATACAAATAAAATAAAAAAAGTAAAAGTGTTTTAGATTGAGCATGGCAGTGTGAAACTGGTTCAAACTGAATCAGAGTACGAACCATGTGTGTGCCATACGGGGACACAATTGGGTTTTTATATAGTTTTATATAGTTTTGAGTGAAGTTTTTAATGTTTTCAAAAGATCGTATGTGTTCTGCTACTTTGTGTGTGGTTGTGTGAAGCGATGAGCCCAGTTTTCAAAATCGTGCTTAAACAATCGTAAAAAGAACCTCACAGGGAATTCAGTATAATATATATATGTACAGTATATATATATCATATAATATTCAGTATAATATAAAACACACACATACATATATAGATATACAGTATGTATATATATATATATCTATATATATAATATAATATAATAGAACATGTTTATTTATTGAGATGGACCTTGTTATAGGAGGTAAAGATCAGGAGAAGTAAACATGAAGTGTAATTAGGAATACTGATGTTAAATTAAGCTATGATGAGTTTTCACTGTTAATTTACCATCTCAATTAAATGTTGATGCCTCCATGACCAAGTTAAGCAGAGGAGACTGAGGACAACTATGTAGAAGAAAAGATGTTCACTTTGCCTAATATGTAGCTTGACAGAGTTCTCCATGTGTGCCCTGGTGTTCTCATGTTTCCTTACTTCCTCATCCCTCACTCCCTCAAGCTGAATCTATTTGAGGACGCTGATTGGCTAAATTGTATGTCACTCATTTATGTCTTTAATCAGCAATTGGCTAAACTGCTTCATAGACCCGCCTCTTGTGGGCCATTTCTCGATGGCCCCAGCGCTGGGGACGTGCAGACAGGCAGCGAGGACGTACAGGAAAAGCATATATTTTGCGCAGATATCATAATTTACAAATATTACTGGGTACATTCCATATTTCAAAAACACAAATATCGACAATTTGTAAAATGTATTATTAATATAATTTATTTTTTTTGTGGCTCAAGGTGGGGCCACGCCCCCCTCTATTGGCCAGCCGCCACTGCTGTTTGGTCTGCAAACAGCAGTGACAGTTGCGTTGCGCTTTGCAACAGTATGCGGTGCAAAATAGAGAATAACGCAAAGAGATCTTCGACTAGAGAAACACTTGGGTAAGAGATGAATGTTATGGAGTCTCTCCCAGCTTTGTTGGAGTTAAAGGAAAACTATTTTTCGCAGCATCAATGTTAAGTAAAGTCACACTTGTTTGGATTTTTTAGATACAGTTTTTAATCTCTCATTCGTTGTATCCTTGCCCTCCATTTTAGTAGGCCAAGCCTAAGAGACTACAATACCCATCAGTGTGATCTTTTGTCAGGGAAACGCAGATGTTTTGCATTGGGGCTAATTGGAAACGCTGTGCACCTAAGTGAGCCTTTGTTCTGTTTGCCTTGAGTGCATGAAGAAGGTCGATGACCAAAAACTTGTTTATTATTAAAGAGAGCACAAGAAAAAAGAAGTATGTTTTTGTATCCACTTGTGAATGTCCTTCCAGCACCCAAGCCTCTCAGCCAGGTGAGCATGCAGTCGACACAACATGACAAAGACATTGATTGCGTTACATTGGCAAAATCACACGCCCCACTAAACGGCACATTCTAGTAAAAATGCCAATCTTTACATTTCAGTGATAACTTGAAAATTGATTTAGAGAGCCTAAATTCGTATGCTATTTCGTCTGCCAATAATGAGTTTTATTTAGTGTTTAGTTTCTTTTAAAACCAACACCAACTTACAGGCATTAAATCTGTATATATATATTTGAACCTTGAAAATGGCTTCATTAAAAAGAAACAAAAAATCTATATAACCATCAACTCCATAAAGTGTATTATGCCATCAATTTACTACATTGTATGTAGTGGTTGTATAGTCATAGAAAATTACATAGTATATGATGCGATAAAGACAAATTATATAAAAAGTGTAGTATGCTATAAAACAATGATAAAATAACATGTAAATAAATGTCATAGTAATTCATGAAAGATTCATAAAGAAAGTAATGTAACGACGAACTATTCTATGTATTTTTTTTAAAAACACTATACTATGTATTTTTTTGACATTATACATGCTATGACTTTTTTCAATTTACTATACTATGATTTTTTGACGTACTATTGTATGAATTTTCTCAACATACTATACTATGACTTTTTTTGACTTTTTTTTGACATTTTGCCGACAAACTATACTTTTAAATTTCTGACGTACTATGCTATGACTTCATAATTTTTTTCGATACACTATAATGTGACTTTTTTAGACATACTTTACTGTCACTTTTTTCAAAATACTACATGACTTTTTCATGACTTTCTTCAAAACACTAACTTTTTTATTACTTTTTTCGAAACCCTATACTATGACTTTTTTAGACCTACAATATTATGACTTTTTTCGCCAAATTATAGTATGAATTTTTCGGACATACAATACAGTGACTTTTAATACATTTTTCAACAGACTATCCTATATAAGCCATATAATAGAATTAAAAGAAGTCAAAAATTATAATAGTATAGTATGTCGAAAGAAGTCATAAAAAGACATAGTATTATATTTAGAAACAAATCATTAAAAAGTCATAGTATAGTATATCGTAAAAAGTTATAAGAAATCCATAGAATAATACTTAAAAGTTGTAAAAATTCATACTGTAGTATGTTGAAGAAAGTCATTGAAGGAGGATTCAAGGATCATTTATTGTCATTATGAAACACAGGGATGCACAACGAAATGCAGTAGTAGCCCATTTTCAACACAAGAAAAACATGACAAATAAAAACAATAGTGCATTCTTGTAGTGCATATTTTAAAACTTGCATCATAATCAATGTAAACAGGAGCAACAAAAACTATTCTTTCGGAAGTCAAATACAAATAAAAACGTAACATCAGTAGAGCAATATCCATCAACTTTCAATATGTTTGAGCACCAAACATTCATGTAAACAACGTGTCCACCTCCTCTCATCCCACCGGAGTCCTGCGCTCTGTCCTGCGGTTCACCCATCGATTGCTGCTTGATCCAGGATGCCAAAATGGAACCAGATCTCTATAAGGATATGGGCTCAATAGTCACCAACCTCCCTTCGCTGGGTTCGCCTGTCTTATTTCATCCATCATATTTTCCGTAGTACAGTATGTTGAAAAAAGGGATAAAAAACAGATAGTATAGTATGTCGAAAATAGTCATTAGAAACCCATACTATAGTATAGTATGTAAAAAAAAAGGCATGGTATAGCATGTCAAAAAATTACGTAAAATATTATAGTATAGTAAGTAAAAAAAAAGTCATAGTATGACGTAAAAAGTCATAGTATGTAAAAAGTAAATGTAAAAAAAAGGCATAGTATGTAAAAAAAAAAAGAAAGTCATAGTATGAAGAAGAGTCAAAAACACGTAAAAGTATAGGTTGTCGAAAAAATCCACAGTAATGTATATTGAATAAAGTCATAGCACAGTGTATCGAAAAAATGTCGAAAAGTCGAATAGAGTCATGAAAATATAATTTAAAGCCATATTATAGTATGACGGAAAAAGTATAAAAATAGCACAGTATAGTAAGTCGACAAAAGTAACAAAAAACCCATAGTATAGTATGTCGAAAACAGACATAAAGTCTTTGTATAGTATGTCGAAAAAAAGTCATAAGAGTAAGTATAGAAAGTAAAAAAAGAAAAGGCATAGTATAGTACGTTGAATGAAGTCATAAAAAAGTCATAGCATGTAGAAAAAAACGTCATGAAAAGACATAGTATAGTAAGTCGAAAAGGTCTTTATATGGTATGTCGAAAATATTAATTAAAGCCATATTATAATATGACGAAAAAAGTATAGAAATGTCACAACATTTTTAAATATAGGAAGTAAAAAAAACAACATAGTGTGTTGACAAAAGTGATAAATAAGGGATAGTATAGTATGTTGAAAAAAGTAATAAAAAACCCATACTATAGTATGGCAAGAAAAGTATTAAAAAAAGTCATAGTATGTCAAAAATAAATGTAAAAAAAGGCATAGTATAGTAAGTTGAAAAAAGAAAGTCATAGTATGAAGAAGAGTCACAAACATGTAAAAAGTATAAGTTGTCGAAAATATCCATAGTATAGTAAGTCAAATAAAGTCATAAAAAAGTCATAAAAAGTCTAGTATGTCGAAAATATTAATTAAAGCCATATTATAATATGACGAAAAAAGTATATAAATGGCACAAATGTTATAGTAAGTAAAAAAAAGCAACATAGTATAGTGTGTTGACAAAAGTGACAAATAACGGATAGTATAGTGTGTCAAAAATAGTCATAGTATAGCATGTTGAAAAAAAACATACCGTAGTATAGTATGACAAAAATAAATGCAAAAAAAGGCATAGTATAGTAAGTTGAAAAAAGTATTAAGTCTTGCTATAGTATGTCGAAAAAAGTCAAACAATGGTATAGTAAGTAAAAAAAGAGTCTAGTATGAAGAAGAGTCATAAACACGTAAAAGTATAGGTTGTCGGAAAAATCCATAGTATCGTACATTGAATAGTCATGAAAAGGTCTCGGTATAGTATGTTGAAAATAAAAACGCATAGTATATTAAGTTGAATAGAGTAATAAAGTCATAGTATAGGATGTCGAAAATATTCAATAAAGACATATAGTATGATAAAAATGACATAGTATAGCAATTTGAATACATGCATAAGAAGTCATAGTATAGTATGTCTGCAAAAGTCACAATATATCAGTGGCGGGCCGTGCATTTTATACCTAGGCCTTCACTGCTGTCATGCAGCTGAAATACCACCTTATAACCACATGATGGCGTACGTACTCGTATTAAACCGTTCCGTACGAGGCTTACAATACGTTTGAATAATGCTAGAGCATTTGGAAAATATAATGTTTTCTGTGCTCATGTAGGACAGTGGTTCTCAGCTGGTCTGGCTGTGGAACCCACCATCATCCCTTAATGACAAGCCGCGACCCATTGTCTTATGATTTTACTTTCACAACCCAAATGTTAAACGTACTGCTCTGCAATCTCTTTCCTCGTCTCAGCCCCGTGTCACGGTGTGTGGTACTCTGCTGTTAAGTTTCGTTTCACGATAGTCATGTGCTCGCCCACTGACCAATCACAGCACACCCTGCACTTCGCGGCAGAGCTGCACATGGACATGTAATGATGACGCAGGTGTAGGCCGGCAAGTATGGGGGTAGCGGCTGCTGACACGTCAAAGAATACGCCCAACATGTCAAACTAAAGATCTGATTGGTTGAACACTATGACAATCAACAATATCGTCCCCATTCACTTAAACGGCACATGGAAGCACTTTTGAGGCTGCAGGCCTGGGGCCTCTCTTCTACCGAGAGACAGAGGTGAAATCTGATTGGATAAAAGCTCTACTTAAAACAAGCTGCACTGGAAGCAGAGCAACTGAGGAAGACAGTAGCTGTGCAATGAGAAAATAAGATAATGGGAAAAATATTTGTATAAATTATAATACATACAAAAAAAAAAATATATATATATATCTTTTTTGTGATTCTGTTTAGGCCAGCAGAGAAGGCTTTGCAGGCCCTGACGGCCCGCCACTGCAATATAGTATGCCAAAAAAAGTCATAAAGAGTAATGGCATAGTAAAAGTGATGGTAGTATGATGAACAGAGTAATGAAAAAGTATTAGTAGGCCTATAGTATGTCGAAAAAAGTCACACAAAACTCATAGTATAGTTTGACCAAAAAAGTCATGAAATTTCTAGTTCAGTATGTCGAAAAAACATTTATTGAAAAAAGGCGTAGTCGGAAAAAGTAATTGCATAGTATGTCGTAAAAAAATTATATTATGTCAAAAAAGTCATACCTCTGTGCACGTCGGGGGTACTGGCAGGACGCCAGCTTACACAGCCATCGGACAACGCGCCCAAATTATGTATTGCAAATACCAAACCACATCATGTAAATCGGATGCTGTTTGTCACACAACACTGACTTCCTGTTGCCAGTATGTGGCGCTGTGATTCTGAGGGAAAATTGGCTTGTAGACATCCTCAGGTATGACTGTTATCAGGCGTGGCAAGTTTGGGACAGATTTGAAATACATGAGCTTTTTGTTTAAGATCGTGCGAGTAACCATATATGGTAAGCATTACGTGATTATATGGTAATCACGTAAAATGGCCGCCCGCTACTGCTTCACCATTCCATCAAATGTACATTTTTTGATAACTATTAATCACAAAGGTCTATATGTACTACATGTGCTTACAAAACTTCATACATTTAGGTGAAACGAAATGAGCACGATAAAGCCCCCAAAAAGCCAATTCCTTTGGCAGAAGATGATGAAACATTATTTTCAATAGGGCCTTCTCAGAGATGTCTATATATCTATATATAGCAAAAGACAACATACTGCATGAGCTAAGACTAATGTTAATTTGCTTATAATTATGTGATTTACTCACATGCACCATATAAGGGTGTATTTGCATTAACTGAGAAGATGCAGGTTTTTATTCTATTGAAAGTAGGTCATACATTTCATGTACAATACTTTAAAAGTTCCTGTATCTCCATGAGCACAATACAAGCTTAAAGGGTAGGTACAGATACTTAGAATTCATTTTTGAAATACGATGAAATACAATGCCACACAAGAAAAATATTACCACAAAAGTATATACTTTATTTCAGGCCAATTTCAAAGTATCATATGAAGCAAGATATAATGTAACAGAATTTATTGTTCTAAAACACATGCACATATCTATCGAAAAAAGAACAGATCATTTACTGAATATAAATTCATTTCATGTGCATTTAGAAAACTCTAAATACAAAATCCTTTAACTTGTGTGATTAGTTCTACTGCTACAATGACAGTCAACAGCTAATATGCTCAGACAATTACACACTAAGTAAGCATAAAATCAGGTTTGTGACAAAATGCGGCATTGCATCAAAATGAAAACCGTAGCCGTGCAATACAAGCACTGTAGTGTACCACTCGTTTTAGTTGCATTGTTCTCACCAACACTGTTTATCCATCTTAAATTCATCATCAACACATGATTTAATGATCAATAAAATCCAAACTAAAAAGAGGTTTCTCACACAGAATAAAAAAAATTGTTCATGATCTCTGATCTAAAAAAAAACAAAACAATATTGTTCCATCAAGTTAATGCCACCAACTATTTGTTGGCAACAGAATCAGTGTGACACCCTCCAAGGACTCAACCAAGGGCATGCACAGCAAGCTGATTATTCAAAGGTTACTGCAGTCATGCAAAGATGTAGTCATGGTGTAAACATCAAAATAACGTGATTATGAGAGAATTGTCAGTGTGTTGTCTCCACTGCAGCTGTAGCAGTTTCCTACTCAGAGATAATGTAAACATGTGAGCGCTTATAGAAGAATCACTTACTGCTCTGTTCTGAAACCTCGTCCTTAAATCTCAGGGTTAGTCACTCAAAACAACCATCTTGTCAAAAAAAAAAAAAAAAATCATAATAAGAATCTCTCAGCTAGACCTATTCATAGACATTTCCATTAACACTTTAAACCTACGTCATTTTCTCATTAGCTTATACAGTGTGTTCAGAGGCTGATTTACAAATCATACTGGTTCTGGACTCTGTGAAAATGGAAGCAAAATTAAGTGTTAGCGTCATTACAAAAAAAACATCTTTGGAATCTGCCACAACAATTCCTGACTGAGATATCAACTGATTGTTTCTTAATTATTTCACACACACAAAAAAAAAAAAAAAAAAAAATCAACAATCCGCGTAACTCACCGCCGTCAGTCAAACCCTGGCCTTCTACACTACCCCTCAACGTGGCTCTCAAACCTGCTTCAACTTGTCCTAGCTGTAGTCTATAAACCCCTCATTTCAACACATAGCATCGCACAGAGTTGTTCCGCTCCCCCTTTAGGAAGACTGCTGTTGTAACTTTTGTATACTGTACATTGTCACAAGGTTCAATTGATCAAAGAGCTGTAGTTTCTGTTTTTTGCCAAGAGATCTACCTTTTTGGTTACTGTTTAGGAAAGATAGTAAAAGCTGCATGTGATCATCAAAAAAAAAACATTTAACACTAATATGTATAAAGTAAATCAGAGACAAGAAGTGAAGAAAGAAAAAGCCCAAACTGAATCATTCTGTGTCTTGGCAGACTTCATCCTGGTGAAGTGGTGTGCTGTGAAAACAGTCGACCCCATTAAAAAAAAAAAAAGTATTAATTCAATCTATGAAAAATTAAAAAACAAGCACAAAATGCCATTTGATCAAAGCTATCATACATATGTAGTAACCTACAAATAAAAGGATACTAAAAAGATAAAACAAAGAATGACTCATGATTTAGGCTTGGATAAGACAGATACTTAGAAGCTAGGGTTTAAAAAAAAATAAAAGCAGAAATCCCTAAATCCCCTTATGTGTTTATAAAACAAAAATACAATTTTGATTATTGAACGTTAGATAGAGGAAAGTGTGGCTGATGTAAGCGAACGCAGCCTAATGCTTATTGCTGCGTTACAGAAACTTAGTAATTGTTCATGTTGCTCGCGTCTCAAAAAAAATACTACTGAAGGCACTTGATCTATCAAAGGTTTAACTTAGACTTGCTGGCACAGCCAAGCAGCAATGTAGTCGGTCCCCAGGCTACAACCCCCCTCCCCCCCCCACCCACCCCCCCCCCCCCCCCCAAAGCCAACATGTCCAAACTGGGCCTCACATTACCTTTACTCCAAATCAGTATTGTTCTTTATGCTTCAAATACATCATTTTTGGTTTCTCAGGCTCGTTGAAAACAAACTAAAAACAGGATAAAAACGTACAAGGCCAAATATAAAGCTATATAAGCTAGATGCAATAGTCCCAAACGCAGTTAAGTAGTGCTGCTTCATGCTATATTGCAAGAAAGAAAGAGGCACCAGAGACTCCAGGCGACAACTGATGATGGCAGTCCTTGCAGAAGAGTTCATGCGCCCACCCAGCTCAGCTTTGAGGGGAGACCAGGGGAAGGAACGACCCCTGCTCTAGGTAAAGATGCCCTAGATTCACTGACAGATCTGTGAAAGATTCGGGGACCCTTGCGTTATTGTCTGTTCATGGGCCAGCCTTGAAGACGCAGACAAAATAAAGAGATAACACACCAGTGAAAAGAAAAGAACAATACTGCCTCAAAAGAGGTTGGCCTTACATGCCGAGACAGAAACCGAAGTCCAGAGAGGCTCGCTGAAATGTCTTGTCAAAGCATCTATGGCTCCTTCACAGATAAGAGCAGGCAGCAGTTTAAAGTGTGGGGAGAGGAGTTAGGAGCGTCCTGCTCGGATCTTCTATAACCACGTGAGGAAGCTCTCCTTGTCGATCTTGGTAGCTGCCAGCACCGTTTCCATGTCATTGAGGATGTCGGAGCTCAAAGCCTCCTGGAGACTGGGCATCAGCTCTTCGCCCTCCACCGCCATGCTCTCACTCTCGAGGGTGCCCAGGTCCACGTCTGTACCCGGGATGGCGTCCAGGTAGTCGGGGAAACGGCTGGGCTGTGTTGCCATGGAGGGTGGAAGAGGGTCCCCTAATGGACAGTAAAAAAACATTTTTAAAAGGGGATACATCATGAAATTCTAGAGATGCCCCGAGCTGGTTGTTGCAGCCTATACCATTGCTGATCCTCGAACAACCACATCGGACAATACTGAATGTCTTTGCCGTTATAGCAGCTGGTTTACAAGGTTCCAGACAAACGTCCCTGAACTGTCCCGAAAAGAAAAAGTCATAACTTCCCTCTCTATTTTATATAGCTGTGAAAACATCTGTATTTATTCAAGTTTCTCACCAAAAACTAAAGTTATAGCAGGACTGTGCCTCCCACTGGCATTTTTCTTTTGTTTAAGAGTTAATCACACACCTGAGAAACCACATGTGCAGGTGGGAGGCGGGACTACACTAGGCATGCTCTTGTTGCACAAGAGTGTTTAATCAGGGCAAGCTGGCACCATCATTTACGTCTCGCTTATTTATGTTATTTATATTTCTTGTTCTGCAATCCCGCGAGGTGACGTGTTGCCAAAAAAATAACAATGTGTCGGAGTTTTTTTTGGTGTTTACAGAAAAGTGAGTTTAAGAAAGCACAGCTGTATGTTATCTAAAAGATGTTTCATGTCCCGGCTGAATATACGGAACATTTTTTGACAATATGGATGAGGTCATTGAATTTGATGACCGCCCATATTGTTTTGAGCCAGATTATACGGATGAAGAGCTCCTACAAATTGGGGAGGGGAGAGGACAGAGGAAGAATGCTCTAAACAGTGGGACCCGTGGCCCCATCATATGACAGATAGAGGCGAAGTAAATTCTATTCTGCATGCAAGTATCTCCAACCACTTCCTGACCGCTACCTTTGCAAAGGTGCGCCACATTTTTCTCGCAAGCCAAATCAGAGCAGACTGGAATTTTCTTTGGGAGAGGGGGGGGGGGGGCTTAAAATTGTTTTTTGAACATGTAATTATCTAAGTGTGTTCTGGTAGAAAACCCAGAATACAAGTATGAGCCTGCAAATGAGTATAATATATCCCCTTTACATGATTTGACTAAGCAAACTAGAGAATGTTTGGAAGATCTTGTCAGCTTGGTCCATTAGTTTAGGTAATTGAAACACATTCCTATCTTTTTGTACAGACTGTAAATATGAGCAGCCAACTGAGAACCCCCCCCCACCCCCCCAAAAGAAAAACCAGTCACATCAGACTCCTAGTAGTAATTACAAGCAGAAGATTAGGGCGAAGACCGCTATGACGTCTGCCTCACGGTGGAAAGAATTGTGAAATATAAACGAGCGAAGACAGCCATGTCGTTAATTTTTCAACATGGGATCAATCTGTTCTACCTATTCACCCGGTATGAATACAATGTGGCGTTATACAAAACTGAGCTGAGCGCCAACCACAGAAGGTTCATCGACAGCCGCGCAAAGAGATGTCAGAGAAGATGTTCGTGTTGCTTCCAGCCTCACCTGTGTCCATCTCATCCACGCTGTTGAGGAAGTCGTCTGGAGTGCGAGGGACGCTGTAGCTGCTCATACTCAAGCCGCTGTCTGTGCTCTCGTCCCTGGAGTGGTAGGTCCCGCTGAAAATAAAAGACATCTCTGTTGTAAACTCTGCACCATCGCTCATAACATCATGATTTCCATCAAACTGAAGGGAATAAAAAAGCTTTTTTTTGTCTCGGGCAGAGTTTGCGGATGGCCTTAATGACCTTCACTTAGCTGCTTTGAAACTTAACTACGTGAATCTAATTAACTGATCCAACAAAGCAAACACACTCAGTTATTAAAAGCACACAGGCTGAAAAGTAACAGTGTGGCCTTAATTCCCTCGGGGACCTTCCGCATACATCCACGCTTCAACAGTTATATTTATTTGAACGACTATGGTGACTAATCCACAGCGACACCGAGCTTCAGTATCTCGCGCTCTATGGCAGAATATAGGAAAAAGAGCAACAATGAATGGGACAGCAGAGAGACAAAGGGGCCGAGAGAGGACATTTGACAAGCCTATACTAATTAGCAGAGGAAAAATATGTAGGCAGAGTATGGCAGAGGCAGGATGAATGAGGCCATTGTGAGAGTAAGGGAGTGGAGGCAACGGGGGGAGGAGGGGAGATTAGGTTGGCCTGTCTACTGACTGGACCACATGTTCTCATGGCCTGCTTGCTATTCAGCTCTTTTCTCACTTCCTCCGCTCACAGAAGAACTAGAGCTTGAACTGCTCGGAGTGATTTCCCAGAATGCCATGGAGCAGCACTTACAGATAGGAAGAGACAGTTGTTAGTTTTTTAGTTTTTTTTCTAATTGCGTGCAGCCGTTTTCAGATCTAGTGTCAGTCCATCGGGTTTTGTGTTACTAATCAAATTGTAAAATGTGTTCATCTCCACTTTGAATAAAGTGTGGTTTTATCATGTTTTTCACACCACTATTTAGGCTCTGATGGCCTGTATTGCAGCAGTTGTGCACCAGGGGTCACCACAGTGCAACGAAAGCCGTCACAAAGCTGCTGGTCTGTATGAGACATTACCATGTGAGGAGGGTTAAGCCCAGAGACTGGCCTTCTGTTTGTGCCGCTTGTGTAACTCTAGGAGCTCTCACCAGAGCTCAAACATACGTCAAGTCTGACGAGCTGAACCCAGAATGGAAGCCCTCGCCAACTGTACCTCAGCTGTGATTGTACTGGACTCGGGGAAATGATGCTCCGCAGAGGCTACTCCTGGGTTTTGTATTGAACCAACCTGTTGAGGAATGGGTCAGAGCTGTTGGCGGTCATGGTCCGGGCATCCTGGGCCATAGGGGAGGACACAGGGTTCGTGCCGCCATCTTGATCCATACTAGTAGGCAGCTGATTCCTTATAGCGAGCTCCTGCGGACGATAAAGCACAAAACCCATGAGCAACACAAGCAACCCCAAACCTAACCGCAGAGGCTTAATTATACACAGCTTCATAAAAACATGTCACAAGTCCCCTTTTGCTCCTGCTGCACTGCTGTCACTGCATAAAATGTTAAATGAAGGAATTACAAACAGACTGGTGGTCTCCATTCCTCCTCCATACAGGGTGTCAAATGACATGAGGGGCCCGACAACAGTTGGACACAATTGTTTTCTACACATGCTCGGATCGTGCTCGGACCAGATAAGGCAAACGGATATGAAGTCATGTTCTTTTTCACCTCCTTCCTCTGGAAGTCCTTGAACGGGAAGGTGCAGTGACCAATGTCACCGTTTGAGATCTCATTAAACTTTTACGGGGTCGGAGGCAACAACAGAGAGCCGATGGAAGGTTGTTAGTATAGATGTAAAAACTGCTGCAGGACGCCTTTAAGGGCTTATTAGAAGCTTCTATTGGTCGTGGTTGAGCAGAACTGGACACAATATTCTCTGAGACAAAAAGATGAATAAAAAGCCGTCATTAGCCTTTTGTAGAATAAGATGTTTTTCCAGCTGTACTCAGCAGCAGTGCTGGAAGGTGTTTCCTTCTCACAACTACTACTTTTGCACACATGTAAACAATCTGGTGTGGATTAGGAGGGGTTATGAGAGTTGTGTACTGTCAACAACCTTCATGGTTTTATGGGCTTCCTTTTTGAGCATGACTGAGCAGCGTCAGCACTGGACTGCCACCAGCAAGTTGCATACATCGCTGCCGGTTCTTCATACCATGTGGAATTCATTTGGGGTGTGGCAAGTATTGCCCCAAAGTTGAACTCCCTACACAAGCATACAGCCTGCACACAATTCCCTACGATACTCGTGCTCTCCAAATTCCAAACTTCCCGAAAAGTTACAGAAATTTGGGGTTTACCAGAATCTAGCCTGATAGAGGAGCTCTTTAAATGTAAACTGTCTGGTCCGCAATCCCATCATCTGTTATTTTCCATTAAGCTTTGTTTTACTGGAAAGTGAGGATGTTTGAGGTTTCGGATAACTGTGCTGCTCATGCGTCATAATGTTTTCTTAAAGAGGTCAAAACTCCAGCAACACTTAGTATATAGAACAACTGGTCAAAGATTAAAGTTGTTCTATATACTTCCAAGTGTTGCTGGAGTTTGGACCTCTTCAGACGCTTTCCCTTCTCCATGCACCCTGCTAAGTTGCCAGAAGTTGTGCCAGAACCCCCCCACTCTGCGTCATAATGTTTTCCTTGCATGCACACAAATCAGGTAGGAAGGCAGGAAATAGAAAGTGCATGCACTGACATAACCTGGTTATTATGAAACCTTTGTTTACATACACAAAGATGCAGAATAACAGTTTAGTGCTTTGACACGGCTAATAAATAGGGATTCTCCAGCAGAAACCATGTTGCGTTAAATACATTTCTCTTAATCTCGTACCCCATTATGCAAACTAGATTTCTCCTTTGCGTGACATTTCAGAAAGTTGACAATAACCAGGTTACTAAAGCTAAAACATTGCATGTGCTCTGAGGACTTTCAGTAAGGACAGTCCAAATCATCTTCTCCCGGCTACGGCCCCGGAGCACGAACACACGCAGGACACTTCCTACACGGTGAACTTTAAACAACCCATGGGAATGGCTTGGTTAAACAAGTCACCAGCAGCACCCTCATTCATAATACTAAAGCTCTCTCTCTGGTGGTATGACACGGCCTTGAGTAAACGACCGGACTCGGCTGCACCACCCTGTGTAGGCGGGACACACAGTGACGCATCACAGTTAGGAAGTGATAAAATGACCCGCGTATGACTCACGGGGACTTCATTGCAGGGTGCTGCAACAATAAAGAGCGATCAAAGAAACGTACACCGCCATTACCTCGGAATGATGACTCATATTTAAAAAGGCATATTCTGGATGAGTTCCATCACATCGATGATCTCATTTAACGAGTGAGCAGTTGGGGATCCAGTGTCCTGCTGCTACGCGGACAGACTTTCACATACTGAAAGTATTGACCTCGAGACCTTTTGATACAAGCGAGTTGTTCCTCCACGGAGGCCACAGCGCTTCCCAAAAAGGCCTTTGAACATTTTTTGGAAGCGCTTTAAACTCTCGATTCCTGACCTGTGGTCTCTGCCGAAGTAGCTCCTGTTGCTTCAGTCTCAGCCTCTCCTTCTCGATCTGCTGCAGCCTCATCTGGTTGTTGCCTCCCATGATTCCGGGAGGGAGCTGCCCTCCCTGCTTCACCGGAGCACTCTGGGAGATCCTCTGCTGGTTCAGGGCTGCAAAAGAGACAAACAGAGAGGAGTTCAAGTCTGTTACCGCTGTAGTGTGGTGTTAATTTTAAACATCGCATTCTGTTACTACTGTAGAATATGTATAGTGTTCATTTTAAACTTGGCATACAGACACTCTAAATGGTGGATCTAAACTTTAAAAAATAGTCAGGGGCTGCTTGGTATCAAAAGGAACTAGAGAGGACAAAGAGAAACTGGTGAATCCAGTATATCCGTGTCTATATTCTGTAGAGAAACGTACAAACCTAACAGAAAGAAATGTCTTTGGGGCAAACAGGGGAAATCTTCTGGGTCTCAAGTAAGTGGGATGGGATATCTTTGGGTTTTTTTCATCCCCTTTCTGTGGTTAGGCCACAACGCTACGAGTAGTTTTAACGATGACAATATTCAATATCGGATGTAGGTTCCCCGGTAGACTAAAAATACACTACCGTATCCGGAACATACGCCTATTAATGCCTGGCTGCGTAACAAGACTGACAACTTGAGCGTTTTTGTTGACACGGTGAACTTGTAAAAAGAGTGAAGCCAGTGCAGCAGGTTATGTAGGACAAGGGAAGTCTTCTACCTAGTGTGTGAGAAACAATCACTATTCCTGTAAGACCTGATCCCCTCCCACTCACTGACTAAGACAGTGTTACTTTCGTACATTGCATCAGTTATGACTTATCCTTTCATTGTGCGTTTTGTTTCCTTCTTAACAGATTATACCTCAGGGCCGATTGTCTCTTAACCCTGGCCTGACGGGTCTGTGTGCTAATCAGACAAATGCATTTGATAATAGATTAGGTTCTTTAAACACTGCACCACTATCAACTTTCGTTTGAACGTTCTTTCACCCGGGAAATGTAATTGCACCTATGCACTGACAAAGCTACCAGCAAGTTTACATTATCAGAACAAATGCGTGTGTATTGAAAAACACAGCTGCTCCCCCAGTGAAATCTTTGTTATTCTTTACTCCAGCGAGGGTGGGTCCAATAAACATGTCGTATGAAAGCAGCACAGCAATGCAGCAATCTATGCATACAAAGTAGGTCACACACTTTGTCACTACAGTGGGGAAAGAGAAGCAAATGTGCTTGACCACGAGGGGTGTAACAGTAATGGAACCAATGGTGAGAGCTGTTTGCTTATGCGCTTGAAGCACCAACCAAAACAAAGCCTTTGCCGGGGGGGGGGGGGGACAATTTTCATGCGGGGCTGCCTCTCTGTGCTGTCCTGCCCGCCCCGGCACCTTTCTCATCACCATTCAATCACTGTCTGTTTACACTATCTCAGGAGCTGAATGAACCGCGGCTCAGGGCTCTCCCTGGGAAGCTCTGCAGGCCCCGCCCTGCCTGCAGTCATCCCCCCCCCCCCTCTCTCCCTCTCCGTCCACGCTGCCTCCCCCAACAACCCCACCCCTGCACACAAACACACACACACACACACACACACACACACACACACACAGAGCCATGGAGCCGCCTCAACTCTCCCACACACATATCAACTGAAGCCATGGGAGAGTGTGTTATTTCTCCCCGCTTCTTATCTCTTGCAGATACTGAGGGCTTTTGAGGCTGGATCGCTCCACCGTCGGGGCACCATTAGCAGTTCTCAAGGTAGAGCTGCTGCAACACGGGCCGTGTCAGCAGCTGTGGCTCTGCAAAGGCCTGAGCTTTGGAGCAGAGGCACGAGGAGAAAGATTCACCGATACAGAAGGCCGAACATTAAAAAGGAACCGTATGGTTTCAAACAACCTAGGTCTATGTTGTCACAGTTTGACCATCGCTTGTAACAATAACAACAATATTGCACTCGATGTGTAGTATCGGTAATAGGAAGTCTGACGGGGCAATAAACCACGATCAGACAGCTACACTTATGTGGACCGTATTACCATAACTGTCTATTGTAAACTTACATCAAAGTTTGCATACTACCAGTTTCAACTTTGACCTACTAAACTTTACATAGCCATGGATACAACTTTGGCTTGTTCATCGTCAGCCTGCTCATTTTCTGCCCCAACTGATTGTAACGTATTGACACAGACATGTTCCAAGATGGAAGCAATCACAATGGAGAGTGCAGTGTTATCATAAGCTAATGCTACAATGTTAGCGTAGCCAAAACTATGTAAATAACGTCATTTTTCTTGAAGGTGTGAGTCTTGAGGAGGAGTATGCATCGAACAGTGAGTGGGGCCTTTGATACACAAAACCATATGTTGGCGAATGCAGTCTTACAGCTGAGTTTCTACTGAACCCCCAAGTCAAGGACTCCGTCACAGACCAAACAGCTAACAGCAACCACTGTTACTGGAGGAACTATGCCCAAACAATGGAGCATATCGCAGCAGGGAATTACATCTGTGGGTGAGATAGCAGCGAAGGACAGGTTCAGTTCAGGGCCAGAATGATAGCATAAGAAACGGAGGCCAGACTTGGCTGAGGAGACGCGTGTGAGTGTATGCGTGTTGGTTTTGGAAGGGGAGGTTGAAGGCAGCAGCACATATGGGCGGTGATAGCTGGTGGGCCAGCCAGATAAGAGACAAGTTAATGCCGTCTGCCTTTTGTCTTCTTCACGCGCCCCTGCAACACAACGCGGCCAGCAACACAGGCCCTTATCAGCCGATCACACTGTCAGGCATATTACACCACGAGATCACCTGGGGGCTGGTAGGGTGGAGGGTGTGCCAGCTGTGGGAAGTCCTCTGTGTGAACAGGGTTCAGCACCTTTTGAAGGCATGGTAAATATTTGTCTGCTGTCAAATAAAAAAGTCTTAAAAAGCATTGTATTTCTTTAATTAATTTGTTAAAAAAGGCCACTTGAGAAGGTGTTGTCTTTCTAGCGTTGAGATAAGAAGAGTGGGGGAAACAGTCTGGATGTGATTAAAAAACACCGTTTTATCGGAGTCTGTCAGGAAAAATCAACAGCGTAGGCCAGCCTATAGGGGAAGTATTTTACAGCTTAACATTTGAAGTTGTGTTGCATTTAACTGTTCAATGAAAGTACTGTCGTTTCAGTAAAATAAAAACCAGAATGCAAATATTATCTCTGTGAAAATCAACTGGAAGGTATCCCTGTTAAATGGTCATTTCACCCCAAATAGTTGATCATAAGTAGTAAGGGGCTTGAATAAAGCTGCTCAAAACAAGCTCAGTGGGTTATCCACAATAGGTGCGACATTCGTTTTAAAGAACGTTACTGTTGAGCTTTTCTAAAACGTATTTTTAAAAGCTTTGGTATTGGAGTTGGTGCAAATATCTAAGATGTAAAAATAATAATAATAACAACACGACATGTGAGAACGTCAGAATGAACTGACCCTTTAAACTGACTCACTGCTGCCTCATCACACTATGCCAACTTTTCTGGTGAAGTACTCTTGACAGCGGAGGAAGAAACAAAACGTCACATGACCGATAATGTAGCAATGTGTAACAAACGGCTTTCGATTAAGGCTTCAAAGCAGACTGTTCCTCTCCCAGTCTATTTGTGCTCTCCAGTATCCTCCTAGTATGTTTTTGCCATGCTGTTCCTCCGGAGTAGTACGTTCAGAAAACATATCTACACAGAGCCAGCCAGCCAGCCCCCCCCCCCCCACCCCCCCTTTCGAACTCGGCCACAGTGCCCTCATGGCTTGTTCGCTGCTCACCACCTCCTTGGATGTTAAAGAGGATGCATGCTTATCCCGTCGGCATATTCCCTCTGTTCCTCTGTTTTTCTTTCTTCCCCTTTCGCCTTGCCTCTCTCCCTGCCCCCACCTCCCCTCTCACATTGGAGTTCTTTGACTGAAAAGGTCTGGAACAGATTAAGAGTTGGACCACAGAATAAAGAGGCCTGGCAGAAATTCAAGTCTGTCTGGAGCTGGAGCAGAATGGGGCTGTGCCTGCACTGGGCCTCACGCAGGGGAAAGCCAGCCGGCAACAGCCCTCAGTTAAAGGCGCTCCGCTGCTTTTCTTCTCAGAGCTCAAATTAGCCTCCATTATCAAAGCAGCTGGCTTACCATTGGAGACCTACATAGCAGAAGTATACACGTTTCTGAAGCAGAGGAGCGCATTACTGTGCTCGCATGCAAAAAAAGAAAAATGTGATTGAAGAATAACTACAAAGAATATCATTAGGTTTCCCTTCAACCGCCGAGCCACACTATGAAATATCAAGTAGTTTGAAGTGCATATCACTTAGAAATCTTTCATGAAATCTAAAGGATAAAAAAAAAACAACAGCATGTGAGCAACATAAGGGGGTATAAATGTGAGCTATTAAAAGTATTAAGCACAGAAGGATTTTCATCTCATGTGGAGCAAAATGATGTTTGATGGCACACAATGAGTTAACATGATCTCTTTCTCCCTCTCGCTCGCTTTCAGGGGCCCAGCAGCCTTGTGTGTTCAAGACTTATAAATCTTCAAAGAGCTCCGCCGATCCGAGCCGCCATCTCTCCCCAGCTGCCCCACTCCCCTTACAACTCTGTTTTGAACTTTCCTGCCTGCCTTTAGAGTGGGACTCGCAATTGCTGACAGAAAAAAACAAAACTGCCCTTGAAGTGCCCAGACTCGATAAAAAAAAAAAGTACAGCTAAAATTAAAACAGGAAAACAGGCTGCGTGCTGATTCACACATGTTGCCTTTGTGAACCAGGGTTAGCCTCCCTGGGGAACGCTGCTGCAATGAAGGGATGGCACCTGAAGCGTAAATGAGTCAGAGTGACATAAGCAGGAACCTTCATCTCTGGGAGTCTTCCTTGCACAGGAGGATTAGCTCATTCCCATGGCCACAGAGAAGTCTCTACACATGTAGCAGGTCCTGTCGCTAATTCACCAAACCCTGGCCACCACACACTGAAAGCTAACTGTCAAACTTAAGCTCGGCCCGGGGGATTAATGGCTAACTCAGCTGTTGCTCTAACACTAAAATGGCTGACAAAAGGTTCGGTGCAGATTTTGAGTGTGTGTGGGGGGGGGGGGGGGGGGGGTTCTGTGAAATCTGGTTTCAACAACCGATGGTATGGCTAGTCACTCCGGAACAATGTAGTGCGGTGAAATAAGCAATGAATCATACAGAACTGAACCCACTATTACATTGTGGTGATGCATCTTTTATGGATTAGCCAGAACTTTCTACTGGGGAAAGTAAACTGCTGTCACAAAAACATGTTTAAGAAACTTTTTACCCTATAAAGAGACTTCCTTGTTCAATTTAATATATAATAAATATACTATTAAAACTTTTAGATAGCAACAAAGATTTTTGGGTGCCTCATAATAAAGTTTCTTGATTTAATAAGAAGAGCAAACATGGTATTTTAATTAAATCAAGAACTAAACTAAGGAAATCCTCTCTATAGCAAACTCACCAAAGCGCGGGTCAAGTCGTGGGTCAAGCCAGGATGTGGTCTTGTTCTTGTGGTTGATGTAGTAAATTTCTCCCTCTGATGTAATAGCTTGTTCCCAGGCCTCAGGGAGAGGACCTGAGGGATGACAGGCAACAATAATGTTGGAGAGATGCTTGTGGTTCAGTCACGCCTCAGATTGTTCTTTAAATGACATAATTGTGCAACATATAGCAACGGTAACAGCTTAACTATTGTACATAATTGCGCATAATTACAGCATAATGTATTTGAAGAAGCAGTATATATATATATATATATATATATATATATATATATATATATATATATATATATATATGTATATAGAGGTCATGGATTTGGTAGCATTTAAGACTACACAAATTCTGTACAAAGCAACAAACTATTTACTTTCCGGCAACACACAAAAAATGTTGGCGGTTATATCTTAAGAGGAAAGGTGCTATCACACCAGGAAACTAAAAAGGTGCCATCACACCAGGAAACTAAAAAGGTGCTATCAAGCCTAACCTGTTCGGTTTGCTTAAAATGAACTGACGGTCCATATTGGGCTGGTGTGAAAGCTGTCAATCAAACTCTGGTGCGGACCAAAAAAACAAAACAGACCAAGACCACCTGAAAAGTGGGGTCTCGGTCCGCCATGTCTCTCTCAGGACTATGATGCCCATTGTTGTTCTTCTTCTTCTTACTGTTTTTTAGTTTAGTTTTTATATTGACATGATTTTTTTATGCGTATGTGATAAACAATAATTAAGTTAAAGGGGCAGGACATTATACGCGTCTACCTCTGCCTATTCCTTTTCAAACATGTAATATTTATTCATTTAGAATTTGCTGTATCTGTTTACCGTATATATTTTATTGATGATTCTTCTTTGTGTTCTTATCATTTGTTACAAGTTCAAAATAAAATCTATCCATCCATCCGCTCATCCGACTATCTTTTCCACTAGCTTGGACAAAAATAAACAGGCTATATGGGAAAGTGACATCAAAAGACAAATAGTAGCACATTACTTTTCACCACATTCAAGGTTATTGTATCTTTTTTTAAGACTCGCTTATAGGTTGCCAGCAACGATTTGAGAATACAGAAAGACTTCATCAGTAAACTCTGTAATCTGTGAGTCACGGAACTCCCAAACATGTCAGACAGGACCTGTCACGTTCTACCTCGGTCTTAACTCACCTAGGGCAAATTCCAACCGCATTGGCCAGAAGTGAGGTACACAGAGTCTTAGTGACATGTAAAAACTAGACCAGACTGCTCCCGACCTACTGTATGTGGTATGAAAGTAAGAAGATGGCCAGAAATAACATCAAGTTTAGTCTAATGCTGAAAATCCCACATTGAAGAACTTGATCTGTAATACATGGCATGTGCTGCTTCTCTGGTAAAACTAAACTTAATAAAGTCAAGGTATACATACCACTGGCTGGGTTCATAATGTTCTGTTGCTGGACTGGCACAGAACTGGGAGGGGGAGCCTGGTTCATCTGGAGCAGGGCCTTGCGAGGATCCTGCCAGGTCGTGGTCTGATCAATGTGGCTGTAGGGAGACAAGATAGCCAAAATAAATAAGTCCTAAAAATGGCCGTCAAGGTGTTTTCCAGCAGTAATCAGTAGTAAGTTCAAACCAGGGGTCATATAAATGTGAAACAGCAGGTCACATGCAGGAACTGATGACTCAGAGGAGTTTCAACAAGCTCTTTGATGAAAACACTGAATCCAACGCCTGCTTTCTGTAAACTATGACTGTTACAGGAAACCAAACTCAGCTGTGTCTGTTTGGACCCAGTCTGAACCCACTATTCAACATAGGACTGGGATCCTTTTTTTTCCACTTTTTCCCTCACTTAAAAGTTGTGCGCCATGAATCAGAATGGGTAAACTGCACGCTGTTTTGAATTAAAATAAAGTTTTAAATGATAAAGACAAAAAAAAAAAACAAGCAGCAAACGACAACACTAGACAACTAGAGATGAATCAACATCACGTGGGACTGTGTGGAAGCCCAACACTTCTTGTCTAAGAGGCTGTGATTGGTTTCAAAACAACTATTGTAACGCCAAACAATGTTGCTCCATCTATTTTACGGCTCGTCTTTGCCGAGGGACAGGAGTGGGGAGCGGGGGAGGGGGGGGGGGGGGCATTGTGTTGCATTCTGTGAAGGCATTGATAATTAGTGCTTTGTTGGTACTTGTTGCTTGATTAAGATGGAAAGCTAATACAGGAAGCCCTCCTCTCCCGAGCAGGACCCTCTCTTTTGAGGGAGGGTCAGTCCCAGGGCTCAACGCAGGGGGTCCTTTTTCCTGGAAGTGGCTCGGACACTGTGGAGTGTCAGGGGCTTTAACAATCTGGCGCCACATTTACAAAGCTTTCACCTGCTTGACAAAGGCACAGACTGAGCTACGACCTAAAACCCCACTATTCACTTGTGCTTTTTGTTTTGTTTTTCGAAACATCCCATTTAAAAAGGCCTCGCCTCAAACTCCAGTAGCGTGTTTTTTGCAACACCACAACCCTATTTAGTGACTGAATTATTTTATACAAGTGAGAGAAATAGAGAGTTTGTTCATAACGCAATTAAATATTACCCTCAGCAAGCTACATATTGTACCCTGCAATAATCACGCTCCTCAACCCGGTGTGACTCTTTGCGACTCGCTGTGAATTTGATCCCAGAGCGCCATTAGCCCAGATTTTAGAACAGCTGGGTGAAGTGAGAGATTCAGAGGGTCTTTTGGCCTCTGCGGTAATCCCAGCCTGCCTGTCTGCTCTCTATCCCAGGCCAGAGAGCGAGAGGGCCTGACTCAGCACCCCCCCCCCCCCCCCCCTACACAATGCAACCCATTTTGAAGCCCCCTCTTGTTTATGCTTTACTGATCAAAGGAGCTGCCAAATCCCCTACCAAACCCTCCCCCAGCCCTCACACACACACACACACACACACAAACACCACAAACCAAGCAAAATAGCTGGAAGTGCTCAGATTGGAGGGGGCCCTTTGAGAAAGAAGGGTCACAGGGAGCGGGGTGAGACAACTACAGAAAAGAAGGGGGGGAAAAAAGTGAAAGAGGGGGGGGGAGCATCTACGGAAGCAATCCCTCTGAATTCCATTGGCTGCGTGAGTTGCTGTGGTCCTGTTACACTCAGAGAGCCCGCCCTGCCCCCTTCACTGCCTCCTTCCCACTCTGGAAACTATGACATTTATTATAGAGGGGAGGGGAGAACAGGGGAGGAGACTCGGAGAGGAGCACTGGGATAAGGGAAGGGAGGACTTATCGTAAATGAGAGGCCTGCACATCCTGGTACACAAATGCCGAACAGAAAGGCTACAAGTGGAAAACACGGATGGAAATGTATAACCTCAAAGCCTCGAAGAACTCTGATGAACCTCCTTAACTTGGGCTTCTCCTAGCACAGATGAAAGTACAAATATTGGATTTTCTATCAAAAACCCCAGCGTGGGAGGCCGAAGTTTGTGGCTCAAATCAATCAAAACAGATGTAAACACAGCTTCAGCAAAACGCGCGTGATAGAAATCCACACGCAGGTTTCAGAGCTCTGCACTGTATGTGGGAACTGGTGAATAAGTTACAGAGAGCCCAGTAATTCATCACCAGATTCTTAAAGCTAAAAGATAATCCATTCACTCGACCTGCCCCGAACCCTATATGGTCCGGGGCTATACGCCGCTTCCTGTCGCCGAGACATAAAACAAAACAATGTCATGGCAACTGCTGGGACGGCTGGAGGCCACCAGTTGCTGTTCGGAATTGCTGATGATCTGCAACCTCACAACTGCTCGGTGTTGTCTTTACATGTCATGACACCACGGCGAGCTCAGCAGGACGACCACCACACCCTACTCCCCCCCCGGGGCAGGGCAGTGGACACAGAGCGAGCGGGCTGTGGGTTAGGCCTCGTCCACACTACAGCAGTTACAGTTGAAAACAACAATCGCATGTTTTTACTGTTTTTTGGGTCGTTGTCCAACCTGACATGCCAAAACAATAAGATGATGCTTAGTTAAAATTCATATGTGGTTTTGGTCACATGGATCAAGAGCGGAGGAGCGCATTATACTCCAGGAGTGGTTACGTTACTCCTGCCATTAAAACTTAGAATCTTATTTGAATTCAAACTAGCCAGTGCTGCTCATCTTCATGAACTACACTCTATTACAGCCACCTTTCAAGCCTCGAGAGATGAGACGGCAGCTTTAAACTATTTCTGTGGAATGGTTTCCGCGAGCTGAATGGAGTTCTCCATTTTTTTTTTTTTTTTGATCATCAACCATTTCCCAATGTTTTCAAATGAAGAACATGTTTTTTGGTGTTGCAACATGCAATCCTATTGTGGCCAAACCAGTCAAAAAAAACAAAAAAAAAAAAACTCTGTGGGTCTGCATTGACGTGGACATGGCCTCAGTCCGACGGTCGGTATTCTGTTTGTGAATCGCCAAACACAAAACATGACCCATCATTAGCTTCTTCGTGGGAAACCGACTGTAAATTGGCGCTAGGTGCTGCAGCGAAGGAGAGCACTGCGGGTCAGACGCGACCCGTTATCAAGGCGCTCGCCTGTAGTGCCTGCTCCTTTTTGCTCAAGCTATCATCATGGTCGACTGTGGCTTAGCACCGGAGGAGGACTCTTGATCCACCCAGGCACTTGACATCTCCTTGACTGATGGCCCAATTATCAAGGTGGCGTTTATTGTGTCAGCGTTATTTATAATGCGTCTTGCTGAGGAGGAGGGAGTGGGACCTTTTGCATAAAGGCTAAACTTGACTCTTTTTTCCTATACTAAGGACATTCAAGATAACATTTTTCTCTATCAGTAGTTAAATGTATGTTCAAACGCCTGTGACCGAATCAAAAGATTTGACTGGAGTCAGCTTCACAGAGTAACTCAGCAGAGGTTCGACATCCTTAAAGACATCCAAGTGAAGACGCCTGAATGTTGCACTTGTTTCACAGGCCTCGTCTGATTACAGTAGTATGACAAACCTAACACGGAGCTCGCCTGTGGGCTTTGAGGAGAATGTTCCATCCAAAAATAAGTCTGCTCTGCGGTTTAAAATGTCTCTGAATCAGCTCTGCTACCTGCCAAAACAGAGCAGATCAAAGCTAGATGCGAGGCCAGATAGAGCGTTTTATTCCGCTGAAACAGTCTCTCCTCAAAGCCAGATGTCAAAATCTGCATTTCGCTGGCGTGAAACAAGGGAGTGAAGCTATGGGGGAGTGCAGCAGCGACGAAACACACCCCGACAGCTGAGTTGTCAAATGTTAAAAATGGGATCCTCAGGCCACAGTGGTTCCACCCAGGGAGTATGTGCTCGGAAGGTGGTTGAAGCCGATGACTAAAGGGTGCACTGAGGGAGGCAAGATGTAATCAGGCCTCTAAGATGAGGATGACCACCTCCACTCTGGTTGAATGGGGATGCCTGGCTGCCTCTCTATCAGCAGGACATCATCAAGAGAGATTATTGGGGCAACCTCTGTGACCCTATTGTGGCAACCTCTGTGACCCTATTGTGGCTTTAAGTTTCCCTTTGAAGGAGGGTTTGTCTCATCATACTTCCTAACGAAGCAACTAATTCACAAAGTACCAGGACGGAGCTCAGAAGGTTCAGTTTGACTGCTGCTTGTTTTCAAAGAACAATTCAAAAGACTAATGTATTTAAGTGTCCTTTCAAAAGGAGTGCCATGTGAGGTTACTCAGTCAAACACTGACTGCACTACATAGGCACAATTAAAGAAATTGGTAGACTACTTGTCATACGTGCGTTTTTAATCGTAAAGAAATAGTTCAAATGTATGCATGCTGCAACCGACAACATAAATACAAATGTTCCTCTGTTTTGTTGTCCAAGCGCTATCCCGTCGCCACCAGGTGCTAGGGTTAGAGTCGTTTTGGGAACTCTCGACCCCACCTGAGACGGCCCATGAGCCCGATACTACATCTCTGTGGAGATGCACTCAGTGACAGTGGAGGCATTGATGTCTGGGACAGAGGTGTTACATCAAGACTTTGGTAAACACTAGCCGGACTTTCTCACAGTCCCATTTGTGTACCGAGCTGACAGGCCCCAGTTGAACAGGAAGGGCCTTGTCTGTGTGTGGTCAATAAACCAAAAGTTTGTCAAACACAAAGTTTGCTCCAAATGAGGGCTCCGCGCAGGCTTACAGCCCAGTCTTCCCAGCACCATTTGTGAGTGGGCCGAGCGGTCTCAACGGCTTCATTTCAAATCCAATTTGCGTACTTATCACGGCGAGCTTTAAGTAAATGACATAACAGTCGATACTGAAAGTATGTAGGCATTACGTTGTAATGCTTACATAAGATGGCGAGTATGAGATCAGTGTGAGCCGAGCGATTAGATCAGCTCTGCTGTGATATAAGACGTCAACAAACAAATGTGGTGCAAATTAAAAAAAATTTAAAAAACAGCCAGGCTTTTACACATTTGTGTGCAGCTCTCAATGGACGGTCGGTGTTGTGTTGTGTATTGTTTGGGTGTTTAATTATGCAAAAAAACATTTTTTTATTTCATATCAAAAGGGAAAAAGAGGACAGAAATAAAAGAATGCAATGGTAGCTTTTCGTCGCTCAATAGGGAAAATGTTGGAGATTTTAAAACAAGAACCAGACATTTCTTTGTTAATATCACAGTCCAAATAGATATCGACTGCATACAATGAGAGCAGAAGGTCCACATAAACACGCTGATCTTTCCTGCTCTAATAGGGGGGTCTCGCTGACTTGTTTTTAGCGCAACAGATGTCCAGGAAACCCCATATAGGGTCCACTGAAGCTCGACTTGTTCTCCGCCTGCCTAGTTTTCCTTGTTAACCAGGATTGTGCACAATTTACAGTGTTAAAAAAAAAAAAACACACAAATAATTAGTAGCAGCCTATAATACATGATAAAATGTGGAAATTAACAAATCTGGTCACAGTGAATAATTTGATCCTTTACAATCACTGTTGAGAGGCGAGTCAGCCATTCTGGTTGTGGGAAACCAGGCTCATCAAAACGGTTTAAAATCCAATTGAGAAAAGACAAAAGTGTCCATCGGCACTCAGCTCTACCTGCCCCTGAGGGCAGACAATAGCTACTCCCCCCAAAGCTTCCCTCCGCTTAGGGCTGACTTCCCACGGACTAAAAGCTCATTCAAAGCTGCATTTAATAAGCGCCCGGAAACAGTGATTACCCCTCCTAGTTTACCGGTGTGTCTAAATTAGAAACCTTCATTAGTTTATGACCCAGCCCTGGAGACCGGCCCTACCCCCCCCCCCCCCATCCCCGCACCAAGCAAGGTGACCCAACCTCCCTGCCCCTGCTGTCGTAAATCAAAGGCCACAGCAAACTGCTGGAAGAAAGAGGAGGAAAGGTCAACAGACTTTGTTGACATTCTCCCAGTGTTCTCAGACTTCTCCTCGGCTTAAGCTTTTTGTTATTTATGTTATAGTCAAAACAAAATAGAGATTTCTTTTTGCAGGAGATTGCTCATATTTTCAACAACCAATTATTTAAATGGTTAAACTTTTTTTTTAACCATTTTTTAAAGCGTTTTTTTATTATTAATATTCCCAAGAGCCTGAAGTGACGTCGATAACAGTTTGAAATCCAAATTTACAATGATAGAAAAAAAGAGAACAGCAGAAAATCATGAAAAAAAAATGAGGAGCTGGAAACAAATATAGTTCAGCAGTTTTTTGTCAATAAATGACCAACATGTTGCAAAGAAATTTTGACTGAATAAGCAAATGATCTACTAATCGTTTCAGCACCGATCACTAAAACACACCAGGCCAAACTGACGCCGTCAGCACTGTTTCTCTTGCACAAGCTCAATTACTTACTAGCAACTGTGAGCAACATAGTCTTAAGAAGGCCGCTGCCCTCTCCCTCCGCCATCTTTAAAACTTCATGTCAACCATTTGTCTATTTTGGGAAGGCTCACATGAGTCTCAACAGGCCTGTGGTCTGAATAAAGATCACTGTTTCACTGCCGGGACAAAGGGAGGGCCGGAGTTTCTCTTGGCCCCTCTTCTAGTCATCTCCACATGGCTGTTATTTAACTCCATTGACACAAAAGAGGCGCCATCACAGCGCCACGGCTCCATTCATACCAAAGCAGAGCCTGGCTTTTAAAAAAAAGGGGAGTGGGACATCGGCCTCCAATGTGACTCACAGAGGCCACTCACCTCCCCAGACTGTATGATCCCGTAGTGTACTAGTAAACAACAGAGGTGGAGAAACTGATTATTCTAAAATGTTTTAAAAACTTTCACCCCGAATTGATTTATCTCTAAGGACAACAGCGGTCACCTGAGTGAAATGTGAGCCCCCGCTCGGCTCTGCTCGCTGGTGACAGACTCCCCACCCCCACCCACCCACCCACACACTCTCTCTCTCTCTCTCTCTCTCTCTCCCTCCTTCTCTCTCTCTCTCTCTCTCTCTCTCTCTGGCTCAACTTCACTCCTTCTGCAACGCGTCTCGGTCGGACAACCCCTGTTTATAAATAGGGGAGTGTCTTTTCCAGCAGCTCTGCCGAGGCCTTCCCGTATTCCAGATCAAATATCTGCACTTTGATGTGTGCGGCGTATTGGAAGATGTCTGCCGGTGTTTTTCCTGACTTGAACACAAACACTGTGTACTACACTTACTCTAGTTGTGCAGCATGCCGGTCACAGCTCTCAACAGTGACACAACTATCTCACCCAAAGCCACAGGATGCAAGACGCTCCAGTTTTGGAATTGACTTGTAAACACATACGAGCAGAGACTAAAATTAATTGTGAAGCAATTACACGTTTAATATTCAGGATTTAGATTAAATTGTTCTTTTTAGTGTAGAGAAAGAAGCTCTGCAGCCACATGGTACAAAGCTAAACTGTGCCTTTATCGATGATCAATCAATCAATCGGAGACAGTTCTTTATCTGCTTTGTTTCCAATATAAAAGCAGTAGAAAGAACTGAACTCTTTGACAATTACACAATTTGTTACATAACAAAGAACAAATTACGCCTCGTTTAAATTCATAAAAAATAAAAAAAGACAAACAACAAAACGTAATAGTGCAACAAACGTTTGAACTAAAGTTATACAAGATCGGCTTTTCCAAACTTCAATTTTGTTTACAAAGTTGCTTCATTAGATCACTCAGTCCCTAAACAACTGCAGTGATCCTGGGAGAGTCGGGAGAATAGTGTTTTCTCTCTCTCTTCTACTCCCCCCCCCCCCCCCCCCCACACCCCACCCCTCAGTGCTTTTGTACAATTTTAGAAGAGCCTCCTAAAAACGGCCCAGATGTTCTCCAGATGTGAAACCTTAAAACATCTGGTACTGAAAGCTGCTTTTGGATCCAAGTACATTTGAGGCTGTGGTGTTTGTTCAGACCCCGTGTCAGAGAGTAATATTTCCTAGAACAGTAAACATCTTTGAGGGGAGTAAGAAGGACGACTTTTGATGTCAAATCATCTCGAAAAACACGAGCTGCTGAGCTTTTTACTACACGTTGGAACGCTTCACAACGAGCAGATGCTCTTAAGGACGCCACTTTAAGACAAATGCATAAGAAAAGTGAGAAAGAATACAAAGAAAAACCCTCACAGCCCCAAATGTCACTGATAAACAGACAGTCCTAAAGAGCTCTGGTACAACCACTACCTACTATTTCTTTCAAAAGTATACTTTTGGATCATCGATGTGGAGGCGATATATGCTGGTTAGCGGATGCCTTTTGCAGAGATGTCTGTCCTTTGCCGTCTGGGGCAGCTACAATGATCCATTGTTTCTACTGAAACCTGAGCCCAAGAGAAGGAGCACCACATACAGCAGCAGCCCCTCAAAAGACGTCTCCCTTGTTTGCAGAGGCCACCAAATTTAATAACCCACAATTCAACTATTGCAATTGTCTCTTTTTGAGCACACTGGCCACCATTGTGTGCGCCGCAGCAGATTTGCTAATTATTGTCGGCATAATGTACACTGTGCAGAGTCCGATCCCAAGACCACTTCTCCGGTAGGTTGGGCTCGTATCGGCCATTAAGTGCACGCTGAAGTGTTCCCTTCTTCTCTAAAAATATAAAATGTGCTTGTAATGCTGCACACGTTGCTAATTGAAAAGTTTCAGTAATGTATACATCGTATGGTGACTGGACATACTGGAGGGACTCTTCAACTGTAAGAGGTCACACAAAAGACAAAAGGTTATAAGCAGGTTTCCTACACCTGCATGAATGTCTATTAATGTCTTATTATGGTCTTGTGTGACACATTTAAAGGACACTTATATTCCATGATATGGATGAGATAGTTGGGTGGTTAGATGCATCTTCATCAGAATACAAAGTGGTGTCAGTAGGGCAGAGAGATGTCTACAGGGCTGTTGACTCTATGTGATGAAATATCAATAAAAACACTTCCATCTCCTTTCAAAGCCACCCATTCATTTTCAAAAACACAAATCAAGTTGCAAACTTTCACACTTTTTCAAAGACTGTATAACGCACGAAACAGTGTTGACACTTGTTTCCAGCATACTTACTTGAGGAAGTATCTCTGGCCCGAGGGGGTCTTGGCCATCTCCCACCCCGGGGGCAGGGGCACGTCATCGGGAATCTCATACGAAGACTGACGGAGATGTTGAGGGGAGGGCGGGGGCATGCCAGACAGGGAGCCAACGGTAACAGCCCCCAGCTGAAGGGAGGCCGGGGACGAGTGCGCTCGGACGTGGTGGGGTGGGAGGACTCCGCCGGTCCCAGCATCGGTGCTGGCCTGTGTTGGAGGAGAGGCAGTGTGAATGCAGTCCCATAGTCTTTCCCTTGGGGACCTTTTTACCAAGTTTCATCTGATATTGTTATGAAGCAAAACAAGTGTGTCCAAAAGTAGACGTATATACAGTTCAAACAGGTTATAGCTTACATGTTATCCTATAATAAACAATTGTTTCATTGAGGACAGAAAAAAAGTATTCATAATACAATATTTGAGGCCAGCTCACAGATAATAGTAAGGATTTAAAGAACTACAGGACACACAGCATAAAAGATATGTTGGTGTTTTGTGTGCACATTTAAGTTTGCATGAATTATTCTGATTTCACATTTGACTCACGTCTCATACAATATAATCACTTCACGCGTATGTTAGTTATTCGCATGTGTCGGCAAGTTTGAGAGTTGTTTAAGGATGAGGCCAAGGCCTGTGTGGGACAGAGGAGAGCGCAGACTCGCTGCACAGCAACGCATGCGCACTGACGAGAAAAACTCAACAGAGAATATAAGCAACAGTTGTGTGTGTGTGTGTGTGTGTGTGGTGGTGGTGGGGGGGGGGGGGGGGGGGGGTTAATAACAGGAGTTCAGCCATCGTATGATTTCATGATAGCAAATCATCTTGAATACAAAAACATAATTATTTCATTATGTCCACATCATTGTTACCTTTCTATGCATGAACGTAACCACAACATGTACACATACTGTATGTGCACGTTCCACTAAAGGCGGTGTGGGTTCAGCCAACCTGACAACTCGCGTAAAGTAATAATATTATTTTTTCCACTAATAGGCCCATCGCTGAGGACAAACAAATGGCTTTTCTGGATATTTTGGTGACTCTCACACACAGTTTCACACACAGGACCTCGGGCCTTTCCTCTGCACTGATTACCAACCTAATGACAACTTGTTGGAAAAGTTTAAGCTTATTTACTATTACGGAATATGTAAAGGAGGGTGGGATACATTCAAGTACAAATAAGTCTTAATAAACAAGGGCTATAATATCCTACAATGTACAGCCGCTTTGAGCCCAGTGGTGATATCCTAACTGCTAATATGAAGTGACTGCAGGCTCCCACTCGTGAACCGTGGGCCCGAGTCCCCACAGGACGGGCCTCTCTGCTCTAGTCGTGGTTTCTGGGAAAGGGGGCAGAGGAGAGACGGGGCGGGCTTACTTGTCTGGAATGGGACTTTGGTTCAGGGGGTTTGAAGAAGGAGTCTGGCAGTTTCCTCATCCTCATGGGTACGCAAGGGGGCACGATCGTGTTTTTCGGGTTCATCACGGCGTTAAAAAGAGCCTCCAGGTCGGTCTCGGAGTCGCCCCGTACATGGACGATCTGGTGTCCGGCAGGAGGGTTATGCTGGCTCGGATCCATTGCTCCCAAAACTGTCTGCCAACTTTGTGCGTGTCCGAAAATGTTGCGTTCAGGAATTCACAAAAAAAAGAAGTTTGAGCCAATCCCAAACTTTTTTTTTTTCCTCTTTTTTTTCACACAGCAGGAAATATCGACGACACTCAGAAAAAGTGATCCCGAGTCATTCTAAAGTCGAACAGTCGAGGACTTTGTTTTCTTCCGAAGTGTGTTAGCTGTCGAAATCTGCAGTGAAAGACAGCGCTTTCCTGTTGTTTCTCGCTGGCATTCTTGAGAATGTAACAAAGCGCATATCTACTCCACACTGGAATCTATGTTGTCGTCCCCGGCCGCAAACTTTTCCACAAAAAAAAAAAAAAAAGCACACGAAGCCACAAAAGACGAAAAAAACAACAACACCACAAACGCACTTCTTCTGTGTTTAGGCCAAAGTTGTAGCTGTTAGTGAATTTTCTTACACGAGAGATTCATAGTGCGAAGAACAAATCTCTGCAGCTCACTTTCCAGAAAAAAAAAACTTTTGCTCCAGTCTAAACTTTGGGCAGGACATCAAACTTTATGACTCATGGGATGTCTGCTCCGGAGGCGGGGCTTAGGATTAATTGGGACAAGAGTCTTTAAAGGTACAGTCAGTGAAGCCCAGGGGCCAGAAACAAGTTTATTACGCCAAAGTTTTACCCTTTTACGTCAAAAACATGAACTTCCATTAATTCGAACCCAAAACACCCTCATTTTATGAGATATTATGTCACAACTCATCAACTCAAACCAGGATTTTGACAGTCCCCAAATGACATGGTGACTTTCGGTAATGTTTATTCTATAATCGATGGGGAACGGTAATTATTACACATTAATTAGATAATCTGGGCAACAATTGCCAAATTAAAGTGTTCCCTATTTTGTTGGCAACCCTTTGAATACAACAAGGACCCCTGCTGATGCCAACTGGAGCCCACTTGGGAAAACATTAAATGATGACTCTGCCAAAATGTTAAGTAGTACAAAAAAAAATAAGCATGCAAGTTTCACAATTTGTTCAGCTGTATAACCTCCAAAAAATGCACATGTAGACGAGCAATAGGTTTGTGGAAGCAATGTCAAAATCTCACCTAAACTGTTTTTTTTTCCAAAACAAACTGTTATTATTATTTTATTATTATTTGTTCCTTTTACATGTTTAAAGTGTTTTTAGGGGTTACTAAAACATTCTTATACGATTGAGGCCTACTTCATTTTGAACTACTTCGAATGTGTTTTATTTAGAAGAAAGTCTTTATCTTTACTGTTTATGTATAACATGTTCTATATTTTGGCTACGCATGATTATGCATGATTATTACAACTCAATGATTTTAAGAATAACTCAAAGCCACACTTTCTCTCATCAGTATATATAATGGTACTACTTTTTTTTTTTACAGTGCTCATGAAAAGTAGATCCATGCAGTTTCCCACAATTGTTATGCTAATGAGGCCCCTCTTCCATTGAGAAATCATTTTGTCAAGATCCACTCTCTCTGGATACAGAGGCTCTGTTTCAACTCTTTTTCCCATACATC
Organism: Leptoclinus maculatus; assembly: GCA_032191485.1. NCBI lineage: Eukaryota > Metazoa > Chordata > Actinopteri > Perciformes > Stichaeidae > Leptoclinus > Leptoclinus maculatus. The sequence goes on along the minus strand of JAVDOI010000014.1, from coordinate 3,964,047 downwards.
CACTGAATGAATGATTATGAAGCCCTATTAAATACCCGCAGACACTGTAAAGCAGATTAACAGGGCTTTGCTCTGCCAGTCACATGCTCATGTTTCTTAACAGATGCACGTCTCAAGTTGAATTTGTCCATATACAATTGTTTATGGAAGTTATTCGTTTTTATTCGATTACGAAAGTTTTGAAACTTCGAATCGAAGATGAGTAAAATTAAATTGTTATGTTATATGTTCCATATTAAGACTTCCTTGTATTACGGCATACATTGCGGCCGCTTCACTGTAATTATTCTAGTAGTGTATCGGTATATATTAATATAAACGTCCAGTCGGAATTCATATTTCTCCTATCATTTTCCAATGTCTCCATTCAAGGCGCATCAAATGATTGTATAACTCACACCACACTTCTTTTTTTCTTTCCTTTTATTAAATCTGTGCGATACTTCATGATTGTGCCTCCACATATTTGGATGCATGAATGATACATTCTGTGCACACATGCTGCCAGTCAAGAGATGTCCATTGTTTGGGGGAAAGTGGTCATTTTCACATCATTGTAACGCACTCAGACACATTAAAGAGATGAACTGCAGCGTCCCGGACAGGCCCCGGAGGGGACCACCCACTCAGCAGAGTTTGTTCACTTTTGGTCAACATCTCTTCATCCCTCCGAGGCGACTCAGTGGCACCGATGGGTTGGTTTTGATCCTGCGGGATATCAGCAGAACGTATATTCCCTGGGTTTTATTTCTCTGCATGTATCCCAGGTCCTAAAAGACAGGCGGCTGTCCTTTCGGTTTTAAAACGCGTTCGTCTGGTGTTATTATCGGATATAGTGACGCACGGTGTTGCTGCAGAAAGCCGGGCAGATGTGAGCTGGAGTGCCCCCTACAGTCTTTAATGGGTGCATACAGTGTATGGGTATGTAGTTCATAATAAACACAGGCACACTGTTTTTCTCTATCACACACACCCTTCTGTCTGTTTTTTTCTAAAAATGCATTCATCAAGTACAGTATATAGTTCAGACCACTATGGAAATAGGTTACTGTATGTTAGCTTTTACAAGTGTTATTTTTAACATTTCTATGCACAAAACCTCATTCTCTTTCCTTCATTATGCAGTTGTAATGCACATATAGTTTTATGACGGACTAAAAAAACAAACCAACCACATTCGACCACATCTATTTCAGTGTTTGTCTGCCTATGCAAATGTTGTTGAAAAACAGCTGCAACCTACTATCAAGTCAGTTTCGCATGCGACTAATTATTCAGTTTTCCAGACTCTGAGCCAGACCAGACACTCATCCATTGCATGTTAAATGGACTGTAAGACAACCTGAGATTACGCTTCACACCGGGCCGAAGCGCAAGCTTGAACATGCGTCTGTGGAAACGTCTTCCCTTACTTTCAGCACTCTTGCCCTTTCTTGTTGAGTTTCTGGGTGTTGTGCTGGTTAGGGCTTAAACGTCATTAAGCTCACCATTGTATGGTATAATGACTGTGAACGTGCTGGCAGGCCAACGGCTACAGATTTCAGAGAAAACCTGCAGCGGCGTATTCTGAGTCAGTGCTGTGGAGATAGTCTGCACAGATGAACTCTTACTGTACATGATGTGCTTTTCAGATTCATTCACTCACTGATGCAAGTGAAGAAGATGTAATTCATTAACAGGATTTTACATTAATTTTGTTCCTTGTGTAAATACAATACAATGAGTTGATGAAAAGGAAGGTGGAGGTAAGGCCTGGCTGTTTCCACCAGACACATTTTTGGATTCTGTGACACTTAAATAAGTTAAGAACCAGCATTGAACTATCCAGATAGAGTGTCAGTGTTTTCCTCTCTCCCCTTATGCCCATTGGCTTAGAAGTGACATCGACGTCCCTCCTCAAATAACTTCAGTGGACATCTTTTCTCCTTTTTACTAGAGAATCTTTTAAGCAGACAACTCCTCAAAGGGCCTCTGCTGCTGCTGCTGCTGCTGCTGCTGCAGGCGTCATCATACACCAACGCTGGGCATATTTTCCCTCTTTGTGTCCCCTCTCAGCTTTCGTGTAAGATAACAAGGAGACGATGCATGACTGTACACGGCAGCGAGACGCCGCATTCACATCACCGTTTACAGCACCTTGTCGAAACGCTCAAGAATGTATGCATGCATGGAACCAGAAACCTGCAGTTAAACCAAAAGATATGTCATCACCGATGGGAGCCTGACTCTTCAAATGAGCTTGGGCTTCCTCCACCTACTCGGAGCAAGTCCTTGCAGGTTGACTGAGGGGCAAATCCAGACATGCTAGTGAAGGAGGGGCAACTGAACTCACATCAATAACTCCTGCAGCCTTTTTTCTCTTTTTTTTACCCTGATGCACCTATTTTTGGCAGGGGAGATAGACAAATATTTAATTTACAACATTTATTTCGCACAAGAAAATAGTCGACGACTAAGATGTTGCTCTGATTAAATGACAGATTAAATGACAGAGGAACTAAAGCAAAAGTAAAGTTCAGGGTAGATGCAATTGCAACAGAAAGCAAGAAGGCCTCTGGCAATGGCTCACCTTGTTGAGCCAGTAGGTTGAGTCGACTGCACAATATATAATCGTCCTTTCTACAGCCATCAAAGAAAGACAAACACACCTTCAACGTTGCGACACGTCTCTTCTATAAACCATTTCCTGTCCCCAGTCGATCCATCGACTGCTTCTATGCATCACCGAGGAAATGCAAACACTTCTAAACGCACTGCACCCACTCAGTTAATCAGAACGTTGACAACTAGCTTTATTTGGTTCACTGCCAATTTTGGTACCAAAGTAGCTTCCATCAAATTATGATTTTTACTATATAAAATAAATACAGAATAAGAAAAAAAAAGTAAAATAAAAAACAATCTCATCCAAATCTACAGTGTATATTTTGATTATTATTATAAGAAGGGCTTTTTTTTTTTCCATAAGTGAATAAAAAAACAAATTGAAGCCAGTATCATTTTCAAAGGCACTTAGAAAAAATACAAAACTACTTTCAACTCACCAACTTAAAAATTCAGTTTAGTCCAATTCTGCTGATCTACTGCCTCTACAGTCCACTGCTGCTGATCTGTTAGCTCTCGGAGACAGTCGAGGGGGCATGTATACAGTTCTAAAGGGGACTAAACTCATTTTACTGATGAAGTGGTCTGTATTACAGTATGACAGCACAGGTACAATGCACTGATGGGAGAAGAAGACCACCGTGGACCACGCCGAAAGTCAGGATTTCTTCTGGCACCGAGAGCGGCTGTTTGCTGAGGATGAGTGATGCTTGTGATGGTTCGTGGCTTTCACTTCCCTTGTCTGAAAACAGTGGAAGAAGGTAAGTAATAAAACATGTTCTACAGAGTCCTCTTATGTGTTGAAGCACGCAACGAATCCATTCGAAAATTCATACTCACAGAGGGTGCATCGATAAGTACGAGACCACACGAGCCGGTATTACCCCCCACGTGTTCCCGCACACCTACAAAGAGGAACAGGTGGTTGTTCTGTATTGAAAATGGCGACACATTTAATGGCCGAACGCAAATAGCCTTCACAAAGTGCTCACAGTACAGCTGGTGGTTGAGTCTGTCCAGAGAGAGGAGGATTTTCTGCTCTTCCAATGAAATGGCCGTGAGTCCCCGCTGTTGGCTGCGCCGCTGCGCTGTGCCAGGCCTCTGTGTTTGGGCTGTTTCCACGGCAGCCACAATGTCCGTTTCCTCCAGCAAGCCTCCAGCACGTCCTTCGGCCAGGTGTGACTGGGCCGCACTCACCGAACCTGAGAGCACAGTCAAAAGTCACCTCAAAGGCTTTTTATGCATTTGTGTGTAAAATAAAGATGCTCTGTGATCTTTCTCAATGTCTGGTGTCCCTGTTGTCCCTGTTGTCCCTAACAGTATTGGCTCAGACTATTCATTTGACTTTTATGAACATTTGGGTACTTTGGGTTCTTTTTGGGGTAAAAAGCATAAACACAAAGACACAGTGAGCACTATACCTTCATATGGAAAGGCCATGTTGTAAGTACTGGAGAACGGTCTGACTGGCTCCGTAGTCTGTCTTGTTTGCTACACAAAACAAATGAAACATGTATGAGTCTTAGATGAACCTTAAATAATAGCCATGTAGCCTATAGTACACTGCAAAAAAAAAAAAGATCTCGGTGATGGGCATGAAGCACAAAGAACAGGTAAAGCCAGTTGTAAACAGAAACATTACGCATCAACGCTCATTTTTTGTAAAACCCTGCCAACTCAAGTCCATCCGGAAAGTCTCGTCTTGGGAAGCATACATCGTGGCGTCGAGTCAGTTTTACAAACACTAAGGACGGCATGAAAGGGACTGCAAAAAAACTGATTCAACAAGTTCAAACACACCCATTTACTGATCTTCAGCGATTATTCTCGCTCTTCTTCCCCAGCGGGGCGCCTGCATGCACGTACCTGAGAGGGCGGAGGAAGCCTCCTGTTCCCTGAGCCGGGAGGCTGTCTGCTCTGATCCGCGCAGGCTTTCCTCACAACTCGCCCGTCGTCCAGGGCCTGTTGTCGAAGCATGTTTTTTGCTGAAAGAAGATGTATTAGCTGAAATCATTAAAAACACACACACACACATCAACATAAATGATAATCATGTGGTGAGCTCAGGCTCTGTGGTCCTCTAAAGAGGATGCATAATAGTTTCCATCTTTAGCCTGCAATAAAGATGACTGAAAATCACAAGAGACGATGATAAGCTTGTGAGCATCATTCTTTTTTCTCAATATGCAAAAAAAAGATCACTTCATCATATTGCACTGTAATTGTTGTTCTGTTTTGTTTGTCCTGCCAAAAGTGATGTATATGATAGAGTGTGTATATATTAAGAAGCTCAGATTAAGAATCTTTTTTAAGTGATTAAAAGTACATTTTTAGTATTCTTTGATGCATTGGAAAAATGTGGCTTTAGATCCAACGCTCTATCAGTAGAAAAGGTAAGACCATCACCGCTGACGGTAACATGGGACTGATTGGCACTGGTTTGAGGGAAGGCAGACAATACGCCATTTTTAGGGTCAACTAAGTCCACTTTCCCAAAATATGACTGGCTTCCTTTTTCACAAGATAAGTAATCGAGACTTCAACTTCTGGGACGTTTCAATATCAAAACGTGAGCCGACGCAAAAAGAACAGCGTGTCAGTTATTATATGGGTCGCTCTCAATAAATTGGCAAAAAATGTGTAAACACCTGAGCGCCAAAAAGAAGACCTGGCATAATGATGCAAATTATGAAAAATGGCTTTCCAGTGAAAAGGGATCTCTTGGGGAATCTTACAACAACTCACACAAACACCATGCAGCTCATTCGGTGTGTTTTTCTTCCAACGTGAGAGATGAAAACGATGGATTCAAAGGATCACTGTGAATGTGACTGTGTGCTAAGGATGAAGCATAAACGGGAGCAGGGAGGTTTGATAGCTACTCGTTGAGACAAATAGGCTTAAGAGAAACTGCATGTCAATCCAAATGACGCATCTCTTCAGACTTATAAAGCCTGAGCTGTGTGAGGTGCTGCCAGCCGGAATATACTTTACCCTCCTTGGTGGCTAAGGCACTGCGGACCCCGTGCCAGAGCTGTGAGATCTCCTCGTCCGTGGGAGTGCAGTCTAAACAGAGGCCTTTGTCATTGCACACCGCCCCTCTTCTTCTGCCGCTGCAGCCCTGAGTTTCCTGATGGCCTGAGCTGGGCGTGCCCTTCGCGTTGCCCTTTGAGGCGGAGTGGGCGCACGGGGGTGGCATTGGTGTGTACATAACAGTGCTATCTGTTCTCACTACGTCACGCGTGTGAGGTGGGAAAAAGCCGTCTGAGCCGTCCCTGTGCGGGGCCTGCTCAGCCAGGGCTTGTTTACAGTTGACACTGGCACGATCCACGCCATATGGAGCCTTAGCCACGCTCGCCGTCTTTTCCCATTCCATCCTCGGGGGTGGGCGGGGCACCATGATCCTCCCTTGGGTTTTGGCAATCTGACTCACCTCGGTGGCAGATTGAGGTCGTATGACGGTGCCCTTTCTAGTCCGCGAGGAAACAGGACCCCCTCCAGCTCGGCCGGAGCGCTCTCTCCGGGGGACCCTGGGGCCACCGGACCTGGTGCTGCTCCGCGGCACCTTGACCTCGTCTGCACGTTGTTGGGGCAAGCTGACTTGAACCCCAACATCTGCCCACGCTTGCTTTGTAAAGTGATAACCGGCGGAGGCTGGAGGGGTCATGCCGGGTCCGGGCTTGGAGGCCCCTGAGACTGTAGTGAGACTTAGCTGGTGGTCCTCTGAGTTGTTATTTGAGTGAGGGAGATTGGAAGACTTGCCCTTCATCTGTTTCATTGTGTTCTGCTCTTGGTCCTCTTTCTCCACATGCACCTCGTCAAACCAACGCAGCTTCTTCTTCACGCCGTCGTTGCCCTCCACACCCTTAGTTTTGGTCCGAGTCAATTCAACGCTATCTCTGATGGCTAAGGCTACTTGTTTTGCAAAAGTCAAATGTCCCGAGCCAAACACACGCGTGGAATCCCCCGACACGTATCCGGACGGCTTTTTGAGGATTCCTTTAATGAACCGGACTTCACACAGCGAATGAGACGCCCTCACAGAAGCAGGCACGTTTTGAGCTTCCTCCTGAGGACACTTCAGGCACTTAGGAGCGTCTGACTGAATGTTCGACAAGCATGCGCGCTGCAGCGATGCTGCATTAATGGTCTTTTCAGTTTCGGGCTCTGAGTTTGACACCTTATTGAGGTTGTTTATGGAAGCACTAGGCTCTTTCTGCGATGAAAGATTGTGGTTTTCTTTTCCTGTTTGCCGAAGAGTTCCCTCTCGGGACGCATTATCTGTCGCGCTATCGTTCAAGGAAATATTGGGCCTTGGGGGAGGACCAAACAAAATGTCTTCGCCATTTTGAGCAGACAAAAGGGTTTCTGTAGCTGACTGATGTTTTAATTGTCTGTCATCATGGACCCCGTTCTGCCTGAGTCCTAACAGAGCCTCCTGTTTAGGACATGAAGAGTCAAGTGCTGCGTTGCCGGGGGCCCCTCTGTTTGTAGCCATGACGTTGTCACGGGGACTGTTTTGTGAGTTTACCTCAAAGTGCTCCGGGCCTTCACGAACAGTTTCACAAAGAGTGAAAAAGTTGCAGTTGTGCGGAGTGGGCTGGGTCTGCGTTTTAGGCGTGAACCCCCACGAAGCTTTGGAAACGTGCATCTTATAGTCGGGCCCTTCAGGGTCCGCTTGTTTTTTCTGCTCAGGTTCATGCTGTTTTCTTGATTTGGATAAGTCATCACCAAGAAGCATCATGGCTGAGAAAGAAGTTAGGTCTGACGTTGGACACAAATCATTTTGCTTCCTCAGGTCTGGATGAGGCTTCTCTGAGTCGAGCAGGAACGGCAAATAGGAATACTGTAGATTTTTTGTGCCGCGGTCCTCGTTCTCTAAACTGTCCTTACTTGAAAGGCTTTCAGAATTGCAGCAATCAGACTGTTGGCTGTCCTGAAATATAGAAACAAGAGAGAGGAGGTGATGAATAGAACATAATAATATGATTTACATCTTTTATGTATACAGGGGTGGAACACAGATCTAAAATAGAAGTTGAGGAGAGAGTGGAAAAGAGACATGAATGGATACTGGGTGGATATGAGATCCCATTTCACTTTCCTGGGTCATCTTAAATCAGAAAGGCCAGATGCCAGAATCAACAAAGCTGAGACAGTCCAGCAGTGGGAAGAGAGTAGCTTTACTGTCAAATGTTTTTGCCACGTTGAACACGGCACGTAAACATTTCTGCTTTTGCTAGCATAACCGAACAGCACACAGAGAATGATGAATAAGGAAGTACAAATCTATAAACTGGACATATCTTTGAACAAGTGTTGGTGGGATTGTCTCCTCTTTGGAGTGGTACTGGATCAATACATTTGATATTGCAGATATCAGTACTTTTTTTTCAAGGATATCAATTCAAGTCTCACTGAAAAAAAAAAAATCTGTGTTACAAAAAAACAGCCCTTTGTACACAGCTGTCAGCTGTTTACACACATTTCAATGGAGGATGGGTGCTGAAGCCAGTGGCAGCCAAAACGGGTGTTTCCGGTGCAGGAAAGGGATTGCGTCACACTGCTGCCCCCTAGGGGGCTTCTTGTGTAAGGTCACATACAAAAAAAAAACGGCATTTGAATTGCCCAAGATGGAAGCCAAGTACTTAACATCATCAATAACAAAGACGTCTTGATGAATTGTAGTCTGATTACAGCACAGAGACTCTTCTAAGAGATCTTTTAGCAGCAGACAACGGTCGCTCCATTGACGTAGAGTATTTTTTTAACTTAAACTTTAGTCAAATTAAAAATCTTTTTTGTTATGGTGACCTGCCAAGACGGCAGCAAAGTTAAACTCTGAGTGCATGTCCATTTCATCCATACAATATGAAAAGAGTGAGGTATGTGTGTTAGAGACAAAGCAGGGGAGGGAAGAAATTACATCAATAACTTTTTTTTTAATATAAATTCCAATACCTTAAAAAAAACAACCAGGGGTGAAATAACACTTTGTTTCCTCCACAACCAACACACCTGAGGACTGTCGTGTTGCTTCTCTTGTGTCTTTTCACTTTGTGGACTGCTCTTGAAGCAACTCATGCTCTGCTCCTGGAGCAGTTTAGTGTAGGCCTCCACAGCAGAGAGCGCCTGGCGGTGAGAGGCTTTAGAAACCGTGGGCGGCTTAGGAGAGGGAGTGCAGCTTCTTTAAGAGAAAACAGAACAACATGAACACAACGTGTGACCACTACCGCCATTAAAAAAAAAGATTATTACACAAATCAAATCAAAACAAGTTATGAAGATACATGTCACCAGAATTTGAGTAAATGAGGTTTTACACCAAAAAAGCATGTAAAGCGCGTAGGACACATGGATCAGACTTTATTTCTTTTACCTGCTAATGTTAAAGTTGCCGGACAAGAAAGAGGACTGCTGGGTGAATGAACTCGAGGAGCCTCGAATTTGATTGAGGGCATCTTCAATATTTGGGACGTTTCTTCTAAAAGCTAGAACACCACGAAAGGAAAGCATAGAAACAAAGTGAAAAGTGTTAGGACTGTCAGTGTGTAACGTCTCGGGTCTGGGAGGCACATGTTAGATAGGTCACTGACATTGTCTGCGTCTCTGAGAAGGGGGTAAATGGGCTCTTTGGAAGCGCTCAGTTGCATCCTGTACTCGCTGTCTGCGTTGCTTCAGGATGTTCTGTATCAGCTGCTGCTCCTGCACGTCCCGCTGCTTCTGTCTTTCCTCCAGAGCCCTGAGTCACAAGAGAGAGAGAGAGAGAGACGGATTAAATGCAGACCGGCCACGTTTTAGATCCAGAAACCCGAGTCCGCTCATCGAGCTATATTTCAACACAGTCATCAATAAATTAAAAGCTTCCACTCAAGACTCTGGGCTCACAGAGGAAGCCGATGATCATATCGGGTCAATCAAGTTCAGCATTAATGGGGTTTTTAAATGGGCAAAAATGGCAATCGCCGTCACCAAGAGCAGTGTACATTTATAAACAGCGTCGAGAACCAGAATAAAAAAATGAACAATGTAGATGACACATTCCTTTTCTATGAAAACAAACTTTATTATCTTGTGTTTCCTTTATTTATAGATGCATTCAAGTTTAGGCTCCAACATTTGATATGAAGGCATTCAATTTGAGACTGATAAGGTAAACACAATCATGCACATTGGAGACGTGTTACTTTATTCCATATAATTTAAATATGAGTAATATACCAAAGTACTCCTTGTTTACATTGGCATGAAAGGAAGCAGTGAAACATCGCCTTTACTTCAGAATAGAAACAGTTTCGTCGGTGTGGTGCAAGAATTAATCTTCAATCTAAAGTGAAGGTTTTTGTTTCTGCTTATCTGACACGACTGAAAAATACATACAACTGTACAAAAGCATTAATGTACTCAGGCAGTATTTTGGTCACCAGCATCAGTGTGCTGAATGTTATATTGCATTTCATATTGATTAATAAACTGAAGGTTAGATCAGTGCATCATGACAGATTTCTGTTGGACATTGTTCTCTAAGGTGAGAACATATATATAACAACAAGGTTTTGTTTCTTTTACAGACATGTTTTATGTTCTTTAATGGTTTATGCACATTATATTTAAGGAATAATGATCACCTGCCTCTGTAAAACCAAAATCTGTCTCAGATATTACACGATACATCTGACCTCCACCCACGTCTATCCTTGCATAAACCTACTCTTTCTATAGCTCGTAGCTTAAAAACAGCAACAGTCACTATTAGCTCCTGCTGATAAACCCACATGTAGACGTTATTTATACCTGTAAGGGACTTGAGCAGCTTTAGTTGTCAGAGAGATGACGCTTCAGTCACAGTTACCCTCTGGGCCAACAGATCTATTTCCAGGTCTAGACTGCAAAATCCTGTCAACACCACCCGTCCCCGAAAGGAGCTAAGCCGTGGGCAGAACCATAAGCTGCTGTCCAGGAGGTGCAGAACACCATCAGTGCAGCATCTGCTTCCAGGAAGTGATGGAAGACTTTTTGATTTACAAAGAAGTGGCGCTCTGGGCAGGTTCGGGCTGCAGACTGAGATGACTCAAACAATAAAAACAACAATGCATAATTAACACTTGAACTGACCTCCTGCGTCGGGTGGTTTCCAGGGAGAACCTGCGGGCTCGGGATCTGCACAACTTTTGCTCTTCAACCAAAAGTTGTCTCTCATCTTCGAGGCCTCCATCGGCTCCCAGCCGGGAATTTCTGGAAGTGAGCAGCTAAGGAGAGCGTTTTTTAAACAGCAGAGAGTAGAAATGTGTCACCTCCATGTAACGTTAACCTACGACCCGAGAGCATGAAAACTGATTCACTTTGTGTTCTACAGGCTAGTCGACAGTGGTGGAAAGTAACTAAGTACATTTACAATTTTGAGGTACTCGTACTTTTGAGTATTTCCATCTTATGCTATTCTTCTACTCCACTACATTTCAAAGGGAAACATTGTTGCCTACTTTTTAATCTACTGCATTGATTTGATTTACAAGCTACTTTCCAGATTCAGATAACTAATAAAAAAAATATATAATCAACAAATAGATGATGATGTATTATTATGGATAAAGACATTATTGATCCCATAGTGAAATTCACAAGCTCCCAGGCAGTAAATAAGCCCACCGTTACTGGAGCATTACTGTAACGTACACATTAATGCATCAACAGTTATAATCTAACAGCCTAATATTATATACGGTATGATGAAAAAGACCATTCTGCATACTAAGCATTTTACTCTTGGTACTTTGAGTACGCTATTTATCGATGCTGGCTTTAATACATTTGTAAAAGTATTACTTTTACCGTCACTTGTAACATTTCTACACTACGTCACTGTGATATTGATACTTTCACTTAGTTTCTCTACATTAACACAGGTGTAACTACACGTGTCTATAACAGCTCTACGGGGTAAACAACGTGACGTGAGGAGGATACGAGTGGTAGAAGAAGGTGCCCTGAACATCTTGCATCCTCCGAGGCTGCAGATCCTGGTTGACACCGGACAGACATGCAGGTCCAGCTCCCTGCAGAGCTGCTAACCCGAGCGTGGCTCGGCGGGTCCTTCCTTTGAGCTCACGTCAGCGGTCCGATCCGTTCAACTCCTTCAACCCTTTTCGGGGCGAAGATAAACATGCGAAGGAAATGTTTGAATCCACATCGCAGCAACTTTTCCTCAGGAACGACAGCCTCTTCTGTCGTTTAAAAGAAGTCAGACATAACACGGATAAGTTGTGACTTTTCTAGCTGCTTCACCTGAGTCTGTCTGTGTACAGTCGCCCCTCCATGATAGCAACCGCAGACGCAGCTCCTTGACAACGGGGACGGTGGTAGTACCCGCCATGTCCGGCAGAGGGCGCGGGCTCAAGACGTGCACTGTCGCCTTCAGGTACACCTGGAAGTGTCGTAAAAACAATGTCCACAGCACAATAAATAAACAAAAAACTAAAATAAAGGGGTTAAGAAAAATAGCAAAAAGGACAGCTACAAAGAGTGTTGCTGTTAGGTTCAGACAGTGCACAATATCGAGGTCAAGACCAGGAAAAGGCTGTGTGTGTAGAAGGAGGCTATATTTGAATATTTTATGTCCACAAATAATTGTTTTATTAAAACAGTTATCTGCCCTTTTACATCGGAAAATAAAATGTATCCTACCGTAAAAAAATAAAGATACGCCTTGGCCTAATGTATGAAATTAACCTAAGTCAAATATGAAAGATTTACAGTTTAAACATGTTTCCAGCCATGACCTATATGCGTATTCAAATATATATTTGATGAACTATGTCCGATCGACACTTTCATTACCATTTTATCTGCATATAGTCATCATTGTTTCTGCATAGCTTATATCTGCTCGGGGATGGTGCCCCTCATTAAATACAAAGGTGCGTTGTTATGACCTGTTACATTTGATGGCACCATGAGTTAAGAGGATTTGGGAAAACCTTTCCTGCAGATTGTTTATGCTGTTAAATAGACGGGGTTACTCCATTAGTTAATCTATTTTCAGTGTGACAAATGCCACATAGAGTATTAATGGTGCACTTTCCTGCGGCTTGCACACGTTACATAGTATGTAATTAAACCATCTCCTAATCCTCTGCCTCAAATTATAACACTAAGGTCAGAGCATTAAATCCTCTATTAGTTTGACAAAGTGCTTTAATATCTTGTTCTTTAGGCAAACTGGACACATTTGTGGAAAATTACGTAAATCAAACTGAGATATAACCAAGTTATATAATCCCCAAAACAGGGACCTAATGTATTCGACAAATGCTAATATTCTACGTTATAAAACACAACTAAAAAGCTGCTAGGAAACCGCCCACTGGGCGCGCAGAGGCAGCGCCGTCAGCATCAAGACCCAAGGTGGGACGCAGGGTAGCGTCGGTCAGACAGGTGGTCAAGAGGCGGAGATGAGTCGGGTATAAATGGGCTGCAGCTGGACGCGTTGGGACGTATAGTTACGGATTTCTACTGCGACCTATTTGAAGTGAAAGTGAAAGTTATTTGGCGCATCAGTCTTCTGTGAGGTAAGTGGAGCATCCTGTCAGACTTTTTGATTTAGATTTGACATGTAGATAGTGAAATCGGTGCCCCATTTCCAACAATCAGTTGAGAAACGTCGGTGTTTGGTGAGGCTTTTACAGGAATGCTTCAGGCCCCTGATATTCCTAAAAGAAAACCAGTATGACAGTACTCAGTGATCTCATCCTGCAGTGTCCCATTTTCCAAATGTCCTAGTGTGACTCTCCTTGTCATTTACACACTGGTGTCTTCTTCTCTGCACGAGGGAACAGACGTGACAAATAACACATCTTTTTTTTCAGTTACTGTAAATGTTTAGTGTTAATATGCAAAAGCACACAGCTCACCTAACGACGTTAATTGCAGAATATATATTTTTTTAATCATTAAAGTAGTATTGTTGTGTCACAGCAATTTTTGTTTTGTTTTGCTTTTTCATCTGTCATGATGAAGAAGAGCAGCAGAACAAAAACAACAAGGCATTCTCACAAATCCAGGGAGATAAATGCACATGGAGCAGCTACATATACCATTTTAAAAGGCAAACAACAACAAAAAACTCCCTGGCTGAACAGCATGACGCCGTTTTCATTTCAACTCAGCTGATATAGACTCGATGCCAAAGAGGAATAATGTGTCTGTATTAGAACTTTCTGTATATACTGCGTGCGCTCATCAGATCACTGTTATGTAAAATCTTATTAACACTAATTAGGATTGAATGAAGGGATGTTGTCATCATCTATCATCATCTTTGCTGAATTAGCTCCTGAGATAACCAAGTTATTCAAATGTGTTTACTGAGCAGAAAGTAGATTTACTTGTTTCACAATGACGCAAAACATATTACTATTAGAGATAGTCACTGCTGTATTAGTCGTATCAGTAAATAAAGTTTGCCACTGAACACTTGATGACATAGTTGTGTTTTACATGATAGTTGACCAAATACAATTTATGTTGTAATATAAAACGTATCTGGTGAACTATCATGCAGAGGCTGGACAGTTCCAGGCCATGAAATGAAGGAGAGCAGACGATGAGTCTGTGGGTGGTGTCACACATGTAGTGCGAGTTATAATTCAGCCGAGACCAGCTGTCCATCGCACACTGTTGCCCATTGCTGTCTCATTCCCAAGGCCTTTTATTTGGAACAATAGAGTGAGCCGATGTTACTTTACCTAAACCAGTAGACTTATTAAAGGGGACATATCATGAAAAAGTCACTTTTTCAGTGCTTGTGCACATAGAACTGGGTATCTTGAGTGCCAACCAACTCACAAACTGAAATAAGACAACCCAGTCTGTTTTTTTATGGGCTGCAGAAAACATGCGACAGCTTCCTGTGTCACATGCAGGCTCATTCGAACGTACCGCCTCCATCTGAGTATCTCCACCCACGGTTTGAGTACTACCTTTACAAAGGAGACGTCACGCGTCATATGATTGGGGTAAAACACATGTGCAGTAAAAATCACTCACTCGCTGGCACACAAGAGTACCCATAAAGTCATGTCTATGTTCTGTCAGGCCGAACGCCACCAAAGAGCACCTGAGTGGTCCCCATCCTTCATTTATAGCGCCACCTTCTGTAACCCTCCAGCATCGCAGCTACACTGCGCATGTGTCGTAGTCCGTAGGTCAAGACCGTGTCCCAGCCTTCATTTAACAGGCCTTGTACCAATGTGAGCCATATTTTTCTCACAAGCCAATCAGAGCAGATTGGGCTTTTTGGGAGGGGGGGCTTAAAGAGACAGGGGCTGAAACGGAGCATTTCAGACAGCTGGTGTATACGGGTATATTCAGATAGACAGTATGAGAAAAATATATATATATTTTGAACATGAAAGCTTGCAAACATGTTCTAGCAGAAAACCGAAAGACAATATTGAACCAAAAAATAAGCATATGTCCCCTTTAAAGTTATGTCTGCTTAGTAAGAACATAATAGTAAATCTTACTTATCCAGAAATTTGTGTGATTAGGATTTGAGAGTGAAATTTGAGTATTTTGGCATACATGAATACATTCACACAGATAAGGTCTTCAGCCGTATGTTAACCTGTGTTTAGGTGGAGGAATGAAGGGAGAGCCATGATGCTGCGGCAACTTGGGGCCAAATCCCGGCGACAAGTCTTTCGGGGAGCCGGTTACCTGTATCACGCTCAATCCTCCTCCTGCCTTTCCACGACGGAGGAACTTTTCTTAGACGCCGCAGAATACGGCAACACTCCTGAAGTGAGGCGGATGCTCGAGGAGCTGCCGGAGCTCGACGTCAACTGCGTGAACTACATGGGCCAGAATGCACTGCAGCTGGCGGTTGCCAATGAGCATTTAGAGGTGACTAAGCTCCTACTTAGGAAGAAGGACCTCTCTAGAATAGGAGATGCCTTGCTGCTAGCCATCAGTAAAGGCTACATCCGTATAGTGGACGCCATACTGAGCCACCAGGCCTTTGCAGACGGAGAGAGGCTGACCAACAGACCCAGCCAGGCGGACACACACGATGACTTCTTTGCCTATGACGAGGATGGCACGCGTTTCTCCCAAGACATCACTCCAATCATCCTGGCCTCCCAGTGCCACGAGTATGAAATCGTGCATATACTTCTCATGAAGGGGGCCCGCGTGGATCGGCCCCATGACTACTTCTGCCAGTGCAGGACCTGCAGCGAGCAGCAGAGGCGTGACTCGTTCAGCCATTCGCAATCCCGCATCAACGCGTACAAATGTCTGGCCAGCCCGGCATATCTGTCCCTCTCCAATGAAGACCCGGTGATGGCGGCTCTGGAGCTGAGCAACGAGCTCGCAGTACTGGCCAACATTGAGAAGGAGTTCAAGGTACTTAGTTCAATGTACCTTATTTCATATTCAAATTACAGTGACATTAGCTGTACATCATGTCGATTCAAAGAAAATGATTGTTTTTGTGCTATTGGTGACTCATAAAAGTATATGAATAAGGAGATGTTGCCTTTGTCTGTTATAGAATGATTACAAGAATCTATCCATGCAGTGCAAAGACTTTGTGGTGGGAGTCCTGGATTTGTGTCGAAACACAGAGGAAGTGAAGGCCATCTTAAATGGGGACAGTGAATCATGTCAAAGCTCAGAGACCTTGGGCAGACAAAACCTCATCAGGTTAAAACTTGCAATAAAATATGAAGTTAAAAAGGTAAGCGCGTGAGAAAAGCACTTTCATTTTTTTGCAAGGATTAGAATTGATGCACTTGTTTTCACATTTAACCTTGTGTTTCCTTTTGTGTCCTTAAATAATCCTTCTCCCTTGCTCTCCATCTCTCTCTCTCTCTCTCTCTCTCTCACACACACACACACACACACACACACACACACACACACACACACACACACACACACACACACACACACTGCCAACGGGGAAGTTTGTGGCACATCCAAACTGCCAACAGCAACTCCTCTCCATCTGGTACGAAAATTTATCGGGACTACGTCAGCAAACCACAGCAGTTAAAAACCTTCTTGTCTTCGGTGTAGCTGCTGGGTTGCCTGTTCTGTCCTTTATATACTGGATAGCCCCATCGAGTAAGGTAAGTTCCTTAAAAAAGCCGGACATTGTTTCAACTTAAAGGGGGAAACACATGCTTAGGTTTTGGCAACAAAACCAATTAGTTAGGTTTTACGAAAAACATCATGGCTGGGCGTAACATAACTACGTAAGCTATGTAAAACTTAAACAACGCAATAGAAGTACAGAAAACTGTCCACAAACACTTTGGGACATGAACACCGGCCTACTGATTAAAAGTCCTGTGTGTGTGTTTGACACTCCCTTTAACCACAAAATCCTGTTTCTTCTGTCTGCCATTCTCTGACTTCTCTGTCAGCTGGGGAAACTCATGTGTGGACCTTTCCTGAAGTTTGTGGCCCATGCCGCCTCCTTCATGATGTTTCTTTGCCTGCTGGTCCTGAACGCGGCAGATCGTTTCGGGGGAACATCGCTGCTGCCCAACATGACCGCCCACGACCACCCCTCACAACTGTTTCGTATGAAGACCACCTCTTTCACCTGGATGGAGATTCTCATCATATCCTGGGTCATAGGTCAAGAGCATAAAAACCCCTTCCCCCGCACACACAAACACCATATCCCATGCCCACTCTTTCACAACTACTAGCTGTTTAAGCCTTTTCTATGACGTTAGTATATCTTTTTCGTTATGGTAATTTATTCCTCTCCCATCCTTTTGACACTCCCACACTTTTATAATTACACCACTCAGCTGTACGCGCAGGGTCAAGGATATGACATGTCATTGATGCGTTCTAAATCGCCAAACATCTATCATGCACGGAAATTGCCCCTCGTAGATAATTATGTATTCCTACCACGTGTGCCACAATAAATCAGACCGGTAAAAGACTTTCCAAAGACGAAAAAATGGCAAGGTGACACTTTCACTTATCTCTGCCTGCGAGGCTTTGGAGCCATTTATCACACTCGCTTCGCCAGTGTACAGCGTCAGTAAATTCGATGTGATTTGACTAGCAATTCATGTCATCATGTTTATATGTGTTCACATCACATCAGCACATTACTTCATTTGAGAGAGAAGCAGTGTGACCGTAGACCAAAGGTGTGATTTTCTTTGTTTATTCCTACAGGGAAGATCTGGGAAGAATGTAAAGATATTTGGTCGCAGGACATCCGGGAATACATCTCAGAACCCTGGAACCTTCTTGACTTTAGCATCTTGGCCATTTTCATGACCTCTTTCATCGCCAGATTAATGGCTTTCTGGCATGCATATTCTGCCCAGTGTTACGTTGACGAGCACCACACTGACCTGTTCAACATGACCTTGCCCTTTGAGATACAGTACTTCCAGCTGGGTAAGTGTTCACCAAAGAATACACTGTTATTATAAGTAGTAGTGTTTCAGTAGATTGCTTTTTTCCATTTTAGGTTAGGTGTTACACTGGGTATTGGTTTTTATTTCTCCAGCATAATTTTAGGCAGTGAACAAACAAGTCATAATATAAATGTGTCCAACAAGTTGTGTATGGTATCATCACAGCCTTTCCCCACTACTTGATTTCCCTGCTACTTCATCATCAAAATACCCAGGCTAAGTGTTATTCCCTGTATGAGTTCTATAGGCAGTGATCTAAATGGAGTGAAAGTTTACAGCATGAAAACCTGTCACATTCAGCGTCTGTCTATTTTCAGCCCGAATCAACTGGATGCCCTCAGACCCGCAGCTTATTTCTGAGGGCCTCTACGCAATCGCAGTTGTGCTCAGTTTCTCCCGCATTGCATACATCCTGCCCGCCAATGAGAGCTTCGGGCCATTGCAGATCTCTCTGGGAAGAACAGTAAAAGACATCTTTAAGTTCATGGTGATTTTCATAACGGTTTTCGTGGCTTTCATGGTGGGAATGTTCAACCTGTACTCGTACTACCTCGGAGCCAAGCACAACGATGCCTTCACAACGTGAGTGTTGCCTGAAAAAGCTTTGAAAATGTTCTCAATGTTTCCCAATCTGTGTCGAATTATAATGCCGTAATTGGTTGCACTACACATATTTAATTCCCGTTTCTCTATTCCTCCAGGCTTGAAGAGAGTTTTAAAACGTTGTTTTGGGCCATCTTCGGCTTGTCGGAAGTGAAATCAGTGGTCATTAACATCGACCATAAGTTCATTGAGAACATAGGCTATGTTCTGTATGGGGTGTACAACATCATCATGGTGATCGTCTTGCTCAATATGCTTATTGCCATGTTCAACAGCTCCTTCCAGAAAATAGAGGTATGTCTTAACAAGTATTCAAGTATTCATGTTTGTGACTCTATACTAGTCGTGATGATAATGACCATTTTGTTGTAGGACCATAATAATAACTAGAATTTAATTTGACAGACAATGTCAACAGATGTTATGATTTACTGCTGATTTATGCCAAAGTTTCACGTTTCAGTTCAGTTTTGTGCGCGTGCCGTATTTGGCTTACACAGTAGTATTGCAGATTTAATGATTAAGTGTAAATTAGATGATGGATGTCGCACAATAGAAATGCAATCTGCAAAAACTTCCCGTTGCTCGACAAATGTTCCCCCTGGCTCTTACCCCGTTCTCACCGTTTCCTCTCTGCGGGTGCAGGATGACGCTGATGTTGAGTGGAAGTTTGCCAGAGCAAAGCTCTGGTTCTCGTACTTCGAGCACGGTGGGACACTGCCTGTCCCCTTCAACCTGGTACCCAGCCCCACGTCTGTCATCTCCCTCTTGCTGGGGATAAAGGAGTTTCTCTGGGATGTACCTAAAGGCAAAAGCCAAGATAATTCAAACGATGAGATGGAGCTCAACAAGGTGAGGCAATCCGCTGCTGACACAGATGATAATTCAAGCAATGAAAAGACCAAAATCCTTTTGGTGGATGGAAATGAATGGCTGTAATATGTAATCCGTCTGGTAAAAGATCTACAAGGCCCTCTTGTGTCACATTTAGAAGTTGCAGGTGTGAGAGTGTTCCTTGAAAACATTGATTTAACCTTTTCCTACCGAGAGGGTCCCTTAAGGGTCCCTTAAGGGAAGCTCCTATATGGTTTGATAAAAATAATAAAAAAAAAAAAAAAAAAAAAAAAAAAAAATGATGTTGCATACTACGTGAAACTTCAGAACCTCGGTTAAAAGACTATTGATGCCATTTGTACATGCTCCAAACACAACTCACTCAAAGCCTATTATAATTACTACAGTACCATATTCATATTTCGCCCGGAGTGTGCACACCCACATATCCGGACCTAGCAATCGAAGCTCGATGCTAACAAAGAAACCGAGATTGCAGTAAGCATGCCAACAGCACACAGATGAGGGACATATCTGTAACATCTCTCTAAGTCATACTATCACTGAGATATGAGCAAACAGACACCAGCAACACAAATCACATTATCGTTTTTTTATGTCTGGTTGAATTTTCAAAATAAAATTAAAAAAAAAAAAAAAAAAAAGCCCAAAACTGCTGTATTAGGATGTATTGAACACCATTAGTAATATACAAGTGAAATATGTAGTTTGGTACATGAGAAAATTCAAATGGCACACATGGCACACATGGCACACATGGTGCCCAAATGCACATTTTGGAAACCTCGCCTAAACTCTCTGTACTAAAACCTCTAATTTTGTTCTGCTTCACTTTATCAAAGTCAAACTTTGCAGAGAGTGCACTGCTGACATGTTGTGCTATGATTTGGGAGAGGTGTTAGAAGTGTCAGCTGCCATTATTTCAAAGAAATGATGTCAAAAAGTGCTTTGTCTTCAGGCGAACTTGACACTTTTCAATTTGAGCTGTGTGCCATCTTCCTTTCCTCTTAACCAGTAACATATACACAATATTTACACAATTCATACGAGCAACCCCTTCTTAGTGTTATTACTCCATTGAAATTATTCAAATAGACCATGTAGTTAGAGAGTAAGGCCCCTTTGAGTATGGGTATAGTATTTTCGAGCAGAAGCCTAAAAATGAGGCTAGGTATGAAAAGGTTAAAGGTGCTTCTTCTGCTTTTTGTGTTGTTGTTTCTAATGTTAGCTGAGGCAACAGGAAGATCTGAGTGTGGAAGCATCGCTTTGTCCAACCCGTCACCAAGTAAAGCAATTTTTCCCTAATGATGAGTAACCTGTTAATAACTAAGCTGTTGAGTCTTAGGATATCTAGAGGACACTTTTAGGTACTAAAAAAAGAGTTGCTGTATAAAATCAGTCAAAAACATATTTAATAATCAAACATTAAACAAGTTGGCAGATGTTTTTTTACATTTTAGGAACAATTACCTCATCGGGTTAAGACTGAAATCCTCTGTTTCTAATCACAGACTATAATGAATCGCCTCATCAAAAGATACATCTTAAAAGCACAGAGAGATAGAGACAATGATGAAATAAATGAAGGTGAGTTCAACAGATTTCCTGGATAAAGTGCTTTTTCTGGTCCGGATCACAGAATTTACGAAACATGTTTATTTTTTTTACACTTACTGTCAAACAGGTGAACTGAAGGAGATCAAACAGGACATCTCCAGTCTCCGCTACGAGCTGCTGGAGAGGGCGAACCACGACACGGAGATGCTGGCCAAGCTCATCAGCCAACTGGGAGAAGTCATGTATGTTCGGCAGAGAGAAGAGAAGAGGAATGAGCTGGCTATACTGTCTTAACAACTTCTAAAAAAAAGATTAGAGGTGTATTTACATGACACGCTGCACATTAGTCACAGAATTTTTGGACACAAACAACTGATGAAAATGGATATTTTCTTCACCCCGAGTGTAAACGCATCTACCTTTGACAAGGAACTCATCGAATTCTCTTTGTCCCCGTGTCTGTTCAGTTAATCACATAGGGGCACTAATGGATTTTTTTTTATCTTGCTACACAAATATGCACTAATGACTGCTAACATATGTTGGGGCTGCCGGCTACCAGCTGTGTATGTGGTTTGATTTTGAGGCGATCCTTTTCCATCTGGAGTAGAAAAGCAATTCAAATAAATATACATAAAAAAAAGAAACATATGTTTGGATGTGTCAGGTTCATAAGTCAGACGTAACATACACATAAATGAAGGTTTATTGATAATTACTGCCCTCATGTTATAAGAGGTACCTTAAAATCAATCAAGAGGACTATGGTTTACATTTTTTCAAACAGGACATTAACTTTTAGTTTTTTTAAATTTGCGTTTTATTAGAATATTGATCACTTAACCATAATATAATAAAAATGTGTTGATTACCTTCACGTCATAGAATACAGATGGGTTTATGGGTTTTAAAAAAACATTGCAGCAGACGGTGCCGGTCTCTCTCTCTCTCTCTCCCTCCCTCCCTCTCTCTCTCCCTCCCTCTCTCCCTCTCCCTCTCCCTCTCCCTCTCCCTCTTACTTCCTGTGAAGCAAGACAAATGTCTGAGAACAGTCTGACCTGCAGACAAACAGCTCACTTCCATCTATGTTCGGGCCAGGAGTGTAAATGCTAAAACCACATTCAAGTCCCTGAACAGATACTGTGAAGCATTTATACCGAGGAAAACTAAGGCACAACAGCAACACTGATAACAAAAACAACCCACACATAAGATAAACATTGTGGGGCCACAATAATGCATTTACCATTAATTGTCTGCAATATTAGAAATGTGATTAAAAAACGTACCAGAAGATGGTGGTTGCAGAGCGTCACATTAACAGATTAGAAGCCTTGTCTGGACAGTTGGCCATTACAGCATTTAAAGAACACATCTTGTAGATTTGAATGTGAAACAGCTATCCAGGAGTTATGTCAGGAGAATCCCCTCCGATACTGTCGGACGAGTGACGTGGGTCGGAATCAGGACCAAGGCCTGTGTGTGCATCATAGGTGCATGAATCAGCCACACTCAGCTGATTACATCCAATAGTAAAAGACGTCTCTGTTATCCAGCCGAGATAACAGAAATATGAATTAGATGAGTACAGAGGCGGTACAGAAGATGCATTGGTATAGTCTTCACTTTATCAGAGGCTGTTCACGTGCACCAAAAAAGCAAAAAACAAACTCTTGAACTGAGAACTTTAGAAGCAACTTTAAAAAGGTGCAAATGGAAAATATCTGAAATGGAAACATTAAGAATGATCTTTCTTAAGAATTACATTTCTATTGTCATTGACTTTATTACTCTCCATTGACTAATTGAACAGCTCGCTGTCACTTAGATTAGAAGATGTCCCAAAATCAAAAGGATTTTGTCCTCTGAATCTTCCATCTGTTTTTTTGTTACACACAAACCCTATTCTCATGGCTGAAAGAGATATTACTCATCCATAAGAAGGAAATATATATATATATATACTAATAATGACAACATAATATTGGGTATTGACCCTCAGCAGGGCTGGTACATTTTTGGAATGATGATTAACTTAGTGAAAGCATTGTGGTGTCATCTTTCAAAAGCAAACTAGTCTCCAATATTTGGTCATTTGGCCAAAAACGTCGTCATGTTGTAACTCAGTCATGAACAGTAGGGTGGAGACTAAAGGCCCCTGGCATTGAAGTGATCTCCTCTCGTCATTGGCTGGCTATTTTACTGTCGGTCTGATGTGGACTCCATACATCTGTAGAGGGCTCTGCATTTATTGATTCTTTACCTGACATCTTTCGGAGGATTGGCTGTGGAGTCTGAATAAGGAAAGCTGTTGGAAATCTGTAAAAAGGGAAAAGAACACCCATTCCGATTTGAAACAATCAGAATAACTTGTAATTTACTTAAACATGCCAAGTTTACTTTTTGAACGTGTTCATAATTGCGCACTTTTAAACCCTTACCATAAACACGCAGGCTAAAAAACTTGTCTTCGCTTTCCTGGACGGCACGGGCTCCCATGTGAAAGAGAGACGTGGTCACAGCCTTTTGCCGACGGGGAGGAGGATTACAGGAAAGACTCCGAGCAACAGTTTATCACACAGCGTCCAACCATCAGGCGCACTCCAATCTCTGCTGCGCACTTGGCGGTTCAGAAAATGGAAAATAAAATAAACGGAAGGATGAGCACCTCGATCGCAGGTTCCACAGACGCGAGAGTAAGTGGCTTGATTGAATCCGGCTTCATTCATAATAAAGTATCTAACGAGCCACAGTCTCTGACTTGCATGTCCTCCACCGCGCGTAATTTTGGAAACGTCGGCGCGCTGTTCCACGGTTTGAATTCGAGCAGCGACGGCGCAGTTTTCAAAGACTGCTCCATGCTCGATGCTTCACCCGATGTAAAACAGTTTTTCGACCGCGGTGGCGGTGAATATCTGAAGTGTGATGGCGTGCCGTGGGAGGATTTTGCAAAAGTTCAGCGGACGAACGTGTCCGCGTCCGAAAGTTTGCCAGGCAGGAGTTTAAGCCTCTCCTCGTCCACCGGAGCGTTTAAGTTCATCAAGGATGAGAATGAGCCCTCTGTGATTATGGACACCACCTGTTCCAACTTCGATCCATCATCGGAGATACCGGTCCTGGACACCTGCTGCGACACCGACAGGAAGCTGGTGCTGAGTGACGGGGAGACGACGGGCTTCACGCCGGCTGCGGCGGGTCCTCGACCGGTGCTGGAGGGATCTCCGAACTTCCTGCTCGACCTGAGCCAGACGGAGCAGCTACCGGCGCTCGGCCAGGTGAGGACCGACTCCAGGTCCGGGAAGGCCGTCATCAACTTTGACGCCGACACGAGCATGGGCCAGCAGCTGACGGTGTACAAGAGCGAAGTCCCCCGTTGGCAGACGCAGACGTCTCCGGCTGAGCCCCAGTACTGGTGTCAGTCCGCGGGGGTGACCGAGGACCTGTTCGCGCACGGCAGCTACGATGGGATCCAGAACCAGAACCAGGCCCAGGCCCAGAACCTGGCCCACAGGAACCTATTACCTTTCTCCGCATTCCCCGGGTAATGACTTCATTAATGTAAACGTTCCCCGTGATGTTACATCTGAACTGTTTAATTAATTAACAACGAGTCACCCATAACGTTCGAATAGAAGTGTGCAACGAGAGTGAACCTTTAATAGATAGAAAATACTTACCACACCATAGGCCTTAAGACATTCATGATCGATAGTCATTAACGTGTTGATTTGCCTTAATTGCCCGCTCATAAGTCAGTCCACTTCTGAGTCAGATAAAGTGGAACTAAACAAACTTTTGACTACGAGTCACCTTCATCTTACTTCTCTTTATCTAAACTCATATTCATCCAAGGGTTAATTAAACAAGCCAATGATTAATGTCACTGTAGCTTCATTAAAGCCACATTTAGTTCTTGCCTTACATCTAATGAGGATCAAACTCAGATGATTCACCCCTTAATGTGACCTATTCAATGTACAGTACTGTACAGTTACATCTACATGTAAAGAAGTTTAAGCTTAGGTCAAGTTAACATTAAGGTTTAAGATCAAGGTGTTCTGCTATAAGTCAGAATGGACCTATCTGCAGTTTCATCAATGTATGTTTCTTCTTCTTTCCCCAGTATGCCACCTCAGAGACTGTGTGTGATCTGTAGTGACGAGGCATCTGGGTGCCACTATGGAGTCTTAACCTGCGGGAGCTGCAAAGTCTTTTTTAAGAGAGCAGTTGAAGGTGAGCGAAGTAAGCCTGCTTTTGGAAATGTTATGTTCTATCTGCCAAATCATTTTAATAAATGTTATGTTCTATCTGCCAAATCATTTTAATAAATGTTATGTTCTATCTGCCAAATCATTTTAATAAATGTTATGTTCTATCTACCAAATCATTTTAAGTGCACATTCTACAATTGTCCGAGCCACATATTTATCGAATTGGGACTGTTATGAAAGGGAACAAACCCATTAGCTACAGCAGACAGTTTAACTGCTTTTTTCCCAGAAAGGATTCTATTTCAAGAAGCCTTTTAACATCTGGCCGGTAACGGTTTTGTTCATTTCCCTACTCCAATCTTATTCTACTTACTTGTTCTGTTGGTGCATGTTTCATTCCCACTGTTATATGTTAACGTATTACATTGTACATGCTCTATAATGTATAAGACTTGAATATTAGGGTGCCTGCAAATGATTATGTCCCCCCCCCCCCCCCCCCCCCCCCGTGGATCAGTGGGCATTGTTCCCAATACAATAAAATAAAAGATAAAAAGGAATAATAACCTCTTATGTCAGCTATCACGAGGCTACAGTGAATGCTGTATCACACTAAAAGGGAGTTGCCACATCAAATGTGACTGACCTTCTATGGTCGTTGTTAAAAGGTCATTAGCACGAGTATCACATTGACCAGCGTTCACTGTGTTCTTCGTCTTGGACTCGTTCTTCTCGTTATCTCGCAACGCGAGATAGAGAAGAGTCACTCTGTCTTGCCACGGCCGTGTCACTCTGTCCTCACAGCCTCACTTTTATCTAATTTCCTTCTTCAGAGCAGATCTCTCCTCAGAGTGCTGCCTCAGCGGGGATGGAGTGGCCTTAATAGTCAAGAGCCCCTCGACACTTCTCCCGTGCCTATGCCTCTCGTCGACGATACACATTTGAAAATGAAAATGCTTGTTAAAATTGTGTGCGTTGTCTGTACCCTTTCCCGCTCAACAGGCCATCACAACTATCTCTGCGCTGGGCGAAATGACTGCATCGTGGACAAAATTCGGCGGAAAAATTGCCCCGCGTGCCGCCTCCGAAAGTGCTACCAAGCGGGAATGATGCTCGGAGGTAACCATTTGGTTGGGCTGCTTTTTGCACGCCGACATGCAGCTAATGCACCCGTATGCAGAAATGGAACCGATTGGTTATGTAACACCAACTCTTCACGATTAGCGTCAAAGAGAATGGTTCAAAGTGCTCACATCAGAACGACAATAATGTGTTAGAATTAAACAGGATCCTCTCGCAACGCGGGATTTCACTTGGCATTGATGGAGAAAAGCTTTGTGATTTGTTATCATCCAATCTAACCGAGCCTTGCACTCATGTCACAGGCAGGAAGCTGAAGCGTTTCGGGGCCTTGAAGGCCTTGGATTTCGCCCCGTCCCTGATGTTCCAGTCCCACTTGGCCATGTCCAGCGACAACCAGTCCTTGACCTCCATGTCCTGCATACCGGGCATCCGTGAGGTGCAACTCTCCCAACAGATCCTCAATATCCTGGAAAACATCGAACCGGAGACCGTGTACTCCGGTTATGACAGCAGCCAGTCCGAGGGTCCGCATATTCTGCTCAACAGCCTCAACAGGCTGTGCGAGAAGCAGCTGCTGTGGATCGTCAAGTGGTCCAAGTCCCTGCCAGGTAACGGCTCTCTGCAGCTCAGGGTCAGCACCGATGTCGCCATGGGGATCCACCCGCCGAAGGTCTCAGCCTTAAACGCTGGCTGAGATAGAAGGCTATCGTCATTGGTTAAGAGAGACGTGATTCCAAGTGATATAAAAAACAGGAAATGGTCAAATTTAAGATTTTCAGAAAGCTAAAAACTAAATATACTTCTGGTGAACCAATGTGATGCACCAATGGTGCACAGATGTTATTACAGGTTACATCTACTGTGAAAGAATATATATATATATAAATGAATAAAGATACATTTTCTTTTCTTTCTTAGGGTTTCGTAATCTTCACATCACTGACCAGATGACCCTCATCCAGTACTCGTGGATGAACCTGATGGTGTTCTCTCTTGGATGGCGCTCCTTTCAGAACGTCACCAGTGAATATTTATACTTTGCACCTGATCTGGTTCTTAGTCAGTAAGTCACCATCATCACACGGGCCAATTTCAGTTGGCTTTTCATTCCTGATGATTTAAGAGTTTCAGTTGTTTATTCACAGAGCAGTGATTTTGGATGAAAAGAAAAAGGAGGCTCTAGTTTTTTTCAGAAATATGAACCATTTTGTGTTCGTTTTTTTCCATCAGGGAGCAAATGAGGAGATCTCCGATTTACGACCTCTGCCTGGCAATACAGTTCATCCCCCAAGAGTTTGCTAATCTCCAAGTGACCCGCGAGGAATTTCTCTGCATGAAAGCCATAATATTACTCAACACAGGTAAAAGCCTTCCTGAAGCAGACTCAAGATGGCTCACTTTGCACTCTGTGTTGAACCTTCGTGTTTGAATTAACAGCACACCACCAGCTCTGATGATCATCTACTGGAGAGCTGCACAATAAAGGGAGTGAGTCACGGGGCGACTGGACCGTGACAAGATTTATGTAGCAGCTGCTATCAAGTCCTAGTTTTACACCGACTGAAAAACATTGGTTTTAACAGCAGCACCTCTTAAAAACGGCCATTGTTGACTGTTGCATTTCCATAGTGTTTGTTGAGCTTTTTTTTTTTTCTACATTTAAAAGTGCATAATAAATACAAGTGTCCTCTCTGTTTACAGTGCCTCTTGAGGGACTCAAAAGTCAGGCAGCGTTTGAAGACATGAGGCAAAACTACATCCGGGAGCTGACCAAGGCCATCCACATGAGGGAGAAGGGCTTGGTGGCGAGCTCACAGCGATTCTACCACCTCACCAAGCTGATGGACGCCATGCACGATGTACGCTCCCCCGTAGATCAGAGTACAGCAGCATTGACCCACGTCTTAATCTAACCGCTACTTTAATGAGTACCAAGACAAACATGAATGTCTCCTTTTTTGTCCCCCCCCCCCCCGCCCTGACAGATAGTGAAAAAGGTCAACCTGTTCTGTCTGAGCACCTTCATCCAGGCAGACGCCATGAGAGTGGAGTTTCCAGAGATGATGTCAGAGGTCATTGCCTCCCAGCTTCCCAAAGTCCTGGCGGGCATGGTGAGGCCCCTGGTGTTCCACACCAAGTGATGAAGCCAACGCAACACGTCACAGATCTAAGGAGACATCTTGTGCCTGGGTTATCCACCCCACAGTTACTGGATTCTTTATAGCCTTCAAATATTGTAGTCAGTCATCTATACTTTCCCAAACGGCCTCTAATGGTCTGTATCGGTGAAACACGTTCCTTCAAAATATAGTTTTCAGTACAGAGCTATCTTGAAAATTATCAATTTGGAATGAAGCTCCTCTGTTTAATTCTGGTGTATCCAACCGTTCCCATCCTACCGCTTGTGTATAGATGGTACAAACTAGCTGATGAAAGTAGGTTTTGAGAACCACTAGATGATATTTTTGTACAGAAGCTGAAAAAAAAAAGAAAAGAAAAAAATACAAAGAAAAAGGTCAAATATTCATCGTTCTCAGCAACATTTTATGCAGGAGACAGTGAAACCTGCCACGAGTGAAATTATTTTAGGGTGACTCACTGCACCAACTTCAGGGAGGAGAAACTGGGAAGATATATGTAAAAATACTTGATTAAAAAAACAACCAAAAATGTGTTATTTTAATTTTAGGAGAGATTTGAAGTGAGTGCAGTGAAAACCTTTAAAATGTCTGGATCAGCAAGTAAAAACAAATGATCTTCTTCTCCTTGACACATGGTGTTACTCAAAGTTAACTAACTAAAACCAGTTCATATGTTCTTGAGCTGTACAGACAGCACAAATACATGTGACCATATATATATATATATATAGCTTCCCTGGTGGAAGTAATAGAAACGTGTAATTAAATACATTTTCATGTCATACTAGAGAACTGTATCATATCACAGTATAATCTCAGATTAAAAAGCAAACAAACCATCACAAAGAGACAACTGTATTTTATGTTAACACACACTCACAATATATTCTCACTCTTCACTCTTCAGCCTGTTTTACATGTTGAACTTAGAGTCTCACTGCAGTGAGCACGAGTGAAACTCACTAAGTGTGACAAAGAATTTGGACCACAGGTCTAATAAATCACGCTGTTTATTTATAGACATGTTTATGCACCGTTAAGATACAGTAGATGATTAGCAAGGAAACAAGCTTACCATATATATATATATATATATATATATAAAAAAAAAAAGGATGGCAAATGTTACATATTTAGGATGTGAATATCACTTCCCCTACAGATTCAGACTGTAGGGGAGTATTATTCCAGCATGAATGCTCAAGGTCGCCTCGCACTCTTGGATATGTAAATAGAAAAGAACATCATGATCCTGGCTAGTGCCAGATTTCAAAAGCTTTCCCCCCAAAAAACATTGTCATCCACCAGAGAAAGTAAATCGTAAATCTTCAGTTTATAGCTGAAGTGTTGCTGATTC
The DNA here is from genome assembly GCA_032191485.1 of Leptoclinus maculatus. Lineage (NCBI taxonomy): Eukaryota > Metazoa > Chordata > Actinopteri > Perciformes > Stichaeidae > Leptoclinus > Leptoclinus maculatus. The sequence continues at coordinate 3,934,181 of JAVDOI010000014.1, read as the reverse complement.
TTTGCTTTCTTTTAAGCTTTTTTTTCTGAAATAGTATCACTGAAGTTCACTTCTTTCTTTCAATAATCATGGACTTTGTACTTTGGAAATGTTGTGACAGTAATATAAAAATGAAATATGAAATGGTATCTTTAACACAATATAATCTGATACATGTCGAGTCATCATTACTGGTACACCAGTGCACCAGTGAGTTCAGTACCACAAGAGGCATTACACCTCGTGAAAAGAGCATTCATGGCATTATTTAAAAAAAAAAACACACACATTTTTTACATAAGGCATATATTTGATGTGATCATTTATAGGAATAAACAGTTAAAGAAAGTAGATCTTTTTTGATTAGCAACTACAGAAGAACTCATGAGCATTAATGTACAGTACAGTACCGTGTAGCTAACCAGAAAGTGCTCTGCAGCAGTGAGCAGGCTCAGTGGATGAACAACGATCACAGGCCACAAACAGGAACGTTAAGGTGCAAACCCATTCTGCTTCTTCTATTAGTCGAATATATTAGATTAGCATCACGATTTCAAATCACAGTTTCTTTCAATTACAGCTAATAGAGAATGTTTAGAAAACCTGCAAACTTCCATTGATGAAAAGGAAAGTGTTCCGTCGATACAATGGGAAAGTTAAAAGATAATATATTTCTGAGAATAAAACTTGTGAAATTGATTGTGATTGTTTGGTGATTCTGTAGAATAATAGTGGGATTAAAAAACATCAGTGCAGTCGACGGGTAATATATCTTCATCTAACAATAATGTCTATTTCATCTGAACCTTGTGAATCTCTGCAGATTCCCCAAACACGTCATAATGAAGTCATTACAGAAAGGGAGGTACATTTTTTGGGGATTTCTAGCTCTGTTAAAGCTAAAGCCATTACTGCCCTGCTTGGTATCGGCTACGACGATGGCAGAAACGTCAGCTACCAGCAATAACAGGAACATTACAACAATCAGCCACATCGTGTATCGTCCCTTTTTCTTCTGTTCTTCATGGATGCCATGAAAAAAGATGCGATGTTTACCAGCTTGTTAGAGGAAGACGACATAGTTCTCAGGGATCAAACCTGTTCTCCCCTCGTATGTTGCTTGGAGCCAGCCGGGTTCAACAGAGGCGTAGACTACGGGACAGAAAGAGAGAGACGAGGCTGAAATTGACTCTTGATCTGATTAGAATCACTGAGCCTGTATTTGGTTACATTATTTCCCAGACTTAGTGAATGGCGGCAAAAAAAAAAAAAAAAAAAAAGGAAAAAGATGCTATTAGGCAGAAAAAATGAAGATGTAAGGCAGATTGAAAAGACTCTGGGTCAGCCTGCTCTTTGAATTCAGTCCCTACGGAGTATTTTAGCAAGAGATGAAGGCAGGATCGCCCTCGCTTAATCACTCACATTCAGTATAAGCCATAAAAGCAACAAGGTTAATTGTTGCTCAGATGCACCGCGATGAAGAGGAAGAGCTTTAAAAATCATCTGCTGAAACAATCTGGCAGAGGTCTGCTGAGTAAGGATGTGGAGAAAACCGGCGCGTTAATGCCGAGAGGAATAAAAGTACTTCTGCCTGCTGGTAAGTGGTGGGGAGCGTTTGTTGACGCTTTGGCGTTTGTCTGCTGGCTCTGTTGCCTATGTTAACAGGGAACAGGCACTGGAGCCTTCCATCACTAGGTTACAGTGACCTGTCTGCATTGGTTGCGGGCCAAGTCATCTCCTCTTGGAAACGGCAAGAAGCAATAAAAAAAAAACGTGTTTATACTTCAGCAGTGCATATGGGGGTGTCAGGCTAAGAGCAAAAAAAATGATTTTATGCCTCCACAAAACACTGGGAATTAGCCAAGTCCTTGTTGTGTGCTGGCAGTACACAGCAGACTGTCTGCTGTGTACTCTGTCCAAGTGTCCAATCAGCCTACAGATGGAGGCTTGTGTGCTGTTTGTGGGCACTTCTCATCCCAAGCACATAAATGTTTGCCTTGCCCGTTGGCGCCGCTTACCGTTTGTGAAGTGCGCCCCCTGGGGGAAGCTGAGCTCGTGGCTGTGCTCGGCCTCGCAGGAATACATCGCCTTGGCGTCTCTGTAACGACAAGACAAAAAAAAAAACGGGGAGAGAGGTTGAAGAAGACGACAGCGGCATCGATTAGGTTGACAACTGTTTGTAGACGGCGTGGTGTACAGTACCGGCCGACGGGAGCAGACTGCGGTGATGAGGCCGTTTCAAAAAGCAGTGCTCTGGCAGCGACCCTGAAACAAAAAGGGAAAGTTCAGTCCACTTAATTGTATTAAGGGTAAAATAATAAACCATAATAAATGGTTTGGATAATAAACCATGTGATCACATGATCAGGGTAAGTCAAATACTAAAAGTGTTATCTGTTTTCATGTATCATTATCTATAAAAAACAGAAACGGTGCACTTTCTCTTGGCCCTGCCAGCATTCTTCATTGTTTTAAATTGAGGTGAAATGCGTAACGACACAATACGGGAGGTTTCCTTCCTCCGGCGCTGTGCTGAATCGAGTTTAAACCATATAACGAGGCTGCGGTTGACCCCGCGCGCTGCAACCTCGGAGTCAAGAGGACAAAGGAAGCCCAGGGCGAGCTGGGCGGGTGCTATGCAAGGAAACTACTTGAGAGACTTGTTGTGTGACCGGCTTCTTAGACACGACGAGTCAAACAATCTATTTGTCCCGGTAGTGCAGACTGCTGCTGGGTCACATCAACCCCGGAGCTGGCAGAGCGTAATTAAAGCCAGCTCTCCCACCAGAGAGGAAAAGACATAAATCTCCTAACGCGTACTCATCTGATCTCAGAGACCTCTCAATGCTCAACGCTCGTAAACAGACGAAGGAGGAGGCTGATGACTCAGAGGGGAGAGACAGCGAGAGGGAGGGAGACAGAGAGAAATGTTGCTGAACTATTGTCCTCGAGCCTTGCGGTTATTTTCGTGGAGGGACATGAAACTGCACATGAACACATTATATAAACTGTATACCCACGAAACTACCAGAGGCACCGGAGGACAGCAACCAACAACTACTTTCATTATCAATTGATCTGTCTGTTGTTTTGGAATAATCGATGTATCCTTAAGTCTATAATATGACAGGAAATAGTGAAAAATGCCCATTACATTTTCCCAGAGACGGTTTTCTCAGACAAACAGTACAAAAACCTGATGTATATTACATTTATAATGATTTAAAATAAGCAGAAAATCCAGCTTGAACCCATTGAATGTTTGGCGTCTTTGCTCTATAGATAACTCAATATCTATCTAACAACTGGCTCATCAATGATTGCACTAATGCATTCAGCACTGGTTGTTCGGTGAGTAACAATGAACTACATGTCCACGAGATAAGATTTCATGGACGGCAGTAAGAGTTCTAATGAATGATTAAAAGCCATTACACTGAGCCGGGCCTTTGGTAGCCGTTGCTGACTGAGGCGTCCGTCCTGCAGCGGATCCCTCGTTTTGGGGGAAGGTCTGGGTGCTCCGAGGGCTTCAAACCCTCGTTGGGCTCCAGTGTTGACAGACTTTGGAGGGATCCAAGGCAGCTTCTGTGGCCTTGAGGGAGACAAACAAGTAATACGTCTCCTGGTAAATGACAGAAAGACATTAAAGTTTGATGCTAAAACAGCTCACGCGCTGCACCATGTGACTGAAATAAGTCATGCAAATAATATTTTACCACCGCTGTTCGAAATGTGCTGTAGTCAAGGGAGTGCTGTCAGTCTGCAGTCCTGCAGGAATAACTAATGACAATATAACGATCTAGTTTATGAATTCTGTCCCGAAAGTGACAGTTTCATGAAGTTTCTCTCCGCTTCATTACGGCACAGGAAACAAAAGCAACGACCGGCACAACTTGACGGTTCTCCTACCTTCGGATATGTGCAGTGATTTCAGAGAGGGGCCGGCGGAGCGGTTCAGCAGGGCCGGCCTGAGGTCGATGCGGCAGTGCGGGGCTTTTTTGGGGGCGGGAGACAGCCTGGGCGCCGGGCTCGCCGAGGACAGGCTGAGAGCGTCCTCCGACTCCCCATCTGTTCGCCCCGCGTCCTCCCTGGAGCTGGACTCCGGGCTGCTGACCCACACGGCGCAGGCCCTGGGGCCGATCGAGAGCTGCGACGGCGCTCGGCGGAGGTCCAGGAGCGACTTGTCCCTGGCCGGAGCAGAGCAGGCTGTTTTGGAGGAGCTATTCTGCTCAGAGGAGTGGGAGGACAAAGACTCCATGCTGCCCATGGGGGTGCTGCTTGGACTGCTGCTGAAAGTGTCACCTATGCAGGGACCAGAGAGGAGGCATAAAAGGCCCTCATTAAAACCTGCTGAGTGATTGAGGTTACTTCGTGGCTTAAAGAGATTATATTAATCTGGAAGCTATACCGACTTTCCACCTAGACATACTTACGAGCTAATATGAGGTCAAGCTTTCAGAAATATTGCGCAGACGTCTGGGAGTTAATTAAAGGCCGCCGGCGGGTTTTTTTTTGGGAAATTGTGGTGTGATGACCTGCGGCGGTAATCACCGCGTTGTTACTCACTTTCTGCATCTGCCAGGCACAGTGTTGGGGTGTAGAGGCTGCGGGGCTTCCTGGGCCCCGTGGACAGACAGATGGCCCTGCTCCTGCGAGAGCCGGGCTGGCTCTGGGGTTGAGGCAGGGGCACGTTGGGGTCCGGAGGCTGGTGAAAGATCTGGAGGTCCAGAGAGGAGCACTGATCACGACACAATCTGTGTATACCCTCACCAGTTCAGCACTGGTATTCACGTCGTTTTTGAGGTTTGTTACAAGTATTTTAAGACTCTCACTGTCGGATGAAATGCAATTTGCATATGCTGCACCGTGATAGAAGAGACTATCCATATTTCCCACTTGCATGCAGTGTCTTTTAGTCGAGCATTGAGTGTTCTTGTAAATATGGAAACAGCTTGTCTAAGAGCAAAGGCAAAAGCAGCTCACCTTGCTGCAGTTCTCGATCAGTATTTCCATCACAATGTTCTGAAACTTGATGTTCATCATGGCGGCCACGGTTTCCTCTTGTGAGCGCATCAGGGTGGGCCCAAAGATGACGCCCAGGTTGGACACCGTCATCAGGTTGGACTGGCTTTGTGTGGAAACTCTGCAGGTAGTAAGTGGGTGTAAGATGCTGTTCTGTCCTGATAATGAAAGCTCCTAACACTGACAGTATTAGAAACACCTACAAATGCATTAGGGTGTACCCGAACTGTGAAGACAATTTAATCCGTCTCAGCAATTTTGATCTTCTCTCATAGGGCTGTTCATTTTTTATTTTTTTTTTAAATGGCTGCAGTGTAACGGATTCATTACAGGGAGACGTACGTGACGAGGTGCTTTATAAGCAGCTCCAGCATTTCCTTGTTCCTGTCGGGCAGCTTATGAACCAAAGCATGGACAGCACACACCCTGTAGTTCTGGTCATCTGACTCTGAGGAGAGGCAAAGGGATATAAAATGATCAGGTGGCTCATGTACTAAATGACAATTATGGACTTTTAGAATGGTAATATTTTGTATTACAGGGACTGTGATCAGAGGGTTAGAATATTGTATTGTAATTACCATTTTGTCACATTATTATGCGGCCAATATGAATGCAGCTGTATATCAACTTTTAACATTAGATTTGATCAACTTGAATTACACAAAACAACAACTTAAAGAGGTGTAGACAAAAATCCAAAATGAGTCGAGATTAAACCAACTGAAGAGTGTGTGTGAGATGTGATGCATATGACATGGAGACATTTCCAGAGACGGACACTTTTTAAATTGGTTCAGTCTTTGCTCATTTTATTTCCCCGCTGTCAGGGCATGGCTGTTGCGCCCACAAAGACATCTCATTCCAAATGAATACATTGGACACGCAGTTCAGTTTGAACTCAGTCCCCCTTAAAAACGGGGAAGATACAAATCCACAATATGTGAGACAAATTCAATCTGATCAAAAATAAATGCAAAAATACAGATTTGTTTTTTAATTCAAATGCGCTATCAAGTGGCACAAATACAATGAACCCATACTTCAAAACATCCCACCGTAAACAGAGGAAATGTCTTTAATTTGACCAAGAATCTCTCTTTTACGCAATAATAAAATAATGAATGATAAAATATATACAGTATCTAGTCATAAACTACCTACAGCCCTCATAGTAACTTTGCATGACTTACTGACAGCCAGGATAAAATCCTTGTGGAGCTTGAAGGTCATTAGAGGCTCAGAGAGACACCTGGTGAATGAAGAGAACAGTTGGCGTTAATGTCCTGAGTGACACGGGTCTTCTGAATGCAGAGAGACCTCTCTGTGTGAGTCACTGGCAGCGCAGAATGCATGAACCAACACCCGGGGAGGTTTCAAAGAGGTATTATGGAGATAATGGTGATTCCTGAAAGCTAAGGACGAGCAGCAGGTGGGGCGACCTAACCTGAGGTAATTCTTCAGGCCGCTGGTAATAGTCTTGTTGTCCCAGGTCTCTGGATCCAGGTCCATATCCACGGGTGCCCTGGATGCTATTAGAAAACACATTTTTATTCTTACCACAGTACATTTGGTGGAGAAAACCAATAGAAACAGACACGGCCTGACAGGCTGCCTCAATGGGCATTACAAACACTGTCTGTCTTCTTGTGGGGGGGGGAGACTGGAGAGGAGCATCTGAAATGAATGCACAATGCGTACAAGCGTGGTGTGTCTCACGGAGATGGAGAGCAAGCTTGAGGGAGATTTTAATAAATCACTCAAGACATTTCCTGTTCAAATGTTCATGCAAACAGGATTACCTTTGGAACATCTAATAAGGAGATGACAGAGTAATATGGGACCAGCTGTTACGCTGTCGCACCACCAGGAGGACCTCTTTCCTCACTCTGCAGGCTCACTCTGTGTTTGCTCAAGCTCCACATTCCACTTGAGATGGTGGACAAAATAAATGAGCCGTTCATACACTGAAGCTTTAAAAGCTACAGAAAGACATAACGGCCAATCGGGACAGAATTATCTATTTGTGTTAGTTTTGCTACGTGACATGTGAGAATGTCATTTACTATATACAACACAAAGAAATACTGTAATAACAAAAGCCTGAACATTGACAATATTTTACATTTTGGCTCAAGTTCCTTTGAACACAGAGCGCATTAGTCGTTTCTATTCTGCTGAGCTGTGTTAAACGTATGTTATTTGCTACTCACAAAAGACTGTGGTCAACAGCTTCTGCACTTTGGAGTTGACCCCTCCAATTCTGTACAGTCCCATTGTGTTTATGCCTGCGTGGCAATGAGAGGGAAAATGAAAGGATTGGAACAAAGATTTTCTGTTTAGTTAAGACTTATGCAAATGAAATGTGTGGCCGTGTCCGCTAAATGAACGAAGCGCATTGTTATTCATAATCACAGCCGGGCTGCACTCAGGTGACAGTTGGAAGCTCGGAGATTTAAGATGCCTCACCTCTAATCTCCACCAGGTCGATGCACTTCCTCACGAAGTTAAAGCCCGCCTCATTAAGAAATGCTGTAATACAACATCAGAATAAGGTCGACGCGTGAAGGAATAACAAGACCACAGATCCCCCCCCCCGATGTTGGTGCTCTGACTAATAACGCACAGCCCTTATGCTGAAAGGCTCCGCTATGTCAGCTGAGTGGGTGTACGTCAAGTTATTGTGTTAATGAGTGGAGAGGGCTGCATGTGACGACGTATGTGTTTGATATGTGCGTGCTGGGGATTTCTATTCAAAGTCTTAGAAAGATACATTTATGCATATCAATCATGAAAAGGGATTGGAAAGATGTATATAAAAGAATATATATATGTATAAAAAAACACACTTACTTTCTTCTTTTTTGCTTAATATGGCGGGCAGGTTGTAAATCTAGAGAAAGTTCACAAAATCATTATTATGTTAAGGAACAAAAAGAAAAACTCCCAGAGAGAACAGGATTCTGTTTTCCCCAGAGGGCCTGTTCAGTGGACTGTCCTATTATTAGCACAAGTGGACGGTGAGGTCATGGTTTCTCAAAAAAAAAAAAAAGGACCTGAACCCTCCAGACGAGGGTGCCAGCCGGCCTCACAATGAATATTTCAAAGACAAAACAGGCAGAGTTTCTCACCGGCTCCTTGCCATCCATGGCCTCCAGCCACAATCTTCTGTTGGGCTCGGAGAGTGCCTGCAGTGTCATAACGCCATGCCTGGAAAGATTTCAGAGAAAAGCTGCTCTCAGTCTGATCTCATTGCCTCGGGGCCCCTGGACAGACCTTGTTTACATTGGCCGAGACCACTATAAAAAGGACTAGTGCGACTAAAATAGCTCATGTGCAAATGCTTGACTTCAAACTGTGCCCTCGCTTGGCTCGGTGCTCCGCATTCCACTCCCAGTTAAACGGTACATGTGCTTGAGATTAAAGTGATTTGTTTTGATTTGTTTTTTGGGGAGGGCACCCAACATGCAGACACCTTAACATTTGTTCCTCACCTCACTTTCGCGTGATACATAGCTTGAAACTGTGCATTACCTGCAGTTGATACACAGCACCGCTAACATTATCCGATGACACTGGCAAACAAAGACAAACCCCCCACCCGGTAGTGATAGTTAGTACTAGCATGGAGCCAAGTCACGGGGCATGTGTTTTGCGATTAACGGGTAACATTAACCACATTGTCAGCGTTAACCTCTCGTGGCATCTCGCCATGCAGATAGTTTTGCTTTAATTTAACCAAGTTTTGAGAAATCTTTCTCTGACATTAATGCGTCCACCCTTGAATACAGTGGAGGGAATTTGATTTCTGATGCTCACAAGACATTTCAAAGATTCAACCGCGACACCTTGACCCCCGTGTTACCAGTTTTCTTTGGAAGTACTTTCTGCTGAAGTCCCTCTGAAAACTGCTGACAGTAAATTGTGCGGAGTACTTGGGATACTCTATTTAGAGAGACACGTTTGCTGGTGAATATATTTAATTAAATTTTTTTTCATTGCCATGAGCACCGCAAATTAAATTCTATTCACTTGAGTAAATCTGTGCAAATACAATAAAACCATTTGCATGGCTGAACACGCCTTTTAGTCATTTGTGTGAACCGACCCTTTAAAAGATGAGTTTGTGAGAGGGCCGGCCAGAATCCGGCGGGGCTATAGGTGTAACAGCATGTTTATTATAATGAGGATGAATGGATGAGCTTGAAGCCGACTGGAGCTTGGCTCACATTGTCCTTGCGGTTTGGAACAAGCACCTTGGGGCCATCGCCCCGTTTATGATAAATGAGCGGTCCTGCAAATAAACTGCAGTTATTGTCCATGCTCAGCAACACCACGCCAAGGGTGTGCAGTGCTGGCCCTGCCGGTGCTGTGCAACAATAACGCACGGGGATGAGCTGGCTCTATATTCTGCAGCACGCGTCCACGATAATGAGCTCATTCCAAAGCTCTCATAACTCGGATCACAATCTGTTCATCAGCGGGCGAATTCTCTCGAAGGTGTTTGATCTTTGGCCAAACCCTTATCCCAGCCCCCCCCCCCCCAAGTACCCCGGTAAACACAAATCAGGTATGAATGTTCCCACACAGCTAAGAGATTTCAAACTTCTTAAGAGAGGTAAAATTACCAATTGATTCTCGGGATGATGTAAATCAATGTGTTATTTGAGTAATTGCAGGCAACTGGAAATCATTTAAGAATACGTCTGTGTCCTCAAGCCCATATTGACCAAGTGATTTTTGTGAAGACGGCAGTATTTCATCAGAGGGTTTGGATTAGAGATTGAGCGGGTGACACGGTTAGCAGCGCACATGCAGCACATGCAACTGCTCTGAGAGGGCAGCACTGGTCAGTTCACATACCGGACTTTATAGAAAAACGGAAGCGGCCTGAAAAGAGTTCCACGATAGATGTCATTTCTACATTGACATGAACACAGAGAAAAGACGGACTGGGTAAATATCGATGTCGTGGACACACAACAAACAAGAGCCTGGGAAGGAGGGGACTTGAGGGACGTGCAGGAGACAAACAGAGCTGAAAACATCTGGTAAACAGGGACTCTTTGAAGATGTTAATCAAACCTGAACGGCTCTTGCAATGCTGAGTACTCCCATGATAATCTAGCTTAATTGCCAGTGTATCAATTGGGTTCAATAGGACACAAAATGAATGAGAACAAGAAATTCCCACGTGCACTTCCTCGATCTTCAAATTGGTTAGTTGTAAAAAAAAAAAAAAGGAGGCATTCTGTTTCCATGGGGTGACTTTTGCTTTGATAGACAGTTATATGCAAACACATTGGTATTTTTCAACCATATTTTCCCAAGTTTTGTGTCTAAGTGACTAATGGGAACAAACATTTTTTTTGCACCGGCAGCTGCCAATCAAACTGAGAGGGCAGCGTCCATGTAACGCTAACCACTAAAAGTGCTCATTTATGCCACGGAGACTGTAAGACAAGGGTAGAATTACAAGATTGACACTTTAGACAATAGGGAAGCCTCAAAAGCTACATATTGTCTTGTGACAATTATTTGTCACTTGCAATTGTCACTAAAATGTCTTTTCAAAGCGTACTAATACCCGTCAGTTTTACATTATTCAAACTGCAAATCATTTATTCACAAATATGAATAATGAGTGTGAGAGGTTTGCATGAAGCGAGTCTCTGCGTGTGTGTGTGTGTGTGTGTGTGTGTTTGGGAGGGGGGGGGGTGTAATGGACGTAAATGACGGTGCCATCCACAGCGCTCTCGCCCTCAACACTGGACCAATATCAGAAATTGTTGTCCCTATTAATCAAGTTAGACACAAAAACATGGAAAAATAGGGTCCAGGTTGAAACGTACCAAAGTTACCCTCTAACGTCAGAATGTATACTTACTAAAGCGTTGCCATGGTAACTGTCATTACTTATACCACCAGCATGCTGATTTGTTACGTTTTTTCTCCAATACCCTGATCTAACTAGTGATGGAAAACAAATGTCGACATGCTAGAGGCGGTGGTAATTAATATGTTTTCAGTCCATGTAAGTGGCAAGACATTTTTGGGAGCACGTGAACGATCCAAACAATCACAGACCTCTCCACCACTTCGATATCAAAGCAGAAACGCTTGTCGATGGAGTCCGTTTTCCTCCGAATGCAGGACTTGAGCTTGAACAACTCCGGCTGGTTAAGGACAAGACCGTTCTAAAAAAACAAACACAACATCAATCAATGAATAGAAAGTGGAATGAAAAACACAATTTGAATGCACTCGTGAAGCCCAATTCTTCCCGTTACGCACGTCTAAAAACAGTAATACAATCATCCTCTTAGTGAATGCAGACTCTTGGTGGATCTAATACACAATGACATCATTATAACTTGATTATTTGATCTATATGAAGTCTCGGGAAGTTTTCACTCATATTTAAGTGCACATGCTTGTAAATGAAATGTGTTCAGTTGATCGTGTACAAAACAAGACACCCACACTCTCTCTCTCTGTAACGAGGCTATTTTCAGTCCTTAAGTCCCCTTTCTTCTTATTTGTGTATTTCGTTATCTTTGAACCATTTTTGTCCACCTTGAGCTAACAAGTCTTTTGTTTTCTCTTCCCAAGTCGCAGTCCTGTCATCTTGATTTCTTTTTTTTTCCCTCCTCTGTGGTGAGACATCCACATAAGCCCCAAGAGAGTTCTTTGCATCGCCCACACACCGATAGGTCTCGCTCAGTGATTTGTGCAACTAAACTGAACTAAAACTAAAACTAAACTACCTGCTTCGCGGCCGATTTACTTTCAGTGTTGCTCATGCTGAAGGTCTTGCTGCCTTTCTCGTATGTGCAGTAGTGACGCGTCCAAGTGCATCCCAGGGGACCTAGGACAGAGACACCAAGACACAAGAGCTTGAGACAAAGTATTTTTCTCGGAATCGCAAGGCTTCTGGGCAGACTTCTGAAAAATCAATTTGCAATTAAAGTGTGATGAATCAAATGTTGTTTAGCGCTGCTGATAAAAATCTCCACCCACCCCCCCACCTCGTGTTTGATAGCACATCAAAGTGAATCGGTAAACAGGATGAATTATGAGCTCTGTGTGAGAGGCTCTCCTCTGCAGAGGCCTGGGAAAAGCACCAGACATGTTTATGGTGATGGATGTAAAACCATGCACTCATAAGTGAGGTCTGAAGGGGGAGAGGGGGGGGGGGGCTGACTGGCTGGAAACCCGGCTAGAGAGAACTCACGTTTCTCCTGGACGTACAGGAAGCCCTCCATGGTCCACTGGCCCGGGGGTTTATAGTCCTGATCTGCAGACCTTATCCTCTTCATCAGCTTCTCCACTTCCTGCTTAGTGCTCACAAAGTTGTTTCGGGTCTGCGCAGGATTGGATTGTAATTGCATTAGCAGAGGAAGTCTTGTGTGACTTCATTCTTTTTTTTTTTTTTACCCTGCAGTTTCTCATCTCAAGTGCCCTTACTTTGCCTGCATCAAGGCGCAGACTGAAACTCGACAAAGCAAAAACACGTCAACCGCTGATAAATGCTTCACATTTGTGCTACGGCGTGAGGACACCTGGGGGGGAAAGGACGCAATGGCAAAACTGTTTGGAACTACAAGGGCGCAGCATCTAATTCAAACACACTGTGTTTATATTGGAGGAATACACTTGTCATCCAAATTAACGACTTTTATTTTTATTTCAAAAGGTCAGCGTGAGGCTGTCTCATATCCCCTTACGAGAGAGAGCTACTGAGACAGCCTCACCTTGTCCACCTCCTATTAGAGCCCTCTGCATCTGAGGACATGGAGAGAGGGTCACGGGAGTGGAAATTGTCGGGGCAACGGCGCTGACATTTCGGGTCAGAGAGAAATTTGAGCCCTCAGGCTGCGAGCGGTGAGGTCATGGTGATGGAAGGGAGAGGGCAACGGCAGCAGCTGTAGTTTTACACCCAGTTCCACCTCTTTGTCTTTCTTCTTTTCTTTTTTTTTGACACGGCACCATTAAATGGCCTGCAGTAACTGCCTGCAATACAACACTCTGAACATATTGATCCTCAGTGCAAGCGCAGAATCTCATTTAATCGCGCGTCCATCCATTTGTGAAAAGTCTTGCTTGTTATATCGGGGGTATGATAAGCTGCAGAATGCGATTACGTGGCTGGTTGCCTTTGTGTACAACCCCCCGAGGTGTCGAGACTTACGTTCTGTAGGTTGAACTGGAGCTGCTGTTTGTACGGCTCAAATTCGTGAGCCAGCTCGTATCCTTCGTGGTAGAACGTGAACAAGCCCTGAAGAAAGGCCAGGAGCTGGAGAGGAACGACGTGTAGAGGTGATTGAGAGAGTTAATATAGAGCTTGATTACTAATTCCCACGAGAAAGCACATTTAAAAAAAATAAAAAATAGGTACAATGGGACATGAAATGTTCCATTCTGAAAATGATTATCACCACTATAATCACACAATTATCATTCAGTCTCTGTAAAACATGGGGAGTTCAGTCTGTACTGTTTATTTTTAAACTCTGGATTTAATTACAATTTGATTATAATATTGTCGCATAAAACGTGCACAATTTGCTTTAATTCTGTGCTATCAATCAATTTGTCAGAGTAAGTGTCACACTGTGCACATCCACTTGTGAAGTAAAACTCTAATTATCATGTACCGTACATGTTGCATCGTCAGTTAAAAAGCAATTCATTTCTTATGAAACTTATTGTACTTTGAAGAAAAATTAATTTGCAGATCTGACGACAACTTTATATTCTCATCTCGATGCACTGGATATTGTACATAAGATGCCTAAAAAAAAGAAAAAAGAACAGGAGAGTTTTTAGAAAATTGTAGTTCTTTATGTCTGACAGATATTGATCTTATATTGGGGGGGGAAGCTGATCCCATCTCTAGCGTGGAGGATCCCACAAACACGGCTCTGCTCTCAAGACAACTCCTCAGACACAACCGCTGATTTGTATTTCCTAGGATGAGGTGTGGGACTGGGAACATGTTCAAGGATGAACCATCTTATCAGCGCCCAGATTCATGCCTGGCAAGGTTGAGCCTTGTAATTTTTTCTCCACCACTACCTGGGGCCTGCAGATTTACATTTCTGGCCTGGGTTCTGGGTGAGCTGCCAGCAGGTGTAAACAAATACCCCCATCTCACATTTCCAGACATTTTAACACCGAGAGAACTTAATGTTTCCTGGTAACTTCTCTGCTAAAGAGGTTAGAATTGACTCCACATATCTGGGAGGCTTTGATTTGCACTTGCACTCTGTCTTGTTTTGCTTGACAATAACCACTTGATCTAATTTCACCCACTACCTTCCCCGGATGGATTCGACTTTATTACAGAGAATTTGTAATGAAGATGACAAATGTGTGGAATATACAAGCGTAGATATATGTACCTGAGATATGCATCACAGTTAAAACACCACTTCCATCACTAATCTTTTAACTACATATTTAGTTTTTTTTTTAAAAAGAGGCAAAGCAATTAGTGCATCTCCAATATGCATTCAGCACCTAACTGAGCACAGAAATATGCAAAAAATGATACTTTTCTTACCGGCTCAACAAACTCAAATTTCTTCTTTTCTTGCACTTCTTGTATTTTGAAAACATACTCGAGGGACGCGTCGTAGAAGAGTTGCCTCTCCTTATCAATCTGCGTGTCAGCCTGGGAATGAGCAAACAAACTGGGGGGGTTAGCGACCACAACAAAGACGCGGGTCAAAACGACAGGGAGTCGATCCCCACCCGGAGACTTTGTGTGCCTGGGGGAAGTGCGACAGAACAGTGCACAAACAATGGCTTTATTCTTTTTTTTGGGAGACACTCATCCATAAAAAAACACATTATTCAAAGACATGTTTGGAGATCAGGAACATTCGTTTGGGTTTTTACCTCCTGCAGATATGCCTCCTTCTTTTTGGACGATAAGTTGAGGTGTCTCTCAAGCGTGGAGTAGTATTTCTCCGTCTCCTTATCGAATTTCTTCTTCCCCTCCTAAACACGGTCCACAGGACACATGAAAAGGCTTAAACATTAGCACACAAAAAAGAAAATGTGTCATGTAGTCCTTCGAACCTGACGTGGGTGTGCGTGTCTGAACTGCCACTAGGTGGGGGTGGAGGTACGTTTTCACACGCCGTTCGACAAATGTCACTTAAAATTCCTGACAATAGATTATCACGGGTCATAAAAAGGGCATACGACTGTGTAATGACGAGTAGACAATGTCGGCACGGTCAATAAGGACTATTCATTATCAAACAGGGCAATAAACGTCAATACTCTGGCAGTGGCCAAGCTGGGGACATAAGTTCACAGAAAAAGACATAAGTGTATGCCATCAATAGCACAATGTCTCTGGCAGTGTGACAGACGGGATTGGTTGGATGCGGTTTGCGGGCTCCTTCCTTGTTTTGCTCCACCTGCAAAGACGAGTCAAGCTCCTCAGTCACGAGACCCAGGATTCAGACAAGGCTGTCCCTGGAGGCTCTGGGGAAGGAAATGGGCTTTTCATGCCTGATGCCAATCTATAAATGCATATGGACGAAGAGAACACACACACAAAAATAAATAAAAATAAAAATACACTTGACAGGTTTTAATCAAACTCTGGCCAAGCAGAGATGATTTGTCTTGTGTGTGGGCACTCGAGTGTCTCATCTGCATGTCTGGCCTCTAGACCAAGCTTTGCCCACTTAATGCCCATCTCGCTGTGCAAACATTCACAAAGGTGCGAGTGGAGGGACAGCATGAGAGAGCGGAAGTGCGAGGAAACGGCCAATGTAACCAGATCCTGCTTGTTTGTTTTCATTCCCATGGCCCTGAAATTTAGCAAGTCTAATCTTCTAGCTACTGATATGA
The DNA here is from genome assembly GCA_032191485.1 of Leptoclinus maculatus. NCBI lineage: Eukaryota > Metazoa > Chordata > Actinopteri > Perciformes > Stichaeidae > Leptoclinus > Leptoclinus maculatus. Next base: position 3,918,308 of record JAVDOI010000014.1, on the reverse strand, counting down.
CCTAGAAGACGGTTCTGCCTCAGCAAACCCCCCACAGCAGTTAAACACACTGGAGGAATTCACCACGAGACACTGTAACCATCCTACATAACCATTACAAGCCCAGCATGAAAATCAATAGATCATTTCATGTAGTAGCATCTTATTTCCATCTTTATTGTCACGTCTGGCCCAGGAATGATCTTTTCAGGTGTGGGGGAGAAAAAAGAAAAAAAATCAATTGCCCACTATTCAGGAAAAAAAAAAAAAAAGGTGAAAGTAAAGCGGTGGATGGTAAAACAAACATATGATTAAATATGATATCACGCTGACAGGAAATACATTTCCCTTAAGGATCGAGTGTTTTTTATTAGAGAACAAAAAGGAGCCGATAGTGACTGCTGTTTGACGCGACATTATTTTGTGAGCACGCATGCAACTGAAGCCCTGGGGAAAATACCAACACTATACACACACACACACACACACACACACACTGCCCACACACACACACACACACACACACACTGGGGATCACATTAAATTAAGAGCTTTAGGTTTAGCTGAGCCCCGCAGTCACAGCAGGAACCTCCCAGCGCTGCTGACCAGCATGAGCGTGCCAGAAAATCCTCGCAAAAAAAAAAAAAAATTAAACAAAAGAAAAAAACCCTCCTCCGTACGTCTGGACTAACTCTTTCACACTTACAGAGGGTGGTGAGTGAGTCAAGAGTTGCAGTGAATCGGTGAGGCAGAGCCAGCCTGATTAAGTCACCCATAGTGTCCTGCCTTTGTTTTGATGCAGGCAGGACGTGAGTAAACTAGCGCTACCCTAATGATACCCTTGCAGAGCACCAGGTGCTTTGTTGGTTTTTCCATGTGGTGAACACTGAGCACCCCCCCCCACCCCCTCTCCTCTCCTATGTTTTTGTGGAATATGAGCACTATTACAATTGCACAGACTCTCCTAGAGGAGTGCAGACAAAGGCTTTGAAGACCAAAACGTGGTTGCAGAGGACATGGATGTGGATATACAGTGTGTGTATATATATATATATATATATATATATATATATATATATACACACACACACTGTATATACCCAGGGAGTTTCTGACACAAACTAATGCCCCCCCCCCCCCCCCCCCCCCCCCCGGAACAATCAGCTGGCTGGCAATGGATGAATCTGCAGCACTTCTCAACACACACATGAACCCAGCACTTGGGAGATTTCCTCGTCTGATTGCTTTGTTCGCCCTCATGAATAAATCAGATGCAGGAAGAGGAATATTCTGAAGCGGATTCCTCGGTGGTGGAATTTTAAAACGGGCAGATCTCGTGTCGCCGTTTAGGAGGGCTTTGATGCCAGCTGTAGTGTAGGTGAGCTTGTTAATTGCAACTATAACGGGTCTCTGGGAGGAGAAGGTGGAGAGAAACTGCAGGCGGCTTTCCTTCCGGTCGTCGGGTGTTACTCGGCGTGCTGAAGAAAAGGATGCTGAGAACAGGCATGAAGACGGCAGGAGGAATATTTGGGCTCTGGCCGTGCATCGCCGGTTTTGACACCGGCCCTAACGAGCCTCAGGGCCGTCATTTCTGAGCCTCTCGTCACCATGGCAACAGATGTAAGCAGCAAGGGAGGTCGAAACGTGTGTGTGTGTGTGTGTGTGTGTGTGTGTGCGTGCGTGTGTGTGTATATAGAGGAAAAAAGCCCCAGATACCATACACTACCACAATACACTTCCTCACTTCCGTCAACCATCAATGGCAAGCGAGACATCACGCGCAACGCATTTCCCTACATGGATCCTCCGAGCAGTGACATGAAAGGGAGAACTCTGCAAACCTATCTGTATGAGCTCGTTAGAGAAGGCTAATTGAAGCCGGGGTCCAGAACGGCTATTAAATAGCAATGGCCGGGGTTATTTTTGATGCTCCGCCACACATGAGCTGGTCTCGCTGCCGCGGGGGAGGCGGGGGGTTCAGCTACTTTGCTGCAAAGCCAAGAAAGTGTCTCCCTCCTCACCTGAGATCCCACTTCCCGAGGAGGCATCGAAGACGGCAAGAAGTTGGCCAATTAACACGGAATAATTACAAACATCTGCTTCTGAGGAGTTGAAAAGCAAATCCCCCCGACGTCTAAAGATATTCGTATTTAGTGCGCGCGTGTGAGGCAAACTGCCAAGCTTGAAAAATGAATATTTATCAGTCGCTCTGCTCTCTCTGACACATGATGTACAAGTAGTTCAAATAAAAGCACAAAAGCTCCGTAAACTATGCACACTTTGCTGGTGAACTTGTATTTGATCCGAGACCATCTCTGAAGGTCGGAGCAAAGCTGCACAGAGGGGAAAAAGACGATATCTTCATCACAGGTCAGTGATGACTAAGGAGCTCCCTCCCACTGCCCTATGTTCAGGGTGACAGGAAGTCATCCAATGGCAGCATTGAGGCTATCTTCCAACAGATCCAGATGTTCGTAATAATGTTCAGATCAGAGTTTGTTTTGTTCCGTTATGCATTTCATTTCAGTGTCCATACCAACAGTTGCTGCTTTGAAGAATAAAGACTACATTAGCGGACTGCGTGTCTCATTCTCGCTACAATTGACGGATAAAAAGATCAAAAAAGGCAATGCCGTGAAACATTAGCGCTCATTCTCACACCAGAGAACTGTGAAAACACTGAGAGAAAATACGACAATGTGTTTAATAAGACTATGTTAGCTCATCCGTCAAAATGACTCCACGGTGTCATTGTTCAGTTGCAGTGCGAAGCAGAGACCGTATCGTATAGATAAAAGGTTATTATATTAAAACACATGTAGAAACAGGAATCCATGAAAACTGCCATGAACAGGAGAATAACGCAACAATGAGATTAGCTGTCTTTAAGAACCAACCATCTGTTTTGAAGATGATGTGAAACGATGTCATTATTTCAAAAATGATACATGATGAAACCCTCCAGTCTCATATACGTCCAGGCCCTTCACTTTTAATCAGCGCTGTATGATGCTGCTGCTTGCATAGTAACTCATTCAGTACATACTGCCTTTGTAGAAGGCAAGAAGCTGACATATTTGCAGTGGATGGCTGCTGCCTTCAAACAGGTAAAGACCGACCCTTTCGCAGTCTACCGCGACTGCCTCGTGGAATTCTAGTGATCGGGAGGAAAAAAAAGTAATTAGATTGTGACACCGTTAGATTAACGGTGTTGAGTAAGGCACGGTGGGAAATGATGGGGACGACATGAGAATAATGGAAAGAAATATGTTTATTCATGCATTTCCTTGTTTCCGCAGCGTAACGCTTGAGTCATCCGCAGTGCTGTCACTTTAATTTCTTTTTTTTTTTTTCCCCTCTCACCGTTATTAGGTGTTTTCAACGCTAATGCTGTTTTCCTGTCTTGCGTGTGCATTTCTTTGCGTAATCTGTAATATACTAACTGACAGTCTGACAAAATGGATTATGCAACATGATTCGGCACATCAACACGACATCAATTCAATGTTCCGTCGTCTGGTTGTTTTTAAGTACGACCGGGACAACGCTGTGACACATTAACAGTGTGAATAGTTTAGGTTTAAACTATTAGTTGATGAGGCTTATGTTAGTTTAATTGATAATCAATTAAAGTCATTACGTGTAAGATTAGAAGGTTTCTTTCTTTGGCACCACCGTATGGTACTGTCACCACGAAACCTGTGGAAATGATCAGCCAAAGACAAAATCAATTCCACCGAAAATGTATTTTTCGATGGCCCAGACCTGTGTTCCAGTGTAGTTGTTTTGCAACACAGTTCAAGAGACAGATAGAAGGCTTTGAGTCACCTGAATGAAATTGGTACTTACCCATCTACTGACCTACCACAACATCCCAAGGATATACAAAGTAATATAAATATATTTCTATGATTGAAAAGTTTTAGCGTCGCCCACAGCTGGCGAGCATATCTCCATACAACTTAAAATCGACCCTCTTTTACTCAGTCCGCGTGCATATTTGGGGATTTTTTTTTACAGCATGAATGCAAAAGTCATCTCTGCCTCTGGAGACCATAACTCGGCAAGAATCATCTCATGTCTGTGCAGCCTTTGTAGGACGTAGACAGCTCAAATTATCGTGGCCATCTGACTCCCATCTGGGTCTGTTTGCACTAATCACAATCAGCCAGAGAGGGACCCCTATGGTGCCCCTAATGTTGAAGACCCTTGAAGGGGAGCAGGAATGCCACCCACCAGTTAGAAACCCTGCTATGTTCTTGAGAATGGGTCAATGGGTCTTTTTATTTTTTATTTTAAGGCCTTAAAAAAAAAATCTGACAACGGATAAACACACACACACAAACAAAATGTGTGGATCAACTTTAGGCCTCCATCCGTGGAAAAACAATCAGCACTACTGTGTGAGAGTTTAGGCCAAAGGTTGAGGTCCAAATTGTAGGAGATCAGTTCGGGTTACGGGTTCGCAACTTAGTGGATGAACCAAAGAGCCGGCTGTGTTGACGCAGTGACGGCAAACAAAATATGTACCCTGAAACCAGGTCAGATTTCCATTCCTCGTTTCAGTTCTGAAAGCACCGCTCTTCGCCTGGGAAGTTAACAACTATCAGCCCACAACAAATGCATCTGAAACTGAAAATACATCTGAGAAAAAAAAAAAAGTGTCACAAACGTTCCGGTTCTTTCGTGGTCGGTTTGGCAGCCAGCACACGTGGTGGTGATGCTGACAATTGTTTCATTTTCCCAGAGCCTCCTTGCTGTGTTATTTGCTAAACTCTGTCCAAAGTTTGAGTGGTTGTATTCCAAAAACATTTGGCTTGAGCCTTGTGTGAAGCAGACTGTGCCTAATATGTCCTGCAGTGCTGCAGTCAATCTGCTGGTGTATTACGGCCCTGGAAGTGGTGTGCTTGTTCCTCGGAAGCCGATACACTGGTACGTACCCTCGGTGGGATTACTCGCTCTGCATACCCAAATAAGGCAAGAGCTCCCCACGTCTGACGTTCTCAGACGTGAAGCGCAGTAACTGGAAGGGTCAGACAGCCTGCGGATCTCTCTCCAGATTCTCGGAACAGTGGAAAGTTGCTCTGCCACTCGTGATGTCTGCCTTTTATCTCACTCTGGTTTGGGCTAATGTTCAGCTGGGGGGGGGGGGGGGGGGGGGCCGTAGGAGGAGAGAGCCATTAGGAGGAAGTGGTCGGAGGAAATAAGAGGCAGTGGGAGTGACGAGGGCTGTAGCTTTTAAGAAACCATTTTATAAACATAAGAGAGTCGGCGCAATAACACTGAGATGGTGGAGTGAGAGACAGAGATGGCAGCAGAATGTGCCGTTTCATTACAGTAGATACATGTGATGGTTGAGACATGAAGCGACAATGGTTATTTAGTCTGGGGCAGTAAAAAAAGGAGAGTGATTGATGTTCACACCTCAGCACTGAGAAGTGCAGTAAAAATGACTACTTTTGCAGACCGGTGGCTGTCAGGTCCTGTTAAATAAATCAAGACGGATGAAGAGTGAGACTTTTGAGGCTGGAATGTCGCTCACAGGGTGTGGGCTCTGTGGAAAGACGTGCAAATGATTCACAGAGTCCAGGCGAGGAGTTAGCAGCGGACTCAGGAACTCAGTGGGAGATCTGTGTAAGGGCTCGAGTTCTACCAACGGCGGCCATGTGTGATCTCATCAGGGGAGAGGACCACAAACAAGCTGCTGCACTTTCATTCTATGCCTTTGCGTTGGCTGGGGAATGAAAGCGGGGCTTGTAGCAGAAAGCCCACACTGTTCTTCGCAGTCCGACAACAAAGCCACTATGGAACCAAGACGCCTTCAAGCAGGCCTGTGCCGAACCCCCTACTGATATCAATCCACTGTGGCCAAGAGGTTGGAAGAATGCAGGGAACAGGAGTACAGTAATCTCATTACAAAAAAACGGTGAATGCAATGTATTAGATACTTTATAGTTACAGTTCAGATTCACAGTTTGGATTAGAAACGCATAAAATAACGTGTTAATCATGCAGAAGGATCTTTGAAGGGAGAACAGCAGACTGCACACTTACACTGATGATGTTTCTGAACTCACAAGTCTTTTAATATAGAACTCACAAACCCCCCATCACTCCAATTATGACACTTCTTCTGGCAGTGTCATATTTGACTTTCAATTAACGATATACATACTGTGGGGTGGGGTGGGGGGGGTGTCAGATTTATCCTGAATTCTCCTCCGGAATTCAGCAGCTAATTGCGCGTGCCGTGTCGGCGGTCTCTTACCTTCGCAGCGCCGATTTGCTCCTTCCGAAATGTTTCCAGGGGAGTAATCAACACATCATCAGCGTTCTGAATCTGAAATGAGAAATAAGAAAAACAAAATACAGACAAACGTCAGACAGAGATGTGATCTGACTAATTGTAACCTTCTGAACAATTCAAAACGACTTGTGGAACCCGGAAGATATCAACATTTGAATTTATTTTAATCTAGTAGTCATTCAGTTTTATTACAGTGGTCTTGCTTCACCAATGCGCCAGAAAGTGTGTGACACACAGGAAATTATAGCCCCGAGAATTATCCAGCCCGATGTCAAATACAGATGCATTGAGTCCAAACACAAGTGGAGGATGGAGCAATCACATTGATTAATATCTCCTAAGCCTTTGACAATGAACAATGTGCTGCTGTGAGGTGCCCAGAATGAGCACGGCAGAGATCAGAGACAGAGTCCTCGACAATGGTTCTGCGCGACAGAAGAAAATGGCGTCGTCAGACCTCGCTGAATTATGACACGGCGCAGCAGATGAGGGAGCTCTGCAACTGCAGCCTGCAATGCATTTAAATGTTTGCGGTACGTCCTCACATGTTGGTGACCTCTCCCCTTCTTGACTGGAGTAAAAACTGGAGCCTCCACCTTCTCATTCCAGACAGAGACAGATTCAGGGAGATATATCGCGCCAATTACAGTCTGCACCCAATCCTTTGAGAGTGAGGGTTTCTGGGAAAAAGGTGCCATTAAAAGGTGCTTCTGAATTTACCCCCGAAGATGGGCTTTCGGCCACCGAGATCAGATGACATCAGACCGGCTGGGGCTGCTCTACGGGAGGCACCGTCACAAGCGACACGGCTCTTTGGTTGATTTAAGGTGTTATTCTGTGTGCTGAGTGCATGTGATAAACTAAAAAGGGCTGAGCTCCATAATACAGCTATGATACCAGTACTAATTTAGAGGCGTCGGCTCAGACGGACTGTCAGCTTCCCGGCTACAGTCCTCTGAACAGACACCGTCTCGGGATTTTTGTTTTGAGCCATTAATCACGGCGCATTTTTCGTTGTCCTAAAATAACCCTGTCAGCTCCATCACCCAACCAGAACGAGTGGCTTCAAAAGGAAGCTACGATCGATCTCTCTGAAGCCCGCAATGTCTCTCCATCTCCATCTTACATGCAGTGTTGTGGGATGTCGTGAGCTTGTAGTGTAAACTCCCAGCTTTGTTGTGATAATGTACTTTAATTACAACTTGGTATTTTGTGGTCCTTCAAATATAGACGTTTCACACATTCCGATTATGGTGGTTACGCTGTTTACAATTGCAAATATTTTCGCTCTAATGCTGTACACTACATTTAGTCTGTAGGGAGCAGTAAACTGAGATTTCACACGTCATGAATCATCGTTCTGCGCCATCACTGAAGGGTGCAATGTTGCATAATGATCATTTGTACATTAAGAGAAGGCCAAGTATTGAGCAAAAAGTAGTGCACAAGCAAACTGTTTTTTGTTCCATTTTGGTCATTTTTGATCGGGCACACATTTTAAAACAAATGAACAAAAAGCGTTAGGTGAGTAAAGTCAAATCCTGCTGAAATGATTAATTGATTCATTTAATTGTGATAACGGTCGATAACTGTCAAGTAGAAATACCAAAAATTAGTTTCATATCACTGTATTACTGGTTTTATTGTCTGTTGGTCACACTTAATAGTGTGCAGAGTGGTCCTCTCCCAAACAAAGAAGAGTTGAATCTCAATTGTCCCTCCCGGCTCCCGTACAGTCAAGATGGCATCGAATATAACAAAAACTGGGCTCTTGTATCGTGCCTAACTTTAGTAGATCATACCATATCGGTTATGGAATTGATCTGCAGATGCTCTGGTTCAAAATGAGACAAAACCTTTCTATGGATGAGCGACGACAATGGCCAAAATGTGGCCGGCAACAGACCGGGTAAGGCTTGTTTTTAGCCAGAAATGCATTTTGCTACTGAAGCACATGGGGATCACTTGCGGTTAGGAGGAGTGGGGAGTCAGCAGTCAATGATGAAATAAAACAATCAATACAAAATTGTGAATCACCACAACCACAAGAGGTCTTTGAGCACAGTCATAAATGATCACAAAAAAAGATCTGGCTGATGGGTCCAGTAGTATGCGAGATCAGCCGTGGACGGACAGGCAGATACACACACACGCACGCACAAACACACGGCTGATCTCCCCACCGGGATTAATTAATTAACTAATTAACAATTAGTTACAGCCCTACCGTAGAAAGTGTTAATTAGAACTAAATCTGCAGAGTGTGTCTTCGATGACTTATAGGATGACACTCTCTACTCACACTAGTTATAACTTAAGATGAGGTCACATTGCAAGACGAAGCACAAAAGAGGAAAGAATTTCTCAAAAATTATGAAGAAAAATATATTTGATGAAATAAGAAATAATTCGGGGTTGTGTTTAAATTGGGACGCCACCAAGTGTCCCAATGAAAGGAACATCATCTGTAACCTTTGCTTACCTTTGTTCCTTGTTATAAATTTGAATGCAAAATTGCAGAAATGACTTCACATACAACATAATACAACCTGTATTAAGATGGGGTTTAAAAGCATTGAAAAAGCAAATGACAATGACAATAAACCAAGGCAATTTGGTTGCAAGTGACACCCCGTTAGGAGCGTGGAGGGCATTTGACGGTCATCAAATCTAGCGGATATAATCCACCAGTCATATCGAAGTCATCGTGTTTATCTACTGTGTCAACAGCAAGAATCATACTACTCTGCCAGAGTGATAATGTAATTCCCTCCGTCTTATCTCCCATGCTTTCAGTCTAATTGAGCCTGCAGCGTTACCGTGCTTTAAATGTAGATTTCCAATACCACGCCGTACTTTTTCTCATTTTCAGTTCAATGGAGAGGCCGATTAGATACACAGCACTGAAAGCGAGGGGATTATGATCTAATATTTAGGATTGAATGAAAGCAAGTTAGTTAAATTATTCCAGAATGTTACCGGCACCTGAAGTCTGCATGCGCAACATTTGGATGTTTCAGGACCACGATCAGGCTTTAAACTTACACTTTAACTTTAAATTGTTCATTTCAAATGGATTAACAGCACAGTGCTGGTGGGGGCAATTAGTGCGCATCACATTCCAAACCAATGCAGACAAAAGACATCGCAATCAGCGTGTCAAGATTCAAGAGGCTCAAGATTTCAGATCACTTCATTTCCAATAAGTCGAATTCAGATTCGTATATTCAAAGAGACCAACTTATTCAAGACTCAATGGATCATTTCAAAGTGGCATTGTGCCCTCAGCAGCCCTCAGCAGCCGCATCTCTAAACAGGATTTAATCCATATGAACGAGCACAGTGTGCTGCTTGAAAGGATGCAATAGTGCTAAAGCAATTTCAATCCAAGATATGGGGGAGGAATGTCAATGTGCTATATTCCCCTTGCTCCTTGCTTTTACCCGTCCAAATATCAAGTGTCGCTCTGAGGTCAACTGGCGGAGACAGACCAGGATGACACCGAGGCCAAGTCAAATTGAATCGTGTGCTAATCAAAATTTCCCCTTTGACATCTTTAGAATTTGTTTGAATGTGAATATTTACTCCAAACAGTTTGGAAAAACAACCAGTCGTCTCTGCCTCCGTCTATCCGTGAGAAATGCACTGATGTGTGTTGAACCTGTTCTTTTCACAGCTTTTCCAACACATTCGGTACATTCTGTGTACAGCATCTATTCACATCTGCCTCGCAGAGGAGCCTACAGATAACCGTCGCCCAGGTGACGAAGTTCATCACTTCAGTGGCTCACAAAGCGCTGCAAGGACAGAATCATGTTGTGTGTTCTGGAAATGTTGACGATATATACGATCATATTGAAAATGGCTTTTGAGTGCACACGCTGTAGGTTGTACGTGTCGAGATTCATTCCGGGGGATGCGTTTGTGCAATCCCGTTGTTATACGCCTATAGGTTATAATCATCATAGCATTTAACTGTGAACGGCTCCGCCTCACTGGGTACAGTATGCAAGTCTATAACTGGGTAGTAAATAACTTTTTATAGGCTTTTTGCCCGGTCTGTTACGACAATGTCCTCACAATGAAAAGTCAGCTTAATGCACCTAAAGCCCTGCTGCCTCACTGCAAATCAACTGAATCTCTTTCTATATGTACACACACACACACACACACACACACACACACACACACCAGTCACCATGCTGCATTCAAATGAAAAATAACTTTTTCTTTTTTACTGTTTGGCCATTTCACTCTCGCATACAATATCTGAGCAAATGTGAATCCAGGCAGAGTAGAGAGTTCTGGAAAGAGGCAAGTCTGTGTTTTACATTTAAAATCTGCCAACTATGACAATTCAGTATCAGCCCAATTGTGATGAACATGAACCGACGCTATATGATTGAATATATCCGATGATTAATTATTAAATAATAGAAACAGACATACCATCAAGTCGTTTTCTGTTGGTTTGAGGAGGAGTCAAGAGGTTACCAAACACCAATATTTAGCCTCTGCAAAGACTAATAGAGGCTGAGGCGATATTTGTTGTGAAATGTGGGCAGTGTTCAGGTGGGGTCAACCTCACACACATCTGCTGTTTGTTTGCCCGTCAAAGTTCACCTAAGTTTAACTCCACGCGATGCCAAGAGGCCAATTTGCTTTGCCAGCGAATGTTTTATTCGCTTCCCTTTCACTCGCATAGGTTGCATTCACGTTCAATCAGGCATTGGGGCGATTAGCACGGGACGCTTTTACATAGCCTATTTGTGTGACGCGATGCTGCTAGTATGCAGGGTCAGCATCGACACACATTCACGGTCAAAACAGGATGCGAGGCCAATCCAAACAGTGGGTTTCAAACAAGACGCACAAGGACAAATTGAGTGACTGCACTTGGAACATCACGTCACACTGAGTTTCTTCCTCCCATGGTCGTCTTCTGGTCTGATCGCAGGTTACGTGATCGGTCACCGCAGTGTGATGTCGGGTTGCAAATTCTGTTTCAACTTTTCACAGCTGCGTTTTTTTCCCCTGCGATCCCCCCCCCCCCCCGTCACACCCTAAACGCTCTACTCGTATTAAAATGAATGGGAGGACTGGGGTTTTTGCCAAAGAATGGAAGTGAAATATTTACCGAAGTTTTTAACATCAGTTTTAGGTCAAACTTCGGTAAATATTTCAAGCTATTGATCTTGGAACAGTAGAAAACACGCTCGTAAAACATATTGTAAGTTTACGTTAAGGGTAAAGGCACCGGTCGTGTAATTCTGTCCATCTGCTTTTAATTAATCAAGAATATTGAGACACAAAGAAGACGTCTCCAGGTGATAAAGACGTATTTAATTAAGCACACTGAAAGTCTTCCCTCTTGGAAGGGATTACATTCCCACGTGAGGTCCTGACCTCCGCTTAGCTGTCGCGTGTGAACGATCGACTAAAGACTTTGACATTGAAACGCAGCCGATTTGAATGTACAATGTCGATTTATTAGGTGCGAGATCCAGCACTGAGAGCCAGCGTAGCCGAGGAATGTTAATGAGCGCTGCCGGTAGAGCTTCAGAGTACCGCGGCTGTGTTTTCCCTTCTGTGCAAAGACTGAGTCTGAGTGCCGGACATCTGCACTTCTTTGTGAGTCGTATTACAGCTAATGATAGCCAGCGGCGTCAAATAAAAGTACCGGCATCACTCGCACCGATAATTCCAATGACAGCGGCGGCGACCAAAAGGAATTAAGCTAACTCGTTAAAGTAGGTGTGAGCAAAGACCCCACAACCTAATTAATGTGTTAAATGCATTATAAACATTACTGTCCTCGTCATCTCGACGTCCCATTTCATGCTGACGCTGTGACCTTTGTCAAAAGAGGGAGTGCTAGCTCAGTCACTTCTGTGAGTGTGTGTGTGTGTGTGTGTGTGGCTAACAATCTCATTGCAGAGCTAAATCTTTATCTGGTGCAGCACTGGCACCTGCGGCAAGCTGAAAAAAGAAAAGTCAGCCTCCCGTTACTTCTTATGAACTATGAAATAAAAACAGACCTGCAGACGGAGTCGCAGTGCAAGAGTGGATGCGACACATTTGCTCCACACATTTCATCGCAGAGTCAGCTGTTAAGTAAGGATATGAGGCAGCCGCTGAAAGGGAGACAGTAGCTGGTTACTGGCTCCCATGGGGATTTTCTGCTGTTTGCTTTGAGTACAGTTTGGTTGCCTGTGATGTATCCGAATGCTTTTTTGATTCCAGAGTTCGGAGGCGGCTTGTCTGTGCGTGTTTATCTGCTTTCTCCAAATGAAGGGCCGTGCTACTCAGAGAACCAATTGCCGCTTTTGCAACACTTTTACAACACATATAAATCAACGTAAAAAAAAAAAAGAAAGTATTGTCACGCATGTACGCAGCAAAGCAGGCAGTGAAATTCAGCTGTTGCTATATTGGGAAGCTACTATACAGCACCCAGGGAGCAGTGTACGTGTCCAGTGGTGCCTTCCTCAAGGCCAACTGTTTTTAATCCTCTGTATATGTATTTTACACATTGACAAAAAGCAGTTCATATTCTTGTCGTCTAACAGTGAGACGGAGAAGAAAAAGCTTGAAACGCATCACAGGAACTCGGCGGGGGGAAAGAGACAGAAACTTTATAATAGTGCTATTATTCACTCGTGATAACTGTGTGTCAAAACAGGAAGCTTTGCCGTCAGTCAGGTGTGTGACTGGGCCAAAGATTATGTTTGCAGAAAAGTACAGTTGTTCCCACGCTGCAGTCCCGGTCCACCGAAACTAAACATTTTACAACTGCGACCCAACTGTCGTCATAAAAAAATTCTATTGGACCCTAAAAAATGAAGCTAGCTGTCAGGAAGTGCGTAAAGCTGGCAGTTTACCGAGAACCCTGAGCGTAACATAGATATTTAAGCACCATATTTCATGTATTAATTGATGTGTGCCCGGTGAACCTTCAGGTTGACGTATCTATCGGAAGATAAAAAGAGAGGGTCGCTATGGCATTTGTTGGATCCAGTCCCTCCTTAGCAGAGATGAGCGGCGGGGAATACATCATGTCAGCTAACGGCTCTTTTAGTGACTTGTCTAAACGCCTTCTTTGCTCCTCCACACTCTCCAGACTTGTCTGTTCCCATCAGAAGAGAAAGCGCTTTCCACCAGGGGAAATCTGCGACCTTGCTCGACTGAAGTGACACGAAACGAGCGGAAAGCATTGAAGACGTGGAGAGCGGTGAGGGGAGAAGGAATCACTGCGGCGCCGCGTGAACGAGCTTTAGAAACAGTGACCTGATGATCTACGACCTGGAACGCACCGAGTCAATGCGGCTCGTTTTGTTGTTAACCCGGGTTGTAAAAAAGTTATTTTTGCAAAACAGCATAAAGGTTACATTTATTGACTTATTGTAAGACTGACTTTCTGTTTAAATCTTGCATGCCAGCCAGCAATTCTTCTCTCTGTAATCATAGTTTAAATACAGTATACCCTGTCTGTACGTGTTGAAGAAAAAACTGATTTGTGTTCAACTTTATGTTTCGACTGTCAGTATACGTATATAGATATATCTATATACCAGTGGCGGGCCGTGCATTTTATACCCAGGCCTTCACTGCTGTCATGCAGCTGAAATACCACCTTATAACCACATGATGGCGCCACAGCTATTATTCGTTTCTAAGGCCGTAACTATGTATTAAACCGTTCGGTACGAGGCTTACAATATGTTTGAATAATGCTAGAGCATTTGGAAAATTCAGGTAAATATAATGTTTTCTGTGCTCATGTAGGACAGTGGTTCTCAGCTGGTCTGGCTGTGGGACCCACCATCATCCCTTAATGACAAGCCGCGGCCCATTCGTCTCTTTGGGAGACCGTCTTATGATTTTACTTTCACAACCCAAACATTAAACGTAATGCTCTGCAATCTCTTTCCTCGTCTCAGCCCCCTGTGTCACGGTGTGTGGTACTCGAGTCAGGAAACTTGTCAGAATGCCCATATTTGATTGGCTGAGCTGCATCACGTGATGTGATTCACAACGCCGACTAAGCGATAGTCACGTGCTCGCCCACTGACCAATCGCTGCACTAATAGTGACGTAGTCGTGGGCCGGCTAGTATGGGGCTAGCGGGCTCTCACACGTCAAAGAATACCCCCAACATGTCAAACTAAAGATCTGATTGGTTGAACACTATGACAATCAACAATATCGTCCCCATTCATTTAAACGGCACATAGATGCGAGTCTGCAGGCCTGGGGCCTCTCTTCTACCGAGAGACACAGAGGTGAAATCTGATTGGATAAAAGCTCTACTTAAAACAAGCTGCACTGGAAGCAGAGCAACAGAGGAAGACAGTAGCTGTGCAATGAGAAAATAAGATAATGGGAAAAATATTTTTATAAATTATAATACATAAAACTGTTTAGGCCAGCAGAGAAGGCTTTGCAGGCCCTGACGGCCCACCACTGCTATATACGTATATATGCTCAGGGCGAATAATGATAAACACAGTGATATCGTGGTGAACTGAGGTTTATTTAAGCAGCGCGGTGGATCGCACAAAGGCCTGATACAGACAGCTCCAAATACTTCTCTGACTTTGATTAAACAAGTCACCAAGGATGTTGCCGAGAACAATGGCTGCCTTTCTTTCACACTGTTGTTTCAGGGTCAACAGGACATTCCTCACAGTTCACAGCCCAGCACACAGGTTACCCACAGAGCGGGGTTAGTGTACTGTTAAATCCTGAGAAAAAACGGCAGCACTTTACACCATTTTGTTTCAGTTGTGTGGCAGAGACAAATGATGTATAATTGAACGTGTTTAAAGGCTGTCGAAGAAAATGTAAACCAAAGGAAAACTCTCAACACGGGAAATAAATGCAACGCCGCGCAGCAAACCAGCACTTAAGGGACTGTGAGGTTGTTTTATGTTGTTTATCTCATAGAAGAGGAGGAAATGGAGAACAGAATTACAAGATGCATCTCGCACATATTACCGAGAGGGAAATGAAGATGCTACAGCTTGTTAAATATTGTTTTAAGATGTGAGTGATATCTCTCCAAAACAGAGAGTTTGTCGTGCTTTTTATCTCATTTCCTCGTGAGAAATTAGACTCTAAATGAGCTGAGAGTGCATTGAACACAAAACTACGTCTTCACTTCTCTGCCATACATGACTGGATTTGAGCATTTCATAGCAGTTCACTTCCAGGAACCATTTTTGATCTTGCAATGAGGAGTAGCTGAGGCTTTCTTTGTGCTCTCAACACAGCCTGAAAAAAAAAATAACTATGGTAACACTCTTTCACCCAAATACAGATCGCATTACAAGAGCAGCAGAGGGCATAATAAAAAGCCACACACCAGGTCTCGCCTTCCAAAAATACAGAATCTGACATTTTTTAAAATTGAAGATTTATTCAAGTTTGTATGTTAACTTAAACACAGCTTTATCTTAAAGCAGATTTACATGACAGTATATGTATTATATGAGTTGACATGTAAAAAACACAACATCTGGGTTATTTTTCACCCTCCAATAAAACCAACAATAATAATAAACAACAGGAAAACACTATCTGTTTTCCAGCGCAGCCATAAAAGGCTTCCTCTCAGGGGGATGCGATCGTCCAAAAGCCACAACATCGGGGCACTGCCCTTCCACTTCTAAATGCCATCCAAGCTCAGCAGTGCTGAACCTTCTCAAGCCATGCAGAACTTGAACCACTTTCACTCTTCTTTTTTTTTTTTTATGCTGCTGAAAGGCTTATCAGCAAGGGAATTATAGGAGAAATCTTTCCTTTTTGTTGTTGTTGTTGTTGAAAAGTCTTCCTGTGGAATAACACACTCGGGGTAGCTGGTGAGCCAATCACAAAGTGCCTGAGCAACAAAAAAAAAGAAAAAAAGATTTCAGGCCTGGCCACCCGCCAAACCAACAGACAATAAAGGGCTTCATGCTTGACAAGGCCAACAGAAATTGGGGCATTGGTGAGAGTCCATCCCGATGCAGCAGAGGCACCGTATATACACAGTGTGCTGGTTAACATTCCACCGAGGACATGAGGCCCCGTGTGAGACACACAGGTTTCCTCTCCGTCTGCGTATCAGTGACTCTTATCGGTCCGTGTCCTTCTATTTGCAGTGCGTAGACTCAGTGCAGATGTGAAATGGTGGAAATGGAGTTAGCGTGATGGGGCCGGGAATCTGTTTTTTCTCTCAGGATCAGCTGCTGTGAGTTTAGACCCATTCAGCGTGACGGTGACAAGTATCATTTTTACCAATGTGTGGATACAACTGCGCTATCCGCCGCCATCTCTTTAGCAGCTACAAACCTTACGAATAGAAGCACCATCTGGGAGCCATTGCGGTTTAAGTAGAGCAGAAAGTCGAGCCTCATCTAGTATAATTCACAATATTTCACGTTTTGCGGATAGTATCCCTTCCCTCGATGAGACAGATTTTGTCAAACACGTGTCGGTTTGAGCTAATTGAGTTTCGGCAGAACGACTGCTTTCTAATGACATGAAAAAAAACAGAACGAAACCTTCTGGTCATCCGTACTTTCCCCTGCCTGCCTCGCCCGACCAGATGCGCACACTATGACGGGCGCCGATCTGGGAAACATTTCAGGAATTTCCTCTGTGTGCTCTCTCATGTGACGGTGAAACAGTTTATCATGGAGATGAAAAGGCGCTCGGTGCAAAGCGCCCCCGACAAATAAGATATTCGTCTTTCATAGCTTGACGCTGAACAATAATTGAGCCAATGACAGACGGCTGGATATGTGCGTTTTCTACCTGACAATCACACGTCTGCACATAAGCACGCTGTCATCCCTGCTTTTGTGCCGTCGTATAGCTCAATGTGAGACACACACAGAGTGCTGAAGCACCACAACATGTTGCACCGATACAGCTGTCGGAAACCAGCACACAAAGCACTTCAAAATCTCAATTTCACTGTAGAAATACTATACATCCTCAAACTAAACGTCAACATAGGTGTCTCCACAAAGGTTCCATTGTAACTCCTCCATTCTCTGCTGTGGCGTTCGCTGAGCTTCAGTGTATTTGTACATCAATGTGATGAACAGCGTGCGGACATGTCGGTGAAAAGTCATGAAAGGAAAAGCTATCGCGCTGTATTCTCCTGTTCCTCATGGGGTCGAAACAATTAGCTTGTTGCCACCGACATCTCTTTTGTAGTAAAACGGTGAATTATTGAACAGCTGTGGAACAATATATCAGTTGTATATTTGGTGGCATAAAATGGACCATTATCCCGGCCTTTACACTTTAAAAAGAGGCTTTCGGTTCGTGGAACAGTGATTTAATGACCGGGGAGCAGAATATAATATGCTCACAATGGCTTTATGGCTACTTCATGACAACTACTGCGTCCCTTTGCATTCATTCTACAAATGGGTATGATTAAAAGACAAATCTGACATTATTTACTTTTAATGTGAGCATTTACAAACTCTCTCTCTCTCTCTCTCTTGCTGCTGGTCACAGCAACTAAGGCCATTTCAGCGACTTTATGATGCTTCATTCAATCTTTAGCATAGTGGAAAATAAATATTCAGGAGTACCTGCCACGTCTGGGTCTCTCACAGTAAACGTGATTTATCCAAGCTGTTTATCACAGTTCTAGGATGTGTGCAAATGACAGGCTACAGACTGTAGTTAGGAAGGCCGCTGCCGAGTCTTTGCAAAGCTCAGCGGATGTATTTGTAATCGAACAGCTTGTAAAACTCAATGGGATCATGTACGCTATAGATTATGAATTGAAGGGGGACTGAACCCACTTTCAAAATTCATACATGTTACTCCTACGGTCTGAGACAGTTCAAACATATAAATATAAATGTAAAGTACACATGAACAACTCTCTCCCAAATACAAAAATCCATGCGCTCAAACTCTAATAGCAAGCCTTGGAATCAAACTATATCAGCATGCAGAGCTGCTTAATCCGGAGAGAGTTTCTGGTGTCCAATAAGGACAATTAATGCAGTTTTTAAATGCTGAATCCATATTTATTTTGGCCTGGACTAAATAAAAGAGCTTTTTAATTATTTACGATGGAGCTCAATTCATGCCACGGTGGCACTGTAGTGAAAACTGTGAATGAAATTGAGACACACGAGTACGCTTGATGGAAGTCACGTCCCTGGCAACCTGCCTAATAATCACTGAACTTGGCATACACGGCCCGTTTCTGTGAAAATGAGTATCGGTATCTACAGTATCTTATAAAGCAACGTGCAGGAGCAGTAAAGAGAAAGAAAAAAAAAGGTTGCTTTCACTTCAAAGGGCGCTCCACCTCGGTCTCATCTTCTTGAAAAACGATATAAAAAAAGCCGTTTTTTCCACATCTTGTGGATTTATAAAAATACAACGTTTACATACGACTTTAGTTACATTGCTGACACTTGTGTCCCAGGAGATTTCAAACACGTGCAAGTGGAGAACAAGCTTCATCGCCAGCATCACGATCAACCGGGAGAGCTCAAAGTGCAGGGATCAGAGCGGCGTTCCTCACGTATTCCTTGTGATCCGATGAGACAGAAGACTGCTAGGGTGAAGAGAAAGGAGATGATGCAAAGAGGATGCCTTTCAAGCAAGTAGAGAGGAGATGCAGTACGTGGGGGTGTGGGGGGGGGGGGGGGGGGGGAGTGTGTGCTATGAATAGATTTCTACTTATTAAATGTACCACAGCTGAATGAAGTACTGCATCCTATAGCCTCTGTGACTAGTCATCGCTGCAAGTTATTGCCATCACTTTGCAGTCGTGCGTTCTCCTCATTTCAATTTCCGTGTCCGTCTTTGCTTGTCATCTCGATTTGTTTCTTTGCACAAACGCAACCTCGTTTGTGCAGAGATCTGCCCTGATCGTCCTCGGCAGCCGTCGAACGGCCGCCGCTGCACCAGAGAGACAGAGTTACCACCATATGCCGGAGCCTAGTTTGAGGCGCCGCGTGAGGGCCAACCAGCCCCGTGTCACACGGAGTTTGTTGGCAAGTGGGGTTTTTTTTTCTCCTTGCTTGAGAAAATATTTTCAAGCTCTTTATAATTGCCAAATTAGCCAAAATATTGCTAGTTCAGACCGACAGGGGTGTCACGCTCTTTGCTTCATCTACAGCAATTAAATCATTTACGCGGATCAGAGTTTTGAGAAGAGAAAAAAATAATTCAAAAAATCGTCCCTATGAATTGATGAACGGTGACTTTACGCTTGTCAAATTGATTAGGATGACACGATATTCCATAAAGCTACATGGCCTGCACGGAGGTGACCCACATCTTCAAAAGGGCAAATTTAGCTGCACTCTGAATGTCAGGAGGGACACGCTCACATTTAGCCACGTGAGTTTGAGTCTTTGTATTAACATCAATAGGACGAGCCTGTATTTTAGCAGCATCTGCTGTAAAGCCTCTGCAACGCACGGCCAAGCATAAGGTGCAGTGTATCTGCGCTTCACGTGGAAATGGTGAAAAGGTGAGCTTTAGCAGTTTAAAATCACGATACTCTCATGTTCTTAGAATTACCTTAAACGTGTGTTTGTCCTCAAAAAACTCCCCATTTCAATTGTTATTCCAAACTAAGTCTTTTCAGTATCTAACCTCGCTCCCTCATCCCTGGACTGGAAAAAAGGTGGCTGTTAAAAGTCTGCTCCTTTACGGAGAGCCGAGTCCTAATGAAAAAGTCCTGGGCTGTTATAAAACCTAGGACTGCAAACCTGCAAGCGGATCTCATTTGCGTATCAGACTTGCTAAATCAGAAGCACAGCTGAAGTGTGTGGACTGAGGTAATTCCTGCCTCGAGGCACTTCTCTGAAATGCAGCACCCTCTGAAACGTCGACTTGTGAAAAAAAAAAAAAAACGCTAAGTGCAGGCCCCGGGTTTCTTTCTGCACAAACAAGAGCAACACAGAGATGAAGCTGAGTGGAGCATAAAGCCGGGAAGCCAAATCACGCCGGGAAAAAAGTACACAAAGGGAAATAAACTTATCGCAGTGTTCAAGTAGATCAATGAAGAACAAGGCGTTCCATGTTCTGTAAGCTGTATTCAGTACCTGTTTCTCTCTCTCAGTTCCTGCTACTGTGACTTTGTCTCCCTTTGAGGAGTTTCGGGGTAATTCCAACCTCATTGTCTTTCCAAAGCTGAATAAGGTGACAGAGACATGATCAGAATGCAGCAGCCCTGTCTACATTGGGGGGGGGGGGGGGGGGGGGGGGGGGGGAATGCAGACCGCATTCTTTTCACCAGATGTCTCTACTTCACCCCTGTCCAAATGAATAGAAATATAAACCAATTTCTGTCAAAATGCTTTTTCCTCAAAAGAGCGTTAAAGCGAGAAAGGCATGTGCTCTTCCTCTTTTTCTTCTATACACTTACAAAAAAAACCCCTCTATATTATGAAAGAAATGTGCATTCTTACCAAGCGTCTTCTTTCCTCTTCAACAGTGGTCAACAGCTGGGAGAACTCTTTGAATGACTGGGCTGAAAGACAAAGAAACATCATTCCCACAACACCATATTAAAGGTGAAATACTGTATGTTTGGTGTATAACACATCCTGTGCAATATCTTTACATTTTAAAGGGCGTGCAGGAGGGGGGGGGCGACAACACCATGTTATGATGTTCAGATGATGGAAAAGGAAAATACACTTTAACACAGTGGCTCAGTCGTTAAAACATCAGATGTTCCTGGCACCCCACAAGCACTGTAGCACGGTGCTAAAATTGTTTATTTTATTTGCACTGCAGCTTCGGAGCTTTCGCTGCAACACGTTTTAGAACCTAATAAAATCATACAGCTGTCCAATTTAAAACCAAGACTTGCAGTTAAAAAAAAAAAAAAAAAAAAACATACTTCAATTGAATGGAACCCACTGATTTCTTCCCCCTGCTAGGCTTCACGATACGCTGTCACCACGCAGGAGTGACTGATGTGGCCGAGATGTGTTGGCGCCATCTGGGCTGTACAGTACTTCAGTAGCTTAGATTACGTTCTGAGGGGCCAGATGAACGCAGCGCATCGAGACTCATCTGCCGGAAGAGCTGATGGCTCCACACCTTCATTAAATGGAGGGCCAGATACAGCGTGGCCTCTGGTGGTCAGCCCCCCGTGTCGGCCCCGCGTCCGGCCGTTTAGCGGCGGCCGAGCAGCCTCGCTTGCCAAACGCTGTAACATCATTATCGGCCGAGTCGGCCAGGCACGGGGAGCCAAATGCGTCATCTTGGACATTTCGGTCCATTTGCACACCAAAGCTTTTAAAAAAGGACCAGGGAGCAATGATTTTGTGCCAGTGATCCCGCAGGCAGGCTGGCTGGCCTCCTATTAACGCCGCGAGCTCCTTTATCAACAGCACAAACCTCTCAGGGGGTAAAGGGCACAGCTGGAGCCGCTGATGGGACAAGATTAGACTCAGAAGAAAAGGGAAATGGGAGTCAAAGTGAGGTTACACCTTGCATATCATTCACTGGTAAATGGAGGGAAGGCAATAGACCCGATGAATCACTGGAGGGAATAAAATTCAATACCTCAAGAGTGTGGACGAATAAGAAGGCTAGTAAAAAATAAATAAAGAGACATTTACTGTACATGTACAGCGCTTTTCTGCATAATTATACGATTTTTCTTGTGATCAATTTCATGGATTTGAAAGCCTTTCTGCCCGATATTCAACTTCGTAGATCTGACCCTCACCTGACTCTTGGAGACCGCATGACTGACCTTCTGAGAGAAGGGCATGTAACGTTTCTAAAAATCTAAATTTCTATAGCCACATCAATCTTTTGGCCCCATCGATTCCTGGATAACTGGCGAGGAATGTGAATGTCACTGCAGGAAGTCGAAGAGCGAAATCAATAAAAGGTCAGGCGAGCACGTCTGGCGGCACCACGCAGGCTCTCGGTGTTGGGAGCATCAAAGTGATCTGTACCAAAACCGCATCAAGATCACGGCTGGCATTCAAGCAAGGGTCCAGCTATGTCAGTCAGAAAGCTCACTGTCATTGATGACTAGATTGATTGTTTCATTTTTTTCCCCCTCTCAAACTGTAATCATGGCCTTTTCTGTCCGAGATGGTGAGTGAACTCGGCAGTGTAGCTTCGAGTATGAGGAAATCATTTCTCTTTATTGAACGCAATGTCTTGCCCAGTAGTTGCACTCAGTGAGTTATTTTTTTGTGTGTGCTGTGGATGCAGGGAATTTAAAGTCTTGCAGAATATTACAGGGTGTTTGGTGTTTTTTTCTCACACTCAACTTTTTGATTTTGAATGTTATTTGTGCCAATGTTGCATCCCCAAGCGGATTTACGATTGTCTGCATTACACAGTCAATAAAATGCTTCCAAACAGACTGTCGTTTTGAGCCACAGGCGCGGCCAAAACCACTGGCCTCACATCGTGCCAGAGGCTTGCACTGTAAATACTGAGCCGGTCCATCTACTAAACAGGTGGGCAGCTAAAAATATCCGCCGTTCAATTTGAGATCGACACCGCTCTTGATCGGGGGCCAGGGACGGCGCGCATTGTCTCAAATTAAAGCGTGCCCCGGTTCTAATGACGCTTGGATTTTGGGTGTGGATTTTTGCAATAAGCGTAATTGGTCTGCTGCACCCACCCTGCCTCTCATACAGCCTCTTCAGCTTTGGGAGAAAAAAGGGAGGAAAGCAGGACCATTCATTATGCATACAGATGAACATTACAGCCTCATGTAGAGGAGGTCGATATCCGGTCTGACCCTCACAGATGGACAGTAATTCAGCATTCTCCAGCGCCGCCGAGCGAAGGACTCAAGCTGGGGATAATGAGCAGTGCAGAAAAAAAAAGGAAGAAGAAGAAGAAGAGGCCAGACTGGGAGTCCTGCCCATTAGAGCCAAAGAGCCCCTCTGCACAGCTGCTTTCATATTCCTGTTGGAGGCTAGAAGGCTCGCACCTCCATTAATCTCTGACACTGATCACAATTAGTCCCTCTGATCTTTTATAGGCTTGAAAAGATACAGCGGAAGCATCATAAGCAAATCAATAGCATCAATTATGCATGCATCGCAGACAACTTTAAGATCTATACACAATAGCCAAATCCCATTGCAAGGCTTTGCAGCAGCTTGATAATGTCTGAAAACAGCTCCCAATGACTGATAAAGCTCTCACGCTTTTTCCCCTATTTACTTCTTTTACTTCAGTCCAATTGCTCAAATATGATAACGGCGTACTTTGAGCACTTGGTCCTCAGCCAGAGGACATTAGCTCTTGAGCGACGTGTAAGCACTACAGGCAATGGCGTTCAAGTATCTCCCAAGAGAATCCTTTGGGAAATGAAAGACACGGCTCTGATTGAGGTGACAAGCCGACTAATTGGGAAGAGCAGGGAGGGAGGAATATAAAAGACAGCAAAAAAAGGAGGGACCTGCCCTCCTGGCCAAACTGAGCTTACCAATGTTCACCTCGTCGTCCGTCTCTGCATCCCCGATGCACTCAAACTGGAACTCCTGCAGGGACTGGGAGAACTTCTGGACGGCAGCAGAGAGATCTGGAAAGTCAAAAGAGGGTCTGAGCATCACAACGAAACATCGCACAAATGAATCACCGAAGACGTGGATCAAAAACTGGCAGCAGGGTGATGAGAAAGAGAAATGGGAAAAAAAATCCAGCCTCAATATTACAATAACTACAGCATCAACATAGCGGGACTTAAGAAGAGCATTGGCTCGACAACTTCGGGGCGCAGCAGAGCGAGATAATGCACTTTTATGATCTGCTGACTGTCCAGTTCCATGCCCACTGACATTCACACAATAGCAGTTCCGCGAGCTGCTGCAATATCTTTTAAATTTACTTTGTCGCTTGTACATTGATCATAATACCGACATCTGTCCAGAAAAATTAAGCCCAGCTGAGCTGCCTAACCTTTGTGTCTGAAATGATACAGCACACACCGAGAGTTAAAGACGTTTGGATACTCTCTCTCTCTCTCTCTCTCTGCTTGATGTACATCCATAATTTATTGCATTCCAGGAGTTTAGTTGTGATAAAGTGTTTTTTGACAGTCGACTTCTTGTATTTCCAGCTTTCCAGCTTTCCAGCTGCCTCGAATTCAAACATTCGCTGGTGATGTCAGCGGAAAAATAGATATCTCTACGCTCTCAGTGTTTCTCCAATTGCAAATTTGCAATCGACAGTTTTAATTATTTTAAATAACACTAGATAATTCAAGAGTAGCAGAGGAGAAAATTTGGTCCATCAGTTTGGTATGTTGAATGGGTCTAAACACTACAGTACCCATGAGCCTTAGCAATCGTTGTTGAAGAGAACAATAAGCCAGAATTTACCAACTGTTCAATGTTTGTGGTGATGAGTCAACCAGAGTGTTACAAGTCCATTCTAGAGTCAGAGGAGTCACAGTCTCTCACCTAGGACTGACACCTCCGCCAACCAGTCAAGTGGCAGTTTCCATCCGTGTCTGTCCAAAATGTCATCACTTCAACATGATGACATCCGTGTGAAATTGTCATAATAAGCATATGGATTCTTGCGTTGCAGCCACAAACTCCGTTTTGTGATGTCACAGTGACTTTGACCACTACAATCTAATCAGCTGATCATTGGGTGCACGTTAGTGCGACATTTCTTCTTTCCTGTTGTGAGAAGAAATGCTTTTATTCTGAAGGCGGCTCTCCGAGTTAAAACGGAAGTAGAACTGTGCGCGCGAGGAGAGAGAGTAAAGTACGGAGAATCTAACGGTTGTGAACATATATTAACGGTTACGGTATTATTACTCCCCCGAAGAGGCACAAGGTTGGTTAATGTTTGAATAACTGTAATAACTAATAACTGTAACAACTGTAATAACTGTGTGTTTTTAAGTATCATAATTAACTAGCATAAGTAACTGACATAAGTAACGGCTCTATGTGTGTAAGCTACAGTAATGCTAACGGGAAGGAAATGCAACAATGCATATTTGTTGCTTTGTGCTTTGTACACAGCTCTTACGTTGTTTGTGGGATTTATAAACAAATTGTACAATCATCAGTCAAGTGTCGGACCATCATTCGGAGGGATATGCTACAGTGACAACTACTCTTTTTCTTTTATATAGATAAGTTGTAAGGCTAATTGTCTCACTTTTTTTAACATTTTTCAAAAGTTTATGTGGAGTATCACAAACTTAAAACTCCCCAATTAGCCAACACCATAACTGCTGAACTGCCTAACTGCTGCTTTTTAGGGTTTTGGAGTTCCCCTCTCTGAAATAACTGTGTATGAGCTCAACAAAAATCTTTTTGAGGCAGAGGAGCAGATGCTCTGTTTTAAAGCAGGTCGTCCTTTAACCACAAGGGTGGCGGTACGATCTTTGGCTCCGACTGTCGTCTTGTCACAGTGCCCTTGAGCAAGACTCTGAACCTCAAGTCGATCCTCGGGCGCTTTACAGCAGCCCACTGCTCCTAATGCTCAGGATGGGTTTAATTCAGTATGCTTATGACGAGTGAAATAAAGTTTAAATCATTCAACACATTTCTATAGTGGCATTCATTTTTAATTATGACTTAAGAAATAAGTTTGAACAACGATTGTACAACAGAAAAATAACCACTACTCTACTAAAACCTGGATTTTATCTTAAAGGTGCTAAATCGGAAAATCAGAGCATATCTATTGCCCGAGCTCTCAACGTGGCGACGGCTGAGCGGGCGGCTCGCAGCTAACGGTGTTAGCATCGCTAACAGTGCAAACTGCGGCAAAAATGCTGACCGAGCTAACGGTGTTTACCGGAGGGTGGGCGCTACACGTCTGAGTTGACGTCGTCGGGTGGAACGGCGTTAAGAGCAGTAACCGGCGTACGAGCACATCACAGAGCGGCTGCCGGGAACGAGCCAGCGGGGCACGCTCACGTGCACTAACATGCACTACACGGCCGTCTCGGCTATGTCAACCAAGCACAGAGAAACTCAGATTACAACACACACGGAGGGAGAGCAGCTTCATTCTCTGCTCACGTATCTTTACACTGCTGCTGTAGTAATGCTCTGGTTACTGAATCTAGCGCCTTTAAATATGACTCATACATGTGTGTAAATGTAGATCTATAAAAGGAAAGCTATGTATCCAATGATCTGGATGAACATGTTGGGAGGAAAAGCAATTCAGCTGCTTTCTAACCCAAGGGGAGAAGTAACTGCAGTGCTGACCAGTGAATAGCTGACCCACTGCATGAATCACTTCTGATTTGATTTATTTTTGTTATTATGCAACTGATTTCAATTGGTTTTATACCTCGGTTACATAAAGGTTAGTGTGTGGGTCTGCCGTGGCAGCACTGTCAGTATCTTCTTGCTTAGGTGAAAGTAACCTATGTTTACGAGTACTTTAAAGAGTGGGATGGAGCTGCAGCACATAATGGAGGCTTTTAACATTTCATAATTCCGCGGAATTTATAATTAAAACGCAAACTGGAGGTTCTGAAATACTCTGACATTTTAGTTTTGGAGCCCACACGGTTTGAAATGTGCACACTTTTCTCACATCCAGTGCCTCGTTAATTGCTCTTCTCCTTTTCTTCTCTCACCGACAGCGATGTCATCACTTTAAAAAAAACCTGTGAACTTCAAAGACTCCTGGCTGGAATGGCACACAGTATATATACACTACATTCTGTTTATAACTGTAATTACTGTATGGATACACAGTTATGTGCTTCATATCTTGGTATTGATACATGTAAGAGCCCTTAAGAAGGATCTCATATACACCCACAACATAAGAAGTATAAAGTGTGACATTCTGTCAAAATAAAAGCAGTAATGGTGTTATGTGGCTCGACCAAACTTCACATTTTTCAACAAATAAAAACTGATTGCCCAAAATAACCAATAATCTTAATCAACCGTAATAATGATGGCTGAAAGTTAAAAGGTATGAAATTACTATCCTTCACATTCCCAGTGTGAAGTCTAAGTTTATAATGGATTGGGTGTTGAAACCTATACGGCTCCTACTGTGACAACAATAGTTTATCTAACAGGCATCCCGAAGAACAAACCGGCCTTAAAAGCCCACGAAAAATCAATGCTCTCATCTCCACAGGAACATAAATTGCTCGGAAAGCCTGATAAAAAAAAGAATCATGTGAGAATTGTCAGCGGGTTTCTTTTTCTTAACCAGAAAGCATTGTTGCGTTGTATCTCAGTGTATTTTAGTTATTGCTCGGAACAGAATAACAAGACTTTTACTCAATGAGACCACAGATTGAAAGGCTCTTAAAGACATCTGCACCATATTGAATGAGCGCGTCTGACCACTTGCGAGCTGCATTGTGCCGGTGATGAGGTCCTATCATTCCTGCTTTGATTCAAAGGCTGCTGATTTGAAATCGATAGCTCGCTGCAGTCGTCTGGAGATGCTCGCGGGGCCATCAATAATGGATGATCTTTTAGCTGTGACGTTCACAAAACAAAGCTATTGTTACAGTCAACAGGAGTGCTCTGGATAGCCACCAAAAACCAGGGAATCGAGTCAACCTTATGATAAAATCAACATGATCATCTGGTCTTGGCTTTCTTTGTAATAATATTTAACTAGCCGATATCAAGTCTGGTTATGTTTGCATAGCACAGCAGTATCTCACACTGTTGATCACCAGACGTTCATATTTAGAGAACTGATAAGTCTTGTTTACTTATTCTTCAGTCAGATGGTTCCTGATTTAAATTAAATGCGTTTTGATTTAGTCACACTTTCCCCACAGACTCTGAACCTTTTGAGGAACTCACTGCGTCTAATTTTAGTTCCAGGGACAGTTTACCCTCCAAAAAAAAGGCCCTGGTCTGGGCAGTTTGTTTATTGACATTAAAAGTAAAGTTAGGCTTTGGTGTCAGCCTACCGACTCTTTAAAAAATAAAAAAATAAGAGAGTGAGATCGCAAGAGTAAGCTAACAGGGCAAATAGTAGAAGAGAGAGACAACGCGGCTGTGTTGTGAATAAGAATAAAAAACTTTTGTTCTTCTGAATGTTTCAGGACCGTTACTTTCCAAAGCACAAATAAATAAGCATCAAACGCTCCGATTATTCACTGTGAAGACAAACGCTCTTAGTTTTGTTTTTCCTCCTCTGCATTTCATTCATTACATCCAGCGTTCATCAGTAAATACCACGCAGCAGTAAATGTCATCACAGTGAGTCGAACTTAAGGTTCAACAGGGTTTCTTTTAGATGAAACGGGCGGCCACAGGCGGTTTACCCTACGACCACCAGCAGCCCTCGACATGCTGCTTTTTGGAACGCCAGCGGACTAACTTGCCTAATCTTTGCACTGGTAACGCATACGACAACGGGCTTTTAGTTCCTTGAAAAGAGACTAAAACTAGCAGGAACTAGCAGTGTAAATGTGACTCTAGGCAAAGACAACATTTAACATTTGAGGAGCTTGGCTCCTTTTGTTCAATGAAGCTCTTTCTTTTTACTGCAGAAAGAAATTGTAATTGCAATTGTACTTGGTGGTACATTTTGAGCGCTCCATCACTTTAACAAAAGGAAAATAACGATAATTTTAGCACTTAGCATTAGCGTTCCATTGCTACAGCTCCCATTGGGCAGAACGTTGGTTCTCTGTTCCTGTGGAACAAAAGACTACAGCACCCACATGCTTTGGCTAGTTGACTCACTCGGAGTGGCAAGAGAACTGATAGCGAGCAGTTAATGCCATCTAAAATAATGTGCACTATCATCACTTTCAGTCCAAAAAACTGAGCTTGTCAAATAAATACACAAACAGTTTAATAACTTGATAAATATCCAAATGTTGGTTTTCCCCTCTCTGCGTTTACGCACCTCAACAGTCTCGATAAGCATTTCAGACGTAGCCTACACCAGCAGAGCTTAAGGAAATAGGTTGAGGCTCTCCAGTAACACCCTGCTGCTATACCTCAATGTGAACATAGGCCCGAGTAAATATGTACCGTATTTTAATTAGGGGCAACGCTCAAGAAAGACCTGGCACAACAATTTTGTGTTTGTTTTCTGTCCACATGCATAATTTACGAAGTTTGGGAATCACCACGAATGATTTCCTCCCTCCGCTCATTAGTGGGTGTGGCGGGAAATGTTGCTGGAGCAGTTAAAAAAGAAAGCGACTCAGTTGAAGTGATCACAAGAGCGAGCAGCAGAGATAAATGGGAACGGAATCGGTATAAAAGGAAGATAAATGAACAGCGTATTTATTTTTTAACCTTAGGCAAGCAGGAAAGGAATGATCTCTGTGTGTAAACAATGCGGGCAAAGGCCCCCCTGTGCCACGCCGTTTGACCAGTTTAAATGCTCACTGTTGGTGTTCTGCATCCAAATGTTTAAGTCTACTGAGGAATTAGGTTTTTGTTCATAAGCTTTTTAACTGAGCAAATATAGTTTATAGTAAACTAAATGACAAGGCAAGTGCATTAAAACTCCACGTTTCATGTTTGTGGTGCTCTGTGCAGGCTCGTGGCCATATTACAAGTATTACAGTAAATAACACCTCACAGGTGACGTTGATGGAACACAGAGGCGTACAGCAGCGGTGAGGAAATGGAGAAGATGAGGAATAAAAGACAGACAAAAAGAGCCGTCTTCATTTGCATGTATAGGAAATAGAGACTTTGCAGGTATTTCATCTTACTCCCCTCCGTCTCTCCACTTTGAGCATGTGAGGTGAGAAAAGAGCCGCTCTGTGCAGGGGAGTAATAAAAGGAGAGGAGCGTCTTTGATGAGGTGGGAATCTGAAGACGGTATTTATCACATGAAGTGTAACACTGAGAAAAAAGGAAAGAAAGAGCTATTGAAGCACGAGTAACAGAGGTAAAATAAATAAAAAATATACCTATTTTAGAAATGTTGACTCATAAATACACTATTTATACCACCGCATCAAAATAGTGCCTTCTAATTGTATGACACTCAGCTAAACGTTTTATCTCACCCCTGCATGCAATTTTCAACAAAACCCGTCTTTGACCCGCACTAATGATTCTTCACACACGGAGGAAGCACACAGAACAATGGTGGTGGAGTACCGTCCTCCTACACAGGCTTTAAATCACACAGCAGCACGCTGACCACCCAGCCGAGCCGTGTGGCCGGATGGAGCAGCTCCTCTCTGGTTAGATGTGAGGGAGAGGACTCTGGCTGTCAGTCCCCCCCCCCCCCCCCCGGGTACACCCTTTATCTCGTCTCCAGGGCAACCGCGTAGGCTACCACCAAAAATTCCATCTGCTGACAAACCCCTGACAAAACACAGACAGAGCTGCAGGGGAGTCTGTCTCTCTGGCAAACAGCCGGAGTGCACGATGGCTTCGACCGGGACAATGGTGATAGTTTAAGGACGCGCACACGTTTCACTTCCACAGACGATGCATGTGCAGAGGTTTTATGTAACATTTACATGTATATCTGTCATACAGGCAATATCAAACTATACTACACAAATTCTTTACTCTTGGCTCAATGTGTTATTGTGTAATTAATGCATCTATATTATCAAATGTGGTAGAGGCAATGGTATTGCAAATACATCAGTATACCAGTATCACAGAGAACATTGCCCAACTCTAAACTTACTCATTAACCAACCTTAATAGGGGTCTTCCAAAGTTATCAACATTTTCACAGTAGTACAAAGAGTACTACTTTTTCAGACCCCCCCCCCCCCCCCCCCAAAGTAGTACATATCAAAATTGTTATCACATTACATGACAGTGGTCTAGATTTTAGGAGTCCCAACTATAGACACAAACACAATAATATGTATATAGAAGATATGTATCCAACATTATTATTTTTTATTTATTTTTTTGCCAAGGCCAGGTTTCACAGACAAAGAGGTTTCGAAGGGGATAACAAACCCCCGGGCGCTCCATCCCGCTACAGCCGAGGCCAGAGCGGGGGAGGAGACATTGAACCCCCCGTGCTCCCTCCGGAGGAGGGAGGAGAGTTGGGTACCCGGAGGCGGACGGCCAGGACGAGGCCGCCGCACCGCACTAAGTTTTATGGTTCCGAAGGGGCGGGCACTCATCGTTGGTGCCGGACGCGCGGCCACCCCCGCCCCCGCCCAAGCGCACCCCGGGCAACAACTTGTATTGACGGGGGTAGAGGCGAGGCTACGCAGTCCGACCAACCAGGCCCAGACTAGAGGGGTTTGAACACGGGCGTGTTGGGATATGGTGTTGGCGCTAAAACGCGGCGCTGTTCGCTTGAGCCTGAAAAAAAATTCAAGTTCCGTTCACCGAAAAATATTGACATTTTGTACGACCCCTTAGTCATTAGAACTTCAACATTTTAGAAAGGCCCTCCAAACACAAAGGTTTGACCACCTTTGTGTTGAACAGCTGTTGGCTTTTAATTACTTCAGGTTTCAATGCCACGTGAGAAACTGCCTCCAAGGACACCAATGCATTTGGACCTAAATTGCAAGGGCATTGGTGATATAAACTGCTTAACAAATATATAAATAGTCTGAAGAAATGACAGACAAACTGCACTAACAAAGAGCAGACATGAAGCTTGAAACAGAGCAACAGTGATGTGACAAATGCAGAAACAGTAGTTGGTGTGTCCATTCGATTGTCAAGCGAACTTTAAGCGAACTTTAGAAATAGAGCAAAAAAAAAATGCGAATAAGGCGCCTTTCCATCAACTGGTTCGGAGCGATTAATCTCGGCTGGGGCGCAGTTTGGTCAGAAGGTGGCGCTACAGCTGGGCTTGAACGGCTGTTTTATGGAGTTTTGCCGTTTCCGTAGAGCTTTGCGAATGCGACACATCACAAGTTTTTATGATATTTTGTTAGACAAAAAGAATTACAGGCAAACACTTTGCCTGCAAGTACTTTAAACATTAAGTATTTCAAAAATGTCCTGTCGGCTGGCACATGTTCAGGCATGCTGGGACGTCAGCGTGCTGCACTTCCAGCACTTCTGTGTTATGTTACTGACTCATCACAGCAATAATAATTACTGAGCAGCATCCCTGTTGTTCTTTCTCACCTGCCACTATTCTTTGGGGTTCTAACACACATTAACGCACAAAAGCTTTTAAAAACACTGAAATGTGTTCCGTTAAAAAGCAACTTCAGCTTTTGCCAAGCAGCGACACATGTGTACACTCCCAACATGACTTCGAGGTACACGCATATCTGTCTTTTACCGAGTCACAAATGCACTACTACTGTGCGGCCATCGGAGCGAGAAACACTCGGTCTCGTCAGCGAGACGCTGCTGATTTCCGATGAGATGCTCTTCAAAGGAGAACGCCTCTACGCGCCCGGATTAATGAGAGACCAGGAGATCTCTTTGATGCAACAGTAGGGCGCATTGTTCCGCTTTGATTCCAGTTGGAGGGATCGTAACAGAGCGTGTGGGGGGGGGGGGGGGGGGGGCTTCAGGTACAGGCCTCTTGCACCTGCTTAATCGCCTGTCAGTTGCTCAGCAGGTGGTTGAAAGTAGCTGTGTTGGGGGGGAGGGGGGGGCAACCAGACGGGCCGCCAACCTGGAACAAAGCCTTATCTAATAGCTGCACACTGGCAGTTACTTTAGGCAGCAGTTGGTCAACCTGCGGACCAATTGTTAAGTTGCAGAGAGCTCCCGGCTAAATAAAACATGAAGGGAAGAGATTAGAGAACATGGTCTCTGTGGTGCAGTGATACTCAATGTTCTACTATTAAAATAGCAGTTGGTGATTTGGCTGTTAAAACCGTTTTCACATCACCGGTTTCCAAAGCAAGCAAGGATGTTTGGGTTGGTGTTAAAGACATGTTCGGGAACTTAACTTGCTTTTTCGAGGCATGAAACTGAAGCAAACTCTGATATTTACCATGAAATAACCAGTAATCTATAATGATGTATGTGTGCTGATGACTATATAAAGTTACCTTTTATACCCACCTATCTCTGCGGACTGCACTTCTGCATTGTTATCTACATTGTTCAAAACTATTGAAGAAATGGAATAAGCTAACAGCGGCTCTTTGATATGAAGCTGATGCAATGCTGCAGCCTGTTCTTAAGCTGCAAAGAAAAAGATTGGAGTTATTAGCCCTGCGATTCAGGCCAGCCTCCACCATTCATCAGCTGCTCCACAGCCTTTTAGACCGGGAGAGTTTCTTTCAGAAGACGCACATGCAACACATCTGACACAACTTCTGACAAAGAGGAACGAAAAAGCACTCGGGGGAAAAAAAGAATAAGCACTGGACTTTTCACACAAATGAGATTTGACAACATGTCTGTTTTGAGTGAGGCGTTCTTGCTCTCATCGAGGCAAGGCCAATTAGCACAGAACACTGTGAGAAAATTCTAAATAAAAAGAAGAAGGCGTGCAAAGCAAATTTAACCCCCCCCCATTGTCTAAACGCTTCCTGACAGAACTTGGCAACCCACGCTGGAGACTTTCTAATGTGCCATCCCAAGTCTGAGTTTAGCATCCGCCTAGTCCAAGTCGACAAATTCCCCGCCTTTCACCACGCACAATCTCAGAATGTAACGCACACTCGTACCGTTGTTTGCCAGCCAAGTCTGCATGAGTTAGCCTACACAAATCACGTGTTTACCCGAGCAAAGGTACTGCAAGACAATGTGCCTAAGGTATTTCCTCCTAATAGACGAGCATTGCATTTTTTTGGGGGGGGGGGGGGGGGGGGGGAACACAGCACTTAGCTCAAATAATGAATGTTGTGGAGGACGAACACAAACGCGCCACCTTATTATCCTTTTCAGTCTGAAGAAAGCAATTTTGCCGGGTGACTTGCGAGGCGCGAGAGCGGTGTGACAATCACTTTGACTGACAGGGGAACAACAGAGTGCTTCAGAACAGACCTGGAATCTGGAGTCTAACACATTTCCCCCCGCGCAGTCTGAGGGGAGGCGGCTTTAAGGAATACAAACGTCTAATCCCTTTTTAGCAAAATCTGTCCACAAAAACACGGGAGCCCCCTCGCAGCTCGCCGCTCAGCTTTATTAGCTAAACGAGCCGCACATTGTACTCCTGTATATTTAATTTCCATTACACAAGTTCAAACTCATCCGAGTAGTCAAGGCAGCAGCAATGTGTTATGAAAACTCCAAAAAAAATAATCCTGCGACACACAATCTGCTTCGCGGTCGCAGTCGGGCAAAGGCGCGCAA
Source organism: Leptoclinus maculatus (assembly GCA_032191485.1). Taxonomy (NCBI): domain Eukaryota; kingdom Metazoa; phylum Chordata; class Actinopteri; order Perciformes; family Stichaeidae; genus Leptoclinus; species Leptoclinus maculatus. Next base: position 3,883,859 of record JAVDOI010000014.1, on the reverse strand, counting down.
GCGCACGTGGAGAGAACACATACACCCACACAGAACGATGTCCGGCCAAATGATATCTGCGGGAGGATGGGGGGGGGGGGGGGGGAGATGGTTACACAAGCATGTTTACAGGACACTTCCTGTGGCTGAGCCTTGGGAGCATCATCTGTCCTCAGACAAACAAACAGGCAAGAGTTCCCAAAGCTGAGAGAGCTATTGTGAAATGGAAAAAAGGCCAACGCGTCACGTCACCAACTAATAAAACAGTGACTCATTTCAGCTACATCGAGTTGCATGAATACCTCAGAATTATGCAGGCACAGTTAAGAAGCCGTTTGGAGACTTGCTAAATCCTTTTTTTTGGGGGGGGGTGGGGGGGGGGGGGTTCTATAATAACACCCGTGCGTGTCAGCCATTCATTACCGCATGTGTCCCCGGGAGGAAGCATTGCTCGAGCTGGTGAGCAGGCGTGGGCACGGGGTGGTGGAGACTCAGTCAGCTGACATAATAACGGGCTGTCTGCTAGTTTAGCCCGGGCTAATCCGGCTGCATTCTTTAAGGCTTATGAAAATGAAATGCTTACTCCGATCCAAGTATCTTTTTGAAGAGCAGCATGGAAAAAAAAAAGAAATTTACTTTTGACTTTGCACCTTAAATTTGAAAATTCTGCATGCCCTACCTGCTACAGCTGTCGGCTCGTTATTTTGCAAATGTGTACAAATTATGTGTGAAGGGCACAAGCCGTCGCCCAGAGGCTGCCCGAGTCTGAGCGGGTCTCTGAGGACTCCGTCACTGCACTGGGACCAGCTGTGGGGCCTTTAGCTCACTGTGTTTTCCACACACATTCATCAACGGCATTAAATTGTGATCCATGTTGGGCACGCTCTACAGATAATACACCACACGATAATGCTCGGTGTCTTGGCAGTGCCACTTGGAACAGCTCTTTTACAATACTCCCCCATTTTTTTTTTTTTTGGCCAGCAACTCAGTTTTTAACCGGTCCTTCGGAAATATGAACGGAGCGACTGTGACATCGCCCGCAGCTTCCTGAAAGGATGTTGTGAAGCTTGTCCTCTAAATCAAATTGGCCCGCTGTACAGCTGTACAGCAGCCACTCTCAGGAGGACACCGGCTCAAACACCAAGAGCAAATTAAACAAGTTCTTTGTTTGGGATAAAAGTCATCGAGCTAGATGGCGAGCTACACAGTCTGAAGCAGTGGCGGCTGGTCCATAGAGGGCGCTAGGGCGCCGCCCCCCCTAGAGCTACAAAAAATAAAAATAAAAATAAAAATAAAAATAAAATTTAAAATAAAAATAAACTATACAAATTGTCAATATTTGTGTTTTTGAAACATGGAATCACCCAGTAATATGTGTAAAATATGATATCTGCGGTAAATATATGCTTTTCCTGCTTGTCCTCTCTGCCTGTCTGCTCTTCCTCTCTGTGTGTGCACGTCTCAGCTGGCTGGGGCGCTGGAAAAACTGCCCCAAAGAGGCGGGTCTATAAAGCAGTTTAGCCAATGCTGAGTAAAGATATAAATGAGTGACATACAATTCAGCCAATCAGCGTCCTCAAATAGATTCAGCTTGGGGCAGTTTTTTTCCTGCCCCAAGCTGCGCGTTCTCGTCAGGAGAAGTCTCTACAGGAGAGCGCCAGCGCGAGCACTACTCCTCCAAGACCCGTTTGAGAGGAGAACTGAGAGGAGAAACTACTGAAAGAGCTGATCCCAGATCAGCCTGACCTCACAATCAGACAGCAGACTAGCAGGAAAGAGAAGCAGTACATGAAGCTTCTCTACTAGCTGTACACCAGACAGGTTTGACTAGCTGGATGACGTCATGATAATAACTTATTTATCTTTTTAAAACAACGGGGACAGAATATGACATATATATTATTATATTATACAGAATATTATATGATATATATATTATTATATTATACAGAATATTATTATATGTTATATATATTATATTATACTGAACTCCCTGTGAGGGTGACTAAAATAAGATGTCCTGACGTGTTTGTGAAAGTGTTATTTACTGCTTTTTTTCGTGTTGGAATAAATGTTAAATATTTAACTGCAAAGTAGTAATGCGCGTTTGATACCTTAATTTGTTTGCATTAAATCATTCTGGGATGTTTGCTGAAATTGATTGGATGTGGCACAGCCCTACCAAGAACATTTTCCACCAGCCGCCACTGGTCTGAAGTATTAGATTTCTTTTCTTGGTAGCTGGCCGTGTCCATGGCCGGTTAAAACTGGTAATGAATATGGGATTTACAGTACATGACATGCGGTGAGAAAGAAGACTGCAAATGGGATGCCCGCGGTGCTCTGTGTGTGTGTTTGATGTGAAGTGATAAACACGAGGAGGTGTTCTGGTTCTGATATACAACCATGATGGATTAGGTGCATAATTCCTCTGCCATGTCAATCATCTTGTATATATATGACTGTCTTTTTCAGTTTATTCCATGGTTATGTGTGTAACGGGTGCTTCGTAGACACACTTACCCACCACAGCTAAAATGTGTCCTGATTTGCCTCGTATCTGTGGTTTCTCCCGCCCGACCCACAAAGGGATGATTAGTACCTTTTAGTGTATTCAATTAATACAATTCAGCAGTTGTTATTTACACCAGGTGTGAACAGTCAGCACCAGCCACCGACAGTAAGGCGAAGCTATTTACTGCATCTGCAGATAGACACTCGTACCTGGAACACTTTATCCACACCGACAAATACATAAATTCAGAATGTAACGGGATTTGGGAATGTTTAGCCCACATAATACATTATAATGGATTCATGCTAAAGACTACAATGTGTTTTAGCAGCCGGTTTACATAGAGGGGAGGCAAAAATGTAATAGAGGTGAGTTGTATATTTTTAGACCAAGAGAAGGCCCCGCCGAGATGATTGACGGTAATTAATTTGATGCTATGATTAATCTGACAAAGAAGTAACTAAGAGAGAAAGCACCATTTCTAACCAAACTGACTTTAAACATATGACTGACTTCCCACGCACATCCCATAGACATGAATATTGAACACACACACACACACTGTAGTTACACACCCATTAACAACAGTCAAATCAATGTCTCAGTAACGCGTAGGACCATTTTACAGGTAACGTATTAACATGAAAGTCAACCGTGGCTCAACGGGGCCTCGTTCGCACCGGCGGCACCAGTGAAGACGGATGAATTATGGTTTACTATTCAATTTTGAAACATGAGATGATTGCTATTAAAAAAAAGGGGTGTCCATTAAAGGTCTTCCGGTAATATCTCCACTGATGGAGGGTCATAAAGGGTCATAAACCTCTGTGGCGTCCCAAGTTAAAGACCATCAATAATTTACTTCCGTCTGCTGGCTTCCCACTCCGCCCCCCCGACTGAAACTGGGCTTTCTAGTTAAAGGACCGCTCCACGCGTCGCATCGACAACAAGACAAATGCAACCCAAAAATTCCCTCCTATAACTGTTTTTTGGGGTTGTTTACTACAAAAGTTTACACGTTGAGGTGCACGTCCAGTTGATTTTACATTCCTCTATTTTAACTTTTAATTTCCTCAGAGACAGGACACCTGGGACAAGAAGGGCGGGACCCAATAAGGTCTAAAGTAAACTGTTTTTATGCATCAATAAACCAATCAAAAGCAATCAAAGTCTCAGTTCTCTTCCCACTGTCTTATATGCATAGCACAACCTGGAGCGTTGAGGTCTTATTTGGTATTGGTCCTCAGACATCCTGCCATGAATAAACCATTCAGCAGGGTATTCCTGTCCACCTGTGGTGCCCTGCCCACTGACGGAACAGCTTTCCTGCTTAAAAAAAAAAGAAATAGGTTTGGCCTACAGCTGCCCTCAGAAATAGATTCTTCCAGCTGTAAGGCATGATGACCTGATGTTAAGTGCTCCTCACCGGTTTTGTTGACGTACCCATAGAGACATGGAACTGAAAGAGTGTGAACAAACAGTGTGTGTCTCACTACAACGGGGGTTTCCTCATTCGCTTCGGCTCAATTCTTGAAGGAGAATTTTTTTTTTTTGATCTCTAAACAATTAGTTCTTAAGAGATTTCATTTCATTTCATTTGCTCGTGTTTCGGCACATGTGCAAAAGAAGAGTGAATACAATTTGCACAATAACCACTTCACACACGGCTCGCTGATCAAAAACTGATGAGTGGATTCTCAGTGAAACGGTCGTACTCTTAACTTTGAAACATTCGTTCAGGCTTTGAGCCATCAAATGCAAAATGGCCCATTCAATTATGAAGATCTGTCATACATACATGTAAGATCCATACGTATCTGTGAGCTGGTGTTGCGTACTGTGAGGAGGTACAATTTGTTGTTTTTCTCTGAGGTTATTTCATAAACGGAGCTTTTTTTGGAGCATGGATGTCATTTTGAGGCAAATTCCATACAGTGCATGTAACACCGTTACACAGAAATGTGCACATCATTTTTCTGTGTACTACAGTTTTGTGCAGTACTGATTCTTCCCGGGGAACATTTTTACCTGCGGTTGAATTCGTCATGTGAAAAGCTCAGCGCCATACATGACGGCATTCAGCGGGACAAACCGGACATTTGTGTACAGCACAGTGAGCCTTCAGTGTGGACAAAAAACTAAATGTGTACAAAAGAAACATTTTGAATGCCATTGTGAGACTTCTCATTCTACTGGTGTTGGCCAATTTAGTGACACAATAAGGCTTTAAAGCATGAATGAAATGTTTTGGAGTGACGCCGAGATGGAAAAGTGGCCGCTGGTATGTACTGTTGTTCAGCGGTGTACACAGAGGCCTGGAGTGGTGTGCCGTATATATGGTTTTGGGTGAGTAACTATTTGCAGACATGCAGTAGAGTTTAGAAATTACATGAAAAACTGTTTTGACAATTGCACTTACTGAAGGTTAAGACGATTTCACTAATTGGTCAAAGCGATTGAGAAACGCTGTAAATGCCACTTTCTGAAAGTAAAGGACGTTTTGGTGAGTAAAGGAACCGTCTTATGTTTTGTCTTTGTGATTATTTGACCATCCAACTCTTCATCATGCTTTAGAATAATGGGATATATGGTGCACATCATTGTCCCATTTCTAACTGATTAGTCCAGGAGAGCTGATTATTATCTTTAAAAAAAAAAAAAATCTAAAAAGGACAATAGGATCATCGATCATCAAATACAAAAAGGACAATCTTGCTTGGCGTACACCTCTATGGGTTCCTATGCACTTCATCATGGATCAATATTTCTGGCACAAAAACTATTTAGATGCGCACACAGTCCCAAACACGCAGTCTAATGAGGCTGCATGTTGAAGCTAATACAATTAAATATTTGAGGCTTTCATGCGGAAAGGAAAAGTTAAGATATGGCAGCTTTAAACCCCCGTCAATACGTCCACTATAGGTTGGTATTGTATTGTGGATGACTGACCCAGACATGTACAGCACATGTTGATGTGTAGAAATGGTGATGAAGAGTGAAAGCATGAACAGGATGATGATGTCTCACAGTAAAGGTTGACAGGTCCATGTGAGGTTGAGCAGTGGAAAAAAGAAAACGTACTATAGCCCTGGGTGAGGGGTGAGTGCACTATACAACACTCCGCTGTTGGCCTCCCCATCCTCCTCTAGCAGCCGGCTACTTTCCATATTTATTAGGCCAATATTTCTAATCTTTCTCCATTTCACAGACACACTTTTTGACGGGAGCAGACCAAAAAAAAAAACTTCGGTCCCTTCGGGGACACTTACAGGAAGTCCACTTTAATCAGCACGGTGGTATTTGAGACCGAGAGGACAGTGACCCGTGACTAAAGTAAGAGCATCCTCATCGGGACACTCATAGTGACGTTTCATGAACGCACAGAAGCATATTCTACCTCCGAGCATTAGTGCGTTAAAGCAGAGTAAGACCATTCACACCACAGAGAGTCCAACGCATGCACGCAGAGCCAGACAGAAAGGCAAACAAAGTCCTGGAATTATTATAACAACCCCCCCGAGTAATGAATTAATGTGTGTAGGTGGGGTACAGACTTAAACCTTTTCACCCGCAATATACACGTTTCCCAACGGGGGACTACGGGCTTATTGAGCTCGCGGTGGCATTGGCTTCACAGAGGGACGGAACCATTCAGACACTGACACAGTGGACTTAAAACACACTGTAATGAATGCACCCGCTAATTACAGGTCGCTCGTGGCTTTCAGGTAGTTAGTTTTTTTTTTAAAAGCTTATCCCTGGACCCGTAGGAGCGTTAAAGGACTACTTACTCTTGAGCGCAGTGATTAGCATGTTCCCATCCTTGATTAGCTCTTTGATGAATTTATTGGTCCGCTCCAGCTCGATTTCGTGGCATTTGAGACGCTCCCTGAAGTCCGGACTGTCCAGGAAAGAGTCACTGAACTCCAAAGTGGGGAGTCCCATTGTAGCTACCTCAACGACGAAGTTTCCTTTTAAACTGTACTCGAAGTATACACGTTTCTCTGTGTACTTTGCATCACGTAGTGCCGCTTGTGATGCGGCCGTCTCACTCTGCAAGTTTACCCCCCCAAAAAAAAGTTTTGCAGCTCCGCTTCTTCCCTCACTTCCGCTTTGATTTTTTTTTGGGCTACCTTTCGTAAAAAATAGTAGTTGTGTGACTCCTGCTGGTTAGTTTCGGATAGTTTGAAACAGTTTCTGTGGACCAGCGGTCGGTCTCTGTTCTCAAACATTAAGGGACTAGATTTTACACGTCAACCTACCGTAGTTCAAAATGAAAATACAAAAACAACACGTTACATGCATAAAAGCAGAACAATTAAATGAAACGCATACATAGGAGGGCTATAGTTTCCACATTGCTTCCTTTAAGTTACACATAACAACCCCACTTCACTCACTTAATTTAAACCAAAAACTTACAATTAGAAAGATATTAGTCTAATAAACAGGGTTGAACAGACTATTTTAACACATTTTGACTGTCAGAGTAGGAAAAGCACAGGTGTAAACAATGATTTTAATGATGGCTGAATTCCATTTTGCTTGCAGGATTCCCGGTATGGTGCACCCACGCTCACTGTCACTCTCGCTGGATACTTGGAACAGAATGGAGCCATCGTTAGCTTCATACCTAACACCTGTGCTTTAAATAAAACACCTCTGCTGTGATTTGAGGTCAGTTTCTGTGCAAATACAGGAATAGTACAAAACCGTGAGATAATATCTGTGCGCACACATTAATCTTATGACAAAATGGTGGCCACCATGCCCTGAGCACCGCTGCTCATGCCTCGGGCCACCTTTGAGTCAGAGCATCACTCAGCAGCAATATGCTGGTGCCATGTCTACACTGATTTAATAAAGCTTTTTAAACAGTTTTACACCTGCCAAGCGGGCTATTCGTGGCATATTTCTGTGACAAATTTCCTTCTGCTTCACATCCAAATGCAGCAACACACACAGTGGGATCCTGCAGGCTTTTTCCACAAATACACAATATTTAACTCTTGTTTATCATTACTCAGTGTTCCAATTAAACAATATATTTGCTATAATAGCCTTACATTTTATTTCATTCTTGTCTTATTATTACACCCTCTGAGCTGTGACTCAGTCAGAATCGCTGGTTAAATGATGCCAGTGGGCTTGCTTTGCTAAAGCAATGAAGTGTGTGCAGTGTAGAAAATTATGGGTGACAATGCATCATACTGGAATTAGTGAGGGGTTTGAGGAGAGGGATCTGAATTAATACCTTGTTAAATGGAAGTAATTATACAAGAGCCTAATTGGAGTTAAAGGAATTCGTCACATACTCCTCACGCAACGGGGAAGGATAGTGATAATGATGTCACACCCCAAAAGAGTCTTTTTGGTAGGCATGGAGCGAAGTCTTTTAGATGACTCTTTCTACTGATGGTGCTTTAGAGCAACAGGGGGCTGAGAAGCGGCTTTATCTCTGAGCAAAGTGCAAAAACAATCTCCACGGAGAGGCGGATGCTGCAGCACCGGCTGGAACCAACACACACACACACACACACACACACACACAAATGAAAGCGTATTAATAATTTAAAGCTTTGCTATGGAGAGTGTGGATGGGGCGTTTGCTCTGTGTCATTTGAAAAAGTAGCCTCGTGCCCATCTTCCATAATAACTAACTCGCAGCCTAATAACATAATAAGACCTGCTTTGACTGTAGGTAGCGGAGAGATAAATCATGGGAGACAGATAACCTTCCTGGGCCGAGTCGTGTGGATGCTTGTTAGAGTGCGTTAGCGTCACATTCCAGCAGCGGTCCATCAGGCCTGTGGTCAAAATGCATTCTCAAAAAAGATAACAATAAATGATATATGATTTATTGTTATTTCATAAATGTAATGTGCTCATGTGAAAGTCACGCCACGATGCTTCATCTGACCAGGTACAAAAAAAAAAAAGAAAATGTAAGCAGCGTACCAGGAATATTTTGTCAGAGCTTTGACAAGCTTGCTTCGTGCTGCACCTAGGGGACCACAATGACATTATGAATCTGCCAAAACAAGGGGAGCTTAAAAAGGTTGCTTCCTATGTGTCCTGTGACTGAACGGGACACGTCTACGGCTTCAAAATGTTAATGTCCAACTGAGAATACACAAATAGGAAGCTTCCCGAGATGCCAGACAGGGTCCCTACGCCCTAACATAGCAGATTCTTATTGGAAAGCACACAAAAAAAAAAGGATTGGATCTGAAGAACACAGTGGATATACGCTACAGTACCGTAGGTTCACTAATTCAAGGTCAAGCTGGCTCTCAGGTCTTTCTTGGATTATTTACATTCCCTGATGAAATGACACATCACCCTCTTCTATTACATCTTGTTGGCTATGAGTGTAGCAGCTATAGGTTTGAGTCCAGTGTATTTACTGGCTCTGCAGCACACACACAGGAGTGAGCTGGAGTCAGCAGCGAGGACATGGAACTGAAACAAAGTCTGGCCTCTGGCTGCACCTGAGGAACCAGCAGCAATGGCTGCATCTTTTCCTTCACACGAACGCATTTGCAGTGATGAAATCTCACGTCTGATCGTGAAACCGGACGAGGGGCCCCCCCGGAGTGCGTTTTTGGGGAGGTGTAACACTCTAAAATCACATTAAACTCGTGTTTAATGCGACGAGGCTTTTGCCCGGGGATATGTGACTACTGCAGCTGTGATAATGCCCTTGCATGCGACTATCCATTTGGTGGGCCAGACCGTGGGAAAAGCAACGGTTGACTAATCAGGTAATTCTATGAAAATAAAGCCGAATACGCAATGCATCCTGGCAGTTATAGTGCTTTTGGAAGAATTATGCGGAGGAGCAGTCTAAAATACTGCCTTAACAGCCCACCGGTTGAGACTTGTGGACAAGCGGTTAGCTGTATGAAGCATGGCTAATTGCAGTCTAAAATAGCTGCCTGTAGAGTCTTTGAGGGAAATTTGGTTTAATTAAGATGATGCCCAACAGAAAACTGTGTCCCTGTACTCCTCTCTCACGAAAAAGGCTCACATTTGTGTTAGTCATGCAAACACGAGTCTACCGAGGAGCAGTGTGCATGTCTTTCTCTGTGACTGCACCTTTGTAGACCAACCAAGAACCACAAAGAGACACACAGACAATGCACACATCTCTCGAACCACACAGGCTTTTTGCACACACACACACACACACACACACACACACACACACTGATCGAGTGAGACATCTTGCACATATCTTACACGTGGGGGGAGGATATTAGATATGAGACACACATATTCCCCTATCCCCAGTCCCTGTTCTCACTGCATTAAAGGGGACCACTCTGGCCTTGCCTGATGGAAGAAAAAAAAAAAACAGGCTTGAACTTCACAACAGATATCCATAATCCATGCAGAATGAGCATCGATTAGCTCTTCAAAGAGTTATGCGCAAGTCAGGCGGCCCCTGATTAGATTTCCTCGGATATCGCTGCATCACACAGCGGGGGCAGTCAGTGCATGCGAAGGGGGATGTCTGGTCTCCTGGTGGTGGGTGGAGGCTGTGTGGGGGGGGGGGGGGGTTGTTGGCTCCTAACATGCCCCCGTCAATTCCAGCTCTCGTGCCATCATTCTGCGGCAGGCAGCCCTCGGGGGTGCAGTTTGTTACTTTGACGCGGGGAAACGCGATACATTAGCGGGAACCCTGTTGCTCCCATTTAATTGCCGTGTGCACTCTGCAGTGCTGGCCTGTGTCATTGGGCGAAATGATGATGGCTGTGAGATGGACTTTTTCGAGAAAAAAAAATACTCAATTTTCTATCTGAAAAGTGCAGAGGTGATGGAGTAGAAGATGTCACACTTGCCATGTGTATTACTGGTCAGGATGCAAGCTCATAGGTCTGACTGTGCCAGAGGAAGACATAATCAGTATGAACCATAGCTGCGCAGTTAAAAAACAGATATGCGTGAATTTGTATTAATTATGCACTTGAGACAAACGGATGCATCAATAAAAAAAAACAAGAAAAAAGACAGGATTAGATAACTAGACTTTTTGTGATGCAATTACCTCAAAATAATATGAGCTGTTTTCCCCAATTAACAATTGACACTGCCATGCATGCTCTTCATTCAAATCAGGTATTAAATCAGGTATTAAGGTAATTGCACAATTTCCGGGTGGCACTTGGCTCAGTTCCAGAGGAGAGCTTTTGAGAACAAAGCCTGTCGCTGTTTTTTTCCCGACTCGTGATTAATGACCCTAATTTAGCAGTTTTTTTTAATCCAATCGTGCGCTGACATTTCCTATCAGATAAGTCCTTCCTCATTCTTTTACGTTGTTTACCTCCTGACAGTGCAATATACCAAAGTGGCAAGTGCCGGGCTCTCGTTTATGACTCCCATGTCCAGATGACGTTTGAGCAGTTATGCGTGATTACCTCCTCTTTACACAAAGAGGCATCTCTAAAGCATGCGAGTGTCCACGGGGACTCCATTTATTGCTTTTCCTGCCGCACGGTGAAAATTGGGACGGTTAGCTTTTTTAGCTTGAAATGCCAGGCCAGTTGAGTCCGGTGTCAGGTAAAGGACACATCCCTCGGAAAGTGCTAGGGAGCAAATGCAATCCGGCACACATGAAAGTCTCGTCCGCGTCTCTGCAGCCGTAGCTTTTTGACTTTCATATCTCCTCAGTGCATAAGAGGGGTTGGCCTTCTGCAGCAAAGCGGTTTGATTTTGTTGCCTCATTGACCTTCACGAGGTGATACCTGTCCATGCGGACCCTGGGCACAAATTTAAGTCCGGATGATGAATTACAAGAAGTGCACCACACCAGCGTTGTAAGCAAACAGTTTGTGTGCTTCGCCGGGACTTTGGCTCTAATTTGGAGCAGCAGAATTTTAAAGAGAGGCCTCTCCTTCCCCCCCCCCCCCCGTCCACCCAAAATACTACCGTTTGGCACCACACTGTGAGGGTGTTTGTGTACATCACCAATCATCGCATTGGATGTGAGAAAGAGATTTGTGCTTGAGAGAATTTAGAGTCACTACACTCGAGAGAAGCCTTTGTTCTCTTTTTAAAAACCAGATATAGGATGCAGGTTAAGTGTTGCACGCTCCTTCCAATTTCCTCTGAATCTCACAAAGGACTTTGATTCCATTTTAGCTCGAAGACGAATATTTCTCATCTAATTCGTTGGAAAATGGATGACTTACTTCTCTTTAAGGCTCAGAAAACTGATTTTATCCACCTTGACCTTTGACCCTGAAGCATACAATTCTGATTGGAAAAAAAGAGAAAAGCCACATCTATAGTGAACGCGGTTTATTTTTTAATCTGTGTACAAAATAGGATATAAAAGTGGGACTGTTGGTTACCAGTTTTTCCTAATAGTCCCAAGGTTGTTGTTTTTTTACTCTCCAGATAAGCTCTTTGCTCTTAGAAACACATGAAATCAAACAATTCTTCGAATTGTTGTCGAACCCAACAAACATACCGGTTCATTAGTTTAAAAAAATTCCAAAAAAAAACAGTCGCATGCATTAACTGGTGTAATTTATTGGACGTTTCATTTGAACCATCTGGGTGTTAATAGCAAATGATCCAGTCGATACTCTAGCCCCAACAGAAAACAACAGATTGCATGTAAAACTGGATCATCCTCTCTGGCAGCTTATTCCATCTGGACACCATGCTTTTGACCAGACATCGTTTTTTGAGTGCCATTTCGGTTGGAAATGACGCCATGGCTTTGCTTTTCTTTTCCTCCCATCAAATACTGGGCTTAGTAGCAACGATTTGATTGAGAGAAGTTTGATAAAGTTTGGAGATATACTTTTTTCCCTGAATAAAATGAATCCCATCCAGCATTTTATTTCACATAAACATGAATAATATAAACTGAACTCGACTCATATAGTAAACTGTGCTCTATGTTTGTTTGAGTCAGATTGGCAGCTGTCTCATCATTTTAATCGTGTCCAGAGGTCTTACTATTCTGATACTGTTTGTGTCAATACAGTTCAGATTTAATTTTTGCAGGTTATGCATCTATATTGAAAGCATTATTGTCAGCTAAAAAGGATCATAAAATCTATTTTTAGCAGAGACAAATAATACTCAACAAGGCAGTCACGGTTATAAATTCTGATGTTGTTTGTGAGGCCTGCATCCTGTTCAGTTCTGAGTCGAACGAGGCTTTCGTTGACTGGTTTATTAGCATTCCTCGAGCAGACCCGAGAAAGCTGTTGAGACACTCTTGATCAGATAAATCAGTATAAAGGTTTTCATCAGAGAGAATTACACAGGTTCTCTGATGCTTCAGACTCTACCTCGGGGACGCGGAATTCTAATTTTACATTGTTCAAAAACTTTTCCAATCATCTTCCCTTCTCATGGTTAAATTTAAAGCCCATTAGTTTTATGTCACCTCAAGTTTCTCTATCAAATATAGTTATTTTTCTGACAGAAAGAAAGAGGACAAAGACATTAACTTTGTTAAAGATGGAATCAAGCAAACAATTCCACAGAAATTCTAAATTGCGCCGCTGTGATACTGCGAGTTCTGAGAGGCAAAGACGTTTTTTTTACGTTTCTAAGGGAAACATTAAAAACACATACAGCCAGTGAGCAGTTAGACGCGGTAACACTGGGTAGACACACAGACTTCACTGTTGTTTTTTTGTGTCAATTTATAATTGTTTTGGTCTTTCTGTCATTATTTTTTGTCTGTGGTTGCTCTGCCCCTTTTTTAGTCTTTTTGCAAGTCATTTTGTGTCTCTTTAATTTAATTTCAAACCTTTTTATGGTAATTTCTAGTCTCTTTGCAGTTGTATTGTGTCCCTTTATAGTTATGTTTTGTCTGTGGTTGTTTTGCCCCTCTTTGGTGTAATTTTGTGTCTCTTTGTGGTCGTTTTGTGTCTTTTTGAAGTAATTTTGTGTGTCTTTGTGGTCGTTTTGTGTCTTTTTGAAGTCATTTTGTGTCTCTTTGTGGTCGTTTTGTGTCTTTTTGAAGTCATTTTATGTCTCTTTGAAGCCTTTTTGTGTTTCTTTGAAGTCGGTTTGTATCTTTTTGAAGTCATTTTGTGTCTCTTTGTGGTCGTTTCGTGTCTTTTTATGGTAATTGTATATTTTTGTAGTTTGTAGTCTTTGTATTTTCTGTGGTCTAGTTTCATACACTATTAAACATTTTCAGGTTTTTGGTATAAATTAGAAAAGTACATGACACGTTATATTCAGTATCAAAGGCAATCTCTGGCCATTGGTAATGAAAAGAAAAAAATACTTTGGATCTCAGGCTCAGGCTGGCACTAAACGGGTCTATTTCGAGTGTGTAAAAAATATCAGTGAGTTGAGAAAAGCTCCCTCAGAAGAGATCTTTTTTTTTTTTTTTTTTTGGCAGGACAGAATGTGCCTTGCAGGAAAGGCTTAATAACGACATATAGCCTCCAATTTTAAAGGCACACAATACATTCCTCCACTGCTAGTGATTGACTGATAAAAGCTTTGTTTGCTCTGTCTGGGATCCCTATAGCTTTGAGCCAGGTAATTGAAATGGAAGAAAAGTCTTTGTGTGGGTCAAACCTAGAAAAGGAGCCCACACAACTGAAAGCAGTATGTGACTGAAAGGAACACCAGTCTCCGCTGTTATTCTGTTCAAGACATATTAATATAGTGTACGCTTTCATGCCTGAATACATCCAAATTAACTTTCACAGTCCATCATATGCATATGGAACATCATCTGACAGGTGAAATGCTGCCACAGAGCAGAATGAAAAGCTAAATCCTGAGCGTTGGCACCGATGAGAGACAACAAATCCATAACACTACCAGCCTCATCAGTAGTTACATAATCCTGTATGGGCTCAATAGACTGTTACCTCAGAGACCATGAACCATACTGCAACACAGCTGTGCCTTTCAATCCAGCTACTTTGGATGTTTTGTAATGAGAACCTAAAACTAGGACTTTGATGGCTAATAGTACTAATACAGAAACAACTACAGCTACTACCGCTGATGATAATAACAACTAAATTAAAAATGTGGTAAAATATATAGAATTTCATGACCAGAGTTTTTTTAAAGATCTATAGCCACCACTAAAACCTCAATGAGGCTTTAATTCTCATAACACGGCCAAAAAAAAATTGTTTCACTAAAATGTAGCATAGTTTCCCTTTTCCACTCGATAAAAACCCACTGAAACCCACTCAAATCTGGCTTTTGTCTTTAGTGGGAAAGGTTACAATTCATTCATTCCTTGGACAAATGACAGTAGTCCCGGGTTTCAGATCGGATCAGCACCCATGTAAATATGACACCTGGCTGGAAACGCAAATGTTGTGACACACGAAGTGAATAAATGATAAATAAAATCAACAAGCATTTGCACAATTATAATAATTTATTAACATACAAAACGTAAAATGAATATGCTCTTCTCTGACAACAGTCAGACAACAGTAATCTTATTAATTTTAGTCATTGTAAAACACACTTAATTCTAACTTGACAGAATCCAAATAAAACTTATCAAAACAGTCTTTATTAATCTTTCGACATCACCAACTCTGGTTTGGTTGCACTAACACTTAATGCACCGAGTTAGATGTGAACAAAAACAGCCGTTATCTGCGCTCCTCAAAGGTACCAGACTCCATTGATAGAAACAGTCATTTTACCTCTCCGATCATTGTAAAACACACTTCATTCAAACTCGACAGAAATAAAATAAATCTCAGTCAAACAAACATCAACTCTGGTTCGAGAGTTTGAAAGAGAGACTTAATGAGTAACAGATATAAAAACAAGAAGTAATCACTGTAAAACTTTTGCTAAATACTAACCCTGTTTTCCATCATTTTCATGACATCGAACGCACCAACAAAAGATTTTTAGCGTTTTTTCTTGTGTTTCAAAAACTTGCATACACGTGCTCATTTTGGTGGAAAAGGGATGCAACAGTAGCACAAGTAAAGAAGAGTCAGCAAGTCAGCAAAACATCTCAGTACTGTCAGTCACAACAATATCTAACTTTAACCACCATAAGCACCAAGTGAGGCTGTAGCCCTTTGAGTATATTGAACTGAGCGATGGTGTGTGATATTGCTCATTGATTTGACTCTTCCCTCATAGTACCAAATTGTAACCACAACAGAAAGACACACATTAGGTGTCATGCAGCATCATTCTCTTAAATTACTTTTATGTTTCCTCTTCATTTTCTGTTAGAAAAAATAAGAGAAGTAAACTCCAGATGCACCGAACCCTTAACCATCCAAACCTGCTCTCACCCAGGTGTGCTGCATGATGAATACCTCTTGATCATAAATTGGAGGCTGGTGGCTGGTTGTTTATTATTAAAAAAAAAGCCCCCCCCCCCACAAAAAACAGACAACAATATGTAAAGGCAGGTGTTGTGCCGTGTGCTAATACTCTGGCACACGCCCAATAACTGGAAAGATGCCACCAAGGAAAGGCTGTAAGAAGAAGAATGAGAACATCAGCAGTAGTGAAATTGAGGTACTTTTAAACTTAAACAAAGTAAACATGTGCTTTTCCAGAGAGTCAGTACCGGCATCACAGGAAAATCCAAAAAGCATCGAAGAGCAGTATGTGCGCCATTCATGGGCAAGGTTTTAACTGTCTTCTTTGGGATCAATACTATTTCTTAAGCTCACAAATGTAATAATCCAATCATTATAATTGCTGTAAAACATATAATTATCTAATTTTGATTATATGATATTCATGTGTTTTTTAAATGTTTTTAAAATTGGTAAGAGTGCCCACTTGTGAAATTTAAAATAAGAGGAATATCACTTCCTGCATGAGGCCAAATATCCCCCAAATCAACGAGGAAAATGCAAATAATGAAAAAGTTCATAAAATTCCATGCTTGTTAAAGCAGACTTATTATGTTACTCAATATTACCATCTTCTCCAAAGCCGTGGGAACCAATAATCTAGTTGTGATCTGGTACATCAGTTAAATGTGCTTGCCTTATGTAGACTGGTGACATATGGACCCAGCCATTACCTCCATGGTGTCCAAAACATTTCCCCAAAATGGACAAACAAGACCACATTCCCACAGTGCCCGTCACAGACCTCGCTGTGCAGCAGATGCTGCTCACAAATGTCAAGTTATTATTTTCACAAAAAACTCTCGCAAACATTATGCTAAACATGGAAGAACAAGCCACTCTGCCCGCGTTCGAGTGCCCGGTGAGGTCAGGTGTAATGGCAGTCTTGAGTGCCATTACAAAGACAGCTTAAAAACTGTCGTCGTTCTCTTCCCCGGAATGTCCTTACACAAGCACAAAGGTGGTGCAAGCAATGGGGAGGGGAGGCGGCAGTTGACAGAAGCTCAATAATCCAAGGTCAGGGCATTTAACAGACAAAGACAAAAGGCTTATCTCGCCACTTTTCGTTTGCCTCACGTCACCAGTAATGCCAGTCAAACCAAATGAGTGACAGCTCCCACTTTAAAGATTTATGCTAATCGTAAAGGTTGTGTGGAGCTCGCCAAGTCGGCTGTTGTTTCTGTGTCGGGCTTTGTGAGCACCCCAGGACCAAAGATTACCCAAAACAATGAGGACAATCTCTGTGATATTTAACAGGATGTAGTTTGTTGTGCGGAGAAAGGCTCGATAGAACTTCTGTGTTCAACATTTTTCTGTAAAAAACAAAACAAAACCACACTATCGACACTGTCACTGCCTAGTCAAACCAACTCATCACTCAACAGTATATCCAGCCTGGTTCTTCATCCACTCCTCGCCAGATCGTTGTTTACAACTCACGTGGTAGTTAAGTCGTTCTTGGCCGCTCTATTTTGAGAGTAATTCAGAGTATTTTCCCCCAGTGTTTTTCAGTGCATTGACCCTGTCTTCCTGTTCCAGCAGTTTTGTTCATCCTCCTGGTTCCCCAGCCTGCCTGCCCTGCCCTGCCTCCTCCTGCCTGGATTCCACCCTCGCCCTCCCTGGATTTCCCCGCTGCGCCCTGTTTGTTTCCCCTCCTTGGTTTCCTGGTTAGTAAACCTTTACACCCACACTCCCTGGTCTGTGCCTGCGTTTGGGTCCACCTCCACACCCCGTGACAGACACCTCACTTTCAACCCATGTGTGTTTTGATTTATCCTTTTCTTGAAAGCAGATTATACCCTTAGCTTTCACGCATCATGGGATTCGATGTGCAGCATTGCCAGACATCTCTCCTTGTAAAATGTGAGTTACTGTGGTGGTGGTGGTGGTGGTGGTGGGGGGGGGGGGCATCTGATGCTCAGGTGTGACAAATCCCTCCTTGAATTTCGTCGCAAAAACAGCTGCAGATTATAAACAGGCCGCTGAGAGAGGGACGTGATGCAGCTGAATGATACAAAACAAAACAAATTATGTGATCCATATGAAAATATATTTACCTCATCTGGACTTTATGATATGGGTCACTGTTTTGTTTTACTGGATTCAATTGTGCTTTTGCTATTGATACATTCAATGAAAACTTACAATGCTTCAGTTTGCTCCGACAGGGACAGGGCTAGTTTTAGGATAACAATAAATAAGAACAGTGTAATTGCTGCTAAACATCCACTTAATCATGAATATCATGTCGATTTATGTCTTACACAGTTTGTTCTGTAGCAAATAATGCACACAGATTATTAAATCCTTTGCAATAATGCGATGTGTAGCTACAGTTGCATACTTTCATAGCTAATCAAATTACTGTTATTTATTGTCTGCATTCTGATATTATTAAATTATTACCATATAGGCATTATATACAGACGCTAAGGAGACTATATTCTGTGAAGACGGACGCATTGATCTGCCTCTGCATCCGCTAGACAGAAGATGATGTGGAGAAGTTCCCAGGCCACATTCAACCTCAGCACACTGTTGGTAGATAGTACATTTTAACACTGCCAATGTGATTCTTATGTTTTTTTGCCGGGAATGATCCCACAGTCTTTTTAACATTCTTTTTTTTTTTTTCTTCTCTTGGATTTCAGACTTTTTTCACACTCAGCATGTTGTTGCTTCAGTCTTCTTTAAACCTCTCAGCTCTTACTTGTGATCCCAGTAAAAAGCTATAAATAGCCGACGAGCGCAATATTTGCCAGCTAGCGCGGGGTTCATTAGCATGCACGCGGCACGAATGATAAACGGAGTATGGATTTCAACAGGGCCCGGTGGAAATGCTCGTGTTGTCATAACATTATGCTGGAGCTGCAAAGTTGCTGCGCGGGTTTTCCAGCGCTGCCAGGAGCTGTTGAGTTTACGTTCAGAGACTCTTTGGCCGTTTCAGTGTGTAGAGTGAAAACCGGTGTGATGATCAAGCCTGAAGATGCATCATCATTTAAACCAATAAATAAGTCACCTCTGTACATGCACGCAATGCTAATTTGATCCGACCTGCATGTTCCTGCTTTTCTTTTTTTTCCTACTATTCTAGTACGCACTCTGTAAAACTCTCATTTGAAGCATGCTGTTGGGACTTCACCATGTGGTTGAAACAAAGACATGGCCTAGGTGGCATTTCAACAGCCTGATTTGGGTTAGACCACACCAACCCTCATCAGACTTCAAAATCTCAGCTGTGTGTGAGATTTGGGTGAAACCACATCACTGGCATCGCATTGGATGAAGGCCATGGGCACCACGGGGGATCCCTGTGATACGGCCATGATGTCACTGAGACTCTAAACATCAGCTCTTCCTACAGCTCTGTGCCATCCCGCGCGATTCGATTCGTATGCAAGGAGGCGCAACATGGTTGTTTGCTTTTATGAAAACCCTAGGAATAGTTCTACATTCGCTGGTCGAAAAATAGAACGTTTTGGATCCCGACGGAGGAGCGGATAGCTTTTCTCGTCCTCCGCCACTTTAACCTGCAGAAGGAAGATTCACGGATTCCCCACATTCTTTAGAGGAGAAAGATAACTTTTACGCCCCGCTCTCTTCCTATTCAAGTCGACGTTTGCCGGTCGTAGGAGGAATACATTTCGCCTAACTTCTGATGAATTAATTCCCACTGTCATACGGAAGATTTGTCGGCGCGCAGCTCACCGAACCAGTGAAGCTATATATATATATATATAATTATTTATATATAACTATATATCCATTTCTCAGACAGGTGCTTCATGTCCCTCACTCCCTAACTGTCCATGCTGGATCTGTCCCCGTTGTTTTAAAAAGCTAAATAAGTTATTATCATGACTGCATCCAGCGAGTCAAACCTGTCTGGTGTACAGCTAGTAGAGAAGCTTCATGTACTGCTTCTCTTTCCTGCTAGTCTGCTGTCTGATTGTGAGGTCAGGCTGATCTGGGATCAGCTCTTTCAGCTGTAGTTTCTCCTCTCAGTTCTCCTCTCAAACGGGTCTTGGAGGAGCAGTGCTTGCGCTGGCGCTCGCCTGTAGAGACTAGTCCTGACGAGAACGCGCAGCTTGGGGCAGAATTAAATCTGCCCCAAACTGAATCTATTTGAGGACGCTGATTGGCTAAATTGTATGTCACTCATTTATATCTTTAGTCAGCATTAAAGCATCATTGGCTAAACGTCTTCATAGACCCGCCTCTTTGGGGCAGTTTCTCCAGCGCCCCAGCCAGCTGAGACGTGCACACGCAGAGAGGAGCTGCAGACAGGCAGAGAGGACGTGCAGGAAAAGCATATATTTACCACAGATATCATATTTTACACATATTACTGGGTGATTCCATGTTTCAAAAACACAAATATTGTCAATTTGTATAGTTCATTATTATTATTATTATTTATTTTATTTTGTATTATTTGTAGCTCAAGGGGGGGCGGCGCCCTAGCGCCCTCTATGGACCAGCCGCCACTGGTGCTGTGTAAAATTACTGTTGTGTTGTTGCTGCGACAATTGTGTTGTTTCAAAGCTGTTGTAAGAGTGCTGTTCCATGCGGCTGTAATAGTGTTGTGTTTAGATCAGCCACCGCGAGTAAAGTTGGTAAACTGTACTTTATTAGTTAAAGGTCCAGTGCCGCGGCTGTCGTATCCGAGATCGCCAGTCGGGTTTCTGTGTGATAAAGTAACCGTTGCTGCGGCGGTGAGGATCTGCCTTGTTTTGAGCGTCTTTCCTTCTTCTTATTGTTTAAACTAACCCACACACACACGTAGACATACACACATATATAGGTTGCGTTGTTATGCTCATCTCAGACGCTCGTGGCGTGGAAGCGTGGCCTCTATTGTGTGCCTCATTGCTCCGTTAAATAATCGTGGCCTCACCGTCATTTTGGTGGTTTTGCGCAGCGCAGTCACATACGAGATTACAGTCGCCATCTTGATCCTCCTCTCTTTCCTCCGCCATTGTTAAGTCTCGTGTGGCGGGATCACTTATGAGATCACGGCCGCCATTTTTTTCTTTTTTATCTCTGGCTGGATATCGTAGCCTGTGTTCGAATTCAACCTTCACTGTTCTCTCTTAATGTGGAATAGCACTTTGACTATTGACATATTGAGTGCACACCAATTTTGAGACTTAATTTATAGTTTGGTTATTGGTCCCTGATCTCAGGGTGGTGCCTCGTTATTATTAATATATGTTAATCATCTTATTGATATTAGTTTTCATACTTGCTAATAACCAAACAGGCTCCTGCCAGATCCCAACAATGCATAGTGCAAAAGAAATATAGCTGTCACTGCTGTCTGCGCACAATGCCTCATAAACACAGCAGTGTTCTGCCAAAGGATCAAGGCGTCAGGGACAGTCCGGTGGGAGATCACTTGAGCTGCGGCTTACATGCGCAAACTGCTGCTTCAGAAGATCGAGAACTGAAGGCCACAGGGCATTGTTTTCACATACGGCCTGATCTGAGGCGTCTAGCGGCCTGCCATTGTTTGAGCTACCACAAAGACAGCTTTTGTGTGGAAATGCTAAACTGAGATTAGCTCCAGCAGTCTAGCAGGCGATACACGGAGCCCCGGAAGAGCTCGCGGCGATCACACAGTAGCTCCGACGGCGCGGAAAGCCGTGTAAACGGAACCACTTGAAACGAACTGTACAGCTGCTCCGAGAGAAACCCAAAGGAAATATCCGAAGATTATCCGGCAATTGCACGAGTTAAAGACGTCCAACAGGATATTCAGAAAACCGTATTACATTGATTTTGTGCCAGTATACAATACTGTAAAACATATCAGTGGCTCTATTGATTGCAGTGGTTCTGTTCTTGCAGGATAAATGGCCGTCTCGATATCAAGTACATTCCCGCCAAATCTCTATTTTATTCATAACCTCCCGGAATCCTCAATATGGGTTGAAAAATGGCACGTTACAGCTGCACTTTATTACAGTCATCTATCAGTACGAGGTTGTCGTTGGCGCTGTCATGCAGTGCTTTTTACAATAATTCCAATTGCACTGCGGTATCAGATCATTTAGATTTTACCAACATGAAACGGACATGCATAAATCAATTTTCTTCCTGCAATTGTTTTTTCCCCGACCCCGATGAAGACTCCTGGTTGTTAAAATGGATAAATGGTCTCAAAAATATGCTCGTCTCCTCCCGTGCAGCGTCAAACATGTGTGCATGGCCGTTGTAAAATGAGAGGCATGTCATTAACTGTGAGGAGTTTGCGCGCTGTGATGTGTGGAGACGATATCTCCGAGAGCATCCACTAATATTTGATGATTTATTGGAATTCTGTCAGTACGGGCATCTGCTTTTTTTTTCAGATCTTTACTCTGCTGCTCCCCGCGGCTCCTTCCTGTCGTGTATTTTTTGCCTACGCTCTGTCACGACCGTAGAGGAGTCGTCTAACGACGTTAATCAAGAAGCCCCTCTCAACAGTAAAAGACCTTGATGTCCGGTGCACCTGAACAGACAGTCCCGCCATCTGTGACCCCAGCTGTTAGTTTTTCAAAACTAATTTGGCTTGTTTTCCTCTGCACAGGAAAATCGGTCAGACTAATCTGCCGTCCGGGGAAACACGATCCGCACATGTGACATACGGGTCTGAATGAAGGCTAAAGTGCACCGCTCTTGAGAGCAATTTCCTCATTTGAGCAATAAGTCAATAAGGTCAAACATGGGACATTAATCACCAGAGTAAAAAAAACAAAAAGAGTGGAAAATCTCTACGTCTCAGTACAAAAGAGAAGTGGTTCTCTGCTCAACCTATGAGCGTAAACGTAGGTTTTCCACCCTACAGCTCATTAAATCGGAATGGAATTTCTTTTCAGTCGTCTGCGTTGTAGATCTGTATTCACCTCGGGTGATAAACCTCTTCTGGCTACCAATTAAGGGAAAACATTTACATGCACAGCCCAATTTAAATGCACCACCATCAGAGTAGACTTGCTCAATCACCTCCAAGCCCGTCTCATCCATCATGCTGCAATCTCCTCGCGTATCGACTCTGCAGCACGTGAGTGCGTACCCCGTTTTCACTCAACAGTCTGGGAGGACGTCGGAGCTGGACTGGGACTACACCTGGGGTTGCTGTTGGGCTTTGATGGGGTGCAGTCATACGGGGAAGATGCACCGACAGCAGCTTGTGTAAGACATCACAGGTGAAGGGTTTAAGCCTTGAGCGTATTGGCAGTCTGTACGGTATTGACGCCACTATTGATTCTACAAGTATCATTATTGTATCCACCCTTTAGATGTCGGTTTGGCTGCAGGGCATTTGAGGTGTACACCGACATGATCTGCTAGCCAGCTAGTGTGGACTGTGGAGTAGTCTTGTGATCAGAATAAAGTTTGCATTTAGAGTCGCTTTTAAAAAGGGTTGGTTCATCAAAATGATTGGTCTTTTTCCCCCTCACTTTCCCCTGTTGTATTTTTGAGACTTTAGTTTATGAATCTTATTATTTCACTATAATTATCAGTGTTGTATTCAGGACCACCTAAACCAAGACCAAGCATGACCGAGACCGGGGTGTATCAAGACCGAGACAAGACCAGACCAGTGTGAGTCCCACACTGCATGACACACTTACAATAAAATGTGAAACATGCAAACCAAAGGCACTCGTGATATTGATCTGAAAGATTAGCATTCACATAAAAACAGTCACAGAAAACAAACGAGAACTCCTCTTCATTCACCTGTTTTATTTCCATACATACTGTATAAATAGGTGTACCATACACTGTAGGAAACCAGACAGCTCCTGTCTGTACCTTTAAGTCAAACACACTTATGTCCGTTTCTTTTTAATAGCGCAGAGAAGCAAATTAACACTGTATGACAACCATCAATTCTAATACTGGTATGCCGTTACAACCCTAAGCATTGAAAAACTACATTTGAAAAGCTCACCATCAATGTGTCTTTCCAGAAACAGTATCCCAGATAAATGACCTCACTGCAAACTGTTTTCAAAGGGACTATTTCTTCAGTAAAAAAAAACATTGAGATCTGTGGAATACGTAAGTGGCATTAGTGTTTGAAAGTCAAATTCATTGTTGAGGTTTTTGAACACTGTAAGCACCACAAACAAAAAAGTTACCAGCTTGCATAGTATTGGGGTGAAAGTCCTACAGACAGATATCTCAGAAAAACCTCATAAACCTAAAACTGTATGAATCGACTAGTTCCCTTTTGTTTAGTCTAATTCAGTCTCACAGTATTCAAAGTTATCAGGCTTTTGCTTAATTGTACATTCTCCATTGTCCTTAAGTAGAAGCTAAGAACTGTATGTACATACATAAATACTTCCTGCTTTCATCCTTCATTCATCCTGGTTATGGTTTTCAGCTTGTTCACGTTTTACAGACCTTCTGAATAACATATTACAATAAGCTCATTCATCGTTTTACAATAAATACTGTCTTCAAGGAATCAGTTAATTGAAAACACTATGAATAGCAGCTGTTGTTGTTCCTTCTGTTTCTTAACTGAGATCAGACTTAATGAGTGGTTTGTGCTGTATACATTCCATGCGGTTTGTCAGATAATACATTTTGATTTCATGCATCATGAAACAAAGAGTGCTCCACTGAATTATTTGAGAGCAACTCCCTTACCAAATCCCTTCAATGTCAGAATCATAGTGAGACAGTTGCTTTTGAACTCAGTGAGTATTGAAATATCACAGCTGTTGTTACTTTGCACATTGCAAGTTCCATTTACAATCAGGCACATTTCAGTCAAGCTAAAATAAGAGTACAACTGCTAAGTAGCCGGCGCGAAAGGGCGTCAACTGTCAGACATGGAAATTCTCAGATCGCTTCCACTGCAGAGTCGGAAATGGGCAAATATGGGGCTTTCCGATAATCCAGCCAATTTAAACTTGGAGACGAACAGCAAAAAAAAGGGAGCAGGGAGACGAGGAAAGTGTGGCTTCCTTACCGTTTTATTACTTAGTTTCACTTTGAAGGAACCCTCAGATTGCCTCAACTGATCCAGGTTTTACTGTGGCCTGCCACCCAGGGAATCTTTAAATCAGCTAATATGTCAGCCTCATGAAAGGTTTGCTGCACCTGGCTTTACTGTAAAGTAGGCAATGAAGCTGTAAAAGGCCAAGCAATGAACTGGATGCTCCCTTGCACAGCCGGGCTCCAACACTACGGATAAACCCAGCATTTACCTTTCTCTCCTCCCACCGTGGAAAATGCAGGGTGAGAGTTGGGGGGGGGGGGGGGGGAGGAGGGGGCTGCGGCAAGGTCTTAGAAACAGGTCAGTACGGTTCAATCCGGGAAGAAGCCAGTGCTTTAAAGGAACTGATGAGACTTTGATACATCGGAATTTAAAAGCAATGAATAAAACATTGGGTATTACCTTCAGGTCCACTCGTTAATAAGATGTTTAAAAAAAATGAACATACCCAAGATAAAGGAAACGGAAGATTCAGTACAGGTAATAGACATCAGGAAACATCTGAGAAATTCTTGTAGTTCAGTCAACTTACACCTGCCATATCCAACCGTACAAGAACACAGGTGCACTATTGAAGAATGGCCGAGTGAGACTTGTTTTTTGTAGGAACACAGTTATCTTTAAAAGAAGAAAACAGAAGAGCAGCAAATGTAGCATTCTTTTCTGTTCCGAGACGGTTAAAGCCACCAGGCAACCTAGACACAATTAGATGTGACCATCTGCAGGCACCCTGCATTCACTGATTGGTGACAAATGTCAAAAACTCAAGTATGTGACATTCTGGTGATCTACTTGTGTTTTTTTGGTGTTTTTTTTTTTTTTTACATATGCTCAACCTTTTCACATGGTGTTAAAAAAAATGGAAAGGTTATCTTTCTTTCCCATTTAAGAAATAACTTTGATGATATCTGAACTTTGAACTAAAACCTGCAATAAAACAATTGTTGCCTCCTCTTTTAGGGAAAGTTAAATGTCACTCGGCTGTTAGCCCGAGTCTCAGGATAGCAATGCTGGTCAGGCCAACACTTTGGTCCAGACACTATAAAATTGAGAACAGATATTTATGCTCCCCAGTGGATGAATCTTTATGACATTACATTTAAGGTCACCATCACGTAAAAACTTCCAAGTTGACTTCCAGCACTTTAAGGTGCCCTGTGGAGATGTTCTTGTAACTATTCGTGTTGTTAGTATCCTTGAGGTAAAAAAAAAGTGTTCCTTCCTCCCAGAACATTTGCGAAGACGATTTTCAAATCTTCTTCTCTCTTTTGTTTTGTTTCTTGACAAACAAAACAGGGACCCATTTCAAACAGCTCCATTGTGCTATAGGTCAAAAACACCACAAGTTAGCTTTTATCTGATTACAAAATACCCATAGACTGTACATAAGAAGTGGACGTCGTCACCGGGACGGGACCCATTGGTTTGGAGACTGTTTTGAAGCCTTAAGTTCTGCAATTTGACCCTCGCTAATTGTTTTTTGGCCATCGCCATCTTGTTTTTTGGAACCAGAAGTGACACGAGAGGATTGAGCTATGTACCACCGTACGCCAAATAAGACATTTCTAGGTGACCAAAATGGTTGCAATTAACTTTAATGAACTGAAAACACACTGTGAAAGGGTTAAAGTTATAAGACAAAAACATGGACAACTCCCAGAGGGGACAGCACCGTTAAGGCGTCCTGTCAATCACAAGGTAGCCACCCCGTAAAGCAGACCTGGGCATTGTACGGCCCGTGGGACGTCAATAGGAAATTAAGAATAAAACGTAAATAATTGTACAACATGCACGGAATACAGCTGCATTGCTTTTATTTTGAAGGCGACTGCTGCTGTTTTTTATCAAAATTTACGTACGTTAGTATGTTCGTGGATGTGTGCGAGCAGCAGCGTCACTGCAATCTCAATAATAGCAGTGTCTGCAGCCGGAATTCTGAGGCATAATTCATCCCGACGTGTTTCTTCAGGCATGCCGAGTTTACCCCGGAGCTGGGCCAGGTCATTTTGGCTACCTGAGATGTGTTGGTGATGCAGAGCGGACGGGGACATCTGAGGCTTTGCTAGCTGAGCTGCAAAAGCAACATGCTTAGAAGATGTTGGTTCTCTTTGGATTGACCTACATAATTATGTGAACAAACATTCTCCGTGATGGAGTTTAATTAATCCAGATCCTCTCTCACTGACGACCACCTGTCAGCTGTCCTTCACATCTCACCTCACACATTCAACCTGACTTCAGTGCACTCGCTCACTGAACTGACAAACAGAAAATGAGGTCATTGGACTACAAATAATAGTAACAAAAGTACTAATCTAACAGAAACATGATCCCTGTCAGTGTTTTATTATTATATATGGATATTACAAATGTATATTTGTTTGGATCATTATTCCTGCTGCAGATGTTTCAGGTGGAGCTCATTTTAACTCTTTTGTACTCTGTTGTTCAGTTTGGGTAGTTAGGAAAGGTTTGACAAATTATAATGTGCAAAGTAACTAAACCTGCCAGACAAATGTAGTGGAGTAAAAAGTACAATATTTCCCTCTGAGATGTAGTGGAGTGGAAGTACAAAGTTGAATAAAATAGAAATACTCAAGTAAAGTACCGTGACTTTGTAAAATAACAGATTTGCAATCAGTCAACAAAGGACTGATCTATCTGGACGCTCTAGTAAACAAGGCGCTGGCCAAGACTTTTGGCAGGAACACAACAGAGCCAGGAGACAATCATCCAACAGTTAAAGGAGGATAACAAGGTCCTGCAGGACATCTGTCCGACAGTAGAGAAGAAGAGAAGAGGATTATTTTTCAAAAGGATGGACAAAGAGATTGACAGAAGGAAAATGCAGGAGAAGGAGATGAAGAAGAAAGACAAGGAGGACAAAGCTGAGATGAAAAAGAAAGTGAAGAAGAAGAAGGAGACAGAGTTTTTCAGCTGGATGCACAAGAAGAAGACGGGAGACGGTGACAGAAAGGTGGACGAGGCTGGAAATCAGTAGCTACATCTTCCTCCCCCCTTCACCTCTCCACCCTCCCTCCATCCTCACCTCCCTCCTCCATCTCCCCTTCCTCCATCCCCACCTCCCTCCCTCCTCCCGTGGGTTTTCTCCTGGCATGCAGGTTTCTCCATCCATCCACAAGAGGCGTGTCAGCCAAGACAGCCCAACAGTGTCCAGTGCCTTCAGCATCTCAGGGCGGATGTCATCCACCCCCGGTGCCTTGCCATCAAGGAGCTTTTTGACTACCTTAGCAGCCTCCGCCAGGGATATGGGTGCCCCCCCGCTGAGAACAGCCTGGGGTAGGCCCTGCTTTCCCTTCCTGAGCCAACCGAAAGTCCTTCTCCATGGCCTCCCCAAACTCCTCCCATGCCCGAGTTTTAGCATCCGCGACCGCCGCAGCTGCAGCCCATCTGGTACCTCTCAGCTGCTTCAGGAGACCCCTGAGCCAACCAGGCCAGAAAGGCCTCCTTCTTCAGCTTGACGGCTTCCCTCACCTCCGATGTCCACCGACGGGTTCTCGGGTTGCCACCTATGACCTTCCGACCACAACTCCTACCGGCTGCGTCCACAATAGAGGCTTTGAACATGGTCCACTCGGAATCCATATCCCCAACCTCCCTCGGGTGGTGTGAGAAGTTTTTCTGGAGGTGGGAGTTAAAGACCTCCCGGACAGGGTCCTCCGCCAGACGTTCCCAGTTCCCCCTCACTACACGTTTGGGCTTGCCAGGTCTTTCCAACTGGTCCCCCGCCACCTGATCCAAAGACATACGGCCGCAGATCAGATGATACGATTACAAAGTCGATCATAGATCTCCAGCCTAAGGTGTTCTGGTACCAGGTACACTTATGAGCCACCTTATGTTCGATCATGGTGTTCGTTATGGCCAAACCGTGGCTAGCACAGAAGTCCAATAGCGAGACACCACTCGGGTTCAGATTGGGAAAGCCGTTCCTCCCAATCACCCCCCGCCAGGTTTCTCCGTCATTGCCCACAAACTGCTGTTTGGTGCATAAGCAGCAGTCAGAGCCTTGCTCCCCGCAACCCGCAGGCGCAAGGAGGCGACCCTCTCGTTCTCCGGTGGAGAACTCCAACACAGCGGCGCTCAGCCAGGGGCTCGTGAGTATCCCCACTCCCGCCCGGCGCCTCTCACCTTGGGCAACTCCAGAAAAGGAAAAAGTCCAACCCTTCTCCAGGAGCTTGGTTCCAGAGCCAGTGCTGTGTGTGGAGGTGAGTCCGACTTTATCGAGCTGGTATCGCTCCACCTCCTGCACCAGCTGCGGCTCTTACCCCGCTAGCGAGGTGACGTTCCTCGTCCCTAGAGCTAGTCTATGCTGCCGGCGATCGGCTCGCCCAGGCCTCCGGCCCGGCCCGCCACCCGGTCTGCATTGCACCCGACCCCGATGCTTGTCCATTGAAGCTGATCAATAAAATGATCAATGTGACATGTGACCTTCATCACTGACGGGTTTATGGATATTTTTAATATTAGCATTATTTACCGGTATTATAATTGAATTATTAACAGACAGTTGTAAACTACTTCAACATGTTTTCTTTGTGATTGTGAATCACTGGTTTAACGCTTTTAAGATGCAAAGTGTCTCTGAATAACTGCAGGTAGTCGCTGATAATAGTACGAGTATCAATACTAGTACTATCCATACTCTTATCGGTTCTTTTTGATTATTTTGTGAGAAAAAAAAGATAATTAATTAAAAAAGGATCAACATTGCTTTATTATTCATATGTAAACAAACAGCAGAAATGTTAACAATAACTCACTATTGTTGACTCTACTGTTTCAATGGCAACAACAATGTAACTCTGAGAACATTCCTACATGGAGGAGTATATTATTATTATATATTAAGATATATTTGGAGTTGAGAGCTACTATTATTGAACTATTAAACTATTTAAACTTAAGGTGTGTTGGGTGGAGTGGTAGTGGGACTAGCAGCTTCAAAATAACTTCTAACACTAACTTCTAACAACACTGCTGCTCCCCTTATTAATAACTATGTATCAAACAAATCAATATACACTGACAGACTTATTAGTTGTTACCTAAATCCCTTTGACTCTACTGTTGAGAAGGGGAGCAGGTCTTTAACAGTAAAGTGGGTAACAGCTCCATGACACTCGTTCACCCTCTAAGCATACTCTGCTTTATGGTATATTTACCTCTGAATGGGACCATCATTTACTAAAAGGACATCATGCTGTATCGAAGAAGACTTCAAACTAGAGATTGAGACCATAAACTCATGTTTACTGAGGTAATAAATCAAGTGAGAAGTAGAGTCATTTTCTCACAAACTTCTACACGATCAGAGTTCTTTTTTACAACCAGAGTAGTCGCACCATGATGGCTGAAAACACATTTAAAGTAATGGTTGTCTTCCCATCAGCCCCAGCAGTAGTTTCTGATTAATGTTTACATTATAATGGAAGATTTTAATGCCAGAGTGCCAGTCGTAGTCGGGCCTGACAATTCTCAAGCCCTGCAATGGAGACGAGCAAACCCATATACCAATAAAACATAATTCTAACCACCATCAGAGCAAAGTGACTTCAGCATCAACACACACACAGCATACACAAAATGATCTTTTGTCAAAGAAGATATATAAGAAGTGAAAGTTTAGTTTGCCAAAACTGTGTGTATGAAGCTTTTTAGTTCACTCCCAGTAGTCAAGAGTTAACAATGACCAACTGCCTCCCACCAATTAACTAACTTCATTAAACCCTGTGAATAACTGGAGTAGTCACCAGCTGTTGAAGTGCAGTAAGCTCCTGATGGACAACCTAGACGTTTCCCTGTTTGACCGAGGTTTGTTGATGAGTTGGACGACTACATCATGAGGACTCGGGCACTGCCAGGGTTGGTCAAGCTGGGCTGATGGCTACTGGTCTCACAGATTAGCTGAACATGGTGAGCAGTGTTCAAAAGGCCCGATGTGAGTGGGCGTGTCTGAACCAAAGCAAGAGGTTCCTTAAAGAGGTAGGTCCCTACGATGCCTACCCAAAACAATGGTATGTTACATGCTGGCAAGCTAACAAGTTTAACATAAACACGAGGATTAGCATGTTAGCCATTTAGTTGAATGTGACTGGAACTGTGGCGTTATAATGTGTTGTGCATTTCCTCTTCGGTGTACACTAAACACCTCCAACCGCTGGCATATATCTTGTCATGCACATTACTGCCCTATTGACCAGCGCCACCGCCAGGTTCAAATTGTAATCTGCTGATTCACTACTTCCTTTTGCACACTTGTGCTTCCATCAGGATTTTGGTGTCCCCTTGACCTTTCCGCTAGTGCCACCATGGAATGAAAATGTTGGTCACCTTCACATACCTATTCAGTTATCTACATGGTCCAATACTGACTGTGAAAGTTACGGTTAATTGGGCAGATTATAAGGTCTGGCAGAGGTCTGCACTGAGCTGACTGCTTTCTTGCTTGGCCTTTAAATCTCCTCATGCAGCCCTCTTCCTCCTATATACATCGCACTAAGATTATCCCCAGATTTACAACTCCCTCCAATTGTATTTCCTCACACAATGGGTCTGGAGAAAAGAAGCTTGGATCTCCTAATTGAATCACCACGTTCCCCAATCTGCAGAGATTTGGAACTGTATTAACACATTTCCAATACGTGAGCATGTAGTAGTTGTAGCATGACACACCACATCCTTTTATACATTTTACAGTTAGACTTCATGTGGTTCTCCAAACATGTTCAGGTAGTTTGCTGTTCCTTAGCCTTGCAAAAAGCTTTCCGAGGCTTAGAGTCAAAGCACTGTTTACCTCAACAGAGCTTTGAGAAAGCTGTACAATGCCTCACATTGCTACATTTCAGGATTACATTTGGCAAATGTTTTGGAGTAGAAAAACACAAGTCCTTGACTACAAGGGGGGGAGTTTAATCAACAGGATTTGTCTTCTTTTCTCCTCAGATTTACTCTTAAATGTTCCTCCCTAATGAGGCCTCTCAGCAGGCTACTTTTACTTTTGATTTCTTATGAGGGAGTGTTCACAATATACCAAATTAGCTGTTTCTTAAGGAGCTTCCCTCTAATCGTACACCATCTGCTATCACACAGGCTAGAGCATTTGTTTTGGAAAAAAATACAACTTAATTCTACAATCAGTACATCTTTGGTTTAGCTCTTAATGCTGTATGTTTCATAGAGACTGTTTTGAATCTCTGGCTCAAATAAAAAAATCCTTGCTTGCCTTTATACTACTGTTGCTCCTTATCAGGTCTAAATAATGTATTTATTTATTTTCTTTCAAATATATCAAATAGCAAAAACAACAGATGCGTAAAACCAACATCCTATAATACATAAGGGTTGTTTTAACAGAATATGCTGCTAAAATGGGAAGTTTGTCCTGAGAATGGTGCTAAGAGGAAAGGCAGTTGGGCCATTACAATCACCAGGGTTTATCCCTGTGGGAGCATGAATGTCGAGAGCAAATGTATCTACTTTACCAGCTAGAGTACACAACTTATCTTCTGTGTTGAGTGGACATTTTATGGTGATTAAAGAGGAAGAGAAAAAAATCTTGTTACGGAGTATCTAAAATTGAACAGGTTTATCCTCTGGGGAGCTTAACTGTGCTCATCGCAAAATTGATCATTAGATTTCTATATTTCTTGAGTAGAACATTTTCTTTCTTGTGGGGATTCACCATAAACGTTTTTGGAGTAGGCCTATCCACACTTGCTAAGACATCTAAACAAAGTGACCTTGACCTCTTGACCAAAGTATTGGATGGACTGATATAATTGTCTGGAAACTAGTTTGGCAAAAAGAGAGAATAACAGTTGTTGATGGTACAATGAGGGTATTTTAAACAACCAAACAAAAAAAAAAGGAATGATTCTTTACGGTCCCGCAAAGCTCAACAACACAACACATTGTGCACTGTGGCTTCCTGACGGTGCAGCCGGTTTTAGAGGTCAAAAGACAACTTCAATTATAACTTCAATAATTACTGGACTGGTGCAATACAATGCTGGATGTTGACTCTCTCTGCAAAGCTGCTCCCTTAATCCCTCTGTTCACAGTCTTCAACAGAACATGGCACACTTCCCTAATTCTCATTCCCTGCCATATCTGCCACTGCCGGGGGGGAGGGGGGGGGGGGGGGGACCAAAATCCAAACATCACACAAACCTCCTACAGCAGACACAAATTAGCTAGCTGTATCAGATGTCCCAACAGCTATAGTTTTACATTTATATCTCAAAAAACACACAGAATGTCTTGTACCACAGCAACGACAGCTCAGAAAATCTTATCTGCAGAATGTTTCATTAACACGGAAAGTTTCACATCACACACGAGCTTTAATTATACTGTACGACTATTAACCAGACATACATTGGTGGAAAATTATGAATTGAGAACAGTTAATTAAAGCTTATTGAGAAAAATTGCAGACAAAATTGAATTAGGGTGAAACCACAATTATGGTGTTTAATTCAATGGAATGTGTGAGTGGTGGTTTAAAAGACCACTCCTCAGAATTCATATGCACAGACACGTCGACACACTGCATTACTGCACCATTCTACCTCAATCTTTGACACCCTCCCCCCCTAATTTATTCCTTATGTGGAAGACCACTTAAGTTACATTTACTGTATAAGCTGTTGAGAAACTCAACAGTTGTATATCCCCCAAAAACTGTGTGATATTACAGTTTTGGTTTATGCAACTCATTTCTTGTGCAAACAGAAACATGAAATGCAAGACAGAAAAATGAGAGGTTGCAGAGAAAGCCTCTTGCTGTATGAGATTACAGTTTACCTGGTACTGTAGCAGCAGTGTCTGTTGGAGGGGCCCCACTCTTCTGGCAATTTCAGGATGAGTATTGAACTGTGACCCGACTGGAAAGCAAAGTCGCAGCTCAGCTCTCGATCACCGAGCGAATCCTTCAACAACAATGCCACCGAGACAATTTATTACTTTTAAAAGGCTAAAAGGACGTTTGGGGATTGATGGAGGCTGGAGTAGTATCAACTGATACTTGCTGGGATATCATGTTTGAAGGTTTCTTTCGGAGTGTACGTATTAGATTTCAGAGAGTAAGGGCCAAATGAAGAGGAAATAGAGGACAGAAACTTTACATACCATGGTGTCCCCTGAATAGACCATCTCTGTTGAAATGTAAACTACAAAAAAGATGTATTGCAGCAGCATAAGATTATAAATAAAGTATGTGTGCATATGCGCTTTCAACCCCGTCTCCTACGAAGTTATATGTTCCCATACAGCTAAACTGCACTCTCAATCACGTCTCGAGGGAAACATATTAACAGTTAACAGTGCTTGGTTCATATGGACATGGACAGCAGTGTACTGTGTTTTTTGACCCATCCACCACCTTCTTCCCGACTTCCACTTCCATTTGAAAATGTATTGAAATACGTCAAAAGCAAGTGTAATCCACTACAAAATAAGGTTCCCTAGAAATGTAATTCACTATTCAGTTTCATTTTATGGGGGCGTATTATTTTTAGGAGACAGCGCTGATACTTCAGCTAGCAGTTTGTGCCGTCCTCACAGCAAGCATCCGTCCCGTTGCAGTGTCCTTGGAGCGGAGCCTCGGTTTCAGGGTTGCTGTTGTTTTTAACCCTATCGAGGAGTGAGGTTTACTACATCCCAGAGAGGTGTGACTCCTTAAGCCTGAAGCTTGATGGGACTCGCTCCCCTTCAAAACCAAAGAAACAAGAAAAAAGTGAGGTATTCAAAAATGTACAGTTATATAGAAGACTGACAGTAAATAGGACCACCTTTATATTCAAGTCAGTAAAAAAAAAGAAGGAGAAATTAAATGGTTAATAGCCGCTGATGAAAATATCTCTTCTTGTACACATTTCTTGTGATTGTAAGTATAATCTAAGCTGTAAAACTGAATCTTTTTTGATCTCCAGCAGAATACATTAGCCCTAAAATGATCTAACATAACATATTGCAATACTAAAAACTAGAGTACACCCCAGCACACAGGTGCGCACACACACACACACACACACACACACACACACACACACACACACACACACACACACACACACACACACACACACACACACACACACACACACACACACACACACACACACATATACACACACACACACACACACACACACACACACACACACACACACACTGACATTAACCAAGGGGGAGTTCATGTTTTAATTGCTGACACTATAGCTTCTGGCTCTCGGAACCAAATGGGTCCCCTTGCAGGAAACATAATCCATTATCATAAATCAGATGCGCCAACACAGACAGGTGCTGCATGAATAATTAAAGGTCGGTGCATTAGCACTAGTGTGGAGGTATGTGTTTGAGCCGACGTCAGTGAACGGGCTAAAAGCACCACAAAACCCCTCCATCCACATTAAACAGCTTAATGCTTTGCACTACAGACGGAAACGATGTAGAAGTCGGAAAGACACATAACACCCCCCCCCCCCTCCCCCCGAATGTAACCAAAACAGAAGGAGTATCCACGTGACGGACACTGCTTGCAGCGGTGCTTGTCCTCTGTTTCGCCGTGTGGTCCTATCTCTTGTGGTTGAGCTAGTACCCTCGTTTGAACCCGAGCAGGTGAGCAGGTTACTCCGACTCTGTAATGGAGAGTCCAGGGAGCTGGAGGCGGAGCAAGCGAAAAGGTCTGCTGAAGCAAGCCGGCGTTAGGACTACAGATCTCCATCCATTCTAACATTAATTACACTTGAGGCCAATTCAGTTGGATTTCTGCCAAGTGAGAGATAAGCTTTAAACTGCAGACAAGGCAAGAGAGGAGCCCGAGAGCAGGGAGAGATACTCTTGATGCCCTATTTGACTATGCAGTGGTTCTTTTATCGCAGAATGTTTCGTGGCTTCTAATGCCACGTGTGTGGAATTCAATCAACCCAAACTTTACATAACACTTGGGGAAAGGCTTTCTTAAAAGCGCAGAACTGTCTGATGAACATTTACAGATGAAATATAGAACGAAAGTGTCACGGTGAAATTTGTACTGTAGGGATGATTGTCATTTAGTGGATCAACAATTTTTTATTCTCCATTGATCGAGCAAAAACACCAAACACTGTCAAGTCTTCCACCCTTTCAAATGTGGGAGTTTGGTGCTTTTCTTTGTTGTATTTCACTGGAGATCTTTGGATCCTGGACTGTTGGTCAGACAAAGTAAGCAGTTTAAAGATTTGGGAAAAACTGTAGAGACAAAATGATTATAAAATAATAGCCCTAGTGTGTTGTTGGAAATACTAAAAGTAAGAAAATACAAACAACAACCGTTTAAAAAATATACATCACATTTATTTGTACTGATACCAAGAGTCCGTACAGAGTAGTCTTTGTCTATCGATGTGTCCGGGCACTGAAGTTAAGAACCTGTTTCCTATCTCCATACATCCAACAGTCAACAAACTGTATCACCAAGCGTTGCTTAATCACTACCAAGAAACAGAGAGTTTGACATAGCTGACACACACCACTGTTTTTTTTTGTTTTTTTTGCTCTAAAGGTAACACAATGTACAAAATGCAAGTCTGGAAAGATTCTTGGTTCCATAAAAAACGTTTTCCTCAATGTGTGAATAAGAAAACAATGCACTTATCTCTACTGAGCTTCTGCTGCATTGCTTGTTAGGCAGCCAAGGGGTAAATTGACGCAGATAAGTAATGAAAAGAAACAGGCCGGCTGATCCCTGTATTACTACCACGGCAGCTTTTCGAGGAATTGTTCATGCTCTGTGGAGCCACAGAGCTGCAGGAGCCGTCTGGAAGTGGTTAGACGCCAGTCAATGAGAGGAACACTTGATGTCAAAGTAAACGGTTAAACAAATCTTTCCACGCAATGCACACTACAGTACAGCACTATTGTGATGTCGGAAAGAGCTGTGCAAATCAAACACCCAGGGCCTCAAAAGAAACAGGGAACTGAAATGGATGGAACTCTGGAGAACCGGCAGACTCAACCCCCCTTTGGCAGGCCTCGGGCCCTTCGGGACTGGCTAAGGCCAAAGCAAGCAGGCAGTCAGAGGGAATAAGGGAGCTGAAGACTGGTGGCTCCCTCCGCGGAGATGAGGACGGCACTGTGGCCTCACCAGGAAGCTGAAGGCACCAGAAGAACCAGCAGCATTGCTGTCCATGTCAGGCCCCGTGGCGTGCAGTGCACTGAGCGCTGGTTGCTTTTTGCTCGCACACCTAAGAGAAGGAGGGGGGGGGGGGGGGGGGGGGAGTCAATACGGGCGAAAACGAAGGCGCAGAACAGAATGCAGGAACTGCAATTAATGTTTAATGCTAAATAACTCCATTGATCTTTCGAGTGAATCCGTCGGTGAAGGGAAACGAAAACATGGGAGATTAACAGCAATCCGTTGCCTAATGTCACACGCAGGACTGCAAGCTTTCTGTCCATCCGGTTGCTTAGAAGTTAATTGGTTGTGTAAGAGAAGGAAGGTTTGTGTGGGCGAGGTAATTAAAACAGTATTAGCCAAAGAAAACTTGGCTCGCACAACATCTGCGATGACTCAATTAAGGGCAGAACATAAGAGAAAACAGCCTGTGCATAGCGATTGGCTTTCAGAGGTCGTGTAAGGGAGCGAGTGGCTGAGAAGGAGGTAGGCAACTAACTAGCTTACCGGAGGAGGTGACCACTCGGACTTGGGAGCTGACCGCTCCCTCTCCCCCTTCGCTGAGGGCGCGCACCTCGATGATATAGGTGCCTCCCTCTGGCAGTGAGAGCATGGTGGAAGGGTTAATGGTTCTGGTCACCTGGTTGTGGCCTCTGCCCTCCTGTTTGAGTAACACCTGCAGGACATGGGCACAAAGCCACTTTAGGTTTTACAGAGGAGAGTCTAGCTGCACAGTTCCAGGCCCGGTTCCGTCGTCGAACCCTTTCCTGTCACGAGCACCGAGGCGGAAATGAGTACGTCAGAGACGATCATCAGGATACGACAGCACGCGTTCATTAGTTTGAAATAAGCCACACGACCTCCACCAACAACAACACAAACAACACAAACTTAGTATTTTTAAGTATCTTTTAAAGTTAGGTAACGTGGCCTACCAACCTTAGGCGTTTGCTAACTATGCTAATGTTGTTAGCAAAGTAACGTGAAATTAGCTGAAATTATTACAGTAATTAACAATTTCTTTGCCCGTTGCTGCTGTGGTAATGTTAAAGTTAGCTTCCTAACAACGTTAGCTAGCTAAAGTTATCATAGCTAGCTAACGTTAGCAATTTAATGATGTTAGTACAAGTTATTTGCTGCCTAACGTTAAGTTACCTAACTTTATATAACTACATGTTTATAGTTATATTGACATATTATTGTGTTGTTTACCTTTGTGTGTTATTGGTAGAGGTTGTGTGGCATGGATGTGATACGATGTGCGTGATACGATGTATTAGATGTATGCTAAGTACGATACTTTAGTAATGATAAGCGCGATAAAACAATACCCGCATGCGCAATATAGTGGCATGTAAACGTATATTGATAAAGAAGCGCAATAAACACTTGATTTTCCACCTTAACACGTGATAAGGATGTCATTTTCACCAAGGGTGCTGGTGATGGAGATGGGTCCGAGTGCTGGAGGTGCCTGAGCCTGGAGCTCTGCAGCGGGATGCTATTGGGTTTACATGGCATATACACTTTGTACTCATAGAGGTATTAAAAAAACTAATTATAACTGCCCTTTAACAGTAACAGAGCAGCAAAAATATTTCAGATGTCCAGGAATCCAGAAGTCCTTTATTTTCTACATAGACAATGATGAGCTGCAGTGGGAGCACTATCCAGGCTCGGGTGGACATGAAACTCTCCTATTTTAATCAACAGTACAAAAGATGAGCAACTTTGTTAGAAAACATTTGGTTCTTTAAATACAAAACGTCAAAGTTACAAGACTTCGATCACCAAGGGGCATTTCAGTTAAAAATGTCCAATCACTGAGAATCATTTTGTTGCGCATGCTGATAACGGCGAGCTGAACCTAAAGTTTACACTTCAGATTAGCCTTATAATATATTCAGCAGTTTAAATTGACTCACTCTTCGGATATTGGGTCAATGTTATTATACCAAATTGGCAGTAAAAGCATGCTTTCTCAGAAACAAGGTTGAAATAATAGAAACTCAAAGCCATAACATAAAACTATAGCATTGTTAAAATATCCAGGAGAACACTGGAACAACTGGAACTAGCTGCTCCTCCCAATTAGCAAATTAGTATTTGCATAATGTTTAAATGTTGTCCTCGTTTTATGCAGTTGAAGAAACGTGACTTTAAAGAATGATCATTACCATGTACCCGATGACATCCGATTCGTTGTCCTTTGCCCCCACCGGGTCCCAGTTTAAAGACACGTTGTTGCCCTCTTGAATCCACATGAGGTTAGTTGGAGGCTGAGCAGGAGCTGAGAAGAGAACGCAACAATTCAAACAGACTTTTAAGCAAGAGTTTCAACCAACTAGGTCAATTACTACCCTTTTTACAGGGGGATTTAGAGCGCGCTGCACAGGTAGCCTCTATTCCAGATATAGTGCTACATGATTAGTGTCAGTGCTGTACTCACGGGCTTTCCTGGTGTTAGCTGCGACAGCTGCAGTGGCAGGACCCTGGCCGATGCTGTTGAAGCCTTTTACAGTGATGAGATACAGACTGTTGCCCTCTAGTTCTGTCAGGACCATGAACGTTTCGTTTTTCACAGTTCTTTGTTTATTCCCCGACTCCTCCTGCTCCATGTCTTTCCAGTAGCTGACCTGTTAACACAAAATTAATGAAAACAACCAAAAAACGTCAGATACTGCATGGAAATGTCCCCCCCCCCCCCTCCCCCACAGAACACACAATTTACAAGCACCTCATATCCTCTTGGTCTCCCCGGGCCAGGATTGGGCGGTTTCCAAGTGACCCTAATTTCCGATGAAGATATGCTGTAAGCTTTGACATCGGACGGCGCTTCCCTCGGCTCTGTGAAACAAGTTGTGAAATGGTGACAACCATAAAGCTGCTGAAAAGCTTTCCCTCTGTACTTTGAAAATCAATGCAGCCACAAATATGAACCCACCGCCCTCCGCGGAGTGGATGATGACAACTTTGCTGAACGGCCCGTCTCCCTTGTTGTTGTACACTCCGACCTTCACCTCAAACGGGGTGAGGGGAGGGAAGGTCTCGTCTCGGTACTTGTACGTCGTGGAGTCCGCTGACGTCACCATCTTCTCCTTCCAGCCTCTGGTTCCGTTGGCGCGAAACGCGACGATGTACCCGAAGCCCTCGCCATTTTGGAACTCCTCGGATACGGGCTGAGAAATAGAGTGGAAAGACAGGAACTGATCATCACAGAGATAAAGTGCACAACCTGTCTTACTGTAGCGGCACCAGCACCGTACAGCTCTGTGACTGAGGGTGCATTACTTTCTCATTTAAACAGCCTCTTCTGTGCAAGTGGGCTCTCATTAAACAAAACATGCCTTTTTCCTCTGGTAGTCCCGTAATAACCAGCTTTTAATTTCCTACGGCTCGACTGTTGCCGTTGTCTGCCAGTGTTAATAAAGATGCAGTCAGTCTTGAGTAATGGAAACAAATCATATCTGGCTCAGTTGTCCCCATTATGTGGCGCATTTATCTTTCCATGTCTGACGGGAGGATTTCTTTTTTTGGGACACAGGTTTTTGTGTGCTGGCTTCAATGCTTAGCTGTGGTTTTGCTGAAGTGGCGAGACTGGGGGGCTGTCTTCCACAGCTGCTCGGCGCTTAATCAAATCAAATGCCAATTCATTAAGAGAGCTCGGGTTTAATTAAAATACGGGCTGCAGGGTTTTAAATCTAAATTTAATAAATGACAAACACCTGAACACCTGTTTTTTTGGCAACAAAAACTCAGCGAGCTGTAATGTGTTGATTTGCATAGGCTTCAAAGTAACATTGTACCCTGAAGGCATCCCCCAAATTAGCCATTTAGTCCACAGAGGGATTGGTGGTGGATGGAGATGTAGTTCACATTTCATTCAATCAACCGTGACTGCCTAATTACGTGGATGATCAGTGGAAATGAATTAGCTTCCATCAAAGTTATTATCAGAGCTGGCAAGGCTTTTAAAGACGTGCCAAGGAATATAGGTCTTTGAAAAAAAAAAAAAACAGCATCAACAAATTAGCTAGTGAAGTCTAGAAACACTTGGAGGGAATTGAGATAGTCGCGGGTGAGTGTGGACACGGCGTGAGAGGGCTGATTGAACCGAGGTAAGTCTTGTGGATGTAATTGCCGGGCCTGCCGGGCTCGGTCACGATGACTGTGGGGGCATCACTAATGGTCCTCCCAATGGCTCCCCGAGAGAAAAAAAGAAGAAGAAAAAAAAAACAGTCTCCCACCGTCGACTCTAATGAGACGGCTGAATGAAGCAGCAGAGACTGTTTAGTCATTCATCCTGCTTAATAACCCTGCCCACCATGGCCGTCCAGGCTCTGACAACTCGCCACAGATGATTGGAGAGGCAGAACTGTCGCGCGCTCGCATGCCTCGGCTGCCAAAAAAAGGGCCAACATTCCTGCTCCGTCTCCCTTAATATCCATCGGCATTGATCACTGACGAGCTCCTGATTTATTTCCAAGAGCATTTAGCAGAACGGGGGAAGAAATAGGGCAGAGCTCGAACGACCCGAAATGGCAAGTGCCCGAAAGGAGGACACCGCAGCGAAGTGGAGCGTCTCGGCATTGTCCGGCGAGGCTCTTGGAGTCTGATGGACTTATTGATGACTGACCAATTATTACAGACCCACGAGGAGCAGAGAGCAAAAACAGCATCGTTTAAAAAGTACTTTAATCTTTTGCAATATTGTATGCTCTGTAATTCAGAAGTGATTGGATCTGACCTGAATAAAACCAGACGAGCAGACTCGATGATGCTCACGCGTTATGAGGGCCTTGTTGAAGAAAGCAAATTGCTCCAATCATGGTGGTTACTGAAACTGAAAAGCTGCAGCTCTGCATTTCCATGAGTCTCATCAAGGTGCTCCTTAAGAAAGAATCGCTTTTTATAATTATACTCAAATTGATGCATGGCTTGAAAGGACTTGTTGTTAAAATTGCACATCCAACCAATCATGGTTTTATGGGACTTAAAGTATCTCCTGGTTTTTCTGTCAACACGGGGTCCTGCATTTATTGTTAAGGAGGTCGTCATTGTGTTATACAAGCTACTCTAATGACACTCTTTATATAGCATAATTCTCATTTATAAACAGGAAATGGTCTACCGCCAAACACCATCCCATCTGGAATGGACATTATCTCCCATAATGTGCCACGGAGGGGCACTTCTCCTCATGTGAAGGTTATCTTCCCAGTGGCAGTTGGGCTCCCATACTTAATAACTACAAGAATAACTGTCAGTTGCTTCCACATCTGTTC
The DNA here is from genome assembly GCA_032191485.1 of Leptoclinus maculatus. NCBI lineage: Eukaryota > Metazoa > Chordata > Actinopteri > Perciformes > Stichaeidae > Leptoclinus > Leptoclinus maculatus. Next base: position 3,841,543 of record JAVDOI010000014.1, on the reverse strand, counting down.
ACCGTTCCCCTGTTAATATATCCTTTGACTGATCTCCATTGCAAATTTTCGCCGTTGCTCATAGTAATTCTGCACACGCGGCGCCCCGGAACCTGGCCGAGAGCCAAGCTGTCCGCTGATATCCTCTTTACTTGGCGCGGAGAGTTATTACGTTTTCTTTGCACAACCCTCGTCAAGGTTTATATTACAAACAGATATTCACAAACGTCCCTCGGATTTATTGGGAACGACTCCGAGATTCAAGGTTAATCATCACTGTGCCGCTCTGGTGGGACGCAAATTTTAAATTCACGACGTCTTAATCACTGGGCCGGCTTATGCGGCTCTGTGTAATACACGGCCCGGCTGGCCTTCTTTGAGCTTTGTCAGCAAATTCCGCCGCCGTGACCAAGTTGTGCCCTTAAACTCTGAGACCCTGTGTGGTTAAACACATTTCACAACAGAATAAAGAGGGACCCTGTCTAAAATCTGATGAGCTGTGATCCTGGGGTTGTGTACTGTCATGACGACCTCTCTTGGACACAAGCTCTTCAAATCAGGAGAGCCAATGACAGACAAGAGCTGGAAATACGTCTCTAAAAACATCCATATTTAGTCATTATTTCAAGTCAATCTGAGGTTTGTCTTAAATGATCAACATATTGTTTTTGTGGTATTTGTTTGAATAGGCTCTGGTGCTTGCATTGTATTATTTGCTGCTGCCGTGCCTTTATTTCCCTTGGGACAGTTACATCTTTATCTCATAAAAGTGTTTTCTCTTTACAATAACCACTTCAGCCTCTGATCTTGAGGAAAAGCATCCTGCCCGAGAGGACTAAAGCACTTTCCCGTCTGGTTCGTCCCTCGTTGGAACAGTTGACGCCTTTTCTTCCAGGTTCAAAGTGCTCAAACCCTCGAATGTGTGGAAGCGAGTGACAGATAATCATATAATCATGTAGAATACTGGAGCAGATGGGTCTACCGAGTCCTCCCTTTCCTGTCCTAATGCTGGGCGCTCACCTGGGCCCCCTTGTGTTATAGCACTGGATATAATGTGCATGTCTATCGCCGTATTCAGAGTTCAGAGCATCCTGTGAGCAATTCCGTATAGTATACGTTGTTCTTTTATGCAGGTAAGAAAAAAAAACTGACTTTAGAGATGAGATAATTAGGTCAAATATAAATGAGAAAAAGAACACGATCAATATCTATTTGTAAAATCTATGTAAAGAACTTGTCAGCCCAAAAAAAATGCAATTTTAATTCAATGACATTTCTGCTGAATTTTAAGCTTCAACTCTTCTCGCCAATCGAAATAGATTGCCAACCTCCTGTGCTCAACTCAACTTAAATGCTCCAGCAAATCCCTCAATACGCCTGTCCTCCTACCTTTAAGAACATCTCCAGACTCTTCTCATCATTCTCTCACTTGAGGGTCTGAAACTTTCCTCTATGTTTTAATTAGATCCCACTTGGTGGAGGGAATAGGACTGCGTGGAGACGCCGGTCCCCAGCACACACGGAGGGGGAAACTGCATCTACTCGTCATATCTCACCTCAAGTGAAAGCAACCGACTGTAAACTGATGCAATCATCTGTATATCTTCAAGTCATTAAACCGTTTCCTTCAAGCTTTGGAGCCACGAGGACTTGCGTCGTCCATCAACCGTGCTGTATCCCCCATAATAATGTCTGACAAGTATTCCCAGGCAACAAAAAGTGAAGGTTTTTAATGAATGGCACATGCAGTAACAACCTCCACATGATTATGAAGTCACATTCACATGCAGGATTTATTACTTAGTGACAGTTTAATCCCTAAAGCACCGATGTTTAAAGGGACCCTTGTTTCAGCGGGCTTGTTTTCACTCATTCATAAATATATTAACACAGATTCTCAACCTGCAGGTTCAGAAATGTTCTTATAGCAGCGGCTCGGTGATGATAGATTCACTTAACATACACATTTATTATCACTTTTTGTTGAGTAATACTTTCTGAAGTTAAATGATTTACACCACATGGGTTTCTTCCCACATTTAATCATGTATAAATCCCTAAAAATAATCGTTCCTGTGCTTTTATGCGTGGGGGTTTTCAACACCGCAGGCACTGCTCGTTTTCAGAGAGTCGCACTTAGGAAAGGTTGAAAAACACCGGCTTACAGGATCAACATGTTCATTTCCTAGAAAGTCAACTGGAAAATCGGTATTTATTATGTCCTGTATATAGCTCAACGTCAGCATACCTAATGTCATCATCATTGTGATACTGAAGATTACTGTAAACCTGCTTTGAAGGTGGCTGACTTTATTTGTTGCAGATAACCGGGACTGTGAAGCACACAGCACAAGGGGTTGTCGTTGAGCCTGAGGTTAAAGGAATACTTCACACATAAAATGACCATTTTGTATATCAATTACTCAGCCTGTGTTACCTTGAATTCATGAGGAAAACAATGCCTCTCATGCCTCTACGACGAACGGAGAATCAACAAACAAGAGAAAAGTCTTGATGAACTGAAGTAAAGGGGGCCTAAGTAGTCCTTCAAATGATTTATGTGACTTAAAAAAATTATTTCAAACTTTGTCCCATATTTACGCAGCAGAAATAAAAAATAAATAAAACATGAGTCTATTTTCTGACATAAAGTTGAACAGTCTTCCACTTCTGACATATCTCATTGCCAGTTTGTTAGTTATGAGCTACTGATCCTTGAGCGTCTCCCCTGAGAACTAACCTCTTCAGATCGCGTTAGCACATTGCTGTTTACATAATGCAACATATCGACATTCAAGACAGGTTTATTATAAGCAAGCATCTTTAGCGCTCAAAATGTTGATCTAATCTATTGACTGGGGGAGACATTGATTTTTTTTTGCATTTCTATTAGAGTACTGACGGTTAAGTTTCACATTCAGCCTTCAAATTGTGCTGGAAACTTTCGTGAACTCTTCCTAATAATTATCATTCTGGTATAATTAATGCATGACCTGTGGCAGTTTCTGAATCATCATTCTTCATAAAGCAAGAGAAGCGAGCATCTTGAATGTCAAGGAGCTTAAATCCTTCTGTAGAGATACTCATATCCTCACTGAGGAGTTTTAAACACACCACACAGTTTGAATGTCACGCTGTTGACATTCCTCGAAACAACAGGAAGCTGCAAAGATTATTTTTAAGTGACAGTAGACTAAAATAAAAGCTCCCATTAACTCCTGTGTATTCGACAAGCACAAGTTTGCTGAACTGGAACAGCAGGCCCGCTGTGACATTTGTGCTACAGAAGCAGTTTGGCAGAGGACCCTACCTCCCACGAGATGACCAGTTCGTGCCTGCGGCCGTTCCCTCCGCTAACGTTCGACGGTGCCACTGACGGGACTGTGTGAAGCAGAAAGGTTAACAATGCATCACTGAACACACACTGCGAACACACTTCAGCATGCTTTTGACAGAAAGAAAATATGAAAATAAAGGAAAATAACTAACTTTTTCAGATGTGCTTTAAGGCTCAATCATCAATTCATGACCACATCGATTTGAGCTGAACTTGGGTTTTATTAATTGCTAAGTTTGTCATAGTGATGCACTTTGTGATACAGATCATGAATACAACAATACACTGTTTTAATGATGTCTTTAGAAACATCGCTGAAGTAAACAAACCTTTTACAGCATTAGAAAAACATCAAAACTCAAGCTATCGTTTGATGTTCGCGCCTGTATTCAAATACCTGTCGATCAGATACCTGTCGATCAGATACCTGTCGATCAGATACCTGTCGATCAGATACCTGTCGATCAGATACCTGTCGATCAAATACCTGTCGATCAAATACCTGTCGATCAAATACCTGTCGATCAAATTGAGAGTGAGGGTGGGGTTTCCGTGCCGCGTTTTGAATTTTTCAACTCTTTTTTTTTTCCATCTTTGAATCACGGATTATAACTTTAAGGATGAGTTACCGCAAACCGTGTGCAGATGCAGTAATTAGTCTGTTAATTACGCTGAAGCGATAGGACAGATTAAATAAGCCGCTTCCCAAATGACCACTGACCTTTGTAATTATTACGTTTTATAGACGGGAACGAGCAGTTAGTGAAGCGGCACGCCTGATGCCAGACCGTCTCAGTCAGTTGCTGCTCACCGTAAATAGTGTATTCTGCTGTGTCTTTGCCTCGGGGGCATTAAAGGACAGGCTGCTTCAGCGGAAACACCACGCTTGTTGAAAGTCATGTAAGCAGCTTATTTTCAACCCTTTTGCCCAATTAAAATGGAGTAAACTAACAATGTGAATCTAGCGTGGTCGTGAGGTGGCATGTGGGCGTAACTGTAGGCTCTGCACCTACAATACATCATCAGCACTCAGTATATTCTATACGTTTCTGGACTTATAGAATGTGACTAGAATGTAGTGCATATTGACGGCTTGGCGGATTTACCTGCTTCTTTCGTTCTAACGCCTCTGGACGGTGCACTGGGGTCCCCGGTCCCGATCGCATTGCTGGCCACCACCCTGAACTCGTACTCCACCCAGGGGTTGAGCTCCACAGCCATGGCTGACTCCATGTCCCCCGTCACTGGCTCTGGGTCTGCAGACAGGAGGGTTGCTGATGTGTTTATTTCAATCGGGACGAGGAACACACACACACACACTTTTGTTCACAGTATTTAAAGGGCGTGAGACACGCTGCCTTGAGTGCAAACACAAAGCTTTAAGGGTGTTTGAGAGATCCATGCTGAGTGAAGAGTGTAGCAGGACAATGGTGTTAAACACATCAACAGGTTTTTTTTTTAACATTCGAAGGTTCTGTGCTGTTACCTGACCTCAATCAACCAACTGAGCATCAACACAGGCAATGGGAAGAAGGCTGGCAGAGCCTCACTCTGCTGATGTCTGTGGGCTTTGGGCCTCCAGGCAGTCTTTAACTACAGAGGACTATATACGATTAAATGTGATGACTTTGTGTGATGACTTAAAGACCACGTCAACATGTCCAATTACTTTCTGTTCCCCCAAACTGGGGTTAATTGCTGCAATGTTCACATTTGAGTGTAAAAGCAGCGAGTCGACACTTTAACCCAAAGCCCTTGTTGTATTTTAAATCCAGTGTGCTCCAGTACAGAGCCAGAGAAGCAACAAAACCACGTCTCAGTTCCCTCCAGGTTCCCTGTGACTTGGCATATTGTTTCACCAGGTGGTGACGATACACAATTTACTTGAGACCCGGCATGATGATGTCTCAACAAGAGCTTACTCGCGGCTTTAGAGCACATCAGGAAGTGTAACTCACTACATAGAGGGAAGCGGATTTCAATCAATCCTCACAGTATCTACAGAGGACTTAGAGAGCGATGTAATTACAAATCGCATCCCGAGAGTGAGGGAAAAAACGTAGAGATTTATGAATGTGTTTTTGAAAAGAAATTACAAGCAGGTAACACGACTAATCAAGCTTCTTCAGCGCCGCCACAATCGAGCTTCGTCAATATTGATCCCGCAACAACAAACACGACGTATGGACTGAGAGCGTATCCGTGTCACAGGCGAACCAGAGGTCTCGCTGTGCTAACAAAGGCAACTTTCGGGGGAGGCCGAGGAGCTCGCGCTCTTATCATCGGAAGCAGCTCACAGATGAGACCGCTCTGTTCGAGCGGCGCCGCTCTTCAAACACGAGCTGATAACTCTGTTTGCGAGGAGTGGGAGCTTAAAAGCCCCGGTCCACCCCCCCCCCCCCCCCCCCTTTCAAGTTCAGCACTGACGATACATCACAGAGTCCTAATTGTGCTTTATCGAATTAAATGTGGTTGAACAGACATGATGTGAGAGGAGTCTATACAAAATGTGATTTATGTATCTGTGGGGATGAATCATTATGGCACCTTAAACTCTGCTATTATTATCACGCAGCACATTAAGACGGATTACACACAATGCTTAGCGAGCCTTCATCCTTTAAATGCTAAGTGATAGTAATTGATGGTTTTTCCTGTCAAGGTACAGGGGGAAAAAAGCAGCTAATTCAGTTTTTTAGGCAGTGGCAGTGCGTCTATGCTAAATGAACATGGATAGCTCTTCTAATTCAAGCCCAAAAGGTTAATTTCCCACTAACCGCTGATTTGACAGTGAAGCAAATTCAAAGCAATGACATTTGATGTGGGCCCAAATTGCTTTTTTCACAAAGCTCCTCTGAACAACAGCCAAGTTCAAACATAAAACGACAGCTTGGAAGAGAGCTGCATTTCAACTTCTTAAACAGGCTTCTGAGGAAAAATGGAAACTCTGTTGGATTTTAGATTGTTGTTGAAAAGCTCTGTGGCAAACACAAGTTTAAGACACTCACATGTGTTGTTCAGCAAGATAATCTTCAAATGAACGCCACTTATTGAAGCAATCGGAAGAAGTAAAAAGCTAACATTCGGCGATAAACAAACCACAGCACGGTCACGTGACTTCACATCATCATAACTTAGCGGAAGGCAGACTAGAGTTTGACAAGATGATGTTTTGTAGTCTCATTCAGCTAAAGTTAGCAACCTCCTTTTGTAAGACACGTAACAGCTTCAAAAATTCACGCCGAGGTTATTTACTGACACATTTTACATCGTAAAACAAAACATTAACATCTCTTACGCTTGTGTTAACCACAGACCCTATTTCACACATCTAACAAAAACCCCATTCATGAAAATAAAAACATTGACTTTGAGACGAGAGAACCCGAAGTGCAAAAATGCTGACTCGTTTCCGGGTTTAAAAGTCTGATTCTGTTAATATATAAAAGTACCTTTCCGCAAGAATGTGTAGTTATACCTCTCGACAACAGTAACCGTGCTCTTGTTGGGCTGATTCACCATCTCCGTACTTGACTTTAGGCAGGATTAAGGCCTTTGTATATGGCCCCACATTAACCTCACAGATCTAGAGGCTGCAATTTGCTCCTTATTGATTACCTGTTTTGACAGTTTGCCAGCCTAATGAAAATGGGCTGCGGGCCTGTAAATTATAGGTGCTGATGGGGCTGTGGTTGTCCAGGCCACGAGTCCAGGACAGGGTGGCCGTGGTATCCGTGATCTCCTCCACTATCACCACTCCAGGGGGTCCGGGAGGACCTGGTGGAAACAGAGTTAGGACACAGATAAACTACAGGTTGTAACGGCTGAACCACCACTGCTTCAGAAAAAAACAATCTCTGTTGCTGTTGTAAGATGGCCCATATTGTGATGTCTTAGTCACTGTGCATTGATGCCATTAGATACACTAATGGATGCTACCATGCAAGCATTAAGGAAGATGTGCAGCTGTGTGCATACAGTGACAACATCAATTCCCTGTTGTAATCGTTACACAAACAAACAGCAGATGTACTAAACTGAACCGGGCTGACACAGATCTGCTGCCGAGCATCTCCTGCTGACTAAGGGATATCCAAACATTCTCTTTTTTTGGGGGGGTTTTTCGGGGGAAGTTTACCAGTTCTGCTGGGCATGGCTGTGTGGTAGACCTTCCTGTGTTCTAATACAGCTGAACATATGTTTACCTCAGTCTTCAGAAGTAAATGTAATCTGCAGGAGCAGCAAACGTCGAAGGACTCTAGGGGGAACAGCTGTAAATGAAAAGCTGGCAGCTGGTGCGCTTAATGAAAACCAATGCACTGTGTCCCCAAAAAGTGCCCATTAGAAGGTGGCACTAGAAAGGTGCATTTGCATTTTGGGACATTAAGATGCATATTGTGTCACTGTAGGAACAGCACCTTCTTTATAGTGTGCCCAACACATGGCATATGTCCTCCCCTCAGAGCTTACTGTACAGGTAAATGGCAATCATTAAATCCCATACTAGAGATGGGGTATATGGTGGAAGTTAATGACACAATATATATATACATTTTGTGATGAGGATCTATTCAAATATTTGAAGAAATTACATAAAATGATGAATACAAGTTTTTCAGGAAAATCTAACGCAAAATAAACAAACAAAACTTCAAAATCATTAATTCCACAATATTAATGTGAATGATCACAGAACCCTTCTATATTCAATCATTAAGCAAAACAAAATGTCCTTTTATGTCATCTCAAATGAAACGATATGAGAAGTAACAGCCTTAAAACACGGCCAGGAGCTGCGTGGACAATAATCATTACATTATCAGCAACAAGCAGAAACAGCCACAGAATCTGATCACTCGACATTTCAGCCAATCTGTTTTACAACACATATTAAACCTGTCCATGCAGACAGACCGTCTGTCTGTCCGGCCAAACTCACAGTGGCCATAAAAGAATTAGTCAAGGGCAATAATGTGGAAATAGTCATTGTGCAACTGACCCTTCGCTAAAGCTGGTGTCACACTATTGCGTATCGTACTAGCGTATGCGGACGTATGAAAAGTATCACTCATACGCTGGTATACGGTGACATACGCTAGGGGTACGTTAGGCATAGGTTGTATACATTCCAAGCACGGTCGCATACGGTGGCATACGCTGGCATACGGCGAGGCAGAAAAGCTTTTTTAAGCATGCTTAAAAAAGTTGTGCGTGTGCGGACGTATGGTTTATACGCTAAGCATACGATCGGCATACGCTGAATACGCGAGAGTAACGTCAGAGGTACTCCACCTACTCATAGGTGGAGTACGCTGACCATTCGCTGTCCATACCTGGCATGAAGGTGTACCGTACAGCTAGCGTATTGAGAAAGTGTATATATAGGCTCCCATTTCAAGCTCTTCTTCAGTTCTTCGTGGACCTACAACGAGAGAGGATGGAGGTAGCTCTTCTCCAACACCAGTATGATCTGATCGATTTGGCAATTCACCACATCCAGGCATTATGGGAAATATGCTTATCGGCACTTTGTCACGTGATAGCGGTACACTGCGCATGCGCAGTTCGTCCCTGGTCATACGCTGCCGATACGCTGGTCTTACGCTGGCGATACGATACTCATGCGCTTCTCATAGGTTCAATACGGTAAGTATACGAAACATTCTGTATTTTCAAGGGTTTTTTGTGCGTATGAAAGTTTTTTGGGGGAATTTGCATACGCAACTCATACGTTTTTCTCATACGCAATAGTGTGACAGGGCCTTAAGCCTCGCCCTGCGCTGCTACTCCGTCGAGCAGTCAGAGCTACCGTGGAGCCCACACTGCCACTAACCGCACTCACTGAAGAAATGGTATCGGATTTCAGAGAGAAGCAGACAAAAGGGTCTACAATATACTTTAAAAAGATATATCCAGGATGTCAAACTGATTCAGAAAACAGGTAAATAAAAGACTGAAGCGTAAAAGTGAACCGCTACATCACCTGGCAATCGAGACAGAAGAAAATTAAATTAAGGAACAACACTTTCTTTACTTCACTGTTGCAATCAGTTACTGATTCAGTAGCTAGCATAGCATAAAAGTGCTGACGCTAGTTAATGGTGTGCTAACATACTCTGCTAATGTTTGCCCCACAGGTTTTATTGTAGAAACCGAATCCGCAAAACCAGCCTGAACATGAACACAATCTGAAACGATTGCATGAGAGTCTATGGAACACAGCCATATATTTGTCAGACCCTAGGCGGAGGTGGCAAATGCTGCGCTATGATTGGCCAGCCTGCGTTAGAGGGCGGGACTTAGTAAAGGGTCAGTTGTCTCCACCAGTAGTGCATTTCTAATGTCTGATTAAATTGACTTCCCAAAGCTTCTGCTTATAACAAATATGATTCCAAGATTCACACAAAACGTTATTTCGCAGTAGTGCCCGTCATCGTGTCCATTTCTACTGAACTAAACATGCCGAGAATAATTCTCTCTGAGAAACACATTTTGTTTCGGGGTAGTGGCTCAGTTCACAGGGGGGGAAAGTGAGTCACTGCCTCCACTAAAGAGTGCACGAGAGACGTCACAGTGTACAGTGATGACAAGCTCACCTCGAACGAGGAGATCGGCCTCCGCGAACACAGCGTCAGCACTGGTCTGGGCCCGGCACCCGTACCTCCCAGCATGCCTCAACAAAATGCTCCTAATCATCAGATCCACGGTTGAAGACTGCTGCAATTGGGAATGAAAAGGATAAAAAGAATAAAAGTTAGGTATTCGACAGGCCTAAATGCACTTGACACGAAGAGTGTGATTCCTTTACATCTTGTAGAGGCTCATGTGGTTTGAGAGATTCCTGTTTAATTCAGGTGCTTGCTTGCTGCTACATTCTTCAGCTACCCGTATTTCCTCTCTCTCTGTTGAAATGAGAAACGCCGGAGGCAAGTCTGGGAATAATTCAAGGTCCACAGGCAGCTGTTTAGCACGAAACCTGATTAAAATTACAAACCATGCATCAGCCAGGAATCTGTTGTGCCTGTAACGGATTGTCACTGCAAATGCTTTCCCTCCCGAGCATGGGTAGTGGCAGAGGACACATCAGGGCAGATGTGACTGTTGATAAAGGAATAGTGACATAAAGAAGACTCCCTACTCTCTCTTGCACATTTGTTTTCAACTTTATTTCGGTTACGAATGATTTTATTTCTGTATTATGGAGAGGGTGAATTAAACTAAATTAACCAAATGAAGCTTGATGAAACTTACTTGACATTGACTTCTTATGTTTTGAAAGGATGCTTCTGAAAGGGACGTTCAGCTTAGTTTAACACGTAATTGTCTGTGTACAAGAGACATTTAGCATAACAATGTTACCGTGTAGTAAGAGTTTTTTCTCTCAAGGAAAGGTCAAAATGACAAGGTTAACAATGTAACCGTGATGTTTTAGGGAAGGCAAAGGTTAAGTGCCTCTTTGTTTGCGTAGCTTTTGTTTTTCGCTGGAAGAATTTATACGACATCTTCCTCAGAGGACCCTTGACCGTGTCTCCCTCGACCTATTCTCGGTGACGAGAATCAAACCGACAGAAGCAATGGGTACAGCTCAGGGGGGGAGGGTGGTGAATGGATTTGCATCCATGTCTTTACAAAGCCATCATTTGATAAGGAAGATGACAAAGCAATAATGTACATTAACAGAAATATTGAACATATTGCAGTTTACATTTTTGTATAATTTTCTTATGTCATTATTCACGATTATTGCTTATTCAAAACTCATTATGGTCAGTCTCTATTTGTGTTTTCATTTTCACATAAAGATGCAAATCCTCAGGTGCAATCCAAAACAATGGACTAGAATTTGATGTACATGATTCAATGCAGCTCTTTAATGATAGTCTGACGGAACATATTCTTTTTGCACCGATAACAACAAAAAGTTCAAATGGGAACAACTAAATAATTTGGACTTCAATAGGTCAATGGGTTAACCAACAACCACCTGTCTACGCTTAGCAGGTAAACATGTATACAGACAGACAGACAGACAGACAGATAGAGAGACAGGTTGATAGAAAGAAAAATAGATAACCACAACCAATATGATGATTTTATTCTCCGTCTTCTGCTCTTACTCTGGCTCTTACTGTTTGGATGTTTTCAAAGTGCCCGCCGTCCTGTTGGAAGTTGATGGGCTTCTGGTTGAAGAACCACTGGAAGGCCACATCCAGCGACGTGTCATGTGCGGCCTTGCAGCTCAGCACCACGCTCTCCCCCACGGTCACTTCCACTCTGCTCGGGCTGAGCTCCACACGCATGGCCTCTGGAAGCACAAAGCTGCTACACTGTCACCTCAGGCTAACCAAAAGCTAGCGTCAAGCCGCTGCATTCCACTTTGACATCACTGCCGGGGCAATCACGAGAACCCGGACCCTAACTCGGGCAAAACCCCCCCCCCCCACACACTCACCTTTGTTTGGATAAATACCCTGCTGGGCTCTGATCTAGACTGTGTACAGTGCATCTATGAGACCAAGGCCTTTACGCTGTGTCCTTGTAATATGATTCTTGAAAGTGAGAGCCCCTGGTTCACGGTTGAGCAAGCACAATAAATTCCCTGGCACCCGAGCAAAGGTAAGGGGGGGGGGGGGGGAGAATTACATTGGGGACTGTTTACTGGTGGCAGACTTGTGCTAATTTGGCAGAAAATAAAAGGCCCCCGGGGCATCACTTACCTTTTACCCACAGTACGGCCGTCATCTCTGCCGAGCCCAGCTGATTCTCTGCCCGGCACACATAGTTCCCCTCATCTGCTCGGCTGGAGTTGACAATTCTCAGAGTATTGTTCCGTAACAACATAATCCTGTGAGACAGGACACAAAAATCAATACTGGTATGAGAAACAAATACACTTACGAACAGTTGCTCGACTAGTTTTTGAGCATGATGCTGCGTGTTTGCGCTTGCGTCGGGTTACAAGAATAGCAGCATTCACATGGGATGAGATAAAACGCTCAGATATTCTCAAAATAAGCATCCACTGGAGATTCCAGTGGAAAACCTTAAAATAAAACTGTGTTTTCAGTGAGCAAATTATTATCACTGAGTTGAAGGACAAAAAGCGACTGACGGTGCGTTGTTTGTGTTACGACAAAGCTCGGAGGACTGAGGGATGTGGAGTCAAGAACAGGGTTTGTATTTGTTGCGCAACCTTCAGCAAAAGGAGCATGAAAATAAACCCTTTTCCGTAAAGAGATCAATCAAGAATTAAAATGTGTTAATGAATGTGATTTGCAGATACCACTAAGTAGCCCTATCTCGAACAGGATTAAAAAAAAACAGATGTTATTAAAGATACAGATTAAGGTAATGAGGACACATTTTCTGTAAAAAGAAAAAACAAAAGTATTGATGATAAGAACAAAGGACCACAGTATTCCTCTGACTTTCAATTTAGATACAATGATGCACCATATCTGATCTTGTGCCGCCGAAAAGAGCACAATAGGCCGCCATCTGAGTAATTGCCGTATAATTTAAAATTCATTAAAAGACATATCGGAACATCACTTGTGAAGAGAACGCTACACAACATGAAATAAAATAGATTTTTTTTTGTTCCTCTGCATCAATATTTCCATAAATCTAAATAAAAACGCTGATGGATCCACCTGACAAACCCTAAATATTGCAGCATTCAATGAATCCCAAAACATAAGCTGTCAAACCGAGGCGTGCATATCACCGAGCTGTCCTCCTGGGAAACACAAGTGTAATAGAGAGGGGAGGGAAAAAAACAACAACAACAACACCACGCCTGCATTCATAAGTAGCCCCTTATCCAGCTGAAGGACAATAGCGATACAGGATCAACATGTCGCTCGGAGTTGTGAACAACAGCTGGAGCTTTAAGCGCTTGACATCAGATAGTATAGCGTGTATCAACACCGGAGCCAGGCGTGTGAGCAGATGGCTGCAGAGCAGGAATCATATGAAAGTGTCTCGTGCAATCCCCTTTTTATTCAAAAATCCAAATATTTACATCACATTTGATTTCAGCATTGCCTCACAGAGGCGGGGATGAATGTTTACAAAGTTATTGGTTTATTAGAAAGGTCCAAAATCAAGCTGATGTGTGTGTGTGTGTGTGTGTGAGGTATTGTCGTCTTATGATCTTATTTGTGTTGTTTGGCATTTGTATTTGCAACACTAAGCTCTTTCATCACGAGGCAAAGTGATTGAAATTCACGAGGGCTTGACAAAATCTTGCCACACATAAGACAATTGAGAGGCAATCTGATCTGCAGCCAGGAGACATTTTTCAAATTAGGGTGGAAATTTACAACTGACAAGGACGCCGAGGCAGAGAGGACAAGGTGGGAATATGCAAATAGATTCAACCTTCGGACACTTAAAGGAAACATTTAGAAGATCACGGCAAACCTATGTGGCATTTGAAAATGTGTCTTTTTGTAATTATAAAAGGGGTTTTCTGAGGTGAAGCCACTGCTACAGAATACTTATATACATATGAAATCAGAAATAGTCCTGTAGGCACAGTGGGACTCTTAGACAAAGAGTCTGTGGGCTTCAACTGAGTCTGCCACATACTTTCAAACTAATGGGATTAATACTTTCTGTTTAAGAGACAAAAGCCCTGAACATTAGCGGAAATCCATGTTAATTACAAACCTTCATTAAGTCAGCACAGCTGTCGATGCCAGATAAACGTGAAGCTGCTTCGATTCCTCGCCTGCTCTCCCAAGAATAGAACGTCTCTCCATCCTTTAACTCTTTGCTTTACTATAGGTGATGGCAGAAAATCCTTGCCAGGAGTCACCCTGGCCAAGACCGGCAAACTGTTTTGCTGTTTTTTCTTCTCCTGTTTAGATAGGAATCACCCTTTCACAAGGTTGGTCTCCGGTCGAGCAGTGACCCCTTAAACACTGCGTTACCCGGATCATTAACTCACTACACAGTAGTGACGTTAAGGTGCATCAAACATGCTTGTGTTTTATAAAAGCAGCTTAAGGGGAAGAAAAGTTGCTGAATGATGGAATTCTTTGGGATTATAAAACGTTGTCATATTACATATGACAACGCCAGCACTAGTAGTGATAGTCAATGATAAATTACTGCGAAGAGAAAATAAACTGCTTTTTCCAATATTGGGTTCTGCCCTCTTAAGACATGGCTTTATCTGAAGTCAGATAAAAACAATATCAAGGTTTTTCGGAGAGGTATGAATCTCCCCCCCGCGGTGTGGGCCAACATCACACACACACACACACACACACACACACACACACACACACACACACACACACACACACACACACACACACACACACACACACACACACACACACACACACACACATATAAAAAAATGGATTTGTGAGGGTTTGACAAATACCTCAAAGGCTTTATCAGATCCAGACAAGCCAGGGTCATTAATCACCATTTTAGGGCAACACACTTTCTAACTTCTCCCCATCCATCAGTTCCACTGCAGCCAGCTCTTTTATAGAGAAATAGACGTCCAAAATTAGCTCAGAGGACCATTTTTTTTCTTTTGAAACATGTGCGCCGACCTCTGAAAAGGGGGCGCGCGTTAAACCAATTCCTGAGAACTCCTGTTTCCATTCACCTGTTTAGAGGCTGTTCTGAAGGAGCAGCACACTGAGGATCTTATTATCAACTGGCTGCCCTTGCTGCGAGGCTGTTGAACAGACAGCTGAGTCTCAGCTGATAAACAAAGGTCCCGTTCTCTCGCTCCAAACTCGGGATGCTCAGCGGTGGCTGATAATTTCAGCGGCATCGCTCAGTTTGATTGATGGAGCCTCGCCTCTGCTCAGCCCCCCCCCCCCCTCCTCTAGGTGCAACGGAGGGATGTTTCTCATAAAAGATGATGCATCAAACTGCATGTGAATTCCAAATGCAATTGTGCCAGTCTAAATTGTCAGCATCCCCGAGAAGGAGGCGGGGTTGAGGACGAGCCTCCAGAGCGTTGCCAGTACCTAAAGGTGTTTTATTCTAGTAGTGACACTTCATTTCAGTCACAGTAATGAAAATGTGGTGTGCGACAACGAGGCACGTGCGCGCTTCCTGAAGGGCCTGCGCCGGAATGGCAACACTTGAAGTTCAGCCATGACAAACCCGCGATTAAAAAACAATATGAAGATATTGAGGGAGACAAACTTTTCATAACTTCATGCATATTTTACAGGGCAACTTTCTCTCATAATATTCTGTTCTCTAAAGTGTGCGGAGAAAAAACCCCCCAAAAAACCAAATCGGATCCTATTTATAACACAGAGCTCCAGCAAATCTTCAACCGCCTGCAAAGGAAATGGGCACGATCCATCCCAATGCTAGAAGCAGACACGAATCCTTCCTAAACGTCTGAAATAGTGACACTGCAGGCACTGAAACACGCCCCCCAACATATATAACAACTGTTTTGTGGATGCACAGTAAAGAGCTCAGGGCAGCTCATTACTTTTGGGATTTTTCACGAAATGATTTTGTCTTGAGTTTCACACATTTCTCTCACTTTTCAGTAGCAGTACAGAGGCCTGGGCGATATGACGATATACTGTGCAATTACAAAGACTATAGAGCACCATTTCTACTGAGGTATCTATCTATCTCTTTTAATATCTTTAGGCCAGTGCAGACAATGTTGCAAATCAATGACCAGGAAAGCTTTATGGCACCAATGTGATGAAGCGTGTCAGATATTAAATTATGAGATATTAAATCACAATTTCCATCTGGACAATTTGTTTCTGTAGTTTTCAATAAAAAAAAAAAAAAAAAGATCATAATAGCAGTGTGTTGCTATGAGCTCAGTATGTGTCTATATTACCATCTGGTGCTGAAAAGTGTGCTCTGTCTGTGGACCCAGGTGCAAACACCTGCGCTACTCAAGTGTCCTTGAGCAGAAACCTTGAATCCCTGTCAGCTTTGGGGCTCTGGAAAGCTTAATGGAGGATTTCCTTTCCATTTTTCATTATGTCATATAACAAAGCATACTAACTGGTATTCTTTCCTGCCCAGGGACTACGGATGTAACTTAGCTAATAGCTAACTCTGGTACAGCTAAGAAGCTGCGCATTTGTCCCCGTCAAATAAATATAAAAAGCATAAATAAATAAATCCCAACGTCTATTTGAGAGTGAAACAGGATGCATCTAGAGAGTTGCTGTACCTTCTGCTTTGCTGTATCCTTCGGTCTCCTCTCTTCCATGTTATCCGTGGTTTGGGCGATGCTCTGGGTTTGCACTCCAGCAAAACGTCTTTTCCAAGCGTGGCAATGACCCGTACGGGATTGTGGACAAAGACAGGAGGCGAGGCTGTGCAAGACAAGACGCACGGCATTTTAACGTTGGAAACAAGTGAGACAGACAATGATGCAGTCATATCATAGTAAAACACATTAATATCCTGACATATTCAGACCATATGTGATTTCTTATTTCCAAAGTTCCACTCTTGTTGAAACAAGCATGTAAAATGTCTTTAAAATCAGTTGAGATCATGTTAAAAGACATTATGAGCATTTTATTTGTAATGTAGGTACAAATATTGATCTATCTTTAGAACAAACGCTGAATCAAATGACTCCTGATAACAACAGGGCTTATTGTGAAGACGATTCACTTTTTTTCACAAATTCAGTTTAGTTCACAAATGAACTAAAACTAAAACAATGCTGCCTTGTCTGAAAACCTGTTTTCAGCACAGTGTCTACCATAAGCTAATCGTATGCTACCTGCTCAAGGGAAAAGGACACCAATGGGATCTTCGTGTTTCTGCTGAACGGCCAAATAACATCTGAACACGACTCGACGCGCTTCGGTTTGTGTGATTTTGTCCTTTTTGCCCCCTAGCGGTAAAACAAACCTTTTTAAAGTGGCTTTTTTCCTTAATTGTGTGGTTAATGCATTTACAAACGTAATACACGTCGTAACACGTCTTCAACTGTGACATTTCAAAGTCATTATTTGCTGGAGGGCTTAGACTGACACATCATGACTCAAAATGCTTGATCGAAATGCTAATTTGTTTAAAAGTAATAACTAGATTTTCTACGTGAAGTATAACAAAGCTTCTATATAAACATGCTTTTATATACTGCATAGCGCCCCATACTTAATTATGTGCTAATTCAGCATCCACAACAGTTCTATAAATACACATTGTGTTCTTCAGTCTAATTACTCAATACTTGTCATGTTAATGATGACATGCTCGGATGATTCGCACTGTTTTTATAAAAACAGTATTAACCCATATTTAACCAGGCTGCCTGAGTGAATAACAAATGTGTTTTCTTGAACAATCATGGCTCGCTCCAGAGAATGAATTAGGCACTAATGGTCTAAATAAGGCTTCAGGCCCCAAAGCAGACGTGGTACTGGTATACGGCTGTGTTGCACATCAAGGCCATCTACAGGCTGCAAGGCTTTGTCAGCTGTGATTATTCTAATCCTGAATGATGCTTTATAGGTGACATTATACACAATGACAATTCAATCCCATCTGTAGCTATAGGCTGACCCCTGTCCCTGCAACACTTGTGTCTTTGAGGGTGAGTAGTTGCCTGAGTGGCAGAGGTCCCTCTAGACACGGAAAGCAGCGGAAAACAGAGCAGTTGCTGTGTGTATTTGTTTTAATCAAAATAAGAGCAGGCCTGCAGCCTGGTGGCAGCCGTACCCTTATTGCTTCACTCGCCACCCTCCCAGAAGAGCCGGATCTGGGACAAGATCACAAGGGCGAGGGCAGCCACTGCACCCGTGCAGCCTCAAGTGATCGCTCATCTGCAGGCTGTTATTAGCCATGTAATCTGTCCTGATAGTGTTTGCTTGTGGACATCTCCACAGAGCACAGGTCACTGGGAAGACATGGCTGGGGGGTGTAGTTATGAAAGCATTCATCACCAGCTTCCAAACATCATCATTGTGACTGTGACTCTAAGGAAGGCAAAGAAACTTCCTCATCAGCTCACGAAAAGCGTATTAAATACTCGACTTTCTCACTCTTGCAGGCAACACGTTGCAGTCAAATTAACTAAAAAGTGGTCGTTCTTCACAGGTTTTAAACTGATGGGGCGTAGGGACAGAACATTCCATGGATCTTCCACAAAAACCTTTGTACATTTCCAATAAGATTTTCAAAATGCCACACATTCCCCCTCAAAAAAGGGCATGCCACACGGACGGTGAATCAAAGTGTCCCTCTGGGGATGGGTGCCACCAGATGTGTCCCAGTATAGAAAATGACAAGGAGAAAATAGTGCATCAACACAGAACAGTGGACGGCCATTCAGTGTGACTATTGTGCACTCAGCCTGAAGCCTTGTGTGTTAGTCTGAAGAGCACAGTTTCCTTTGCTTTTAGTGTCCCTAAATTCTCAAGTACATGTGACTCCTGTTTTGCTATTTAGAAAAAGGAAGACAAATATTCATTTGAAAAAATTAAAATATTTTACAATGTGAGTTATTGTTAATAAGGAATGGAGGAAGTACTACACTGAAAATATATGCTCTGTTACAAGCAAAGGTGAAAATATATAAGTATATTAATCAGAAAGTATTAAAAGTAAAAGTACAGCAGACAAATACCCCCCCCTTCTGACAAATAATATCATATTTGTATTTTATCATTACATTAATACATTAAAATTATTTTGAAAAAAAGCAGTAAATTGTAATATATGTAAAGCTGGAACCAGAAAATTATTTTTGCTTTAAAATGAATTCATACATGTTTCTAAAACGACACTATTACATGTTAAAAGCTGTAGAGCTAACTTTAGCAGAGTATTCATTAAGTAGCGTTAGCACTTCTATGCTACGCTAGCTACTGAAGGTATACTGAATGTGTACACATTCTGCTTTGCCATTTTAATAAACAGTGTTGTTATTTTAATTTGATTGTCTTCAGTCTCGATCACCAGGTGATGTGGTGGTTCACTTTCACACTGTGATCTGTAGCTTTAGCTTCTGTCTTTTATCTTTATAAACTGTTTTACATCAGTTTAACATCCTGGATATATCCTTCAATCGCATTTTGTAGACCCTTCTGTCTGCTTCTCCGGGAAATTACTTTAGTTTTTTTTTTACAATAATTTGATAACATATATGCAGGGAGTGCAGTTAGTGACAGTGTGGGCTCCATGGTAGCTCTGACAGCTTGGTGGAGGAGCAGAGGGGGGCGGGGCGTAGTGAAGGGTCAATAGACTAATCCTTTCAGCTGTACTTGTACATTTTCATATATTTTGAAAACTGTCGGATTAATGTAGTACCTCGAATCTGTACTTAAGTACAAAACTTGAATAAATGTACTTATTTGACATTACAATTGATTTTTAAACTACAATAGAAAACACTGACTAACAAATATCTGATGGAAGTCAAGCCCGAAACAAAGGTTTGTTTTTTTCTGTGTAATGAAGATTGTGATATAGGCTGTGCTTTGATGACGAAGGATAGAGCGGAGATAAGACCCTAATGGAGTCATTAAACTCCATCAAAGAAACCATTGATGTCTGTCTTTTAGTGTTTGCTCCCCATTAGTATAAATCTATACCTACAAGTCATTGCTTTTCGTTCTCCTCTGATATAACAAAGAACTGTTCCAGACCCTCAACTTGATGCAGGCAGACACCTCATGGAATATAACCATAAGGGTCCTTCTTTTATTCATGCCGTCCACTCCCTAGGTTAAATCAGGGACCATTGATTGGCAATCAGCACATCTCACAGTTCACTGTTCCCCACTTGCATTTCAATCTCCCTTACCTATCATCCACTACCTTATTCAGATGCCAATACTCAGTCTGCGATTCCAATGTTTGCAGAGAATCAAGAAATGAGTTTGCCCGAAAGTAAAGGCTGCCTCATGAAAATGACACAAACCTTTCTTTCAATGCTATGTTTTGTCTAATCTAAATTATAAACCACATGTATAATTACCTAAAATCTTGAGTTCGGCGTTAGAGTAGATGGCCCCGTACTTATTTCCTGCGACACACTGGTACATTCCTGAGTCCGCCTGCTGCACTCTGTGAATAGTCAGCTCTCCGTTCATTATTTCAACTCGGCCCTGTAACAAGAAGAATGCATCAACGGACATCATATCTATGTACATCATTAAGAATATATAGTGGATGTGTAGTTTCATAAGGATAATTTCATGGTACAATCAACAAAAGGAGAGGGCACAGTGTAGTATGGTAGGTACCTGGGATGTCAAGGGCAGACCATTAAGAAGCCAGTGATAGGTGGGCCGGGGCCTCCCCATGGCCTTGCACTCCCACTGGAGCTTCTCTCCACTATCCATCTGGGTGTCATTAATCATCCTGACCCACTGAGGGAGGGCTGGAAGATAGAAAAAAAGAATCTAGAATAAGTAATATATCCTTGAAACACACCTGTACGTAGAGGAGAAGAAACGGGCATGCACAAATACGCAGTCAACACACAATGTAAGAGGTTGTAGTTAAGAAAGTGGATGTTGTAATGCTTTTTTGTATCCCACTTTTAATTAACTTTTGTTCTTAACTTGGAATCCTTGAATCCACCCTAGACACACTGACTTTTATTTGTCCTGTACTTTTGCACTGCACTTAACAGAATTAATTCATAAATCACACAATGTATCCGGGAATAAGACGTCGTTTTTTCGGATCCTCTCTTCTGCTAACTGAAGGAAAATGCACAGGCTCACAAGCAGACATTAAATAAAGGAGGGGGACGGTTTATAATGGTGTTCAGTACTAAACCAACCTGTTCCAAGTACAGATGCTTGGTCAGTGCCCCTAAGAGTATGATACAGAGGGACCCTTTAGCTTCTGTATAAGAAGAACCGGGCTTTCAACTAACTCCAATGTAAACCGATCCCTATAATTATTAGACACTATAGCAACTGACGTAGTATAAAGAGCGTGCAAGTCCACGTAGTGCAGGTGAGAGTTGAGGTTGGATAGGTCAGGCAGACAAAGGACTTTCACCCAGGAGACTGGTGTCCATGTCCTGTGTAAAACCAAGGCAACATAGACTTATTTTACTATCATTTTGCAACGTAGCTGACGTTGGAACTAACGCTACATATGTAACAGACTTATCCAACGCAACAAACATACTCTTTTTAACCCAAACCACAACCTTTTCCTAGGCCTAACCAAGTACTCGTGTTGCCTAAACCTTAATTTAGTACTTGTGTTGCCAAAACCTAACCAAGTACTTGTGTTGCCTAAACCTAACCAAGTACTTGTGTTGCTTAAACCTAACCAAGTACTTGTGTTGTCTAAACCTAACCAAGTACTTGTGTTGTCTAAACCTAACCAAGTACTTGTGTTGTCTAAACCTAACCAAGTACTTGTGTTGCCTAAACCTAACCAAGTACTTGTGTTGTCTAAACCTAAGCAAGTACTTGTGTTGCTTAAACCTAACCAAGTACTTGTGTTGCGTAAACCTAACCAAGTACTTGTGTTGTCTGAACCTAACCAAATACTTGTGTTGAAAAAGACACAATGCATGTTACCAGCAGATACTGACATGCTGTCCCGGACACGTCCAAAACTGACTCTAGTGGGGCAGCTAGAGCGAGAGAACCATTCACTTTCTTTTGAATATTAACAGACAATGCAGGGGAGATTGTCACTGATGGGGTGTTGCATTGTTCTCACGTGTGGATCACATTCATGCTCTTTGTATCATGTTCATGAACATTTTCCTTTTTCCTCCTTCCACTGCATGGCTGGCCCGTGGTAAAGGCAAGCTAGGCACCTGCCATTCCTGGGAGCCCCTTAACCAAGGAGATTTTTTTCTCTTTTCTTTTTTCATCTGTGTGTAGCCTACTCGCTTGTGTCCACGGTTCTTCTCCAACTACACATCTGTCACAACTCAAGATCTGAGCACTGTACAGGCTGGATACATTTTCTTTTCATCTTGTAGTCTCTTTCTATCTGCTGGATCCTATACTACACATGGTTGTGCATTTTGCAGTTCCTGTACATTTACAAGTATATGAAATTAACAAGGACCTTTTGCTGGGGCTGGATCACTCTGTCAGTCTTATGTTGGGGGAGGGATGGTTAATTATTTAGCCACTAACTCAAGCCCTTTTTTCTTTTTATTTCAATCTCCTTTATATTGTACTTTTTGTTCTAATATGCTTTTACACCCAAATGACACATCAATGTATGCATATGGTGACATCAACTGAAATACTGAGCACTTAAAAAAAACAACTATTTGTGTAGACTGTATTTCTTGGGACAAGTTACACGATTTTTGATAAAGACGTGATACTATTTTAGGGTCAATGTGATAAATTCGTACAAAGTTCATTGCATCGTGGTGTACTTCTTGTACTGTGTGCAGAAGAAGAAGGAAACCCCGTCACCGAGCTGCTACAGTAACATGCCGAGCACGTCCTCTTGCTATTCTTTGCATATGGCACCTTGGGTAGAATACTTCTTTTTGTGTGTGTGGTTTGATTGAATGATTACGGTCAGGAAGGTCTCCCTCACAATGTGAGTTCAAACTTCCAGCTGACCTGTGTAAATTACATTTAGCGTGAGGCGGCTACAAATTAGCTCCCTATTCTCCTTGTGATGTCAACAGAATGGAGGTTGCCAAGAAGTGCAGGGCCTTGGAAATGTGTCCTACCAAGGCTGAGGCAGTCCATTATCTTGGTCCTGTGCACACGGCACAGACAGAGAGGAATGGAGGACACCCACCCTCAAAGATAAGTATATGATAATGGAGTGGTAATTCAAAGCGCTTACTAGTTGCTGGGAAACTAAACACTGTTCTTTAAGCGAGGTCTGCACTGAAACTGATATCTAATCCCTGGGCACACAAAGCTCCATGTTTTCTGTTGATAAGCCTGTATTTGGTAAAATGAATAATTATAGTGTATACCTGCATTAGATAAAAGATGTGAACATTACAATGTTAGTACAGACAAATAAATAAGGTTTGGTCCTAATCATAGGTATTCCCAATAACTGAGGATTCTATAATTCATTTGTTATCTAATATAAACAGATTTACTGAAATGTATGTTTTTGTAGTGATACAAATAATAAGAAACTCAGCACATTCATATAAAGCAGTGACCAAAGGCATGGATGTAACCACTAGAGTATTATAATACATCTTTGAAAAAAAGACAAAGAACAGCCGCAGCAGACTGTTAAAGCAACGAGCAGAGAAGCAGTTCAGGTCATTTTGAAACAGCTACAAAAATATCTTCTTTGAGAGACCCACAGTAAAAGAATCGGCTCATTCGTTGAGGTGATGCACACTTGTTCTTGGATTATCTGCCGTGGATGTATAATTCTGGACTGTTCAGAGAATGAGAATAAAGTAACTAGATCATATCATGAATAATACATGGGAACGGTGCAGAACGACCAAAAATAGCTCCCGAAAAAATAAAGCGTATTTGTTGTTCAGACTACAATGTTCACACGGATATTCCTGGAATGCAACACATCAACACTTGTGCTCTTATCTAATGTCTGATGGCTGACCAAAAGTAAAAGATGAACGAATGAACAGCGAGTGAGAGCATGCCTAGACTCACTGTAGACCTGCAGGTGTCCTTTGAAAGCAGTGCCTCCTCTTGGATTCTCAGCTTTGCATTCGTAGGTTCCCGAGTCCTCCAGTTGAATGTTGGGAATTTCCAGTACAGCCTGGGACTTCCGAAGTCTTGCTTTTTTGGGGATGTTGCCATTGATCTTCCTCCATGTGATTGTTGGCACTGGACTGCGAGGAGAGAAGAGTGGGATTATATTCTCAACAGGACAGTGTAACATAAGAACATAAGAACTGGTTATGTATATATTACATCGTAAGTATAATAATAATAATAATTTAAATTACTATTTATTTTCATGTACTTTCACCTTGATACAAATGATAAAAGATAGCCTTGATAGATTCTCTACCTAGAACATTTAATTCACACCTTTTACAGATTTGAGTGAACAGGTTCAATTTGTGATTAATCATCCATTAATTTATTCATTAATCAAGTTAAGTCACCTGAGTTTTGGACATTAGTAAATTAAAGACATTAATATTGGCTTTTGGACATTGTTATGGGTATTTTCAAACTTTTTTCCTGACTACATGAGTAATTAAACCAATAACCATCAGGTTATTCAATAATAATAATTGTTATTTGTTTATTTGCCCAACAAGGGATATTTTAAAATGATAACGTCTAACTGTAACAAACATCGGTGATGTCCTGCAGCCTCCAGAAGGTACTTAACTTGTGATTATGTATTGACACACCACGATGAGTATTTAATGTTGGTTCTGCTCCACATGTAAACTACTGACCTTCTGACCACTCGTGACAACTTTACTGTCCCCAACGACCCGCACATTAGAGGGGACAGGACTCAACTTAGGCTATGAACAGCCAAAACAAGATTTTTTATGATTAGTGTTGAAGCGATGTCATCCATCCCTGTTTATTCACGGCTTGCCCTATAGATCCATGTGATAGATGACTTGCGTATGCAGAGAGAGAGACCATGCGCTCAGTATCAGCAGCGCTCGTGTATGACAACGAGATTTGACAGGTGTCTGAAAGATGGAAATGTGACACCATACAAACCTCCAGTGAACCCATCAATCATTTAATCGAGATGAAAATGTTACATCCCTGAGCTTTTTTATCCGCTCTAAATTCACAAGGACATTGAAGTGCTCTTGGCTGCGATGGACTCAAATTAGGATTCCGAGCGTGTTCTGTGTTGAACAAAGCATTTCTTCTCAAAGAGTGTCTTTCATTTTGGACAGGAGTTTTGTGTCACGTTTTTCTTTCTTTCTTTAAGACTATTGGTTTCAACATTTTCTTTCGCTTTGTATTGTTGAATAGCTAACTCATTACCTTACAGCATGCATTGAGGCTTCGTCACATCCCCGAGGCTGTGAAGCGACACACTGAATTATAGTCAGTGGACGTCAGTTATTGGAGCCCCACGTCTCTGCACGTGAATTTGGGCACAAAGTTCGATCGCTAAAAAAAGTGTCTCGATGCAAAGTTTGAGAAACGAAGCATGGCAGTTACTTAATGCAACATTTAGGATGATGTATGACATTCATAGACAGTCACAGCCATTTCTATTTATGTAACAAGCATTCCAGTTAATCCCTTACAAAGTATAATCCCCCCGTCTTAATTAGTCATACAACAATCTAGTCAAATAGTGTAGAAAAATAAGTGGCTGTCATCACTAGTAACTCCCCTTCTGTAGACAGACAGAGTTGTTCTGATACCAGTACCAGAAATGCCTCCGATACAGAATAAAATGCTGGTTTCTGGTATCGGTGAGGATGCAAATCCAATCCAATATCATGTTATCATTTCATACGTCAGCTCATGTACGCTACACAGGAACAACACGTCTGTCACTGCACGTGTACATCCTAGTACTACACACCTGTGGCCAAACACTTGAGCAACCTTTTTTTCCCGGGAAAAGGCTACATGGTGAACGACAACACTGTGTTGAAATCGGCATTAGGAGAGCTAGTTAATGTTAGCCGTTAGCAGCCGGTGGGATGGCTAAATAACAGAGCTAACTGCTAACGTTTACTGAGGTTGCATTGAGTTACATGATGCATTCAAGCGCTTATCAGTACAAATGAGTATTGGGGCGTAAATTACAACAGTAAAATGTGTTCAAATGCAGTGGCGGCTGGTCCATAGAGGGCGCTAGGGCGCCGCCCCCCCTAGAGCTACAAAAAATAAAAATATAAATAAAAATAAAATTTAAAATAAAAATAAACTATACAAATTGTCAATATTTGTGTTTTTGAAACATGGAATCACCCAGTAATATGTGTAAAATATGATATCTGCGGTAAATATATGCTTTTCCTGCTTGTCCTCTCTGCCTGTCTGCTCTTCCTCTCTGTGTGTGCATGTCTCAGCTGGCTGGGGCGCTGGAAAAACTGCCCCAAAGAGGCGGGTCTATAAAGCAGTTTAGCCAATGCTGAGTAAAGATATAAATGAGTGACATACAATTCAGCCAATCAGCGTCCTCAAATAGATTCAGCTTGGGGCAGTTTTTTTTCCTGCCCCAAGCTGCGCGTTCTCGTCAGGAGAAGTCTCTACAGGAGAGCGCCAGCGCGAGCACTACTCCTCCAAGACCCGTTTGAGAGGAGAACTGAGAGGAGAAACTACTGAAAGAGCTGATCCCAGATCAGCCTGACCTCACAATCAGACAGCAGACTAGCAGGAAAGAGAAGCAGTACATGAAGCTTCTCTAGTAGCTGTACACCAGACAGGTTTGACTAGCTGGATGATGTCATAATAATAACTTATTTATCTTTTTAAAACAACGGGGACAGAACCAGCATGGACAGTTAGGGAGTGAGGGACATGAAGCACCTGTCTGAGAAATGGATATATAGTTATATATATATATATATATTATTATATATATATATATATATATATATATATATATATATATATATATGTGTGTGTGTGTGTGTGTGTGTGTGTGTTTTATATTATAGTGAATATTATTATATGACATATATATTATTATATTATACAGAATATTATATGATATATATATTATTATATTATACAGAATATTATATGATATATATATATATTATTATATTATACAGAATATTATTATATGTTATATATATTATATTATACTGAATTCCCTGTGAGGGTGACATTAATAAGATGTCCTGACGTGTTTGTGAAAGTGTTATTTACTGCTTTTTTTCGTGTTGGAATAAATGTTAAATATTTAACTGCAAAGTAGTAATGCGCGTTTGATACCTTAATTTGTTTGCATTAAATCATTCTGGGATGTTTGCTGAAATTGATTGGATGTGGCACAGCCCTACCAAGAACATTTTCCACCAGCCGCCACTGTTCAAATGTATTCTTGTAAAATTGTGTTTCTTGCATGAAACTTGAATGGATACAGTTGTTTGAAGAGTTATATGTTACTATAGCAACACATGATATATATTAGAGAGAAAATGATGACCTGTTTAACGTCCTGTTTTTTTGTTGAAAATTATATTTGTATGAAATGTGTAAGAAAAACGCACAGGTATTGGATCGTCACTTGGTATCGACCGATGTGGTGTATCAACACCACATATCCTCCCAAATGCAGTGTGGTTACCAGGGGCAACATCTGGGGCCTCAGGTAAAATCAAATATCTGTGGTCTAACGAGGGTCCATTTGTTAGGACTTGGCATTTTTATTTCAATGCCCCTGTGGGGTGTAAGAACCACATATGCCATCAACAGATTGAATCAGTACTCATGCATATGTTTTGGAGCCCTTCCTTATATGTTATTGATGGAGGATTTTGCAAGAGACCTTTGCTCCAAATAAACTCTCGACCAGCCGCAGAACAGAGCAAATCTATAGAGACCTCGAGGGGCTGGAACATGAGGGTGTATCTTCCCGAGTCTGTGGCAGGGTTTCTGTTCGGAGGCTGAATAATGAGCACCGGGCCAGTACGTGTCCACAGTCACTAAGTTTAGAAACCAGAACCTCTGCCTGTCAGCGTCTTCTGTACCAAACTGCTGGCACTGACTCCTGAACTCAGAAGCTGAGGACATGCACATTTTATCAGAGAGTGTACACACTGAGTATTTCATACCCTAACAACGTGCTACACACGTTTATGTAAGGTGTTTTCAATTTAGGAGTGTGCCCATAGGCACGCTGTTAATTAGCATTCCACACAATTGCTGTGCCCTCATCTTGTTCTATAATAAAGGGTGAAAATTAAATCTAATACCAAAATATGGAGGGGAATTGGTTTGCGTCAGATCATTACAATCTGGATGTTATTCCAGCATTTAGCTCATTTGCTAAGCTCTCAATGTTTCAGTGCCTCTGGGGAATTCTACACTGCTTTATAAGGAGAATCTAAAGCCACATTTCACCTGTATTATAAGAGCTAAAACTGTCTCTGAAAAACATTAACCATCGTACCAGGAGTATGAAATGTGTTGTCATTAAGAGACACTTTATGTTACTGCTGACGATGTGGTCCTTGTGGTGCAGCATTGCTCAAAGAGTAACGTAACTGCGAGTGTTTCAAGAGTTTGATTCCCTCTGGGGTCACTGAAGCTAAAAGTATATCCACTCCTCTCAGGCAATTTGGATGAAAGCCTCCACCGCATATTGTATTTTAAGTGGAAATGAGTGGGAGAATGTGTAACCCATCAAATGTACAAGGTCTTTTGAACTACATACTCCAATATCCCCTGGAATGAAAGCAGCTAAAAGCACTGCACTTCCCAGAGTGCCTTGTAAATCCGACTGTGAATATCCAAAAGTTTTAAATTGAATTAGTGGTGAAAATCTATAGGTAACACATCATCATCCATCACATGAATGTTCTCTTTTTGTCTTTAAATTATTTGAGATTAGAATGTATATTGCTATTATTTCATCCTTTGTTTTGTTATGTATCATGTCAGTTGCTGTACATCAGCTTGTTTACTGAGCCTTTTCTAGGGTTGTTTTCTGTTATTATCATTGTCGTACCGCCCGTAAAGTCACTGCTGTTTTGTTTTATGAACAAATAGAAAAATTATTAAAATGGCGAAAATCATTCATTGCGGTTATCCTGATAATCTTTTATATAAGAAATCGGGCTGAACAATAACTGTTTTGCATCAGCAGGCAATAAAAAAAAAAATCAAACCAACATGCAAATGAGAACACCACATATTATTTCAATTAACGAAGACATAAAAGATGTGTTCCCCCAAATAGGAGAGTGCAAATGAAGCTCCTATTTCAAACAAGGGTTATCGTTCTACAGTGAATCCACTTTCACACACACACACACACACAAGTCACAAACTATTGGACTATTTCCTCGGTATGATCTCACTGTTCTCTTTGCCCTTGACTGTGGCCTACAAAGTAGTGTCACTGGTAAATATCACAACAGACAATCATATCAAGGAGCTCTGGCATTCACACACAAAGAGCTGCTCTGCCCCGTCTCAGCTAGTGGTGCCATCATCAATATTGGAGAACAACAGGAGAACAAAAGCCATTTCAACTTCATTTTCGGCACTATATAAAGACTGGCATTTCTTAATAGGGAGGCATTGATAAATCATTCATCTCCACAGTATGTAAAAGGGTAAGTCATCACTATCACTGTCTGACTGAAAGCCATCATGCACAAATTGTTTCATTGATGGAAGCACAGAGCGAGGACTGTTCTGCGAGCATCCCCCAGAAACCCCTGCTCAGCTTGATGGGAAATACTAAGAGGTGTGAGATTAAAATGCAGTGTCTATATATTTAGGAAAGGACTAACCATAATGTGGATAACTGATTGAAATCAAAGAAAACAATTATGAGGTTCTTAGTCATCTGCAGATTAGAGACAGTTTGCACTGAAGATAGGAATCAGCAATGAATAATTATAAACAAAATGGAGCAGGGGTGATAGAAGATCATGTTGTACAGTGAAAATGATCCCTTGTAATGTCAAACACCACTTCAACCTTGCTTTGGAGAATACACACACACACACACACACACACACACACACACACACACACACACACACATATACATACATACATATATACACTATATACATACATATATATACATACATACATATATACACATATATACTGTATACATACATATATATACATACATACATGCATACATACATACATACATACATACATACATACATATATACACATATATATATATATACAATGTTGTTATTCATTTTTTTTAATATATCTTTTTTCATGCAATGGTTGTGTATACCATGGAGCCTGCACGCTAACTTTAGTAACTGTGGTAAGTGGTTTGGATTGAAGTCTCTGAGGACAAAAGTGTGTTTTCCCTCCTGGCAGAGAACTATTACCAATTTCATCTTACCATAGACGTAACCTTGCCTTCCTACATTCATAACAGACCCTGAAAGCACCCAGGAAACACAGATACATTTGGGCTCTCAATTATGAGAACACATGTGTCCCTTGGGCGGAATTCCCTATTCAGTCCCCCCCCCCCCCCCCCCCCCCCCACCTCTGCACTAACATGCCATCTAACAGCAGAGCTGCGGTGCTGCACTTTCTCTCTACACTCACTTAACATCCCGCCTGAAGACAAGATACGCCTGGTCCCCTTTCAGATAATGGAATAATGCAATTTAAAGAAGAGGGAGAAACACAAGGAGCGTTATCAAAAGGATCGCTCAGCAACAGAGCATTATACTTTTCATGATGATTAATATGATGCTGCAGCAATAAACAACATACCTATATTTGTGCAATATGTTCTTTCTTTACTTACTTCCCCAGAGCAAAGCACTCCAGCCTGACAGTGACTCCTCTGGCAGCCAGAACGGATGTAGGGAAATGCACTTCAATTTTGGGCTCATATTCACCCATGACACCTGGAAAAGGTTAGGAAAGAGGAATTGCAGACATTAGAACCAAGCATATTGAAACTGCTACTTACCCCCCCCTCCCCCCCACCCCCACCCTCCCTCCCTCCCTCCTTTTTCCCCATCATCATCTTTGTCTTTTCTTGCAGGGTGCTACACAGAGACTGGGCGTAGTGATTTGCCCCGGTATCTGTTTGTATGATAAGAAACTATTGAAGAAAATAAAATCTACATTTCTTGAGGAGTCACCTTCAAAGGATACAGAGGTGTATTGAATCACGCAGTGTGCAAGTGCACATTATGCGCACCATCTGGCACATCCACCTTTGCTTTAAACACTGTTTATTAATAGGGCTAGTGATACTGATGTAGCCCAAATACAGAGCAACTGAATAATCATATGTTTTCACCGTACCAAAACAGATTTTTAAATCTTTGTTATGTAGTCAAAGTCAATTCAGCCATGATTCTGCATAGGCAGCATATGGCCATCTACGCGGTGTCACAAAAACAAACCATTAAGATGATGTACTAACGCGTACTCTCCAGTGACAACAGGGTTGAAGTAGTGCATTGTCTCCAAGAATTAGTAAGCCACTCTACAAACACACTGTGAAGGACACAAGTGATAACGTGTTATCGGTCTCGCTAAGTGCCGCTGTGACTAACGCCCCGGCTCCAAGTCACAGCCGGAGGACGTGTTTTTCTTTGTTTGTTCATCTGTACGTCCAGGCGGCCATTTATAAGCATTTACATCCAACGCTGTGTCAGATCGGCATCGAGCTCATTTGGAGTAACAAAGGAAAACACCTTCATCTGGGGTGTAATTACGATTATCGGTCTTATTAAATGGGAGTTTGCCGACATGAATATTGCATGAGCATTTTACTCTTTACAAAAGACTGTTGACTGTACACACAATCATTGCACGTGAGCGCCGCTGATGAACTGACGCGCCGCTAACCCCCCGGCACCTTTCTGAATACCCAGCAAAACACAGCGGACCACATCCAGTGCTCGGCCACGTGATCAGCAAGACAAATGGCCGGCGTGACATTTGAGAAACCATAATTACACCTCCTACATGTACCTGACACTTTTTATGTGATAAAATGAATGCAGCAGAGAAGGAGTGGGGTTATTGAATTGTGGCCCACTATGCATGGTTAAAGGAGTTTTATGTTATTTGTTCCAAAGAACTTTTCAATTTCAATCTCATTCTCAACATTTATAGCTCCAAAGCAGCCCTTCGCATTTAATGAATTTGCAATATTTCATGGGCTCAATCCACAGTATATCGAATAGCGTATTCAGTCTCAGCGGCTGGACCTGATGGAATTGAAAGAAATAATGTCTTGGTGTGCTAAAACATTAACAGCCCTCATTTGAAGTGTGGCTTTATATTTTATGCTCCGGTTTTATTTATTAATCACATAAAAACTACATTTTTTCCTGTTGTGCTTTGTTCTTCTGCAAACCAATTCCAAACTAAAAAGCCTATCTTGAAACTTACTGGGACTGCAAGCTGATAGCATTGAAAAAGAAAGTGTTTTATTTGCTCTCTGATCCAGCGATACACCGGTGTTTTCTCTGTTTGAGAAACTTAGTTAATAGAACACATACACATACAGTACATAACTTGGTAAATAGCTTTTGTAGGTTTTTGTCTTATTAAAAATGTAGAAAAAAAATCAAATCCTCATGCATTAGTGAAATGGTAATAGTCTACTACGGTAACAACTCCCTCTTGGTCCAGCCTATTCCTGGATAGTCTGCCTAATTGTAATTGGATTGCCTCAGCCCTACTGCTGAGCTCATTGAGGAAGTTGCCCTACAGGCACTGATCCTCCATCTGCACCGCGATAGCAATGCGGCCATGCTTTACACGAGGAACATGATTAACAATACACAAAGTGTTGTAATATAGCAGACAAACTGTGATAATGTGACGGTAAATATTGATTCATGTTGATCAGATTTATTAAAGACGTTTCCTCTTGAGGTTAAGGTAGAAAGTAGGCTAAATGTCCTGGCTTCATGTTCTCAATGAACACAATACATTCAAAATAAAAATGTTTGGTGTAGTACAGAAAACATGCCCATATGGAGATGAGATGTGCCTGCAAAACATTATGTCACACTGATATCACTGTTGGTGTGGAGAGAGAACATTTCTTATGACATTAATAACATGAGTACTGCAGTCTAACTGGACCCAATGCTGAATAAGACATTTTTAGGCTTTCATGAAAACACACTGTGAAAGGGTCAAAGGTAGGTACAAAACACGGAGAACTCTCAGACCGGACAACGCCCTAAAGCATACCCTGCTTTATGGTCTATTTGACTCTAAATGGACCATCATTTACTAAATGAACATCATGCTGTATTGAAGAAGACTTGAAACTAGAGATTGAGACCATAAACTCATGTTTACAATGTTTACTGAGGGAATAAATCAAGTGAGAAGTAGAGTCATTTTCTCATAGACTTCTATACAATCTGACTTCTTTTTACAACCAGCAGAGTCGCCCCCTGGTGGCCATTAGAAGAAATTCAAGTTTAAGACACTTCCACATTGGCTTCACTTTTCAGACCCGGAGGTTGAGGCCAGCTTCTTAGCAGTTGAATTAATATATAACAAACAAAATAAATTAATAATGAGAAATAGTGATAGTTTTACTAAGATCTGGCATTTACAAACTACCTTATACAAAAGTGAGCCACATGCAAACATTAAGTAAACGTGGTGGGTTACTCCTGCACGATGTACGATGTAAAACCTCTCATCATGGACGACAAAAGATGTCCAAGACTACAAAATGACATAATAGACTTTTTTAAATGTCTGTTTTTTTATTAACAGCAATTTCATTTTCCTGTAGAAGTCCTCATTAATAAACAAACACTCTTGTGTTCTGATTCAGAGCCGTTTCAAAGTCCCTGCTATCCACAGTGATATTATGCGCTTGCTCATATTTACACCAAGCAGATAAATCAAAGGGAGAGTGTTTCTGAGATGAACTGTATATCTGTTTAAAAACAGTGCATTAGTGGAGAGTTCAGTGCTCAGCCCCGCTCTGCTCTGCTCAAGGTGGATTGCGAATTGACGATCAATGGCTTCCAGCGGGGCATAATGGAGCCCAGATGCTTGTTTTGATTAAGAGAGTCTGTGTCAGAGCTGACGGTGGTGAGCCGCAGATCCAGATCCAGCTTCAACTGTCTACTGTGTAATAATCTCTCACTTTTTACTGAGGCACAGATTGCAGCGCCTGATTGGTCGGACTCCAACGACTGAGGGGTGCACACGGCACGGGGACATTAGGGTGTCTGCTGGGAGTTGTGCCAATGCAATTTTCGGCATTTCAGAACCCCAAATTCACAATATAGAAGAAATCATGCGATTTGCAGGGGCGAGAGATGCCAGGGCTTTTCTTTGGCATAATGCACCTACAGCTGTGGGGATTCGATTTGGACGTGCTGTGTTGCAGGTGAGAGGGCTGTCCTTCAGACCTGGTATCGCAGCCACATTATGGATGGACATCGCATTATGGATGCTCCTCTTCCATCACTCCTCCTTACAAAAAACGAACCAGAAAAAAACAGCCATGAGCCACATTAAAGAGCTGACAGCAGACTGACCGCGTGCCCCTCTGACTCTATTTTGCATCTCAGTTAATGAGAGACACAAACCAATTTAGCATGGTTATGTGCTAAGTATTATGTATGTCCCCGCGGGCCATTTCATACAAGGTTATGCAAATACAGCGTAGGGATCTTGCTGGAAGGGGTGTGTTTCTTAAGAGGCCGATTCGTGTTGCAACATTTGGAACAAACCTGGTTTCCGAGGCAGAGAGGGCCTTTCACAGCTTCACTGGGGATGTGCTCTCAGTGGCTCTTTGAAAACCTTGACAATGACGGGCACCTGTGTGAAGTGATGGACGTCTCCCTGTGTAGTCGGGCGTAAAAAAAGCCTGTAGGTTGAAATCCACACCTGAATCCAGCAAACAGCTCGGCGGCACGGCTCCTGAGAGGCTAGTATAAAAGAGCCGAATCCCATCCACAGCAAGGGCCATTGATTCAGTTAATTTTATGCTGGAAAATGATTTCCCTGACGGCCAGTTTCACCAAAGCACATTGTGAGCGAAGAAGGCTCCCAACACTAATGTTAAAGCATTGCTCACTATCTATTTACAGTGTGTGTATGGAATTCCTGACGCCCTCCGCTAACTCGAGGGCTCAGCGGAAAGCAGGAGGACCGAGCCACTTTTATTAACCAAGCTCATCTGAACAATTTCTTCTTTCATCCAAATGATGATACAATAAAATGCACCAGCAGAGAATAAAATATGCTTTTAGATTTTCATCTGTGCTAAACAAGTTCAGGCGGAGGAAGCGCTGTAATAGATGTAAAAAAAAAAAATGTTACACTTAAAAATGAACAGAGGGAGGACTGGGATATTTTCTGTGTGGTTTATCCAATGAACTCCATTAGATTTGTCTGCCTGGGGCACTTATACAAATCAGGGACTGTTGTGTGTGAGAGGTGCTATGAATGCTGAGAGCCTCACCGTCGGTTTTCAGCGTGAGTGGCGTCGGAGGGCTCAGGACCCTCGCGTTCGTCACCGTGTTCTTCACCAGACAGATGTAGCTTCCTATGTCAGAGGGCTGCACCTTGGAGATGTACAGGTTGCCTGTGTCCTGGGAGATGAAGCGACGACTGTCCTCGGCCACGAATGAGGGGAACTCGTTGAACACCCAGCTGTAGATGATCTCTGTAGAAGCGCGTGGCACAGAACATACCGATTAGAAACATGCGGAACCTCTCTTTGTGTTCGTTTTGACTTGGTCTTTATGTTTGTAATGGTGATAGTAGATATTAGAGAGCATAGTATAGCTCTAGTTCTCCCGAGAAATCTCTGAAAGCCTTATTTATACACTAAAAATAACAAAGAACTGCGTCTTTCTTTCACACCGAGCCTCAGTCTCTTATTTGAAGCTATCAATAGTCTAAATAGTCAACCCTTGCAGAGTAATAGTGGGTGTGAATACACTCTGGAGCATACGTTTTTCTGAAACATGAAATACTTATTTATGAGGCAATTTTGCTATTGCGTTAGATATAACTTCAAGTTATACATACACTATGCCTTATTATTACATGGCTTTGTTAAATACTCGATGCTGATTGATCGACGGCGTTCTACGCTCATTTCTTTATCGCAGACCGCTGCTGTGAATAACAGACGTAGTTACTAAGGACGTTGTTGCCGTTCTAATTGGACAATTTGCTCTTCACAGAAGCAATAAGATCATTTGTAAACCAATAAAATCAGTTTTAAATCAATAAAAGCATTCATTAAATCCGTATTTGGTGACAAATTATTCATCTGTTTAGTAAATGGCCGTGTAATAAGCGGGATAATGTACAGCCAGTGGGTTGTTATTGTGGAATGAACCCCTTCAGGGTGATTCCAGACCCTGGAATTCGCGTCCTGCCCGCCCTGTTGGGGTTCATTCCTCGGTAACGACCGGCTCGCTGTACATCCCTTACTAACTAGTAATTAAAGCGCGCACTTGGGACCGTCATAAAAGCGTGCACTGGTGCTTATGTAACGCCACTGTGCAGAATACTATATGTATTCAACTTTGACTGATTTGAGTTTGTGGCAAATCATGCAAATAATTACCGAAGCACCCCAAAGGATCTTCTGGTCTCACTGCAGCCGAGAGCAATGATCCGACGTGTTGACTATTGCTCTGCTCTGAACTACAGCTAGGGTTTGTCACTTACAGTCTAGTAGAACACTGTACGTACAGGTTCAACTGAGGAACAACAAACTCCAAGGCAGTTATTAACCGGCGATAATTTACCATTGATGATGCCACCACTGTTAATCACAGCTCAAAACTAATGAATAATAATCCAAAGACGTAATGAGTGTGGGATTTGTACGATAACAAAGGATCGGGTGCTCGTCAGCATAAAATGACTATGTCTATATGAAGTCTAGAAAAGGCCCCTTAAGGTGAACAAAATAATTACACATGAGGGCATTAACGAGCCGGCTATTAGCAGCGAGGTTATTGTACTTAATTGGTGATACAATCAGAAAGGTACAACTAGAGAACGATAGGCTGTGTGTGTAACTATTATATAATCTGACCAACAAAAGATGAGAAAGGACCTTTTCTGACTTTACAGCTAATGATCTTTGACGGATTATTAAGGTCTCTGCATCGAAGTTGAATGGTTTGTATTTTCCTCATGAATAACAGTGTGTGGTGGTGTGGAATATCAACTCCTGATCTCTGGTAGCCTTGGCGGCACAGCTGTGCTTCTGTATTTAGTATTCCTTACTGTGCATGCTGATACACAAATTAAGTTGGTCAAAAAGGAAAAAAATATGGAGCTGCTGAGAAGGAAACATATTTTTTTTTGGGGGGGGGGGTTCAGGAAAAAAGAGGTCATCAATAGTCGGCAAAGTGACCCTGATACAATGGATGGATGTGTGGATGGATTCAATATGACTGTGCTGAACATAGAGCAGACCTTGACAGCATTGCTTTGTGCTTAGTCCTACAGTACACAAACACATCCATCATAACAACGAAGACGAATATCAAACTCAGGGACAATCTATTCAATATTGATGAACAGTATTTGATTGTGCATCCATAATCTGTCTGTTTTCGTCTACATCTCCTTTAGACTATCAATGTCCTCTTTGTTAATAATGAATAACTGCTGTTTTCAAAGATGCTCAGATCTGAAATGCAGCGCTCTGTGTGAGCTCAAAGTGCTGCAAATAAAGCAGACAACGGAATCAAAAAGAGGAGACTTTTGTCAACAGATTTGTTTGTTTAATCTACTGAGTTGGCTCCTGGATAACGAGAGGGAAGAGACACGCAGTCGGGATCCAGATTGTCGGCTACGACACAAACTGGAGCAAACTGCACGACACCGGAGATCCAAAGGGTTTTATCAAATAAACTTTAGCTTCCTAAAAGTAAAACACTACTTACCAAAGACACGTAAAATGTGGTCACCAGCGCTCAAAGCCATGAAATGGAAAACAATAAACATTTCACATCTCGGCGATTCCAAATTATTTTCACTCACAAGACCGATCTCATTTAAGTGCCATTTTAATGTCTTTGAATCCTCCCACAAGCAATCTAACCCAAACATTGTTTAACGCTCCCCATACCTTGTGAATTTCAAGTGTGACACGGTCCGACTCGCCGAGGCAGTCATCAGACGGGCACATTTTAGGGTGGTGCCATTTTTCTTTTTTTTGTTTTAATCATTTCTGCTGTTGGAGATCATTTTTCATTTCATGTCAGCGCTGCTGAAAAAATAAATTACAATCGCACCTGTATCGTGTGTTTGAGCAGACGCTGTGATCATGAAAAATAAGCATCAAAATAACGGCTCGACGGCCTGTTGAGGCGGAGCTGCTATTAAACAACATTCTAACAGTGAAACAATCCACCGGACTGTGAAGTGTGATTATCATAACACCACTGTTTGTATAGATGAATATACACTAAACAGTAAAGCTGTACATGCTAAGAGGATTTCTTCTTATAGTTTTAGTTGAGGGGCCTTTTTTAGCTCGTAAACAATAAACAATATTAGCCACGTTGCCTTATTAAGGACCTTGTATCCCACAGTGGTTACGCTTTAAATACATTTCTTACAAAACCTTCGATAGAGTTTCTTTTAAAAGTCACGATGTTAATACCTTTATCGGATTTTTTTACATCTTTTCTTAATTGTTTCCCTGATTTGACAACCTCCTCATGTATTAAAGTATTAAAATAACTCACTACCGTGTTTCACCACACTAGACGTTTCATTTTGAGTTTTTTGAGTTTTGATGATCTCTGATGTAAGATCTCATTGTTCTCAACTGCACTTTCAGCGGTTGAGTGACTATTTATATGACATGTTCTGTATTGATCCAGTCGGTCAATCTAATGGAAGCAATGTAACGCATTGGTCTTACAGTGTTTCATCATGACTCAAACCGTGGTTGATTTGAACAGCTTACAGCAGCAAGACTGTAACCAACCCTTAAATGACAGAAAATCTCTATTTCCATTATACTGATCTCAGTCCACCGCATCATCTGCAGTGTTTGATTGTAATTGTATGTCACTCACTCGTTGGTTGGGGTGGACTAATAAAAGCATGCATGTTCTGTCGCTTGACCTGTAAATGCAGCGAGAACAATGATTGATGGAGAACTCTGAAGATGAGAATCGTCTGCACCACACGTAACTCTGTCAATCATTGAGCTTCATTAATCATACATTATCCTCTTTTTTAAAATTATTATCAGCTTATCTATCGCCGACTCTCTGGTTGCTATCATGTCATTCAAAATGGCCTCCAGAAGCGGGAGCTGAAGAGCACTTAGCAAACATTCCCACGGGTGCAGTGCAGCGGTGCGACGGAGCAGATGCAAACAAAGCCCGGGTGATTCATGGCTCACATAAGAGCTTACATTAGAGGACGACTGCAGGGAGGGATAGTCGAGATGTGCCATTAAAGAGCGCCGCCTATGCTCCGCCTATGTGGAATAATAGTCTGTGTAACATTTTCTTTTCGCTTCTAATGATCCAGCAAATTTGATCTCTGAGAATCCGAGCGCTCCGGCGCTCTGTCGTCGCCATAACTTATCGCACTCGTCGCTTGAGCGGGATGAATGGATGGAGAGCAGAACGGACTAACCGTCAAAATACAACGCAATAAATAAATATATAATAAAAGCAATAACTCAGCTTGGCACAGTAATAACAATATTACTCGTTGTCATAGGATTCGTGATGAATACTGATGAGTTCATTGACAATCCCAAAGTGCAGCGGAGAGAAGACAATATATTTTTTTTTCCTTCTGGCTGAGACTGAAGGTCTAACCTCTTACCTGGTGAATGAGGCGGAGGAGTACACATGAGCACCACACCTTGGCCTTCACGCACGGAAACCCCGCCCCTGGTCTTCCCACTGAAGGCGCCGAGATCTGGAACAGCAAAAGATCACACAGTTATGATACATAGTAGAGGTAGTAGATGACACACACATTGGTCATGTATATAAATATACTGTATATAAAGATGGACGACATGACAGCGCCCTTAAAGAATGCTATAAAAGGGGGTGTGGTGTCATGATTGACATCTGTGATTGACAGAGGCTCAGTCAAGAGTCTGATTAATAGACCATGTGTCAATTTGATCACAGATGTATTTATTGAGATATTGTGGGTAGTTGTTGTGTCTTTCTAGCCAAACCGCCACCTTGGTGCTAAGGTAGCAGCTAGGTGGCTCATGCTATCGGTAGACTGTATAAAACCTCTGTGACATCACTCATAGGTTTCAAAGGAGCCATTGTAAAGCTCAAAGTCCTCCGGCCGATGCCTTCTTGGTAGTGACGACACAGCCTAACTCCCGAGAGTAGACAGCTAGCATTTAGCGTCACTCAAAGCAGCCACGCCCTCAATTATGCTGAACTTTTAAGCCTCAATGTAACTTAACGTGTTAGTTGTATAGAATTCACCCCTCAGACATTTGTCATGAACGGGGACGTTATCTATAGAGAACAAAACCGTTTCATGTTTCAGGCTATAAATGTGTTTATTTCTGCTGTAGAGTTGGGCGTTTGAACATGGGAGTCTATGGGGATTGAATCGCTTTTGCCGCCAGCTTCAAGTGGCCATTTGAGGGACTGCAGTTTTCGGCACTTGGTTTGGTTGCCGCTTGACGATAACGAGCTGTGGCTTTGCTCAGCTCGTTATTGGCTGGGGCGGGTGAGTGGGCGGAACCTCCATACTGCGGCTTTAGCCCCCCAATCACCAGATGGCAGCTCCTGCATCTGGGATATTTCGGCTTTACTTTTGTACAGGAGACGTGTGGTCCATCTATATATATATATATATATATATCTCTATATGTATGTGTATATATCTCTATATGTATGTGTATATATATCTATATATATGCATTTGACATATATCATGTATATCTCATGCCTTGGCCAGAACAAGAAGACAAGGAAACCCTTAAAGTTGTTGAAATGATAATTTAATAACAGTCCTTCTTTGAACTGGTGTCTACGTGTAAAAAGAGAATTATTGCTGACTGATCTTTTATTCAGATAACATTTGCACAGCTGCCATGCCGTTTGGAAAAATTATTTTTAATGGATCCATGGAATTCTATGCTCCAGAATTGACTAGATTGAATCATAATTAAATTCATGATAGATGAATCGTTAGATGAAACCATCTGTCATATAATATCACTTTTTCTTAACCCAGCTCCTTTTGAACGTGCTAATGTGGTAGTTTTTGTTTGCACCTAGTTGTTTTTTTCCGTGGCACTAGAACAAAGCAGGTTTAATCTGAAATCCCAGAAGTGCAGCCTTCAAGACCCCGGTATCGCCCGCTTAATTTCTAGTTGAAGCAATGCCAAAGCGTGGAAATAAAGCGACAGGCTGCTGACCCAGGGCGGGTCTCTGTGTCTCCAACACTTTCATTTCATCACTTTGAGAGGCAGTGTTGTTTACCATCACACAGGATCTGTTGGGTAATTATGCCTCCGAGGGGCTTGTGAAACGTGCTTTTATTAAACATTTCTGGCACGCATAATAATGATCATGGCCTTCATCACAGTCAATTTACTGTCAAAGAGTAGTTCCTTGTTTTTCTAAACATGCATGTTGTACTATATTTCTGTTGGGGTAACCGCACTTTTAAGAAACTTTTGATTAAAAGTAATTACTGAAAATTTAACAAGAAAAAAGGTTAATTTGAACCATTTCAAAAAATGGTAAAAGGAAATAACCCAACCTTGAGAAAAGGAAGAGTACATATTTCATGTGCTTCACTGCACTTCTTCAGTGGAATAAACCAGGAGAGTAGCTCGTCATTAAAACTGGATTTGCAGCATTCCTTCCTCACCACAGATCAATCTGCCAGGCCGGCCACTTCCTGTGCTTAAAATCTGCCATTTCCACACTGAATAGTGTGCAATGTTGGAACAACAACACACAACGCTAACATTTCTCAAATGCACAGTATTAGCCCTCTCTTTGCCCCAAATGTTGTTCAAAATGAGTGATTATTTTTATCTTAAATTGATTTTCCCACATGTTGGCCTGTCAATATAGAGCGAGGTGCCTCCATTCAAACTGGATGCTGCTGGCTGGTCCACATTGTAATGTGTTTGGATATTGGACCCTGACTTGCATTCTTGGACTGCTATCCCAGCGATACTCAACCCCATCATCTTGGTGCATTGGCTGGTGCTGATATATTTGTATAGAGACGGAGAGCAGCCGACTGTCACCGGGTTCACTGTTATTCACCGGTGGCTGTCACCACCATGTCATCTCTGTCGCTGCCACTACCTCGTTTTTTCTTATTCATTTGTGGATCAACGTTGGCTACTGTAGCTTTAATTCGCAAATAGACGAAAGGCTACGAGTGAGTGTATACTTGAATAAATCACTCAAAGACAGAAACACCAGCTGTCTGAGGACGACTGACCAAGTGTTCTTACATCCAACTGCTGAAGTACAACAACGTGGCTGATGTACTTGGCAGCAAACAGCTGTGATTTTGTGTGTTTCTGTACTTATTCCATCCCCTTCAATTATTCAGCCCGGGCTACATGTTGTGGAAACACGAGTCTTCTTAGAAGGCTCGCCTTATTTAATAAATATTGATGCATTTCCATGTCACTGCTCTATATAACCAACTGCTATAGAGCGCGATAACAATTCAACGGTACGGAACATCCAGTTTAAGAGCCCACACTTACACGTAATAGGGGACGTCTTTCCTGGGAAACATTTTCGGGAAATTACACATTTTACATTTCAGGCAGCAGCAACACTGGTAGTTTGGAATAAATAAGTCATGGTTAGCATGAGCAATAACAGCCACGATGACAGAAAAAACAACAACAAAACAACAACATGGACCTCCAGTGCTGAGGGATTATCAAGTGAGTACAATGTTGACGCCCCACAACAATGACCACTCCGCATGGGAATGTGAAAAACAAATAAGTGGATGTTCCAGTCTATCAAAAATAAGACTTATTCAATGTCTTATTTCTGTCTTAAATGAAGCAGTCATATGTTAGGGAACCAGGATTCGAGGCTTTCTGACCTATCATTTCAATTTGCAAACTACAGTTATGTAAGTGAGTCAATACTAATGACTTTATAATCATGTGAAAACGGCATGCTCATTATCCAGACATGCAGGGATGAAAATTGCAGTGAGCACAGGAGCAGGTGCTCGATGCAAATTACTTATTTCAAGATCAGTATGGATTCAATTAATGGGCATTAAATACAGATCATCCCACATTTGTAGAGCATTGTGTGTGTATGTGTGTGTGTGTGTGCGTCTTCCAATGCTCAAGTCAAAGCATCCCATTAATTTCATTACTACTGTACTGCTCGGAGTGGCTCGATACCTGAGCCTCAGCCAGACTCACGTCTGCAGAGAGAGAGAGAGAGAAGTCTTTGGGGAGAGAGATCAGAGACCTCCTCTCTGCCTGCTGCCTTCAAAGTCCCGGCTGAAAAACAGCCCAAGTGTGAGTTCAGCGGCTCAGGATTTCAAAACAAAGTGAGAGAAAAAAAGGCACCCTACTGAAGTACGCGGGCCAGTGGATAGAATACATAGCGCCTCGGTTGAACCTTTTGCTCGTGCACTCGGGTTGGTCCGCTCCACCTCTCCCCTGACTCTCTGCATGCGACGGGGCTGTGTTCGGTTTGACAGCTTGACTTCACAACCCCTCTGGACGAGAGGATACAGGCGAGTGATGCAACAGGCCCGTGACTTACTAAACAATTGTGAGATTTGTTTTTTCCCCAGCTCTACCAACATTCAAAATTTTAACTTGAAAACTCAAAAATTCTTTCCTACAGCATGCAGACACAGACCAGTGGAAATATTAGAACCCAGCCCAACTTTAAGTACGACAATACATCGCATGCACAGAGACTTAAAGAGTCTTAAAACCTTTAATGTACTCAAGAATCATAAAACCAAACAAACCAGCAACTGCTTAACAAATCAAAGCTAACTCTTTGTCTTCTCGTGCAGTTGGCTAAAACTAGAATATTAGACTTATTAATGTATTTTAGGCAGAAATCTGACCTGAAACCTGCTAAATGTGAGATGCAGATCCCTATGAGTTAGCTCTGCTGTGTGTACGTGATGTCTTAACGTCCACGAGCACAACTCAAGTAAGTTAATCATTCTACAACATATAAGAGCATATAATTACTTCTTTAAAACACTCCGCTCATGAGGAAGAGAACCGCCCGTGTGCATCATTAAAGCAGCCGACTTCTGTGCCGGTGCGAGAAAAGAACGTGAAGAGCCGATATGAAAAAGGGAGGAAAAAGTTGAGCTCCACGCTGAGTGATAAATGGCCGCCATTTGTTATGCTGAGAGAGAGAGAGGGAGGGTTCTGCATCCTAATGTGTGCTGCGGGGCACCTCTCTTTGTTTCTGTGGCTCGCCTTTTGAAGAGGCACACTTGAAAGAAATGTAGACCGAGTGCGAGGCTATTACACGTTGAATATTTGCGCCGCACGCGGCTGACGAAACAAGTGGACAGCCATGGATGGAAGGAAAGGAAAAATAAATGTGTTCATGGGACGA
This sequence comes from Leptoclinus maculatus, assembly GCA_032191485.1. Lineage (NCBI taxonomy): Eukaryota > Metazoa > Chordata > Actinopteri > Perciformes > Stichaeidae > Leptoclinus > Leptoclinus maculatus. The sequence continues at coordinate 3,797,087 of JAVDOI010000014.1, read as the reverse complement.
GAAAGGTTAAATGCAGATTAGTGAAGTAGCAACAACTAAAGAGCTCTCATGTCAAGTTCAAGTAAAGCTTATTTAGGAAATATATATGATTTTTCTTTTATTTAATGTGTAATACTTAAAAAATAAAAGTGCATCTATCTGCATATATATATATATATATATATCTCCTCTAAATGCATATTTGCTATATTCATTCTAACAGTATGTTACCTATCTCCACAAATGGATCCGTCTTCTTTGACAGTGTGATGATGGTATGTTCCACCATTACACAAAGAATCTTTAATTCCCCCAAACTATCCTCCGACTCTATCTACAAATTTCTACAAACAAATTTCCCCCTGGGGATAAATAAAGTTTCTATCTATCTATCTATCTATCTATCTATCTATCTATCTATCTATCTATCTATCTATCTATCTTCACATCTCACCACAACAACCGCTGGTAAGATGCCGGGTTTGTTGCTGACTCAATAGTACGACTGAGATCGCCACACATGTTTATTCAGCGAGTGATATTTCAGGACTTAGCCTTCAAACCCTCCGGGCCCACAGAGAATGTGCTACTGTGCCGCTCTGCGAGGAAATGATGCGATTTGGCAACAGAGCAGAATATTAATGATATAATTTTATAGCCGATTATAGGCCATTTCTGCTGTAATACCTTGAACTCTCTGTGCTGCATCTTTCCACATTACGCCGTGTCACGCTTCCCCCAACAACTTTATACTAACTGGCCTGTCTGTTATCAGAAATAGAAAATTGGGCAAAGGTGGCTCGGGTGAAGCTGTTGTGTTGGAGGCCATTGTGTCAGCTGACACACCTGTCAATCAACCAAACATGGCCCCAGACATTCCTTCTGCTTCAGCCTTCACATGCTTTCAGACTTCAAGACTGAAATGCTGCCACGGCACATTAGATGAATCAGAGACAACAAGAACTGATTAGGATTTGAAAAGATAGTTTTGGTTATAATTTATTTCAAAATATTCAGATTACAGGTGGTGTATCTTTAGATGCTAGACTAAAATACTTGAGTGGTCATGTTGGTTGCCTCTGGAAAGGAAGGTTATTCCTTCCAATGTGATGTCATTCTTCGTCAAATTTGGTTTGAGCTCTATTCCTTTAATTAAAAGAAAACAGAACAAATAAATCAATGCTACAGTACTATTCTGGGCAGCCATTTGCAATATATGACACATCTGTAATTCACTAAGCTTTGTTATCTCTGCCAGGCACGAGAGGAGATTATGTGTCTGTCTGTCTGTCTGTCTGTCCATGGCTAATCTTAAAGCAATACTAGATCCATCAGTGTAATATTGTTTGTGCTCATTCGGGACTGCATGCTCAAGCATCTCTCATGGTCAAGCGAACAACTGCTTCAACTGCTTCAGGCACAAAACACTTCAGGTCGCGGTAAGGCCCATGAGACACGAGCCTGTTAGGAGCTCGTGCAGACAGCGGCATAGCTTCAAATGAGAGCGTGAGACGTACGGTGAAAACATATGAAATGCTTGTGGTCTAGACGGGGAATTAGACAATTGCATATGGCATTCATTTAATAAAACATCACAAGAGTGGTGGTTGCAGACACAACCGGAGGAGATGTGCACTCTACTGAGTGCACCTTTGCAGTCGTCTTAGTCTAACAGATAAAGAAGTGAAGCGTACCTACAGAAATGCACACTTCGACAAATTCACAATGAATAAGGTGCATTGCAAAACACCACACTGATTCTATAAAACCAAAAAATGTAGGCAAAATACTACCCAAGAATCTCTAATATGAATCTGATAACATTGCGTCAAGCAAATGCACAGCATTTATGCAAAACTAAAAGGAGCTGCCCCTGTCCAGGCACTAAAACATTTTTTTTTATTTTTTCGTACAGATTTGCCACTCGGGTGGAGCGCGGGGGTGGGAAAGATCTGGACAGTTAAGAGGACAGTTAAGTGTACGTGTTGAGACGCAGCTGTCCCTCATGAACTATTTTTTTAAGCGCTAGCTGTGCTTTACCATCTGGGCATTTCTGCCTGCCAGTGCGGTCTGGCTTATATTTCATTTATGTCTTTTTGTTTTCTTTATCACTTTGTGAAGGAAAAAAACTAAACAAAAGAGCAAAAAACAAACAAACAAAAAAACCTTCTGTTGGCCTGAAGGAAAAAGAGCTTTTATACAGTATATATATATATATATATATATATAATAAAAAACCTCCATTCCACTTTTCTGTTCACGTAGTTTCAGGCTGATCTATCCATTTGTTTCTAAAGTAATTCCTGTAATGTGAGTCCCGGTACCAATGCATGAGATCATGTATGTCCTCTACCTTCAAGCAACATTTTAGAGAGTGAAGCCGGTAAGCTCCCTGTAGACATGCCAAGAACGCAATTATGGTCATTGCTCCTGAGGAAACTGTGGAGAATAGCAACAAAGCATTTCCCTCTGAGCACAGCGCCCCTGGCCTCTCTCCTCTTAGCCTGTGATGACGCTCTGGAGTTGGGCCAGGGGATTACTGGGGGAAGGAATGTGCTTTTTTTTGCTCTCATTTACCATTGAGATGTGGCATTTGAGGGCACATACCCTGTTAGCGGTGCAACTCAACAGTATCAGATGGAGCCGGTGGGAACTGAACACAGCAACGAAAACCTTACTGTAGACAGCGTGGTGTTTATTTACCCCTGGAACCAAACAGGTTTATTTTAACTCGCAGAGACACAGAGCTTGCAGCTAATTATTTGCTTCGTATGAGAGCCGTGATCTTCTTCCCCCCTAAAGGCCTTTACACACCGGCGGCGTGACGAATAAACAACACGGAGATGCAAAATATTTTGCATAAAATCTATCCATACTGGCAGCGATGCGATTTGGAGAAGTTGCAACCATTTCCTAAATAAAAAGGTTTGAACAGGCAGAGAACCAACTACCAGGGTCCTATTGAGCCAGAGCAGCATCAGTCAGTCGGTCTGATTTGTATTGTTATATTGTACAGCCTGAGCTACTGTAAGCTATATTATTGAGTTTCCTCTTAGAAAGATGTTCTGAGTCAATTTTAAGTTCTCTCTGGTAAACGGTTATGCAGTGGATATGTCTAGGGCTTTTATTGTGAAAGGTAAGAGCGGAGGAAGTGGATCTCTGCCGTGCCGCTTTCGACAGGGTTGAAAGGAGTAACACAGTTTGCAGTCATCCGTGTGGTTGTACACTATAGTGTACATTTTGAATATGTCCGTTCCAAACAATGTGATTGGTTGATGCGTTTATTGGCGGTATGAAAGCTCAGAAAAATCAACCTTGTTCCGGAAATCAATTAAGAAGCTATTAAGAAAACTGACTCAAATGTACATTTTTCTAAAACACAGACATACAGAGGTACATGCTACTGTGTAGAGTATATCAAATATAACATTAGGCCTTGTGTACAAATGTTTGTATCAAACTAATTGAAGTCTACTCACATGCAAACTGCAGAAGAGCTTCTCGACCCAGGACGGTCCCGAAGCCGTTCTCTGCTTTGCACTGGTACTTCCCATAGTTGCTGCTCTCACTTGCATTGGTAATAATTAAGTTCCCATCAATGAAGCTGTAGCGGTAATCTGCCTCCGCGTCCACTTCTGTCCCGTTGATGTACCAACTGAAAAAGAGATTTGAATACATTTGTGATGAATGACACGCTAATGAGCTGTGAAAGTATAGGACCGCAATTATGTCGCACCTGTATGTGGGCGGCGGATTCCCCCGAGCCTCGCAGTGCATCACCACTTTCTTTTCATCAGAGTCCAAAGGAAAAACAACGTCGCCTGGCTCATGGATGAAAACAGGCCCGAACTCTTCGCTTTCTACGAGGGAAATAAGGAAAGATAAAAGACAAGGATGATTGCATTTATCACATCGTGAGCGCCACTCAGTTTTAACATCCCATTACTTTTTCTATTATTCCCCAGTTTGGTTAGTACAAGTTCATAGTCCCCCCCCCCCCCCCCCCCCCAGCCCCCGAAACCTCTATTATAGGAAACAAGAGAAAAGGAAGATGTGCTGCGCCATAGCGGGATGGAATTATAAACAACAAAAACTAGCATGACATCCAGCAGCAGACAGCAGCTTTTTGTGATAACACTATTGTGATATAGTGTATAACTGATCTGGTTGCTCAACATTCGGGAAACCATTCTAGGAATCCTCAAAGCCAGAGTCTTAAATTAGTTTTTTCGACGAGGAAGCCCGGAGGCTGTTGTACTTCCGATGGAGAAATAATAACTTCTCATGTTCGGAGTGCAACAGTTAACCTGGTCGGACGTGATTCCGTTAAGCTCAACCTCAACGCTATCCTCCGATAACTTTTACATCTTTTGGACTCTCTGTTGTCTGCCTTGAGGCGCCAAGTGATGAGCGAACACTGCTGTGACCGTGAGTCTTAACACACTGAGCGGTAATAGTTCCTGGCCAGCTTTGGGTGTGAACGCAGCTGCCGTCTCTGAGGCTCGTTTCCCACGATGACCCCGATTCACAAGCGCATATGTTCAAACAGTAGAACGATAGTAACTAGGTACCGTTAGTAAGATCACGTTTGTATGTTTGAATCAACTATTTATCATCTTTTCTCTTTCATATATTTCCATTCTTTTAAAGAATAATTTGACCACCCTACCGATGAAAATAGCCATTTTTCAAAGAGGAAATGTTACAACAACCCAATCTTTCCTTTGTTTGTCAGGCATTCTCGTCAGCATCGTGTCCTATCCTCCTAATAGTCTGTGGCGGGCCTCTATTTGTTATATAACAAGCTCTACAAGCAAAATTACAAGACATGAAACCACACGCCTGTGGTCAAAAATGCCATTTGGGACTCAGACGTTGGTGAATGCTGGGCAGCTACTGTAAGAAGTTCTTATCTTTTGTCATTAATATTGTATTACTCATAGCGTTTATGACACAGCAGAGTAAAGGTAACCCAAAAGTAATTTGACATTTGAGTGATTACCGATGATCTGTCATTTAAGGCACAGAGTGCAGTGTGCAAAGGGAGTGCTGCCACACTGTTGTTGTTCCAGTGGCTGGAAGGGGACGGAGCACCTTGGGTTTAAACGTCTTTAATTTGTTTAAAGAAATGTTTTTTGTAAAATGAGGGCACACTAATAAAACGCCGTCGACTCATTATTTTGGTTTGAAATGAACATTTGGTTTGCTGCTCTAGAAACACAGATTTGGTTGTTTGACCCGTGACTCCTCACAGTCAAACACGTTTGGCCACCGCTGCTTTACAATTATCAGTAAGACAGAAAAAACACTACTTTAGACCCCCACAGTACCACAGTTGAGATGAGTCAAGCTCGTAGGTCCAAGGCAAGATTAAAGAACCAAATTAATAAAATTTAATTTAATTTCTTTACTGCCTGCCGAGCAATCACTTATGAAGTCACTAATTGCACGCAGACACAGGATGTGTTGCAGAATTTTGTAATAACATATAAGCAATAACTTGCTTATATACGTATAATTTGTGACATGCTATTTAATACCAAGTATGACTTGTTTCATAAGCTGCTATTGATTTAAAGTGCTTCTCATGTAAGATTTGAACTCTCCCCGGCACAAATGCGTCCACATATTGGCATATTTTCTGCTTCACAGTCCCTGTTGCAATTTCCTTCTGTTCCTTCAGAGTGCTCTACTCTTTGATCTAGCCTTCTGTTAACACACAAGTGATGCACTTGTTGTAGAAGGGTTCCTGAGGTACAGCATCTCGCATCGCACATTTTCAGACTCTCCAAAAGGCATCTCGTGTTCTTCAGAAGAATTGTTTCTCTGTGAGATAAATAATGCATGAAGAATAGAAACCCAGTAAACAGACAGGTAATGATGTGCTCTTTGTGACAGCGCAATGCAGCAGCTGAACAACTGACGGTATACAGAGATATCAATACATTGAGCATTTAGGTGTGCATTACATTTGATCTGGTTCACAACTAATACAACCATGCGAGTCACCAGTCTTGAGTAGTTCTCTCTATTTAGGAATGACGACAAAAAGAAAAAGAATCATGGCTTTTTGTTTCCTCGGGGTATGTATAATCTCACCAACGCTTTGTCAGCAATTTACTGCTCTGTAGGGAAATCAAAAGTGTGTAACGAGGGAAATTAACCGATATTAAGTTGCAAACCTTCCTGTGCATATAAAGCACAGCGATTCGGTGCGTGTACGTTTTCCTAGTGCTAACAAATAGCAAGAGGTTTCTACATTTCTTGACACAGCTCCCTGTCTATGCCTCCATGGAGTATAGGCGTACACACACACTCAACAACACCAGGATGCTCCATCTGTCCCCTTTCAGCTTGTGGAGGGGGCCATGTTGTGTGATGGAATAGTCTCTGTTTTAAAGGAAACACCACGGTGTCACTTTAAACGAGTTAAGATACGATCAAGGCCCAGCAGAGAATCACCGAGGAGGATACTGCTGATGTCTGTGGGTCATCGACCATTAACTGCAAAGAATTAGATATCATTAAATGTGACGACGTCCAGCTCCACTTTATGTCACATTTTACAGTTAATAGATATGATTTAGCTTAAAAAAAGGGCAACAATTCCCACAATGTTTGCCGAATGTGAATGTAAACATCCTCCAATTAAAGATTTAAGTTTTACTTTGACTTTAAATTTACATCCAGTGTTGAAGAGCAAAAATGCTATGCTCTCTGCTTCAGATGTGAAACTAACCATGTATTAACAATAGTTAATACACGGACAACTGAAGCAGAGACATCATATTTCCATAGGTGCAGTCGGAGGTGTACCAACATTGCAATAAACAGCATTGTATAGGTTCATTTAACTTCTTTTTTTGCTTAATTAATGAAGCTGTGCCAATGGAAAATGGAGTTGGATGGAAAAAAAAAAAACAATTTCAATGCATAAGGACATATGGTCTGTGTGTATCTCTACAATACAAACACAAACAAGCATAGAAGTTGTTTAAATCACTCCACTTCAAGTGCCGGGGCCACCTGCCAGTCACAGGGCCAAAAGAAGTGGTGTCCCCTGTCAGGCACCAAAGGTGTCTCACCTTTTTTGGCATCTATTTCATCCACAGAACATCAATCCAGTGCAATGATATAACGCCCTTGTCATCACTGACAATGGAGAGACATTACTCTCACCTTGGTTATAGAGATGTAAGTCATCTCATGGCCATATATTGATAATGCTGTCAGAAAGTAAAAAAACAGAAAAAGACTGGCAGAGAGGCGCAAAGAAGGAAATGAGGAAGACTGAACAGAAAAAAGGCAAAAAGAAAATGACAACAAGTTGAGTCTCTGCCTGTTTTTAATACCTGCTAAGATCCTTTCTGCCAATTCAGCAGCTACTTCAAATGTCCATTAATTAAGCAGTCCATATGCAATTAGCATGATGTGATTCATCATATAGCAACGCTTTAATGTGTCATTACAGCCTCTAGAGTTGTTCATACTGTAACACGGGATGTAAGTAAGTGAACCACGTAGATTTATGACAGTGTGTTTCCCTGCTGGTGTTTGGGATATTAAATCTTCCCCGTTGACAAAGATATCCATCACATCTATGATGTCTATACTGACAGGGACGCAGACAGAGCTGGATATTGCCATGATCCCACTTCAATTTCACAAAGGGCACGACCCCGGTCACTGCGGACCACGCGCGGTGATGATAGATCGGCGAGATTCATTTCCAGAGCAAATCTAAACAGGCAGGAAGTGCGCACACTCCAAGTGAGTCCAGAGAGAGCGAGCGCAGACCCGCCGAGTGCATTCACACCAATCACGTCTGCTCTGTTGTTCTCCTTCCCACTCCGGAGTGTCCATTCTTTTAAATTGGTTGACTTTTGGCAGGTTGAGAACGAGGTCATCTGAACTCGGGCGACGACCTGAAAATCCAGGTCTCGGTGATGCATGATGTCACTACCAGGCAAGTCTGTCGCAAACCGATAATGTCATCCCGGGCTGATAACAGGAAATGACACAAACATGCACAGCTGTCTTGGCAGAAGGAGGCAGATGCTGACATTTGATAGCTCGCAATGACTCTGAATAATACGAGCCGAAGGCAAAACACTTTTTAGGGATAGTCATGTTTGGAAAGAGCTCCCCTCTTTCTGTTTCCTAAAAGGTTATAAATTCAATATTCAGAGCATATGTATTGACTCCACACGGCTCTCAACATGGCGACTGACGCGCAGCGCTAACAGCGCAAACAACAGCAACAGTGTTGACAGAGCTAAGAGTGTTGGCCTGAGGGGTATCACAATACCTTTACGTCGTCGTTTGATGCTATAATAAAGCTCCGCATGTCATATGAGGGAACCTTTAACTAATAGTATAACTGCTCCATATGCTTGGCTAATGCTGCCAATGAAATATATGCAGGAAGTTTCCAGATTGTACCATTAGTGAGCTATTAGTGAGGTTTGACTTTTACGCATTGTGTAAACTTCTACAAACCGTACTTTTCCATTTTGGTTGAGACAGGAGCCAACAAAGTGTTTGGTTTGAGCGCGCCATTAGTTTTACCTTCACCCCTGTAGTCCTCCTGAGAGCCGAAAAGACTCAGGGCTGACAGGGGATGACTGGAGAAAGCGGGCCAGTCAGCAGTCACCGGCCCGCCACCGTGGTGCTGTCGAGGTCTGCTGCGCGAGTCGAGCACTGACGAGCTGTCCGCTTTCATTCGTAACACTGCTGCGTACGACATAGGCCGCGCTCCAACAGCTCTTGCAAAGTCTGGAAAAAAGAAGCACAACAAACAAACAAACAGGTGAAGAATTACGTCATATATGCTGTAATCCGTATTTTGTACACACGTTTATTGCATTTCCGTCAATGGTCATTATTTGGAGAAAAGTATCTTAAACCGATCTCCAAATGGGGAGAAAGAATTATGCAAATGTCTCTGTAATGGAGTAGTACTACTCTCTGTACTGCAAGGCTGAGCGGAAACAACGAGTAGAGACAGCAGGATAAGGAGGTGTCACAATTCAGAGGCAGCTCTGAGTGGAATGGGTGGAAAAACCTAGAATGCACATCCTGCGGTCTGCAGAAGAAGGCATGTAGTGTTGAGAAACATGGGCTCAGTATCTGTGATGTACTGGCACGGCTGCAGACTAACTTGTTTACTTTGGTTTACATATGTATGTGTGTGGTTGGGCGAGAGACAGAGTGACGGCAATCAGAGCAGATCAACTGTTGGAGAGAAGACTTTAACGGTAAAGTTGTCTAATGTTATTAAATGCACTTATATTCTCTATTTGTAGAACAATGGGTGGAGTCTTCAGTCTTTCACTGCAGCAGCATGTAGTCACCATTAGAGGTACGGTGTAAAGGCGCTCACGATGCCGTAGGTGAAAACACGCACTTCTTACGAGCTACAACAGATACTCTGCATATTCTGAAAATCACCACCATCAAAGTCTCGTATTGAATAAAACGGTGTCAGTGTAGCAGGAACAGGAGGGAGACAGCTTCCTTTAAAGTAGAAGAGTAATATCCTCTCTGAAATGTAAACTGTCACTGCTCATTGCTGTCACCGCGTCCTTCTACGACTTACTTTTAAATACGAAATGCAATGTTTGTCTTTTATGATACTATAAATGTAACAACTCAAGATTACACACACAATTAGTTCACCCATGACGGCTGATCATCAACACATATTTTTCCAAAGAGTACAATCCGGCTAAAAACACTGCTGAGAATGTGGAACCGTTTCTGTTTCGGGTATAACGCTTAAAGAGACAAAAGCAAAAAGACTAGAAGCTTGAAGCTCAGCTAGAGTCTAATCAAAAGGAGGAGGAGGGGAGGTTTGCACACTATGATATAGTGTTATGAAAGAACTGAACAAAACTGAGAAATAATTATGTGCCCTTGGGGACTTGTCAGCTGCAAAAAAATATACTTTCTATCTACAAATGGAGAGCGGGCAATTACTGTACTACATATTATGAGGAAGAAGCAAAGTACTGAGCTCCGCTTTGAAATTAAAGGTATTGTGAGTTGGAAAATTGATAAGCAAAGCAATTAGCTGGTTGGCAGTCAGTTAAATCGTGTATCTTTCTGGGAATCGGCTCGATTGAGGCGTCAGCCACGTTCCCGCTGATGAAGCCCACGGTCGGCTCAACAATGCAGAGCCGGCTCCTCTTTGCTTTGACAGCTGGGGGAAGTTAAAAGACATTTTAACTTCGGGTAGGGAGACAAAAATGGAACAGTGAGGTTGGGCGAATGACAACGCCACCTTAATCATAAGGTGTAGCTTTATCAACATTAACATTATTAACATGCCACACCAGTTATCTCACAGTTAGAGATGCTGGGGCAGTGGTTTCGCTGAACAATTGCTTTCCATACATTTAATTAGTCCCCGTGTGCAGGAACTTCTGACATTTCTCAAGCAACATGTTACTGGGATGAATGCCTCTTTATTTGACCTATTGTTCTCCTTTTGGGTATGTTTTATTGATTGGTCAGCAAGTTCTTTTTACATCGCAAACATTGTTGTTACTTTTTTGTTCATTTATGTTTTTGCAGTTTTCTTGGCGATGTAGAGACTTCCTAAACATTATAACACCGATCCACTGTCTGGTCTTTCACACTTTCTCACCTCTAAGGCAAATTCTGTTGAGCCACTTGTGTCCCGCTCATAAAATTCAGGTCCATTTATTAAAGAATTTATGAAAATTCACAGTAAAAAAGAATGATAATTCAACAATTCAGCACCGAGACGCTGTACTCCGACAGGAGAGGTAACAAGATTAATGATTGAACATCATAAATGTGATGCAAGGTACATCTTGTTTAGTTTAACTACAGTATTGGGAAGTGAGCGAGGGACTCCCCGGTGACAAAAGGTTTGGCTTTGTGCATCATTGTGTTCCTCGCACTAATTATCCCGTTTCTCACACTGACATACAAAGAAAAATAATATATATATTTCTTATTTTTTTTAATCCAAACAGAGCTGAGAACATAATCTGCAGCTGTTTTCTCTGAATGAGACCGAACTTTCAGAGGCAGACTGGATTTAACTCACTTTGCTGTGCACCTGTTCAGGTGACAGCATCTCTCTGACAGTTGCAGTGTGGTTGAGACGAGCAGCGAGCGACGACAGGGAAACAGCTTGTTATAACATACGTTGATCCTGTTAGATTACAGCTGCACCACATTTAATCAAGGATCCAAACGCTGTCAGTACAAAAAGGCTCGCTTCTCTTACAGAACTGAACGGGAGATGGAAACACGCCTCGTCATCTCAATGCCAGTTGGCACACTTCTGTCACGCTAATCAATCACGATAGAAGTTCATCAGAAATGTTGACGTGAATGTGGTTATACTGTACGGTAACAAACAGAATGTTGAACCCTAGAAACACTTGTCGTCAACAGGTTGTGGGTCGAGGCCTTCATCAGGGTCATCCATATTCACCGTCAGATGCAGAGGCATGCAAATGGAGCGGGGAAGGCTGCAGTCATTGTGCATGTGTGTGCACAGTATTTCTGATATTCTTTCCATCTCATCTCCTATCACTTATTATTATGAGCGAATGTCCCCTCCGGGGATCAATGAAGGCTTATCTTATCTTATCTCAATGTCAGAGGTAGAGGGAGGTGTTATGTTGGATTGTACACGATGTCCCTACAGTGATAGACTCAGTAAGCCAGTTACACATCTTCACTACTATACAACGTTCACCCAAACTAAGGAAACTGGTAACTGGAGACCCATTGATCATTGATTTTACTCGTACATTAGCAGAGAAAACTGCATGAAAGCGTTGCTTTGTGTATGAAACCTTCAAAAGCATTTGAGTGTGTGCCCAACATATGTAAATTGTATTAAAATATTCTTGAATAAAAACATAGAACTTAAGTTTGGCACGTTATTCCCCTTTGTGCATGATTGATAGAATAAAATAACAAACCCCGGCAGATGGATGGATGAATAGATAAACACACATAATCTGGTTTGCAGTACATCGGACTTTGTTTACAACAAACAGCAAGAACAACAATGTTGTGTTAGGGTGATATACACACATACACATGGGATAAGTGCATTTCCTGTTGCTATAAACTATATGGGTTGTCGGACGAATCAAAACTTGGATGTATTTTTACGGTTGCTCAGATTGCAACTATTTAAACGAGAAGGCCAGGACGGGGCCTCTCGTCAAACTATTGTTTGACTTTCCCATCATTCTGACTCTGTAGATGTATTCCATGCTTGGTAGCGTTGTCCCTGCTGGCTGTTGTTTCCTGTGCCTCATTAGCATAACCAAAGCAGGAGATGAGACAGACGTTCAAAACACTTTCCTGGAAGCAGGGCCAGAGCACACCCCTGTTAGGCATCAAACACGGATATCCTGTCAATAACAGCCATGCTGCATATTGTTCTGGCAAGTGCAAGTTATAAATGTCCATTTCCTTTACCTAGGAAACTAACATTTCAAGACATATATATATATATAAAAAACAGAATCTCTTTTGTTTGTTTGACCACTGAAGCCGACAGGCACTTGCTCTTGTCAGCTGTAACCTTCATCTGATAAGAGCAATGACCCTTGCGGATCCCATTGATCCCAATCTTTCAGAAGCACTCATTGTTGTTGAAAGGGCTGCACCTGCTGCTATTTAGGGAGCGTCAGAACAATCGCTTCAGGTCTTAACACCACCTCGGTGATAACATCAGCGCAGGAGACCAGGGCCATTCTACACGCGAACAAAGAACAGAAAAAGCCAAACGTTCCTCGTTACCTTGTCCTTATTATCATACCTATGTTAAACTGTGGCTTCACTGAAAGGGAGAGGACCTTTTGCTAAACAATGTAGAAATGTAGCATGCGGTGAAGTCTAAATTATCACGAAGTATGGCCGACTGAGGAGAGTTAAATGGCTTAGAGACAAGGGGACGTGCTCACTAACTAACACCAGAAGGGACGGTGAGGCTGAGGGAAGATGACATGTTTTAAGCAAACGGAGGGGGAGACCCGGGGAAACGGTGTGAGACCTCACCTCCAATTTCTGGTGTATAAAATCGTATGTAAAAATTGTCCCCAACAGACAACAAACGCCAGTAAAACGCACCAACGCAGGTGCGGCTTGTCTGGTTCTGACTGTAACAGCTAAATTCAAATATCACTAATGCAAGAATGATTAAAAAATGGTATTGTTTTAGGTTCCCTATCTTTGCCGCTGAAGGCAACCAAAGGCTAAGAGTTGGCCAGTTTCTCATCATGGCCGTTAGCGTCCGGCCCTAATGCGCTGGCATTAGGTCTTCGGGTTGTCAGCAGTTGTGCGTCTGCAGCCTCTGGACGACTGGAGAATTAATCAGAATATCACACAGTAAAGTAGGTGAGACGCTCACAGGGACTCAAGTGGACGGACATGATTAGACATAGCCTGTGAGATTAATGAAGACCTTCACGGGGAGATTATATTGACTGAAGCTGATTATGCTTGAGACCATTTATTCAGCGGAATATCATTACGGATGGAACAATCCATACATCATATGCAGCCTCACCTCGCCTCCCATCACAGCCGACTACTTACTAAAACACTGTTCTTTTTATTTTTTTCTATGGAGATTGTATGAGCTGGTTCAACCTTGCCGGAGTGACGATGTAACCACGGTGGTGTTGGTATGATGTATGGTACTATGTTGTGAAGCGTGGCGGTCTCTAACCAGCATGCTGTGTTACTGATATTCACTTTTTAAATGTAATGCCCATATTGGAGGTAGAACCTAATTCTACTGTGACATGACTCAAAAATCAGATGCCACACGTTCTGTCTGCATCTGAAATATGAAGTGAATGACAACAATTTGACAACAATTTCTGTAATTGGCTTCAGGCTGTATGGCGCATGACAGCAGGACTCAAACGCTGGCGTCAGCACACAGGCTCATTGTACGTACTTGTGTATTCTGAAGTGCCAAAAATCCCAAGGTACGGATTATAGTGTTGATCACTGTGCACACCAAAGACGCTTTACTGCCAACACTTGAATGTTGATCCCAACTTCTAATGGTTACAGAAATCAACAATGATATTTTATTTTTTTTATTATTTCATCTCCTTGGCCCAAGTTGTGAGTGAAAGAGAGAATTTCACAGCTCAGGTTATGCCTGCCAGTTGGAGAAAGTCCATGAGGGCCTGATGGTGGGAGCCAAATATAGATCCCAAAGTTTGTGTAGTTGTACACAGAAAGAAAATAACCTGCAGAGTTGCAACTGTTGAAGACAGTTTGATGCATTGATTTTCTTATTGGGGTTAGTGGGATGTTGGGACGTTGGGAATTGCAGTTAACCCCCTTTTGCCTCGGAGTGACTCCGTATCTCAATGTTTATTTTTCAAGGCAGCAATATATTCATTGCATGGTCCGACTTTCTGTGTACTGCATGCAAATACTCCACTCCCCCGTATTTCTAGTGCACGACTCTTGTGCCCTTGGTGAGAATGACTTCATGCATCAGTTATCCAGCTCTACACATCTGTATTCCCCGCAAACCACGTTTAATATCGAGATACCTCCGACTTAGATGAGGAAGATTTGAATTACCATTCCACACTTAACCCTCCAAGCAACATTGTAGTCCAATCAGAGTGGCCCCTGACATCACACCTGCCCAGCCCACTTTTCTACCCATGAGAGGAATCTGTGCTGCTACTGCATGGATTACATATGAAATGAATAAGGGCAGCAGAGAATAAAATAGAGCAGGGGAACTATTGTCTTCAAAGTGAGCATTTTCAGAATATTCAGAGAGCACAGTGTGTCAATAATCCATTACATCGTGTCAAAAGTATCCTAACAGACAAAGACTGCATCACACCTCCTGGGAGTGGCTCTTCATGGCTCTTCATGGCTCCTGCCGCTGGTAATATTGAAAACCAGTTTGAAGTGCGGCACTCTTACTGAAATGTGACATATTTTTAACAGCTGTGAGCTTTAGAAGCGTACCTCAGCTGAAAGCGCAGTTTTTTTTCTTTTGTGGAAAACCACGACTTTTAAAGATTTTCCGTGCTATCTATAGTCCTTACACATTCAACGTTGTGGTGTCAACATGTGCTGTTTGACGCCACAATTTAGCATGTTGTATTCTTCTTCTTTAAAAGCCAATACCATGAGGGTAATGAGAGCTGCAGACAGACTGTGCAACACTAATTTGACTGATTTAATTTCAGTTATTGATAAGGCAATGCTCAGCTGTTATTTTGTGGATGGATGATGGCAGGAAGTGCACGTTCCTTCAAGAGTCTATTGAGAGTCCTCCCTTTAAAATAACCAAACAGGAATGAGCTCAGAAAACGTCTCCCAAGGCAATAGAACTAAGACAACAAACACAAGTAAAGGCCTGTCATTGCTTGTTATAAGACAACAATATGCCCGAGGACAATGCTGATGAATGGTGTGTCTCTTCTTCTTCTTTGTTCTTCTTATGCTATGCCTATAAACATTTCATTTGTCGACACTGTTATATGGATCTCCTGGCTCTCTCATCTTACAAAGACTTTACAGATGAAGAAATGCACACCAGAATGGTAAAAATGGACAGAGTGGGATGAGAGTATGTAATGGAAATATTGTGATCATCATTGTGGGCAACATTACAAAGCATTTCTCAAATGTCACGTTAAACTTTCCATCAAATTGAAATGCAATTATTGCACCGGAGACGTTTGGCTGTTACTGAAAGTACCAAATGTTTGGACACATACAGAGAAGAATGTGCTCCACATATAGTCTCTGTGCTTAAAGAAAGCTGTGTTTCCTCTATTATACCTGGAAGCAGAATACAAACAAGGCCACTGTAATCTTGGTTGTGCTAAGATTATTTTGTGACATCATCATTGCTGAAAGGTTAATGACTTGCAGTTTATGAATGAATTATCATATTTGATTGAATTTGAAAATATGAACAGAACTCCACTTTCCTTTCCTGTAAAGTGTGATTTCATGAGCTTGATTTAAGTTTGTCTGAAACTTCAATTTCTTTTAATCGCTTGGGCTCCAGAAAGATATGTTTTACCTCCGATGGCTGAAATTTCTCTCAACGCGAGTACGGAATGCAAAGGTAGGAAAATCAATCCCATAATAAAGTTCTTTAAGGCTTTTTAGAAAGAGTCAACCTAGTTTTTTCTGAGAGGCAATTACTTTGCCAAGCAGTAAGACAGCAGGAGTCAATGCAGGAACAGAGGGCTGAGATACCGATAATGAACAAGCGGAGCAAATTCTGTCAACTTTATGCACCCTTGGTACCACGGAACCAAACCCTGAGATCAAAAATCAATGGACAGAATTGACTCAACTGAAACAAATTAACTGCACAGGGCCCTGTTAATAAAGTTGATAAACTAGTTTAAGTCTTGATAAACAGAAAAAGCTTCTTCTCCAATGTAATGCTTAGTTTAAAGGAGTAACGGTGCACTGAAGTCACGGTTCGCTTCATCCCCAGTAGTGCAAGTGTCAGAGACAGACAGCATCCTTTTGCTTGGGACTGAGGTAGCATTGTGGCAATTACTTTAATAATCTATTTTCATTATGAAAATAGATTACATTACAAACACTTTTATATTTGACACTATACGAATGCTCAACGAACTCTTTCCCAAAAGGCCAAAAAGAGTCTCTTATGCTGTGAATTTGAAAATACCAAAAATAAATGTTATAATAAGTAGTTCCACGATGGCTACATTCAAAGCACCCAAACATGTAGCATCCCGGTGATCGGCACATCTGGTTGAGGCCGTCGAATGTGCGTTAGCATGTTGGATGTGTTTGCATTCACAAACCCTACAGCGGTGGAGTAACGTCGACTCCCCGTCTTCGTCTTAATACACAGCTGCCTCTACGTGGCTGTTGTAGCTGACTGGGAACCCACGGACCGGTCATCCAGCTCCGGCATTTCATTTGCGGTCGACCCGGTGTGACCGACTCGAAGCGCCAATCAGCTTGCTGTGCTAAACTCAGCATATGTTGCTAACGGCGTACATATGTTACGGCGACTCCAGGCGGAATTCCCGACTTTAGTTCCTACATTACGTGCATCAATCTACACGCTATGTAATCTGGACCGCTGGGTGATATGGCCAAAACCTTCTGTCAAAATATAGGTCATTTCATACCATGATAACGACATATATCACGTTATAGCATGTTTTCTGTTAATTCAATAAATAGTCGACATGGTTTTGTATACTCTTGAGTGTATTAAATACTTGACAAATAGAAAGTTTTGGGTATTTTTCATTTAGATAAGCGAAGCAAAATAATCAGATTTTCTGAGAAATTGAGTTAGTGTGTGCTCGTTATTATCAATTCAGACGACGGAATTGTGTATCTCGATATTACTACAGTGACACTTTATACAAATATCAATACTACATATAGTTAGGAAATACTGATGATAACATTAATACTTCACGGTAGTGTCTATTCATTGTCCAGTCCCACGGTAGACATATACCGGTATGATGTTGTCTGTACTGTGGCAGCCATGGCCTTTGCTGTTATCTCACACAAATCAGATAGACACCAACGGCACAGTTTCCTGAGAGATCTCTTAAGTCTTGCGTTGGTTTGAATAGTCATTGCACTTTGCGGTTACACTGCAGTTGAGATAGTGTGTGTTTCATGTGTCAGTCTTCAATCCGATTGACATGGACGGACTGAATATTTTTGCACATAATGTGTTCTAAACCATTTCATCTTTTTTTCTTTTTAAATCTAAAATGCTGATCAAAAAATGAAGTTTTTCTTACATTTCTTTACACTTTGAACTTGGAGAGAAGGTGGCAGAGCAGTGTGCACATGTGACAACCAGATAATGGAGGCGTCTTTGGTTTTCCCTGGAGAAATTCAGTTGTACTCTGTGACGCCTTGATCTGCTTCAAGAACCGTAGAGGACACAGAAGTTGAATTGTCAGTACTGCAATGTACTTAAATATCCTGTGTGCTGTTCTCGGCTGTATCTCTGAAGCCAGATGAGCCTCACGAGTACGGCTGACATGAGCAAGATATGAAACCACCGAGTAGTAAACAAGGTGGAGATGGACTATAACGGCGTGAGCAGGGTTGCTTTCTGTAATTTAATTCCTTTGATTATTTGATTCGTTTTGTCGGTGAGATCCATTGCTGGTGAAGATATCTTCAAAAGATATCCTCAGGTAGCTTACAGTTTCTCCTACACACACCCACACTTTCACAAACTCTACGGGGAGTCAAGACTTACACTTTAAAGACAAGGGTTTAAAATGATTATGATTAGACTACAAAAACATTCCAAGTGCTTATGCAAATGAAACCACAGCCCTGTCTTCCCATTAGAAGAATATAGACTATGAACAGAACAATATACGTCGTTCTATAGTGTTGAATTGGGCTATAGAAGCCTTACACTGCTCCTAATCAGGGAACAAAGATGTGTCATCCGAAAACTGCTTTGCTGTTGCTTTCACTGCATTGTTGCTTTATGTACAGTGCCAGTATTGTTACCCTGTCTGCGCAAGCACATACCCAATAACTACGACCCACTGGTGCAAGCTGCAACACTGCACAACAAATGAGGCACCGAGTGTGTGAGTAAAAACAGCCTGCTGGAGCGGGGGGTACTCAACGACGTTCCAGGGTTCTCATGGGCGCTTGGCCACCAAATGTTACAGAAAAGAGGCTCCTCTAAGCTTCAGTCCCCGCTCACCCTCCACTCAGTCAGTCAGAGGAACAGAACTCAGTCAGAGAGACTGATACTCGCTCCTATGCTGTACTTTACTTTGCTATTATTATCTAATGTGAGATGAGGACCAATATTACATTTCAATAATGTTCCTTTTTATCAAAACAAACAACGGCTACAAAATGTTCAATAATCACATCAAATAAATTACAGCGATTAAAAAAAACTAATTTGCTCAAACAAAGAAATGAACAAATAGACCGTAGCCTGTAACACTTAAAGTCATAGACCCGACACACAACCGTGTTATCCTTCTGACAATAATTCATTATAAGTCATGTTGATGCATGATTAATAATGTGAGATTCATGTTCCTTATTTCATGGGCTGTTTGGGGTTTCTGGGGATTGCATAGCCTTTACTATCGAATACTGAGTTTCGAAGCATTCGGGTCGGCCTTAAAAAAACTCCCTTTTGCACTGTTTTGGATGTAAAACACCATAAATCAAAGGATCAAACACCAATCAATGATAGAACATGTTTGCATCAAAACAGTTCTTGAGAAAATAATTATTACGTTATAAAATTCCAATGAAAATCAGAAGACTTGGATGGAAATGAATCATTGCTATATGCACAACATGGCCAACAGATATAGTCATTTTAAAACCAATCGTCGTCTTAACCCGAGGCCAGCATCTTCAAAGTAACTGACGGAAAGAGCAGAAGTGTGACAATTTTAGAGATTCCAGAGAACTAGGGTTACAATTAATAACCTTAGTTCTAATTCATACTGGTTTTGCCCTATAAAATACTTTAAATGTGGAGCCAAGAAGATGCTTGCCATGACAACACAACAAAGAAAGGCCATAAACCTGTTGCACGCAAAATATCACCTTTCCACATTAGTTATATGCATGTAGGACCTTGTTAACCCACCTGTATGTACAGTGCTCATTATGACAGTCCAATCCAGTCTTTCCCTTCTAGAAACGTCCACAATTTATTCAGAATCAAACAGTCCCCAGAGACAGGGCTCAAAAGTTAAGAAACAGTAGCTTCCATTTAATAGTGTGACTTAATGAGCAGATGATAGAGGTCAGCGCTGTGTTTGACTCCCACAGACGGAGCTCGGAGAGAGCCACCGAGTGCGCGAACCGTCCTCATGTGGGTTGAAAGAACCATTAGAAAGTGCAGCATCCATTACACCGGCAGACGCATGTGTCTAGACCGACCAATGGGGGCACTTGATCTGGAACTAAAAATGTGTGCATTTACTGCTACAGTAAAGACAAGAAAACTACGACTCAGAGGTTTGGATTCCTACTGAAAAAGGAAAGTATATTAATTGGTATTTGTCAGGCTAATAAATGTTTTCGGTATTAATGCGACCTAGCCGTTGGGTGATGCTTTTTTCTGAGAGCACCTGTTGTTTACAGCTCTCGCGTCCATAAATGATGCTCTCCCAGCTGTGTCACATCTACAATGGCCGTGTCAGGCCAGTAGATTTCAGTGTGTGCCGTACAATCTCTCCTAATATCAGCGCTTAGGAAGACGATTCCGTGTAACTGTTCCCCTGCTCTCATCTCTCAACACTGCCTGTTGAATTTCTTACCTGAAAGGCCACTGATGACAGACAGGAGGAGAAATGGTTTCCATGGTGACCCCATACTTGTTGGAGAGGGTCCCTTCTGGAGGAGTGTTAGCAGGTCTGCGTCTTCATTAAAGCTGTCTGCAAACAGAGAGACAGGAGAGAGTTGGTCGGAGCACACACACACGTCGCATAAATCCGGATCCACACCGTAAACCTCCAAATCACTAAATGACATCTTTCATATGAATCATAAAGGATACAAATTATAGCTCCACCACACTATGTCATGTAAAAGAATAAAATAGGTTGGACTTATCCTTGTGACCATACTTTGCAAAACGTAGCTCCAGCTGTTTTTGTTACCACTGCAGTGACTGATGTGACGAGGAAGAGAAGCTTGTGAAGTCAACAGAGTATTTCTTGTTATTTATAGAACAAATCGTATGTGGAACAAAAGCATTATTAGCCAAACACTCTCTAATCCCCTGCAGTCCCGGCCCTTTATAGATTCCCCAAATAACAACGTGACTGTTGCGAGTCTTTTGCTGAGAAAAATCACACATTTCATAGAATCGTGAATCCCACAGCACTGACTGGGCTCTGAAAAGGACTATCGCTTATTTTATCACTAACTAAATTCCAATGTATTCATATACTTATCGCAACTCAGCATATTACACTTCAATGCGACCACGATATATTTCGTCGACGACAGATCCACACATTTATTTTCCTCTGAAGTTCTTCACAATATTAAGCACCACATTATTTGTGCTGCTTACTCTTCTTCCCTGTACTATTAGTAGACTTGCTTTATTGAAGGATTACCACTAACAAAGCTCTGCTGATTCTGTGATTCATACATTCCTCATAATAAAAGTCCAACTTCATTTTGTTATTTAAAAGCTTTTATTTTGGAGCAGCAAGATCAGGAAAATGTAGGTTTTTAATCAGCAGGAAAATGAACAGGACTCAGACAGCAGGTCTCAGCTGTGCCTCGGGAGAGGAACTCCGGCCAGATGGGAGGAAGATGAAGACCTGCGTTTGATAGATTGTCTGGATTGTCCCCACATGCTGTCCACACTGAGAACCGAATTCATTGCGAGCCAGGCCAACTCGGCAAGTGGTCGGATCCCAATGAGAGCAACATCTGATATTCAAAGCGTACAGATTTGACGGGTGATGTGTGATCGGGAGTCCCAAATCGCAAAGCAAATGAAAAGTAAAAGGATGATTGATATTTTAAGTTATTTAAATAGGTTGCTGACAAACACACACACACACACACACACACACACACACACGTTCAGAGTATCAAACTGGCCTCTGTATGCTCCAAACACAGTGTGAATAGGAACACAGCCCTTTGGCTTGGAGTGTGAGGAATGTGTAGCTGCTGCTGTGCATAAAGGAGTCATGTACCTTTCTAGTACTAGTTATTCCCTAAATCAGTGGTCGCCAACCCGTCGATCGCGATCGACTGGTCGATCTCGGAGACTTTCCCTGTCGCTCTCCAAAATAAAATAAAAATAAATTCAGAAACACATAAAAAAATTTAAAAAAATTAAAATAATAATAATAAACTATACAAATTGTCAATATTTGTGTTTTTGAAATATGGAATCACCCAGTAATATGTGTAAAATATGATATCTGTGGTAAATATATGCTTTTCCTACTCGTCCTCTCCGCGTGTGCACGTCTCAGCTGGCTGGGGCGCTGGAGAATCTGCCCCAAAGAGGCGGGTCTATGAAGCAGTTTAGCCAATGATGCTTTAATGCTGACTAAAGATATAAATGAGTGACATACAATTTAGCCAATCAGCGTCCTCAAATAGATTCAGTTTGGGGCAGATTTCGTTCTGCCCCAAACTGCGCGTCCTCGTCGGGACTAGTCTCTACAGGAGAGCGCCAGCACGAGCACTGCTCCTCCAAGACCCGTTTGAGAGGAGAACTGAGAGGAGAAACTACTGAAAGAGCTGATCCCAGATCAGCCTGACCTCACAATCAGACAGCAGACTAGCAGGACAGAGAAGCAGTACATGAAGCTTCTCTACTAGCTGTACACCAGACAGGTTTGACTAGCTGGATGACGTCATGATAATAACTTATTTAGCTTTTTAAAACAGTTAGGGAGTGAGGGACATGAAGCACCTGTCTGAGAAATGGATACAAAGTTATATATAAATAATTATATATATATATAAATAAATATATATATCTGTATGTATGTATGTATGTATGTATGTATGTGTGTGTGTTTTATATTATAGTGAATATTATTATATGATATATATATATTATTATATTACACTGAATATTATTATATGATATATATATATATATTATTATATTACACTGAATATTATTATATATATATATATTATTATATTACACTGAATATTATTATATATATATATTATTATATTACACTGAATATTATTATATTATATATATATTATTATATTATACAGAATATTATATGATATATATATTATATTATACTGAATTCCCTGTGAGGGTGACTAAAATAAGATGTCCTGACGTGTTTGTCAAAGTGTTATTTACTGGGTTTTTTCGTGTTGGAATAAATGTTAAATATTTAACTGCAAAGTAGTAATGCGTGTTTGATACCTTAATTTGTTTGCATTAAATCATTCTGGGATGTTTGCTGAAATTGATTGGATGTGGCACAGCCCTACCAAGAAAATGTTCCACCAGCCGCCACTGTTCAATTACAATTAGGCCAAATAAAAAGCCTCAAGTTGTAAGTACAGTCTGGACAGTCTTTTTCTCTCAACGCCTCACTAGGTAGATCTTGCCTGTCACCAAGGCAGAGGTCAGGGATCTTGGGCTTAAAAAGGTTGGTGACCACTGCTCTAAATGAATGCAGTCATCTACACGACCATTTAAACACAGCAAGGTGTCGCAGGAATAATGGACGAGCTGGAGCCTCTGCATAGCGGGATGGCCTTGACTTTGTTATTTTCTGTATCAGGAGATTTCTGAACATATTCTCACACTCACACCGTACATACTGTCTTCAAATCACGATTCTTTTTTAAAAGTTTGAGGTTCGTTTGACCTGTTGGCTTTGTTTGGCTCGACATTGTTGTTGCTATGTTTATCCAGATGGTTTGTTACACAGAACCCTCTGAGAAGCCTTGTTGGTTTTATAATATATATATATATATATATATATATATATATTATATTGCAATTTAAAACATGACTACCTGCATTCTAATAAACATTGCACTGAGTTAGAATGCAGGTGGGACACGAGGTTCATACATCACTATCAGACACACCCCTCCATGCACACACGCTGACAACGGGAGTTGCTCGTGCAGCTGCAAGGATGTAATCTTTCATCAAGGGACCCCTACCAGGTGCCAGGGGGTGCAACGGATCACAAAAGTCCCGGATGGATCAGGGGAAAAATCAGGGAGCAAGTATAACTTTTAGAGATGAGCTGGTCATATGTTTTCCCCTGTCGATAAAGATTGCCGATCGTCGACGAGCCACTTCGGTCAATACAGACTGTTTTTGTTGTTTTGTTATGTTTTAGCAGCTGGCATTTCAAGATGACAGACTTTTTCTTTTTTTCACCACCTTCCCGAAAAATCATTTCAACCTCCCTGAAGTCAGTGTACACCGCCCAACATTCTAAATGTTTTCTTTTACACTGTTATTTTCATCTTTGGTGGTTATTTGCATAAAAACATACAAATCTAATTGATTGGGAAATAATAGATTGTATTTTTCTGAATAAAAAAGTGTATTATAAGCTGCTTAGAGCTCGTGTTTGCAAGTTAAACAGGCCTTAACTCTCCATAATTACTCCCCAGCTATTTATATATTGCTGTGAAAACATCTCCTTCAAACAGCTGTACAAAGTTATCCAAGATTACATTTGAACACATCATGATACCATCATAGTTTACCTTCGCCCCCCTCTGTACAGATCAGCTACAGTCCGTGTAGAATAATCCCATTCTTCGCCTACAGTCATTCATGAGCTCCGCATCAAAACCTGATGTCACAACAAACACTGACATTCAGGTGAACATTCAGTGTGAAACACTGCATCTGGATGTACGGATGCCATCCTATGTACAAACAATGCTAATGGGAGACATTGCTGATGTGCATAAAAAAAGAGCAAGATCTGCTGAACTTGTTATTCTCCTCCAGCGCCATTCATCGCCACGCAAAGAGCAGTACTTTTTCAGCCTCTTTGTCAACATGTTTAAATGTATGCTCCCTCCCTCTCTCTCTCTCTCTCTCTCTCTCCTCCCCTCTTGTCTCACTAACGGGCTCTCTCGTCTTCATTTAGCTCGTCTGTCATGTAGATCATTAATACGGTGGCACAGGCAGCTCTGTGGGTTGAGGGAAGCATGTCCAGATCCAGCAGGACTCGTCTCTACATTCATCATTTATGCCTCCTTTTTGTCTCGGCCTCACCTCGTTTGCTCCCTCTTCTCCCAGAATGCACCAGCGGTAGAGCTAGTGGCTTAAACAATTAGCGACTTAGCATTTAGGCGGTTATTTAGAAAAAGAAGAGAAACAAAGAGAGATAAGCAAACACAATTATCCATTTCCGTCGTTGCAGTATACAACGTTTTTGCTGTCTTTTCTCAGGTTTCTCAATCTGCTATGTTTAAGCCTTTTCTCTACAGCTGGAGATAATTGAACAAACTTCTCAATTTGCACTCTCTTTGCTCACCGATGCAAAGAAATAAATAGCTGAAGATCGGCTGTCTAGACAGCTGTCTGCCCAGGCTGCTCTTCTTTTTGTCAACAGGTTCTCACCCGTTTCACCTCACCGTCGCCCTCCACTCCGCACACCGCATAAAAAACGCATAAAAATAAAAGCTGGCTGAGTGACGGAACATGAGCGGAGGCCTATTGGACACACTGAAAGCACACAGGTCACCTCGGGAATGGAGGCCTCCCCTATCCCTGTCTCGCAGCACTTTACTTCCTGGCTGCGTAGGTCAGCGTGTTGTCAGACAAACCCCTGGGTACGTGTTGGACCGAGCAGCTTCCAAATCAGGCCTCGTGGGAACCGGGAGTCAGAAGCACATTTATTTCCCACAGAAAACCCACCGGCAGCTCTGCTGCTGCACCACCTCTGGCCTGCAGTGTGTGTTTGTTGAAGGAACACAAGAGAACACAAAGTCCAAGAACATGTTCCCTTTAGGAGGATTGTCATAAAAACTGCAAGTTGGCACGTTTGTCTTGGTTGGTTTTAGAGAGAAAGCAGACACTAGTCCACCTAAAGGTGAAACCAAAAAACCTTTATTTCTCTTTTTTAAAGTAAGAAAAATATTCCAAAAGGCCTTTATTTTACTCATAATGTGGAACAAGTTGTTGTTGTTGTAACATCACCATACGACCATTATGAGCTCAGAAAGAGGAGAGAAAACCTGTTGCGCACTTATTCAGTGCTGAGTTTTTGTTTGTTTGTTGTTGGAAACGCCGACATGACAAAATGGATTGTTTTGACATGAAGTCACAGACCTTCTAGAGGGGAGAAAAAGGTGACAGGATATGAAACTAAAATCAGAAGGAGGAACATTATAGTGATTTTAAGTCTTTTGGGGGCATTTTGAGATGACTTGTTTTGAGTTTTACTGCATCATAATATTATATTTTGCATTATAGTTACTGACACACTAATGTTGCTGCTGGTAAATGTGACACAGAAACTCATTCTCAAGTAATTCACTTCAGCCTGAACAAATACTTCTGTAAGAGTAACAATGCATGTTAATGTTCTTCAGATCTACACAATACACACATGGATGATATGGTTTGCACTAAAAACGGCGAGTTTGCAGATATTAAATCAGCTCATTACAGATGTGCCATATTTTTTGTCAGAAATAAGTCGAAGTTGACCTTTTAAAATGCACAGGCTAGTTTCATTTTTACCCTTTCCTTTCGGTTTGAAATAGCTAGTTGTCTATTGCTGCAACAAGGACATGATCCCTCACTGGCTTCTCTGGACATTGCCATTTGTGTTTAAAGTGGAATTTTTAAAGATATTTTTAAAGTTTAAAAATGGAATTCTCAGAAATGTAATAGCTCTTCATGTGTAGTGGACATTTGTACAATTTAGTGGCAATCTTCTTCAATTTGGGAAGAGTGCTGTTTGTTGGAAAGTGCCAAACACATCCTCATCTAACACCGTCCCCCAGTATCAACCATGTCTGCCGTGCACAGCTGATTAACAACTGGATTAGCTGCACTGCTGGGCCGTCAGTCCGACAGCACAATGGGTAGTTTGAGCTAAAAGGTTTCATGATTTACTCACAAGCCAGGTGCATGTGAATAATCTATTCACGGATGAGGAAGAATCAGCTTCAGATTTCACATTGCTGTCACCATCTACCCGTCGTTATAATATCAGGGTTGAAAATGCAACGGCAGAGATACAAAACAGCGTATTGCGATTGCAGCTGCAAAGAATATACGCCGTGATTACAGTAAATGTAGATACAAAATGATATGCATTATCCTGAAAATACTAGGCTACCACTTTAGTGGCTGTGACTTACAGTAAGTGAGGTTTTGAGATGATGAGTATTTATCTGAGCAAGGGTCTCCTGTGTGCATCAAATAAAGTTGGTCTGCACTCAGACAACTTACAGTTCACCGTCCTTGAATGCTCAGCGTCTCACAGGACTCAGCCAGACATGTCCTTTGTGGTCTCAGCTTTCACTTTCCAGTCAACCATATACCATATACGGGGGGGGGGGGTAGACTCCTTTTCAATTCACAAGACGAGACAAAAACCCACGCAAAGCATAGAGGCTTAGAGCACAATGGCATTGGAAAGTGGGCTCCATTAGGCATGAATACCTGCCAAAGAAACATGAAATAAACGGCAGGAAGTGACTGGCAAACATAACAAAGATATAGTCCACCAGCTATACAGACACTGTTGTTTTAATTTGAATATCTTTTAAAATAAAGTGGCCACTCTTCTTATGAATGCATACAAGCTGTCACGCAGACCTAATCTACTGAAACCGGTCCAGGAGAGGAGTCATATATCAGAGGAACGATTACTTATGTTTCCCTGAAAGCGGAATCTCCTCCGATTTGCTCTTTCGTGGAGTACTCTTCAAAAACAGAGCACACTCCAATAGTACCCTGGAACTCTTCCAGGTGTGTGCTGCCGTGTCCATTAGTGGGCTCGAGGAGCTGGATTCTGCCACGCTTCAGTCCGGGCAATCACCGCCCAGACAGATGGTTATTAATGGAGGTAGAGCGCAGGGTGCAACGAGGTGCACCGAGGGCTCTGAACGCGATGCTTCTACTTAGTGTCATGCCGGTGTTTCCACGCCGGTTTGTTACACGTGAAACAAATGCAGACATTGTTTTTCGCCCGGCTGAGGGTTGGACAAACCAAGTCACACACATATCGTCTGGTAGTCACAGCAGCTGTGTTGTTGTCGGCCACGAGACAATGCGAGACGGCGACCCAATTCGTGTGCTAAGTAAAAAGCGTATGCATGAACTGCAGTCTGCTCGTTAGGTCGGATGTACCGTGTTTGTCAGCACTAACACTTTGTGTAGTACTGGGGAAATTCACCAACCTGTTGAGGTGTGAATGTTGCAGTATCTCACTATTCCATTTTCCATTCTTGGGGTCACGAAATGATTCCAAAACGATTTTTGATTCAAAGCGGAAATGGATTCTGGATTCAGTACGTAAGGCTGGCAGCAAAGGCAGTGTGGCAAATGATGGCATTAGGGCAGAGTAAAATATGTTTAAGATTATGGAGTTTTGATATTTAAAAAGTTCTATCTACTGATTGCAATAATGTAAACACACAAAGGCCAAAGCTATTTATGTATTCATGCTAAACTTGCACGAATAAACACGTGTAACCAAAATGTTTTGTAGTATTTCTCAATTCTCAGTGAGATCAAGTTACACCCAAAAATGTAAATGCTGCCAGTTACATAACTGAAATTGGTAGGCTAGCTTCTTTTGTTTTTTCTCAGAAACTTGCCAATAAATGTATCATACACAAAATAACAAGTAATAAATGTGACTTCTTTATTGTGGGAACAAAATATTTTTGGAAGTTGTGAATCTATTCAGAATCTTAGAAGATCAGAATCTCTGTTACATAATCGATACCAACTTGTTATGGATTATTCAACAACTAGCCTGTTTCTCTGTTCATGCTAAGGATCTAACCTTTTTTTTTAATTATTATTTTACACCAGAGGTATTAGAGCAACAAAGGTTGAGTCATAAAGGCAAACGTAGGCCCTGATGACACACGTCACACTCACATCTACTCAGAGCCTGATTGTAATTATCGTCTTCACGCCCTCTCGGCTCACCTTGTCACCACTTCCAATTAGCATACATCTACATCAAGGAAGGGAAGTCTATCGAAGGATGACACCGGAAATATAATCAGTGCCGTCGTAGTCGAGTACAGCACTTGTTACTGACACACACACACACACACACACACACACACACACACACACACACAGTGTTACACTACGGCAAACACAAGTTGAAGGAAATTCTCTTTCTCATTTGTAAAATTAGCTTTTTTTTCCTTAAATTCTTCTTTTTGTATTCTTGATTGTTAGGTAATCTTATTAATGTGTTCGTACTTAATGTAAATGGACTGTGCGTATTTATATGAAATACATATATATGCAAATAAAATAACACACGGGGTAACATGATATGAGCCTTCTTCCGGTTACTAAAATGCTAGCGCTGACACCCACCGTGTGCTCTGCGCTATGATGACAATAATAAGTGCTAGAGGTAGTAGTGATTACAGTAGTGGTAATGATAGTAATATCGTAGTAGTAGCATCTGTAATGGTACCAATAGCGGTAGCAGAGGCAAACATCTGCTTTCTCCTCAGTATCCATTTGAATACAATCATCCTAAAAAAATATGTGCATGAGCCAGTGAGTGAATGGCACTTCACTGCTCTCCGTGGTGCTTATCTCTGCTCGTATAGTTGTGGATATTGTGACATGAACACTTGAAGACATGGGTGCATTACAGGTATGTTGTACAAATCCATATTAGCGTTTGCTCCGCTAATATGAATGACAGACTTGCTTTCGGCCTAGATCCAATACATTATGATGCAGCACATCATTTAAATTGTGTGGGTGATACGTTCTACACTACTGTAGAATATGATATATATATATATTCTAGGTGGACACAGAACTGGAACAAACCAGACACAGAAGCACCGCAATGCCGCTGTGGCAGCATTTAAAAAGCCACCTTGACTTCAAAAGCTTCCTTTTACAGGGACACTTTGTCCTGGACAATATAAGGTCTCGCTATCCCCTTCCTCATAGACTTCCATCAGACGTTAAGGCAATTGAACGTGTCATCGTGTACCAACTAGAGCTGGAGAAGAAGTTACTACAGACTACAGACCAGAGGGGATCTGTGTAACTCTATCTTCCTCCATTGCTCTGGTGTGGACAAAAGTATTTTAGGATAAAGCACACGAGGTTATGGCAGTCTTAGGTATCAACTGCTTCCTGACAGGAAGCTTGATGTGATATAAATATGAATTTTGGAAAGTAGTGTAAAGTGCTTTGAGTGGTTGAACGACTAGAAAGTCCATTTACTGTTAATGTGAAAGCCTTGGAACGAGTTTGAACAATGAACATTAACTAACAAGCAAAATGTTTTCAGTAAAATTATACGTCCAAATAAGTACCTGGTGCAGTGGAGCTGCACAGTTCAATCTGTTCTACAGGCTCTACCTAGTGAAGTCATTCTCAGGGGGGAAAAAGCATGATAAGAAAATGAACATTTTGGAATGTGTAGTTAGAAAAAGACAGCAAACACTGCTTGGAGATTCTTTTTGTTTTGTTTGTGTATTTCAGCCTATACAAGCCGCTAAGCTCTTTAGAATGAGTCTCGTTACACACACTAGAGGTTTTAATCCGAGTGCACAGGGATGAAGTTAAAACATGATAATACGGGGATTACTCTCACCACAGTCGCACTCCTTTGACCAAAACAAGCCCTTTTTGTTAAATGGACATATTTACTTGATTAGCCTTCAGCTAAGTCACGTTAAAGCCACAGCAAAGTCTGCTAGGAAGGACCAGGTGCAGGAGGGGATAACGGGGAATTCCCATCGGCAAATAGCGACAGCAGGTAAGATGCAACATTTGTATCAGATGGACAAGGGGTTAAAGCTAGAATTAAAGCTACAGCATGCAACTTGATGCTTTGAGGCACTTTGTGTAACAGTTCCCACTATCAACCCCCTCAGTTGGTCAAGTTCCCACTCCTCCACTCGTCACTCGGCTGGTTGAACCGTCATGTAGCCGGGGGAGGAGGGGGGGGATGGTGAGGCAAACAGCATAGATGAAGCCATCAAAGGTGTTGGAGAAGCAGCCGATCAGAAAGCAACGTGGACGTTCTTATGGTTTCTGAACGGCCCTTGTGTGGGTGGGTGTGTGTGTTTGCCGTTGTTCACCAAGTGATCAAAAAGCTTGGAATTCATTGCTATACAAATGCTGTTTAAATAATTTGCCTATCAAGTAGTCAGCTTACAGCGTTCACTTTGAGTCTCTTCATACGGGATAATATATTTAGAATTTTTAAAAACTAGAGTAATTATATTTCTTTACTCCCTTGTTATTTCACTTGTAGGAACCTGCTGCGTTCCGGCTGGCCAGCTGCTGCTGCTGCTGCTGCTGCTGCACACACAGAATTCATGACGGTTAAATAGTAATTTCCTCTCAGAGTGAAATGTATTCTCCTCGGAGCTAATGACCAACTGCTAAAAAGGAGCCAACGAGATGCAGCGGGGAGACTCCGTGCTCCTCGGGTTTCCTTCTTCTACTGAGACAACGTGATGGAGACAGAAGACGTGGAGGAAAGCACCTGGGGTAGAAGCCACGTTTGAAACAGCTGTACTGTATTTGGAAAACAGTCGATATAATTCAGCAACAAGCGAAGCTGTCCTCATTACGTTAGATTCATGTAATAAACACACAAATGTCAATTAGATAGTAATCTGCATGAAAATAAAGGAAAAGACAACAACATCCGGTTATAATAATCATCCGCTTATTGTCAATTGGCCCCGCGATGACGTGATCACTGGAAAACCATTCAGAAATAATTGCAGGCAAACAGCGGGAGGTGAAATTCATTTGTTGCATAATTTTAGGCTGACATTTTGTGACCTCATTGTACTGAATAAATTCAAGACTTTCACAGATCTTTGTTTTTTTTTTCCATCATCTCAACATTCTGGATATGTCTGACCGGGGTCCAGCTTATCAATTAAATATCAAACAATGTCCAGCTCAACTGCATTCATTATTTTTTTCCCGGTGTCACATCGCCCACAGCTTTTCAAACATACCCACACCACTCAAAACTGCATTTGGTAGCAGCAAGGCCGGTGGGAGTCCTGCATTAATGCAAACCTGGACCGATAGAGCGGGCACTTAATTCTGGAAGCAAAAAACTGAGGAGAATTTCCTGCAAACCGCCTCGTACAGAGAACCAAGCAGCGTAACGGGAATGACTCATTAAACATTTAATGTCATGTTTACATGTTGCTATTCTTAGCACTGGGTCTTTGTGTGAGTAAGGAATCAAGGAAACCGCTTGTTTGTAGTGAAGAGAAAAAAAGTGGACAAGTACAAGTTGTACGAGGAAGTACTGTAAAATTCTCCCATAGAGAGGTCCGCTGGTTGGCTTGTTGTCGGACAAATATTGTTTTGTCTTTTCAGGAAGTAATCAAGTAGCACTCCTAAAGACTGAGAAGCATGTGGACTAATAACAATAAATGCAGAATTTAACCAACCAGCTTTACTGGCTTTAATAACATTTTAGACATAATTAAATTAAATAAAAATAAATAAAAAAAGTATGGTTAAAGTGGTTTGTAATCTATTTTCCACCGCGGTAAAGTTCAGGTTTAGCATACAAGTTTATTATAATTGCTTTAAAGTTCCAAGTGGGGAGAACTAAATCATTAAAGCAGGTTGTCAACAAGTGCAACGTGAAGCAAATACATTCACTGGTGTTGCTGCTTCCTTCTGATATGCATAAAGACAGGCCTGTGGATGTCTGCATCTATCCCACACATACACAACCAGAACGGAAACCCAACAGACTTAAACTGACCTATAGGTAGCCAGTTTGCTGCATACCAAACTCAACATGTAGGGGATTTGCAGAGCTGTGCTGTACCGGCTTCCAGAATAACTATACATAAAGATGTCTTCTATCTTCAACAACACTATTGCAATATTGTCAACGCTTGTTATATTGTCCATTCGTCGGTGATGTTACAGTATGTGTGCCCTAAAATGAGCTCCGTATATATTGATTTCAACAGAATACTGCTGATTATTAGGCGTTATTATCTACATCCATGCATCTTTTAAACGTCATATTGCCCTCCACAGCCAAATCGACTGAATATTAACAGTCTGTCCTTGAAAAGCAGAGTCAGACTGTAGTGATGACGTCATCAACAGACAAATCCTGGAGCTGCTTCACAGACAGTGAATAATGACACAAATCCCGGGACGCCATGACAGCACCCATGGTGATGTGACAGGGACACGGGGACGTCTTCTGAATCACAGCTGAAAGCCCGTCGCTGGGATAAAACTCATTTGGATGCAATATTTAAAAAGAGAAAATCCTCTGAGCCCACATCATCACTCATTAATTCAGTCTCGCTGGATGAGCTCCAAAAAGGTCACCTGATGACATCACGATCCAGGTCTGGATGCTCAGCTTTGCAGCAAAGGGAGGCGCTTGTGTTTGTAGGTACTGAATGTTCTGAATATAATGTAAGCTCTGTTTCGGGTGGGATTTCTCTTCAACAATGTTTTCAGGTGGTATCAAAGAGCAGCTCTTCCACACTCGTTTACACAGCTGACGGGCCTCAGAACGCCATCTATTGCGCCGGGAAGGTGCTTTGAAATGGTTTAATTAAATGAAAAAAAACCTTTTTATATTTCTAATAGGCTCAAAAGATGGATGTTAATGACCAGTTCCATTGAATACCACCAGGCCAATCAACAGGTAGAGACAACGTACCCTCCCTCGGATCTAGTGACACAAAATGCATCGTCTTTTTTTTTTTTTTTAACTAAGAAGTGATGTGCGAGACAACTCTGCGCTCCGAAGCGCGTCTTGAAGAAATATGACCCTGAATACATTAAATGTGGATTCATAATGGCAGCCAGTGATTGGTGAGGGGAAGCAGAATATTTATTTGCTCATTGCAGGTGGCATTGGCATAACACTTATTTATGGCCCAGTTTATCCTTCCTCCATTTTTTCCCCCTCATTTATTTGGAAAGGTTATCCTCAGAATTCTATATTACCAATCAGAAGTGGGCCTTAAATTAAAAACAGGTTGAGGGGTCTCATTCAGTGTCAGCTGCAGTCTGACATTCTGCATCCGACCTAACGAGAGCAATGTGCGTCGTCCTGATCAGTGTGTTATTGTCTCAGGCATACAATCACATGAGAGGAACAATGGTGGCTATCAGCGTTCCCAAGAGAGATGGCATCATAACAATTCTCCACTGAGTGTGAAGACAGACCGTAACCCCTTATAACAATAGCCAATCCAAACTCCAGGGACGAGGTCTATTCGAATAGGGTCACTGATGGTTATCCAAATGAGTAATTGGGGTAAACACTTTATTATTTGGTCTTTAGGAAATATGCCATGTGATAACCGTCAGTGCTAAAGCCTCAGTGAGCTTCTTGCGGTTGGTGCGTTCATGCATCTGCTCACTGCTTGCTCTTAATCGTCCATTCAGCCGGAGAGGACGTCTAGAAGTTTGTGTCAGTTCGCGCCCCAGAACCTCGCAAATTGGAGCGAAAGTGTGAACTGGACGGTCGCTGCTGCCGCTTGAAACAGAGACAATTACGGCTGTGTGTTTGTTTTTTGTAGCCTCTGCCGTACGTCTTCACAACAACAAATCCACTGAAAAAACGGTTCTCGCACACCCTCGGACTAGTTAGTGTGTGTTAGAAGAGATCCGCCTCCGTCTCCCACGCGGAGACAGAAGAGACGACTCCTGCCCACGCTTCACCGGCACACATTCACAGAGAATGGCTACTGCTGATACAAAACAACAAATGTTTAAAAAGTCACGCAAAACAGGTGGAATTCCTGGAGATGAGAGCATATTCTCTAACTCTGTCCTCGTACCTGACATTCAGCCGGCTGCTGCAGTTGAGGCGAGCGATGTGTGACTGTTCAGAGGCGGCTTCCTTTGAACGGTTTGTTCGTCTCCGTATCTCCTTCGTCACAAGCGACATTCCCAGAAACTGCTGACCCGATTTTGATCAAACTTGCCGGAGTGATTATCTTATTCCTAAGAACCAGCGTTTCACAAAGTGTCTAAAGGGCCCCGCCCCAAATACCCAAATAAGGGAGATGATATCTCCCGTCTTGTATGACACACCATCGTGAATTGTTGCGTTTCGCCATGAGAAAATGTCCCCAAACTGACACCACCAATTGTGTTTTTCCAGATTTTAAGGAAAGTGGATGTTGCCAATGTTGCCGCTTGACCGCATTTTCAAAAGGGACATACTCACCCTTTGTTCACTTTCATAAAAAGTGCAATGTCATTGTGATGCTCGAGCTGAGGTCTAATTGAATTGATGACGTGACAGATGAAGAATTAAGCTCCCTTGATCCCTGACGACACCCTCAATAGATCCTTTAAAAGAGATAATGATTAACACACTGAGATGAAGCCGTGTGGACACAGTGGTTCTGTGCGGTGCCCTATGCTGACTTCAGTGAGTCTCCGGACGCACAATTATCTTTTCCTGTACGTTTTTTGTTCCTCCTTTCTACCGCCGAGCATAGCTGTCTCGAAGTCTCTTGCTACCACTTTTCACCCCTCAGTGGTTTTAATTGTCCTGATG
The DNA here is from genome assembly GCA_032191485.1 of Leptoclinus maculatus. Taxonomy (NCBI): domain Eukaryota; kingdom Metazoa; phylum Chordata; class Actinopteri; order Perciformes; family Stichaeidae; genus Leptoclinus; species Leptoclinus maculatus. The sequence goes on along the minus strand of JAVDOI010000014.1, from coordinate 3,761,829 downwards.
ACCTCAATCAAAAGGCAATTACCAAAAGAGAAGACCGGCGCAGGCAATTATTGTGTTCAACACGAGATAGAGCACACCTGAGCGGAGCGAGAACCTTTTCACGGCGGTGAAATTACACGAGCCACCACTGACGGCTGTCGCGGTGAAGAAGTGAGCATGAAGTAAGTGTGCCTGAAATTCTTATGTGTCCTCAGAGAAGACACTGACACTTCAAAGCCCAACGAGCAAGGTGCTACTGTTTGAAGCGGCGCACGTGAAGCTATGTGGAGGAATTCAGGGCAAGCCGAGATGAGTCGGAAAATAGGTTAAGAGGGACTGGGAGCATACGGACACTTCTGCTCTGCTATAAAGTAACTGAATCTAATTTTCTCAGAATTTGGGAAATCCTCTGGACATTACTTTGAAGTCCACCAATTATTGGCACTGCAGTAAAAATGAGGCCTAGTCCATGAAGCTAAATCCTCATGCAATGCTTTGTGAGGTTGTTAAAACCCATTCTTGTTTCAGGAATTGATGCAGGGATGCACACGGAGGCTGCTGGAAGGAATGAATTGTTCTGGACTGAGAGAGGAGGAAGCCACAGATGTGTTCATCATCTCTGCAGCTGCTGGGGATTATGGGAAGGGAACACTTATCCTGTGTGGCCAAATCCACGTCACAAACAAATACAAAAAAATCACTAACACTTTCAAAATTGTATAAACCCACCTATAACATCTCATAGTCTGCTTAGTGAACCGTATAGTTCTGGCTATAAGCACTCAAACATTTTCATAATGCTTAATAACAACACTTTATGAAGCATTATATAATGACTTATAAAGGCACGTTTGATAACACTTATAGTTGCAAGGATCATAATGTATTATAATCCCTGTAATTGTAATTGTGCTATATTATAATTACTATTTAAGTAATTGTGCTGCATTATAATGTGACTATAAGTCATTCTAAGTGGTTTGCTTTAAGCAAAGTGAAATTTTTAAAAAAAAAAATAAAATCTATATGATAGAATAACATGTAAAACATTGCAAAATTAATTTGTACTTTACTTAAAGCAAACAATGACCACTTCGAGTAACTTATAAACATCATATTGCATTATAACAATGATTATAATGTATTACAACTCAGGGAATTATACTATGATCCGTGCAAAAACAATGTCCGAGTGACCAATTATGAAGTATTATGATACTTGACCTTATTAATAATAATAAAATGTGAATAATGCTTACGGTTATAAAGCATTAGGAATATGTATGAGTGCTTATAACTTTAGTGATACAGTGCTATTAGCAACTAAATATCTGTGTGAATGTCTCGTCTTCTCTTCCATTAAGTAAAAACGATTTGGCCAAACACAAAACATCCGAAAAAAAAAAACGACCAAGTGATTTATTGTTACTGATGCACCCTTTTAGCGTTTTTCCACTCACCCCTCTCTCCCAAACAATGCACTATACTATTTTCTTGAAATAACGAGGATGTCAAGTCGTTTTAGCGTCGGATTCCTTGCCGAGGCCACCGAGGAGATTACACAGACCTGAGGGAGAGACGGTTGAGCAGACCACCATGAAGCATTTAAAGGTTGAATAAGCGGCATGCAAATGATGCATCCAGCTGGTTCACCATGGCTCGTGAATCCAAGCGCTGTCCCCAAAACACAAGGAAAGGTAAGCAGGTGAACTTTTCTGCTTTTAGGTACGGTAAGTGCAAATATAAATGCAAACACTTGAGGTTACAGCAACAAACACATGACCCAAAACGTCCCTTCACAGTGCAGGGTACACAGTACACCGTGAGTTTGTGTTTACTCAGTGCATACAAGTGTGCATGTGAGGTGAAGACTAATGATGACAGTAGCATTGGTAATGAGACTATGATCAGAGCAGGCAGCAGTAACGCTAACTGTCCAGAGACACTGATACGACTGAGAAACAGCACACCAGCACACACAAGTATAAAGCTCATTTCAAATTACAATACAACACTCGGACAGCTTTGTTTCAACACAGTCAGTTTAACATCGATTTACATTTTTCCACCAGCATATTTTTTTTACATTATAATGCTATTGATAGGAAATGTGATATTTAAATAAGCAAGTACGTGGATCGAGGCTTTATCTCTAGTTGTGAAAGCGATCAATAAGCCTTGGATGAAAAGTTTCTTTGGAGCTGACTGTGGCTGAGTCATGCTGGTGCACCCAACCCACACCATGTTTGTTACGGCAGGGAAACAGTGTGCTTTTTCCTTTTTAAAAGCAAGCACTAGATAACAACATGCCCACCGAATATCAGGGCATGCTCTGCATATTGTAGAGATTTGGAATTCAAACTGAGTTTAGAATTTGACAAACTGGTCAGTAATCGTGTTAACACCTGAAGAAAAAGTCCTGCTTGATGGACACAAACACGTGTTGTCTAATTGACTGACCGCGTGTTGTTTCTGTCTCTAAGAGACCATGTTTAGTCAAACCTAAATAGTAAAGGCAGCAGCTTGCAGCGGGCTTACCAGACGTATAAACCAGACAGTAAAAGTTGGCTACACATGATATAAAGAGGTTGTAACTTGTGTGGATCAGTATTTCAGCCTTAGGTTCATTGAACCTCATGCAAGAACACATTCATATTCATATCTTAACTTTCTCATACCTTTTTTTTTTACACTTAATTAAAGATTAATGCCAGTGGTAAATGTCCGTGCGATCAAGAGAATTGCATAATTAATGGCCCAATAAGGCCGTATACTGTAAGGCTGTACGTCCTGCCCCATATGTCCGACATTAAAGGAATGTCTTTCATTTTTAACAGCGTCAGCAGCAGAATTAAGGGACCCAAAGACAAATAACGAGCGCTGGTAACGCCGTGTCGCCTGAGAGTCGTACCGTCACTGAAATTAAGAAGAAACGGTTCAATATGAAAAGCCACAGAAAGTCGATCAATGACTTCCACAGGAGGGGGTCAAATCATTTTAAGATGTTAAGTATTTATTGTAGTGTTATATAATATCATCAATAAGCCAATTCAAATGAATGGTGAAACTGTATGATTGTGAATACATATTAGCCTTTAATTGGAATTGCATAGTCAAACAGGATTAAGTAAAACAAAAAAGAAAAGGTCAACATAATTACATAAATAATTAAACAAAATAATTGTAATCTATTTAGATGGTTTTCAAACTCAAAATTGCTTCAACGTAATGAAATATATACAATATTAATAGTGAATAACTTGGATAACAGCCGACTCCTACAACAGGTCTAAAGCACTAAATGGTGTTAAACTCAAAATACGAGGACATTGGTGGATTTGGCTCTAGTTCTCCTAAATCACTTGTTCAACCACTTAAAAACGAATCCGTTCTTACGAGTGGTTACGGCATGAGGCCCATTATGGCAAGACTAACTGTATCTATGGCAAAGATAGCTGTTTGATTTCCATACAAGTTAAATATGTCTGTATAGTCCAAGAACCCTACTTTGAAAATGGACAATAAATATTGTTGCAATGATGTGGAAATGTACGTAGTTGATTTTGTTGTCGGCTAGATATCTTGAGGTTGTGACCTTTGCTCGGAGGACATTTTAACCAGACGAGGAATAACTGCAGCTGTAGACCTGGACAGAGACACCTGACCTTTCTTTAAGGTCGTAGTCGTACTGCCAAAAAGGAGATCATAAAAAGTGTGGTGCCACATGCACAGAAGTCTAACGGATCTAACTGGTAATTAATTTATTCTGATAAATAATCAATCCCTCCATCATAAAGTATTGAACAAAGCTGCCAAGGAAGGTGACGGAGCGCTGACACTAGTGAGCCAGGTTAACAGAGGGAGGCGTCACAGACTCTGTTAAGATTGAGCCGGCGATAAGCACGAGTCCATCTAAAGTGGCTTTACTTCTTCTGAGATGTTACCTTTGTGGCAGGCAGATTGTTTGACTCGATTCCCATCTGCGACACGGCGAAAGCAGATCGTAGGGCGGCAACTGCCTTGAATGACACGCGTTTACTTCCAGCAAGCGCCTGATTACCCTCACCTGAGCTTAATGGAGGAGCACACTTTAGTCCGGTTCATTGGATCAAGTGAGCAGCTGGTGATTGGTTGGGATACGTTTCATTTTGCATGATCAAATTTGAGTAATTATTTCTTATAAAATGATTTTAGGTCGTTTTTTGATACACTTGTATATATATAATAACTTAATAAAAAAAATGTTTGGACATGAATTTGATTAAACCGGACTTTTCATGTCCTTGGGTCTTCACTGGGGTTTACTGGATCACTTAAACCACGGGGTGTTAATCAACCCTTTTAAGAGTGTGTGTAAACAACTTGATCAGAACTTCCATTTCTTTCAATAAGGGTTGCAAGTTAACACTTTCTTAGTCTAATTGAAAGATTAGAACATTCTGTCAGGTACATTGTTTCTATTTCAACTGTTTTCCTTGAATCTACAATCTGAGGCAGCATGCTCGCTCACCTTGTTGAGCCAAAAGACATTCCCCAGAGAAGATGCACCACTCACTCTCCTGTTACTCGCGCTGCCTCCCACTTCTCAGAGTGTTGCATCTTCCTCGGGGATCTGTGTACATGTGTTATTTACTAGTTCCTGCAAGGTAAACTGAAGGCGTGTTTATCTTTCTGTTTTTTAACTCTAACTCTTGCATCAGTGCAAAAACAAGACTTATTGCACATGGTGTTGTGCCCAAAGAAATAGAATAGGAGTAGAATGAATATTCCCATTCAAATCAGAGCAGCACCTGTTTTTTATGAATACCGTTTTTTTATTGCGACCGTTGTAGCGGGCTAACTCCTGAACCGACTTATTACAAGTCGAGGAGGTGAGGTCTTGTTGTAACTGAACCAAAAAACGAGCAGTGAAGTAGTAAAGTTACGGAGCGTAGAGAGACTCAATGACAAGATGTAACAACTTAATGCTTCGTCCATCTTCTTCACAGCGCCTGATGTCTGACAACTTTTCCCAGTAACCAGTGTAGCATTAAAGCATGGGTGGAATTAGCAAGCGGGGCCAGACAGCTGGCTTAGTTAGCTAGCTTGCCAGTTCCGCCGTGCTTTAATGCTACAAAATGAGCTGAACAGCGTGCCGGTGGTCAGCTGGGTCGAACAGCAACTCTCCCTCACTCCCCGCCTCCCCGCCGCTATGGAGGAGGACGAGCTACCGAGCTAACCGGCCAGCCATCCGTCTCTGGAGCCGTGTCAGCTCGTTTTCCTGCGAGCTGCAAAGACGTTTTTTTTTTTTGTACTAGTGTAAATAGCCAGACTCATTACATCCCGTTCTGGGTAGGTATTTTTTTGGAGACAATCTTTATGCTGTAAAAGAAGTAATGAATAGTATTGTCACGGTTAAAAATGATTGCTTCTATTAAGACCCTATCTCGATACTGATGGCTACATCCTGGGACCCACCGTTTGTTTTATGTCCACTTGCTCCCACACGCAGCAATTCTAAAACCATGCACTCCTGCAACATCCCAATCCCAATGCCGTCCTCTACAGCAGAGTGCTGCACACACCCACACACACACACACACACACACACACACACACACACACACACACACTCCGCCCGGCTTTCGTACATCAATGGAACTCATAGGAAATATCCTACAGCTCTTATTAAAACACCGTCATTTTTAAAGTACTGGTACTAATACAATGGGGCATAATGCCATTTGTAACAGCAGGGTACCTTTCTATTATTCATATACCGTGCAACACTAGTAATGAACTAACACTGTACCAATTCTGGCTAATGTTTAACACACGCCATTTCACCCAAGAATATCCACCTACCAACCATATACTGTAGGTGACAATTAAGTAATGGGGCAGCTACCCTAAATAGCCGACTGCCAGCTCTGTGTGTTGGGGTCCTAATCCTTCGAAAAGCGTACTTAACCTTCTGTAAGGGTTCTGTTTTATTCCAGCACTCCTACCGGATAAGGGGGGGCAGACAGGTCATGCAATGTGGGGAATTTACTGGCTCTAAAATGGCTTGCGGGGCTACATCTGCCCATGTTCAATACATTTCCTCGCCCAATTTGTAGATTATGCAACGTAGCCCGACATGAATTACATTTTGCAGCCGCATAATTGTTGTAATTAAAATTAAACACATTTCCAGACATGACACCTGAGTCTGCAAGAAACGTACAGCCCCCGCTAAAAACATCCAGTTGTTTTAAGGTCTTGGACAATTACTTTCCTCGGAGAATATATATATGAATAAATCAATTCGTTCTCGCTTTAAGAAATACCCCTTTGTTTTATTTCTCTGTGTTGGCTGGGCCTTCTTTTAAGGCTGCGTTTGGATCCCCACAAACACGTGGTGTGTTCAGCGTCACGTACATCACATTTACATACAGGATAGTTCACATCTGTGCACTTGAATTTGTCCCTATTCACAGGGAACTGCAGACACGTGTGTCACTCTAGTATTGAGCGATGAATATCGAGATTTAATGAGTATGCAATCACGCACACGAGGGCACTGTCTCAAGGCTCATTGTTGTCGACAGCTCAGGTTAGCGCAGTTAATGAACCCACTTGTGCATGGTTGCCAAAGATACCTGGCAACTTAAAATCTAACTGAGGCACCAGCTATGCTTTGTTCTGTAAAGCAGTATACAGACGAGCATTAACAGGATCTATCCGTCCTGATAGCACACAATAAGGAAAATAAATACTGTAGGTCTGCGGATGATTGGCTAGCTGAGCTCCAGCAAGTCTCACACTACAAACCTAAAGAACATCACAGATATGTATGCCCAGGGTTGTTTTCTTCTGGTAACAGCGAGTTAGAATATCAGATGTCATCATAACTTATCATACTAACACTGTCAGCTATTCACTTCAAAGTCAATCTCTATCCGCTGTTGCTTCTTCAGAGTTTCTCTCCCATGTGTTGCAGAATCGTACAATATATCTGAAAATGACACTCTCTCTGTATTATTAGTGCATACTGATGTTATATATTCCCACTTATCAGTCTTTTCCACAAATCCATTAAACAATGAAATAGCAGCGGTACGAAGTGAGAAATCCCCCGATGACATGCTGAAGGCAGAGAGAAAAAGTGAAGGCACAGATGGTCGTTTAAAAGCCCGTGCTTTGATGCTGCCGTCTCTGTAAATTAGCCAAGATGCTTTCAGTCCCGACTAAAATTCATGCAATTATGTTGATACCCGCCTGAATGCAGACAATTAAGGTAAGAAGCAGAGATGCGCACTGAGTGACAGGTCGGCGAGAGCAAAACCAACTATTAGATTTGTTGTGAAGTAAAGGTTGCGTCTAACACAGCTACCAGTGATCCGATTCCCCCAGCTCAAATCAAAGGGCACATGTTGCCATGGTAACTATAGTAAAGTATGGTATAGTAGTAAACCTGTGCAATCTCCCTTCACCTTCTAAAAATTGCTTTCAGAGAAATGGGACGGCGTTGTGACAGAGATCACTTTTTAAGACTCTCGATTGAAAACCACTGAAATGTAGCTGTGAGTTTCTATGTTACACGCTCAGCCGCAGTAGTATGCTGTGATGTCCCATGGTGCATCTGTGGCGATGATGTAATGATCTACAGTTCGACGCTTGCATGAATCAAAACGCCTAAGAATCATTCCTATACAAATGCGGTTATAGTAAGTGTTCATTCGCTGCCTCTTTAATAACTTTGTATGCATCTAATAAATATAAAAATGTCAATTTGATGGTAATCTGCATGAGAAACAAAAAAAATAAAAATTGGTTATAATAAACGCTTATCGTGATCAATTTGACATGATAACAATAAGCTGTTTCCATAGTAATAGTTTGTTGATTTGTTTGAATTGGTGATGACGTGCCTTCATCTCTTCTGAGAATACAGTGAGGCTACTTGCTGGTTGACATTAGCAACTCAATTGTGGATTTTCATTTTACATTATTTAAAAAAAAAAAAAAAAAATCCATGATCATTAACTGTAATGAACAAATCATTGGTATTTGTTCAGGTAAATGTGATTATGATGCACCGATACAAATGATTAAAGCAAATAGAAATCTTTATCCTAAACTCAACAGCCACATTAAGCCAATTACTAAAGGACTTAGTCCATGCATGTATTTTCAGTAGACTCGGCCACTGTAACTGTGTCTTTACAGGTCTCCCTAAAAAATGGATTCGACAACTGCAGCCGATTCAGAACGCTGCTGCCTGATTCCTCGCTAAGACCAAGAAAACTCCAAAAGATCCCTCCAGCACTGAGGTCTTTCCAGTGCTTTTAAAATACTTCTGTTGGTTCATAAAGTTCTTGGTTCATACTATTTTTCAAAGTATGCTTTTGGGCCAAAATACATTTGTGATCTTCTCCATCCTCACCTCTCAGGTCGTTCACTTTCTATGCACCATATATCTGGACCGAAAACACCCAGACAACTGCAGATTAGCTGCAACTCACAGTTCATTTAAATCAAGGCAAATTACTTTTCTGTTTTGCCGCTGCCTTTAATCAAATAAAATAATGATCAATGTCTCACGCTGCACTGTAACTTGTATTCCTGCATGTGATACCTGCCGTGATCTATTTTAGCTTCTTTATATTTTCTATTCTCTTCGCTCTTTAATCACTGATTGATAATTGTATTTGAATGTCCTTTTGTGGTGTCTTTCTTTTGCACTTTGTCTCAATGCTTTTAATGTCTTATGTAAAGCACTTTGAATTGCCTTGTTGCTGAACTGTGCTAAATAAACTTGCCTCGCCTAAGATTACAAAATGCATTAGACCAAAACATTCGGGTGATTACATTAGATGGAAAAGACAACATAATCAACGTGGCTTGAATTTAACTCTTCTTCGGGCTGTATTAAAACCGTACAGTACGTAGCCAAAGCATATAGTTTGTGTGTGAATGAATAAAGTCAACATTTAAGGATCTTAACTAGAACCTAAACCCACCAACAGAAATAGAAGACATCACAACAAACTGTGTATGATTCCTCTCTTTATACTTAAAATATGTTGCAGAAGCGTACTGCCCACTGACTGATCTTTAGTTCCTGTAACTTGCCATCAACTGTTTGCACTGTTTGTACTTTGCCTTTATTTTCCTCATGCCTGGTTCCAATGAAGATGGTGTAAAGGCTTATGTTTCATGAGGAAGGACGTGGACTTGGCACATTTGTTAGACCTCAAGGACACAGAAACACTGAATGTAAAGATAACTTTTTGTTTACAAGACAACTCCACGGGGCACCTTTAACGATAATGCAGCCGACTCTCACGACTCTTAAATCTGGACTGTCCAGGCTTCTTCTCCAGGGCTCAACCATGAGGATTGCCCGATTGCCCGGGGCAAGTAAAATGCCTCTTCTGTGGGCGCCCCCTAGTCCTCACCGCAGCCGCTAGTAAATCTCACGACTCACTTGCCCAATCGGGAAAGTAGTAAAAAAAAAAAAAGAAAGAAGAAGAATTAAAGCCATTGTTTTTCCCAGAGTTGATGACTCGCTCTGTTGAGAGTCCGTACTTTTCACTACTTCCAGGTCCGTGAAAGCCGCTGCCGTAGATGTACGGTGAGGCCAGAGGCGGTCAGGCCAGCCGCCATTTGGGTCCCGATGAGTGTCTATTCATGCAATTACGGTGCCTGGAGCGGCCAAAAAGGATGAATTTCAGCAATAACTTCACAAGTTTTATAAACCAAATAAAAACAACATTATATTCGGCTTGCACATTATATAATAAATAAGAGTTAGTTGAAAATGTGACATCACATCCCAATATGTGAAAACACAACGGATTTCTGTTCGAAATGTTCCTATGACTATACAGTAGTTTACGGTACATTACTGTTATGGGACAGTCACATCAAAGGGCATTTGGACAGTTTCCTTTACATTCTTTCCATATTTTCATAAAAATGTTATGACCCCACATATAAGACTTGCAAAAAAAAAAGAGAGAAGGGTCCTTAAACCGTGTGAGACCACTACTTAAATGTTCTCCCTTTGAAACAAAACAAATTAAACTAACTCGATACAGCGGATACATATGCGTCTGTTCCGGAACATCATACTCGTCTGTGCAGCAGATGTTTCAAGTAGCTGATTAATTACAAACCTCCAGTTGTTGACCAATTTTAAAGCTGGATTCTTAAGAGATGTTTTTTAAAGCTGTGGCCTTAATGGTTTCTGTTATTTTGATAGTGTAAGGCTGCATTTGTCCGCTAACAGTATTGCTGTCACATCTCCCGTTAATCTCCCATTATGTTAACTATTACATTTATTGATTTATGGGGCTGCTGGGAAATGAGACAATTCAGTCGCCTCTCACCCGTTGCTCACGGGCGCTTATCTTACTGTTTTATTAAGAGCTAATCATTTCCAATGACATTACCGGGAAGGTTGAACTTTGACTCGTGAATTAAAATGTCCACCGCGGATACATGACCACGCATATTAAGATAAAAGCAGAGCTATCGTGAAATTAGGAACAATAATCTAAAAATCAGAGAAATACATCACAACGCTAACCAATGTTTTTAACGCTGTTTTTGTTCAGGATCACGGCGGCTGTGATGCCACCCACAGCAAGATAAAGAAACTGTGTAAAACCAAACATTCCCCACACAACAGCTTGGAATAACAGCTTCACAGAGGAGCATTCAGTGCTTCTATTTCCTGTGAAACGCAGCAGAGCTTCTGTCTTATCTCAATGCCTGATGAAGCTTCACATCATCCAGATATCTGGAGGACGTTTTACCAGTTTTCAGCATGCCTTCTATATAATGTATCCCTGTAGAATATGATACCGTTTTTTGGGTTAATATTGCCAGCTCACATTAAGCTGGTCAATCACTCCGTACAGCTAATGTATCGGATCAAGATTTTCATTAGAAATTCACTGTTGAAATACATGAAACCACTAAACATCGATCATTATCCATTCGCATGATTGCAGTTATGTCAGAGCATCACAGAGCGACTTTGAGGAAATGATTCGGCGTCTCCGTCACTTAGGTAGAATAAATAGTGTGCCGCGAGGCGATGAGCCGGGGAGGTGCTGCACGAGCACAAGCAGCCCAGTTAGTTGTGTCCTGACAGATACCACCGCACACGTTCCTTTTCTCGGGAGAAAGGAGGCACGGGAGTGGAACGCACAGTGGCAACTCATCAGGAGCCTGCGGGATGCATGACTTACTGTACCGGAGGAAAGGTGACCCCAAAACACTCCTCCTCCTGGTAATGTGCAGCTCGCCTGCCTTTCTTTTCACAAAATGCCCACTGGGTTGCATCTTCACCGTGAGTTTGTGGACAATAGGAAGGCCTTGACCGAAAAAAAAAACATCTGATTACACTCTATATGGCCCAAAAATATGTCACAGTCTGACAAACAAAATCGTACTGGTGTGACGCTTCCACACTCAAAATCTCACAGGAACATATACCACACTCACACACCCAAAAAAACAGTGTTACGGAAGGTGAAAATTAAAATCCAAATAAAAACAAATGAATAATGCATACAACACAGGATTTGAGATCCAATTAATTATTGAAAACATAATCTGCGAGGGTGAAGCGTTGTTTTAGGCTTTTACAAGAAAGCTGTTGAGAAGCAATGTCACATTAATGAGCAGGCAAAGAGGGTTGTTAACCAACAGGGCCCGGAGACGCTTTCATTAGGGTTAAAGATCAGGATGTAAAAAGGTGATTACACATAATCAGGCGTAATAACAAATGTTACATGAAATTCCACTGATCTCTGGAGCCTTTGGTTTCTGTCGACGCAGCGTATGCTGGCCCTGAGTTACTCTCTGTGTGTCTTTGGAGGTCTGACTTATTAAGACGCCACAGAAACGGAGAAAGACTTGTTAAGAAAAAGTTTGGGCTCCAATGAATTGTGAGTGCGGGAAGAAAAAAACGAATAATTCTGCAAGGGATCAATGCCCTGTCTGACGAGATGAGAAACAGAAATAAATGTACGAGAGAGAGTCAGGTGCTCTGACAAAAACAAACAAAGTGATTATCGAACAGACCGACTGCTCAGAGCTTAGGTTCAACTAAACACCATGCGCGGACCTTGCATGTTGTCCTCCTGGTCTCCCATTTACTGCTTGCCAAACATCGAATTGTTGACTTGCGCAAAAATAATCAAATCGTGCCAAAAGGCGAATCACATTTTTTGACTTGCTTTAACCTGAAGGTCAAAAGTATGTCAGTAATTTCAGCTAATCTTTCATTTTGTACTATCAGCGTGATGCAGATATAGCCTTAGACCCTGAATATGACTCCCCTGAAACCACAGAGCCCCGTTTTTTTCTTCTTCTTTTTTTACACCTCCATCTCACTAATCTGTCTCGAGCATGAGATTGCTAGACGTTTGGGAAGATAAAAAATCAAAGAGTGTTGTGCTTCATCGTGGCCCTGGAAGATAAGGCCCTTTACTGTCACATAAAATCAGGAGCTGCCTCCTGAAAAACACTCCATCCCCGGGCTATTCCCCACCACCACCATCATCACTACTCTCTCCGTACCATCTCCACGAATACTTTGGTGTTCACTTCGCTGACAAACTACTCCCAAAGACACATCAAATCCTCCACCACCTATTTCAACACACGCGCAATGGGCCTGAAGTAGAAATCGTTTTGTGTAAATGCTGCTACTGTACAGATTGTGACATCACAGGCCAACGGTTTGCTATGTTGTCGCAATAACGGACAGATATTAACAAATGAGGGCCGGATATTTTCAATCAGCGGTGTGTGCTTTTCAAACACCACTCAAAACAACACTGCTAGTAATTAATAACCTTTAACATGTCCACAACCAGCGGTTTAAGCTGGTGCACAGCAGGAAGCCTGCAGGTTTCTGCTCAAAGTTAACACAACGACAAACAGATGAAGAGACTGCATAATTAACCAACCCGAGGCTGTTTGACGTTGTAGCTAACCAAAACAAGATATTAAATCAGCTGCCGACTACCTAAGGAAATGTAGTCAAGGGAGAAGGGCCACATGTTGGTGCCGTCACATCTTAATAGAGAGGCCAAGTCCCGCCCCTTCCGGTGTCCCTCATGGGACCTTATTTCGGAAAAGAAAAGTACAGTATTGAATGGTAAAAGACGATATATTTTTTGTATATATATATATACAAGCTATAGATATAGATATATTTTTTTATCCTGTTTGAATGATGCCATGAATTACACATGGGTTGTTCGTCAATTTAAAAGATAATTATGCACATCAAGAAAGTCGCAGTTTGTCGTAGGTTTGTGGTAGTTTGGTGTGAAACCGCTCGGTGAACAAATGCTCGTCTTGCACAATGTTCATCACCAACACGGCCGTCACCTTGGCTAGCTAGCTAGCTAGCTAGCAAGCAAGCACGCTAACTTAGCTAGGTTCCACGCACAAATAGTAACGTGATCTAACTAAATGTGTTTTATCCAGCGGCTTTTTTTTTATCAGCCAGGAAGCAAAAGAACGAGCAAGACCAATTCAAACAGGATCTTTCAACTACCGTACATTTTTCCTCAGAAAGGTCCCACAGCGGTCCACCGGAAGGTGAGGGGCTTTGCCTCTCTATTAGATTACGGTTGACATGTACACCCATCTGTCCCGGTGCAGGGATTTATTGTCCAATCTGCTGGCTGCATCACCAGATCAGAGCACTAACCGAAATGAAAGAAGAAGAGAGGGAAACTTTGTTGAAGGATGCAACAGTCTAATCAAATTAACAGCGCTTCTTTTGGAGTTCACACACGCTTCAGTATGACAACGTCGGCGTGACTTCAGATTGTCTGCTTGACTCATTGGACGTCAAATCCGAGTCATTCATAACTGTGACAAGTGGAGGAGGGTGCGGAGAGTCGGCCTTTCTTACGCAGATGCTTCCGAGCAATTACATAAATGAAGTTGTCAGATGGGTCCTGAGGGACGTTTGTCTTCCAGGCTCTGTGAGACCAGCGGGGGCCTCTGCTACAAAACAGAGTGCTGCATAGGACGGGTTGGCCACCGTCAAGATAACCCACATTTCTTTAAACAAATGCATGTCATCTCCAATCTCACCGGGGGAAGATGCCCACTCTGTTGTGTTTTGAGAGCAAAATTACAGCCCTGCATTCTCTGGACACGGGGGGGACATGATGTTTAAAGATTTCAGAATGTCCAGCAATTTCCCAACACTTCCTATCTGCAGTGTTGTGTCACCACAGAGGCGTAAACACAGTGTGCTCACCGACTCTGTGCTCTTCATACGCCCTGTGCTGTATGATACCATTTCACCGACTGTGACTATGTGTGTGGAAAACAGACAGCCGGGATGTGTTCAGCACAAAGTGTGATCTGCGAGACATTTTTGTCCATTTCCCCCTTATTAGTCTCAGATTTGTCAGTGGAAATAGCACTCCCTTGGGTGCCATTGTCTTGGTAAGACAGTTTCTATCCCTGGCCTCTTACTTGTCACTGCTGGTATGCATTATTTTTTTCCTCGAGTGTCCCAAGGGTCTCGAAAGGCTCGTCTTCGCCGGAGTTGTCATTTTCAATTAGCCGTACCTTAGATCCAAGTCTGTTGGACCGTGTCAATAAGGGTTTCATTTAAGAAGATGGGACGCCTGTAACTTCAAGACGTATTCAATTCCCATCAAGGTTAGCCAATCTACTGGTTTGCATTTCATCTCCCCCCCCCCCCCCCCGAGTGGATACACAAACATTTAAAAGCATGTATTGCGAGCAAATAACTGATTTACATCCGATAAGGATGGGGGTAAACTGTGATTGATGCCACAGCTGTTCATTCCCTCCATCGATTCCCCTGATGTGCAGGTGGAGCTCCTTCTGATCAGGACCGTGTCTGGCGAATTTAACTTTACGCCTCTCGGCGGGATGAACCTTTTTTTTCCGCATGATCTCAGGATATTAAACTAAGCGGTGGAGTGGGCTGATATGAAAAACCGTTTAAGCACATTAGGTCTCCTGAAATATATATCTTAGATTAACATTATGGCAAATTACAGCCCATTTTAAAATCACAAGCATGCCTTCAAGTTAGACTCCCGTCATTAAGTCTTAATGGATGCCGTACTGTACAACGCTAACAGGAAACCAAGGCAGCGTTAGACTGTGACGCAGGTCGCATGCTCCTAACACTGATTTACAGACGTACAGGTACGATTCAAAGATGTAGATGTTGCTGTGAATTTGAACTGACATTTAGCATTGTTTTTGCATGGAAACATACTGTCTGTAGAGGTGTCAGTCAAAAAAAAAAAAAAAAATCATTAACAAAAAGTCAAGAGATCAGTGTTTGTAAGAAAACAAGAAGCCAGATGATTCTGCTGATTTGGCTAGAATTTCTTTACATCGTAGCAAAATTGAATATCGATTGCGTCCATGTTGCAAACATGGATGGACGTGTTCTACTCACAATGCTTCAAAGGATGTAGACCAAATTGTGCTTGAAGCAAAAAAAGACAGAGTAGGCTACTCTTCTCCGTGCATATCCCACTCTCACTTACACACACACACACACACACACACTGTGTAACTCAACCTGGGGGTCAGGGCATCACGATTTATGGAATAGCAACAACATTTTTTTTTTTTTTTTTAAAACTACATTTCTTCTGTAGATAAAATGATCACATTTGTGTTTCTTGTGAAATTTCAGCCTCATGTTGGAATTGCACATCTGTCATGTTCTCTGATGCTGTTTACATGCGTGTTTCCTATACTTGAGCATAATTTGTGTCAGATACTGGAGTGACTGAAGCATGGCGTAAATTAGCTTCCGTATTTTTAGAAGCGGAAACTGGTCCAAAGGTTAGTGGTTTTAATCTTCAGGAGTCTTGAATATTGTAGTGACATACTTAGTGACTTCCAATTAAGAGACTGGCCTTAAAATAGTATGATGTTGTTTCTCGGAGTCTCTGAATGGACCTGCATTAAAAATGCAGAGACGCCAGAGCAGCAGGGGGATTTAGTGTGACAGCAGACACACTTTTTAAAAGGTTGTATTTCCCTCTGGCAGACGCTTGGCTAATTGCTGTCATTGAAAAGAAAGTCACACAAATTTCCAAGAAAAAAAAATGTGGAAGTAATACGCCTGATTGAATAATACCCTTTGCTCTCTCTGTGCATCATCCAAACAGCAGCAAAAAGCCAAATCAATAAGATCAAAGGAGAGTCTGTGAGCCCCCCCACCCCCCCGAGCCTCAATGCACCACCCGGCTGTCACCAGCACAGTCAGACGACAGCGTTAAACTCAACACTCAACCGCAGCGAAGCCGCAAAATTAAGAGTTTGGAGGGAAATTTGCATATCTCTGATCAGATAATTCCGGTGGGTCTACTTGTGTGGTAAGTGGTGAGTTAGAAGCCTCCATCCCGCTCTGCTAACCTAAGGATGCACTCCCCGAAAAACAAAAAGGAGCTGCCTTCTGCACCTTGCAGAAGAGCTCTTATCTTTCACAAAACACGTCCATGGATCCCTTTCAGCTCCTATCAAAAGGCAGCTGGATCTCAACCAAACCACTTCACTGTGTATACATTTCAGAGTCTCTGTCTTTCAGAGGCTGGTGGTGGTTTAGTCTGGGACACCTTTAATTTGACCTCAAAACCTTGTTTTCTCAATGCAAAATGTCTCATCTCAGCAGCTCCATCCATCGCTCACCTGCTTAATTAGACGCCGAGCACTCTTTATGAAAAAGGGAGAAGTTATTGAACATGGGTGGAAATAAGCCAGACTGATGAGCAGGAGGCTGTCGGTCAAAAAGCACAATAACTTAGTCTGATTATCCGCCTCAACGGCACCATTCAAAACTATTCGGCCCCGTTCACGTGGCATTATTACGATTATAATCACCAGCATCGTCAGCGGAACTTGTCTCTCTCTGAACAACCTGCGTTCACTCACACAGCTGCGTGTAGCTGCGTTACCACCGCGAGCAGGAACAATTTGGATGCACGAAAGTGAAACACTTTTACTCACGGAGATAATAAAGTCGTCCCTCGCCTCTCTTCTGCCCGTTCTCTCCCGGGTGATCCCGTCCGCGGTGTCTGTCCCTCCCGACCCAAACGGAGGAATGGCAGCGGTATTAGGAACGCCAAGTCCGTGGTCCTCGTCTGTGTCGCTCTATCCGGTTAGTCAGCGTAAACAGTACATCCTCGAGTAAAAAAACTAAATAGCAGGACATTTGACATTGTTTTCTTTCGGTGTCCAGCTCTCTTTCCTCCCTCGAGCGACAAATAAACCCTTTTTTTCTTCCACTTCAGGGAGCTTTCTGCCGGCGCTGTGCGTCGTGGCGGACGGAGCTTTGGTCTGGTCTCCTCTCTGTCAGCCTCCACCGCTGCAGCCGGCTGAGGCTCTCTCTGCAGCTCAGCATCCCGTCTCACTGGTGCTGAGGGGGGGGGGGGGAAGGTGGCCCTCAGTTAGTTATGAGGAGTGGCATCGCATCAGTCTCAGCCACTGCGTAACGTGCAGGGTTATCCAAAAGCTGCTTTTTGTTTGTTTATGGCTGTTGTCTGCAAATGGAAAATGGTAAAGTTGGTTTAATAAAAGGGGTAAAAAAACACAAGCAGATAACGTGAATTGTACCTGTGCCTTGTGCACAGAGTGGCTAAATCTCCAAACAGGTGCAGATATTAAGGCTGATTTTGGCTAATTTGACAATGAAACCAATTAGGCTAGCTAAATGGAAGACGTGCACAGCTAAACTCCTCTGCAGAGCTGCTTCTTCTGTAGATTTTCACGATTGTTAGCAAGCTTTTTTATAATTCTTTACGGAACAAAATTGTTTCCCTAACGTCAACTAAACGTTAACTTATAAGTTAACGTTAGATAATGCACCCTTATTAGCTAGCACACATCTTTGTTGATTTTGAAAATATTATTTTGTATTTCGGAAAATATGCTATGCTATGTTGTCTGACTTTGTAGAGTGCCGCCCGACAGTGGTAACAGTACGTAGCTATGTGTCGTAAAATATTTGAAGGGGAACGACGCTTAACCTCTTCAGGAGCAGCCATTGTTGTGTTAGAACCGTCCGTCGCCTTTCCGTGTTGTCTTGCTCACTGAACCCACGCCCGTAGCTGCTAGCAGCTGCTCAAATCGATTGGTTCATGCACTGGCTTTCGGGACACAAACGCATAACTTGAAACCCGACAAGATTTCCGTGTCATATGTGGTCCCGCGATGGGCCTTCACAGCCTATGGGGGGAAAAAACGTTGGAGCTGATTGGCCTTGACTGAGGTCGGCTCTCTCAAAGTGCCCTTTGAGTTATGTCTGTCTATATCTGGTCTTGATGCTTTTAGAGGACAGTAATCACTGTGACCAAAGGAGGGAAAGGATTCTCATCTCATCTGTAGCGTAAACTACATTTAATTAACACACAGTGTACAACTTGTAGGCTTCTTTCTGATAGCATGCTAGCTAGGCTAATTGCCTGGATTCAAGCTTTTCGCCTGCTAGCTTGAATGCCCACGTCTGCTTCACAATGTTTTAGAATGAATAGTGTACATTATTAATGTCGAGGCTAAACTTTTCCTGAATCGAGGGAAGGCCGCTGACTGGGTGCTTCGTCTATTTACTACTTACTGCGCAGGCGCACCCAAAAAGTTACAGAATCCGGTTTAAAAATAAAACAAGTATTTAATAACAGATGCAAACTAAATGAACTATCGATAGTAAATGCTCTCGAGAACAGAGATCACACACACACTCACTCTCACAGGGCTCCATTGAAGGAGGTTCTGAAAAAAGCAAGGCATGTAATGATCTGGCTGGTGCTCCCTCAAACAAAGCCTTATATACTGCAGAAAAGACATAAAGTGTTCGAACTGTCTGATTTAAGCCAATCAGTGCTTGGCTTATTGATCAACTCGGTTCCTCCTCTAATCGATGGTTTCTGGCAGTCCCTCGAAGCAGCCCACATGGCCGAATTCTCATCCCCCTCTACCAGACCTGGCTCGGCCTGTCCATCCCCCACTTTATGGTCCTCCTGTAGTCATCTCCCTTTGATGTAGTCACTCTGCATTCCTGCTGCTTTCATGGTCTCACTGGCTCCAACTCTTCTACTCCATGCCTCACTCAGTTGTCCCTAAATCTGACCCTTTAATACTTAATCTCTACAGTACCTACAGTGACTATGCTTTTATGGCTTAATACATTCTATGTGTCAATATACTGTAACATATAATATCCTCTATCAGTAAACCTCCTGTAAACATAGAATACATTCCATAAATAACTATATTGTGAATCTTTAACCTATTTTGACATTCTTATTATTGTGACACTACTATTCACCACTAGAGGTGCTAATAATCATACTAATACTATTTGTAATACTTAAATTCTTCACATTAACGATATGACACTATTTACATGATAACGAAAGAAGGCGACGATATAGATGTTAACATGCCATCATCTTTCTGTTAGTACGCTTCGGATTGTGTCCGTTTGGTTACTTTATTTTTATAGTATTGACCAGAAGTCATAGTATGATACAATAGCTGCGGTGATGCTGGCCTGATTAATAAAAATAATCCACCAGGAGAGTCATGCCATTGCTCGTAATCTTGCATCCTGCTGCAGCAAACTGCATGAAAGCCTGATGAAAACACTTAAGGAACACTTGTGGTTGCGGTGACCAACACTTTCTCAAAACACCTTTTATTGCCTCTTTTATACTGCCATTGACTACCTGGTGATTCCTCACTCCTTACTCTTCATCGGCCGTAGGGCCACAAGTGATAACACAGCTGAGTGCATCGCCTTACCCCAGCCGCTGCTCTGCAGCCCGAAACAGTTATTCTGTGCCTTTAAATTGGGCATCAACCTCACCTTAACACGCATATTGTCAAAAAAATAGCCTCAATAAACGCTTCAAGTCGCGGTTATGCCCGAGAGTCCAACACACAATATCATAGTTATTTATCCCCAATATACCTGTATGATACTTTCAGTAAAAAAAAATTGAAATGGTGACCACGAAGTTGTTCGAAATAAAGCACTCTAAATAGATTTAGAGGTAGTTACACACTGTGACCACTGGAGGGCACTGAACATTGTGTGACAAATGTGTTCTATCATCATGTTTTGGTTTCCTGTCGAATTATCTTCACAATCAAGCTGATCGCCACAAACTGACTTCTTCTAATAGTCTGAGGACAGGCAGGGGGTTTAATGCCTTGCCCAAGGATTTGACAGGACAAGTGTCCATTGATGGTCACAATTGGCTGTTGATCCACGCAGGCTTCACCAATCAATGGGTCAATTTTCCACCCCATTGAGCTTCAAAATCTGATTTTCAGCTTTTTGATGGGACGCACTTTTGTTTTATCGGTTTTTCTTCCACTTCCATTTGTAGCCTATATTGAGTTATTTGTTTGTTTTCAAACTGTTATCTCAGGGGGGGCTATACTCTTATTCCTATCTTCATTTAACGGAGGAACAATGAGCAATAAACAGGTGAAGCACCAGTTTCTGATGATGTGAACATGCACAGAAACAGAATCTAAACGATATAGATAACATGAGAGAGATAAAGTATTTTTTTAAATATTTCCATCTGTTGGATTAGTTGTTTGTTCAGTAAATTCATGCTACAATAGAGTTACGTCGGGCTGAGAATATTTTTTGCCAATGAAATGAAACAACGGCGGACAAGATAACAAGGTACATGATCAGTGCAGTGAGTGCGATTGTTTTTCTCACAACCAAAAGCAGCACAAAAAAAACTCTTTCCGTAAATTATTAATATGTATTTATTAATTGCGGGTCTTCTGCATTCAGAGGAAATAAAAAAAAGTGCATGTGTGTCATGCAGCAGCCCTCTTAACAAAACATTAATGGTACTAGACTGGAGAGTATGGATTAGTTCCTTCTGTTTCATGTATCAGTTACATAGCTCATATTGCCACCCTCTGCTGTGAGTATCTGACTGACAATACGGAGCGAACAGCCTATCTCGACCCCCCCATCATTAATTAAACAGTACCCATGACTGAGTGCTCTTCCTGTTGCACGATTGATCCATTCCAATGCTTGTAGCTCTTATCAGCTCTTAGATGCCATCGTTTTTTAAAGCCACATCTTCAGGGTCATTTTTACAGCTTTGCTTCTTGGCATTGACACCGCTTGGAGAGCTGTGCTTACAGTATGCCCAGTGAAATATATTTCAGAGGACAGGAATATCATTTCTCATGTCTGCTACCTCAAGCTTAGTAGTTTTAGGCTCTGCCTCCAAGTGCTGAATAATGTTTTAGATTCAAAGGATATGGTGGATTCAATTTGTCTCGCACTTAAAGACTATGTGGCAGTAAACTGTCCAGTCAGTGTTATTGTTTCAACACAGTGGATATACTGTATAATCTTTATCTCTAATGCGGTTGCATCCATTCAGCAGAGGAAGTCTAACATTGTCTTACATGTGCATAAAATGACGGGGGGAAAAAAAGCAGAAATCACAGTCAGAATACTGATAATACTGATAATAAACCTCAATCATGAAAACAGCCTGTTCTGAATCCAACACTGTTTGTGATGGATGTGGAAAAAAAGCAACGGTCTTTGCACATTTAGGGACCAGAGTGGGTTTTCTGCAGCTGATCCATCTTGCTGGTCGACCGACCTAAGGTGGAAATAAGATAAGGAGGGAGTAATTATAGTGAAGATGAACTATAAACATGCCCCCTAAAGCCACATGTTAAAAGCACCATTAATGCATTTGTTTACCGGGCAACAGGAACACGATGGCAAGCCTGCTCACACTGCCTGTGAGAACGCACCAACGTTTGGTGTTGTCTGGAGTACACTGCAGACTGTCAATGTGACAGTAATACCTAAGAGCATGAAATATTAGGAACAAAAGAGAAGCAGTTATCATAATTAACTAAATCTGAATGGTCTGTATATACACCATGCCGCCGCAACTCATTTGCAGTTAGATGTTGTAGCATTGGGCACTCTAACCTGTAACACATCATTTTCATGTGAAACATAATTGTTCCAGTTTTGTCAAGCGTTGATGCTCAATAAAAGGTGTCCTGCTGAAAATGACAACACGTTGGTGTTGGTGAGAACACAGCTGTCACGTACTGTATAATTAGAGAGCATTTTTAGAAATCAGGGCCTGACAACTCATGTCAAGTGTTGACATGATGAGTTGCACAGGAATAATGCAGGACTTTCCGAGCTGTTTGCCAAACTTTATAACATTGGCGTGTAAAATGTGTCAGCTGCTGGCAGAATGGAGGAAACTAAGAGAAACAAATAGCCTCCTTGACCCCAACACAACCCATTATTTCAATTTTATGTGGGCACGCTAGAAAAAGACGTTTGGTCTTTCTCTTTCTCTTGTGAAGCTGGCTTTGTATTATCCGAGCAGATCCACGAGTGGTACTGTATACGGGTTCATATTGTTCTCCTTTTATAATTAAGATGCAAGTACATCCAAATTAACCGTTCTGACAGCAGCCAGTCCTGTGAGCTATACCGTAGCTGTGTCTGATAGGAATCAACAGCGTGCCTGGAACACCTGTCTGATCCATCATAGCGCTTGGCAGAACCTGTTCTTTACATAATCTTCCTTCACTCGAGTCTGTCTCTTCCTCTGTCAGAGTGGGAATGAACACTTTCACACTTCTAACGACGCAAGTATCTGACATCTGCGGTTTTGCAAGGTGGTGTGTGATGTTGCAGCTGACTGAATCCTAATTTCCCAAGAAAAGGCTAAGGAGATGGCAATCCTCAGCATTGGAGCAAACGCAGCACTCACCACCAAACGTCTTAATTTATCTTCATTACACAAACCGAGAGCTGCGTTGTGCTACACTGCTCTCTACCTCGCCACTGCACAGACAGCAGCACCAGCTTCTGATTCAAACACGGAAGGCGGCATGTATTTTTGGTGCAATCTAATGTGTGTTCATGTATTATGCGTTTCTGCTGAAATATATGATATTTCTAAGTAAAGTGTGTTTTATTTGCCGAGTGTAAGTCTTGCATCTGCCTGGCTTTTTACAGACTGCGGCCATATAAGCATAAAGGTATACTAGTACAGATGGGGAGTTTCATTTACATGCTTAGCAAATTTAAGCAATTTATATTTATTGCTCAGCAGATGCTGAAAAGATAGAGGTGGTAAATTATAATTTGGTTGGTAGACTGATTCCTTTCATTATTGGTAACGCCAACATCTGCTGTGTAGAGTGCATATGCAAGTGGCTGCATGGAGTCTCTCTGGGGGATGAAAGATTTAAAGTGTATTTAAAGCAAATGTGCGTGTGTGTGTGTGTGTGTGTGTAGGTGTGTGTGTGAGTGTGTGTGTACTTAAAAAGTAAAGGACGCTATGTTTTCATTAGTAGGGTACAGCCAGTACTTCTTGAAAGCCAGTTTTGATCCATTGCCACAGAGCGTGGATATATTTTGTGCCAATACTTAGAATGCAGTATGTAACACAACCAATACATAATGCATTATTTGAGCAAGGGTGTGTGGATCATTACCTCGGTGAAATGGCAAGGACCCTGGACTGGAAACTGAATGAACACAGGAAACTGAACATCGGACCTGAACCGCTCAAAGCACTGATCAGGATTCCTGAGGTTCCTTAAAATGTCTTGATAGACATTGAATTCATTAATCTAAGAATAAGGCTTTCTTTTGTATTAAAATGTCTGAAATCAATCTTTCAAAAGTCGTATAATTGCTAGATATGGGAGGTAGGGCTTTATGCATATTTATTTTTGGACATTGCAATTTGAAAATCTCTAAATAATTGGTACCATCTATCTTTAAAATAATATATACAAGCCTCGAGGCATGTGGCATTTTGAGCAAGAAATGTTTCAAACATGGCACAATGATAATCAAGCGGCAGCATCTTTTTGCAACTTTTTTTGTCTGGCCACTCCAGATACAGCCTAGAAAACAAAAAACTACCAAGAAAACCTGAAAACAGACGCCCGGTATTTCCATCCTTCTTAGCCCCACCGTGCAAAGTAATTTACGTGTTTTTCTGGTTATAAAGTTGGTCTTAAATTGAATTCCGAGTAGCATTAAAAAACTGTTTTCAGTGAACAAAACTCTGCATCAAACAGACAGACTCAGATAACAACTAGCATTTAGCAGCTAAAGTGCCACATGTTTCCTTTTTAGGAGTTGGCGGAGACCAAAAACAGAGCTAAAAGAGAGTGAATATTGCACTTACACTCACCAGGTAGCCAGAGACATGATGCCAAATCAATGCTAATTTTGCTCTGTGCCTGCTAATGTGTTTGCTACATCAATTTAAAAGATAAAATCTCATTGCTAAACTTCAGCCTAATAAATCAACAGTTGATAGCTTGGTCTAATCCCATTAAAGAATTATATTAAAAATATGTTTTAGATGTTTGAAAGATGGTAACATGCCCCATCGTATAAATGCATCTTAGCCACAGAGGAAAAGAATACGACACAAATTCTTTACGTTCGTGTCGCGGTCACACTCCACACCTGTGCTCCGTGGCTCTCTCCCCTCGCTGAAGTGTTGTCGAAGTCATCCAGCTGCCTCAGCGTCCGCTAGATCCACCTGCAGAGAATGTGAGATTGTCTGCCTTCTCCCTGCGGAAATACAGATTGCATTTGTCAGTGCTTGTGCCAGCAGAACGCTTGTGTCTCAAATCGCCCCCATCAGAATCATCGAGCGCAGATAGTCACTCTGGTGCTGTCTGTGCCGCTGAAATAACACACTACGACTCCATTCAGCTGTGATTGGAAATAACAATCATAATTACCACAGCGTAATCATATCCCTTAGCAATGACTGTCACCAGAGAAATACCATTACTCTAATGTCATAGCAAATCAGCTGGTTTTAAGGACAGTAGGCCGAAAAAAGAAGAGGGAGGGGAGGTTGGACTCTATAATTAGGAAAGGTTCAGTATCATGTATCACGCAGTGTCAAGCAGTACTGGAAAATCTTTGTTTGCATCTGAAATTGGGTTTATGCCACGGTACGTTGGAAGAGATTTGTGCCTTTGTCTCCACCTCAGAAGGTCCCCCTAGCCATTTACACCCCCTTTCCATTCAATGGTTCCTACTCAATTTAGGAAAGAAAAACCCATCTATACAGGAGTGAAGTTGAGGCAAAAGAGTGTTAGTGGATGCTGACATTCACCCTCTGTCTCTACTCTTTCTGGGAGGATTCCTCATCTCTCATGTGGCGGCCCATTTGTCCTGGAGTAATTCATTACCTGTTCACTCAGTGGTGACAACACCTCAATTCCATCTGGCTCCACTGTCTCCCGGGGGCCCCGGTAGCCCCAGAAATGATAAGGACAGCCACCGGGAAACATATTTGCTCACCTATTACCTCAGTAACTATGTAATGATTGATCCCTTGTTGGATTATCCGTGTGTCACAGCACAGCAGAGAGCCTCTTCAACCAGAGAGGCACCGCTCACTCCACCTGTGACTCCGTTCCGAGTCGCAGATGAAAAGCCGACCACATGTACCGCAGAATATGTGACAACCATTGCCGAAGTCGAGTGACAGGCGGGGTTTTTGCAGAGACGAGTGTATTACAAGTCAAGTTGTCTCGGGCTCATGCAAAATGGGTTCTGTACTGAGAGCCTGAACAGGTAAAATTGTGTCCCTACAGACAAAAAAAACAGAACACATTCCACTTGCTCGTCAATGAGAAAGCCAATTTCTCCCGCGGGTGTAGAAAAACACACAAACAAGGGCAATAATTGCTGCTTTGAAATCACTTGTTCTTCTCCAAATAGAGCTGTTTTTGCCTCCGACAAATGTATTCATTCAGTTTCACTGGAGCTGCGTGCGATTGCGCACCAAATGGCATGGATTCTGTCAAAAGAGGAAAATACAGAAGCCGTAATGTTGCTATTATGTAAGATTAATAACAGCGGCACACAAACCCAAGGACACGTTGATATTTAACGGGGGGTCGCAGCCCTGTCACAGCCCGACTGATTGGGCCACCTCGCGAGTCGTGTTGCAGCCACCCAGGGTGTCACTTCAGAGGCCAGCAGCTGTGTCTGACAGCTGGACACATGTTGTCCTCCTTTCCCCCGCAGGAAGCTCAGGAAAGGTTCTCTGTGTCCTGGAGCTAGCGCTTTGAATCCGTGCTTGATCACAGCATCGGCCGTCGCAGAGCTATGAAAACAAAATTACGCTTCCTACGGTGCCAGTCATTTCACATTTAGCTTACATTTTAGCCGTGCAACTGATGCTTTAATCTATCTGATGCAAACAGTGGATAAGCCACTGATGAGCTTCTGATCACAAATGTGAAAATAATACTAATTTGGTATGAAGTAGAGTGCAAGCATCAGGGAACCTTTCAGGCAAACGTCCGGCCAAATTTCCTTCGGTTTGCTCCACAGCGTCTATCGATCCATCTGCTGTGCATTTGTGGTCTACAAGGCATCGTTAGTGTTTGAATTTGCCTTCCCTCCGCCCACACATTCCTCAGTCTTTTGCTCTTAGGATCATGCGTCTGGGATCTGTTCCAGCTCGGCTAAAATTGATTAATAGTGGCTCTAATTCCACAGAATGCTGACTGCAGACTCGGCAACTGTGTGTCCAGAAACATGCTCCTTCCAGTCTCATCATCGAGATGTGTGTTTTGGAGAAGTTAATGAATAAGTCATTAGGAGGTGACTATGATTGATGTGTTAGAAACAAACAAGCTACCGTGGCCTGCTGCCAGCGTGGAGGCCAGACAGACTGCGGGTGAACCAACGGCAGAATTAAGCACAATACGTGCATTGTCTTCCTGAGGAATATTCATGTGGGGGTTATGATTTTTAAACTTAAACTTTAAACTTTTTAAGCGTGCACCTCGTGGGATCTCTCATTGGATGAGTCCCTTCACAGAGAGATGCTGTTGTTGCTTTCCTGAAATTTCAAACATTTGGACTCGGATCGCAGCCGTCTTTACATGAATCGTTACGTATAGTCAGGCCTTACTGTTATCTGAAATTAACATATGAAAGGCAGAAGGTTGTCCTGCTCACTCTGACGGCTAAAGGACACACGAGCAAGGTTTCCTTCTGCGTCTTTATTTTTCGGCAGCACGGGAAAAGGTTCCGAAAAAGCACTTAGATGACGGGAGGCTTCAACCTTCCACTGGAACCTTAGCTGATGAGGTTCTTTTGGTGGTTTGCAGCTCTTCAGGTCAGGGCGGTAAGAGGAACATGCATACTTTATCAGCTCAATCTCCTAAGTATAGATCTGACTCGGGATCAGGTCACATTTTGCCTGAGGCGCACTGAGCTGCAAACTGTCAAACACAGCAAAAAAGGAAAGAGCCTGACACAAAAGCAAAAGCAAATATCGTGTCGTCAGTGGGACGAGCGGGACGAGCGGGAAGAGCAACAGTGTGAAACAACTTGCTCCTTGTCCTGGAGAGAATACGGATGGGAAAATACAGCGTGTTGGAGACTCTGCTGAGCAAATGAAGCAGATCATTTCCATATTTTCTGGGGTTGCTCCTCTATTAACCTTTACCGGTTGGAGCTAAAACAATATATTGAGAAAATATTGAGGGGAAAATGAACACTTACATTGGATGTATTATATCATATATAGATTTGGAGACAAATATATGTTTTGAATAATGTTAATTGTGAGTAAAAAGGCAAAAATATGATGTTGTTTTCCGACATAAAAACGTATAAAAGACGGAAATATTTGATGGATGTTTGTTTATCTAACTCAATAAAAAGACATTGAAAAAAAAGAAAAAGAAAGTTTTATATTCAGTGTCACTCTCCACTATTAAAAAGACACTTTGGTGATTTAAAATACCCACTAGACTGCGGGGGATCGGAAAACCTTCTAGAAACGTGTCTTATAGTTGCAAACTCAACACTCTGCCCTCCCCAGGCTATAATACAGCAGCGAAAGGTAATAAGCCGCTTTAAAGACAAGAATTCATGCAGAGACAAGCTGTTGAAAGAGCTCTAAGTTGCATTGCGCCCAACCCTTCAGCAAAACAATTTCAAATGAATAACTGCTGTGTAAACCATAAACTCATATAATTCTACCCTGCTTTTTAAAGTGCCTTGTAAAAAAGAAAAAAAAGGAGGCAGAAATGTTGCGAAGGAGAGCGCTGCAGTCATTACAGATGATTATGTTAAACCAGGGTGATGTAGGCTGAACATAAGGACTGTAAAGGTTGCTGCTTGCATTCCCCAAACAAATCCCTTTAACACAAACCACTGATGTGTCCTCTGAAATGGCGCCCTTGAGCCCCGAATGCTAATATCAGCACAGACTGTGGTCGTACTGGGCGGCCTTCAGATGTAACTGTTTGTGGAGCTGGTTGAGTGAGAAATAAGCGTTGCAGGAAAAGTGCTTGGACGGTCACAAAACTCTCATTTCTCAATGAGTCAAGGTTTGTTTGTACACTTATGGATTTAAGTACTTTTCTTCAGTTGTATCTGGAATATCTTGGTGGAAAACACTTCACGTTACACAGTTCACATGTACAGCTTCCTGCTGCACACACTTGTGGAATAATTTGGCTCTTTTTCTCTGTGAAGAAAAAAAAAAAAACCCATTTAAGATCGTCTTAAAACCCACTCGACACACTGTGGACTGTTTAATCGCTGCACTTGTCTGAGAGTCACGAGATCCACGCCGCTCTGCTTTAAGCCGCATCAACACTTCAACTGTCCGTATAAACAAACAAACAATTTCCTGCTGGAGATGCCGCCGTGGCTTGAATGCGTCAAATCAGGGTTTCCTTCTCAGGCGCAGCCCCCCGAGCTAAATAGGTGCTAATGTCCTTAATTGTTTTTAAATCTCCTTTTCTTTTGCCTTATGTTTTGATGCTTTTAATGGTTTTATGTGAAGCACTTTGAATTACCTTGTTGTTGAAATGTGCTATACAAATAAACTTGCCTCGCCCGATGTATTTTATTTGACACATGTACTAACGAGTCGGTGCCTCCTCGGTAAATACTTGGCACCGCTTATGGAGGCCTTTAATGGCCAGAAACAAGGAAGTCCCACTTTTCTGAATAGAGGACAGTATATTAGCTAATTAGAGCAGGGAACCAAACAGATCTTCAGATTCAGCTTCAACATAACTAAAAATGCCTGAATAACACAAAAAGGCACGTTGATAGTATGTTATTAAAATATGTGCAAATATGATCAGATATTATCGCAAAGAGCATATTTGTGTTTACATCTTTATCTCACAGCAGACTGTATGAGTACGAGATAAACGTTCAGAGTGTGAAACTGGTGAGACCTCACCCCACCAGACCCAGGTAGCTGACTTCATGCAGGTTTTGTCGTTTCCACCGTTTATCGAGCGTCTCCTAATCTTACCTATGAACCGTACATGCTATTGTTCTGCTTCCTTCTCATCAATCTTTACCCCCCACACCCCCCACCCTGCAATGGAAACCTTCTTTATGGGGCTCAAAGGGAATTATTCACAGTCTCCTCGGGGCTCTGACAAGGTCGTGGGCTCTCCGTCTCCCTTCTCTCTTGGCTTCTGTTCTGAACCGTAATTGATCAGGTTAAGCAGCGAGAGAGGGAAGGTCACGCCTGCAGCGGCTGATCTGGAGCGCTCGACAGCACGCGGCGGCCACAGACGCATGCTCTCCATCACCCCGGAGACAACCGCGGCGGTGGACAGGGATGAACCGCACCTGTGAAAATGGATCTGCACACAACAAGATCCGGTGGAAGCTGCAAGATGCTTCTTTGAAAAACCACCGCACCGTGTGTATTCAAAGGAAGTCAAACACTGGGATCTGGTGTTTTATCCTTCTGTAATGAAGATTTTCATTTCAGAAATGCATACATCAGGAGCCAGTCAAAGAAGAGCATCCGGTCACGCGTTTGTGCACAAAGAAAGTCTCAAAATAAATCCCAAACAAGAGCAATTGTTCCTGGGAGGAGATGGAATGAAAGGGATGCTTGGCTCAATTTGTGCAGCTCGGGTGCCTCTGAATCAGCTTCATTAGCCGTAAGACATAAAGCTCACCGAATTGGGAGGCGGGCATGATGTGGGTACAATAAGATCTGGAAGATCTGAGTGTTTTTATTTTCCCTGCTTTGGAGTCAGCCAGCCAACACAGCCAATCCAGAGGCGGCAGCTGCTGGCCTGACTTATCAAAGACTGACAATACTCACAGCGTGAGAGCCACGCAAGGAACAAAATGGGAGAAGTCACTCTTCAAATACAGAGCACATTTAACAATATTAGTTTGACATGTTTATTTCTGTTCTCTGATGATGTCCGTGACAACATTTAGGAGAAAGTAAGGTTTGTTTCCACATGAGGTGATAGCGAAAATAAGACTTTTAAAAAAATTCTAACCATGTGGGTTGATCCCGGAGAGAAACGACATCTCTACTCCATCCTTGCAGCTCGTCCGTTCACACGGCAGAGGAAAACAACCTTGTTGTGAAGGTAAATAAAGGATGTCTCAGCCTGACTGCTTGCTTGACATTCCTCTGTTGTCCCTCTGCATAGTCTGGAGCAGTCAAGGCATTGTGTTTTAAAACAGGGCGCTGTTGTTCGACACATTCCCGCCTGCTGTTATCACAAACAGCTTCACAAACATGTTGTTATATACAGTATATATATATATATTTTGGCCTGGCACGTCCGCTGCTGATTGTAAGTGGACAGGAGATGAAGTGATTCAGGCGCATTTTGATTTCCCCCACAAAACAAACCATTTAAAGAGTCAGTTCACGGAAGGTATAAGAAGAAAAACACATTTACTGCTACGGGTATGTAGCTTTGTGGATATTTCTGGTTTATTTGCCCGACTTTTGAAAAAAAACAACCTGTCTCAGAGATTTCTGCTTCCGTCCCAAATGCAATGAGGGTGAATTGAATTCCATTACTGGTGCTCACAGAAAATGCAAAGTATTATGAAAAAAAATGATCCTGGGTAAATAGAACCAAAGCTATCTGCACCGCTAGATAAAAAGGTAACTGAGGAAATTGTTTGCTAGGTAGAAGCAACACTTATTAGGTGTCTGGCTATGCAGACTGACACAGAAGGGATGGACCTCTTTGATATCATTTCAATTATTAATTGCAGCTGCTGTCTTTGATTTACTCTGACTGACCAGGGACCGCTGCGACTCGGAGTCCAGATAAAACAGACAGCCTGAACAGCTGCATGTGAATGAGTGGCAGGGCCCTGTTATCCCCACGCATGCAAAGTGGAGCTCGCAGAGAGAGAGAGAGAGAGAGAGAGAGAGAGAGAGAGAGAGAGAGAGAGGCAGCGATGATGAGTCCATCCCCGGCGAATAAATTGGGGTTGACTTTGTGAGGGCCTTGAAGGAAAGGAAAGGGAATGGAATGAGAATGCGCCGTTGCTGTGCTGCAGAATGATATTCATGGCAGATGAGACGCCATGGTAATGTTAGGTGAGGGAGGCGGCGAAGCTTCATGAAACCTTTGTGAGGGTGAAGGGCGGCTGACCCCGGCCGCTGGCATTGAGGAGGACGATCTTATTCAAACAGCAGCGTCAAGCTGAGTTGAAATATTCTCATCAGTGACCCGGGAGAAGAAAACTTTGTGTTTTCTAGATGCACAACAGAATCTTGAAAATAGAGAATGTAGCCCAGTGTTAAATGTCTTTCTTTTCTTTTCTTTTTCCTTGACAGTGAAGTCTGTGCCATCTTTTTCTTTCTTTTTTTCTTAAAAAGGGCAAAGCCTGATATGAATATTCATGAACAGCGTCCTGCAGACCTCTGTGCTTGAATGCATTAATAAAACACAAAATGCGTGTGTGTGTTTTTTCTCTTTTAAATGAATGCAGCAGTAAAAATGCAATAACAGTGCATGACTTTCTGGAGGAGGCCATTAAAGTTTGAGGGGAATAATGAATCCTTTTAGAGGAGTCGCTCTCTCAATGCAGCTACGAAGTTGAGCAATTAAATTATTTAGACCTCCCGCAGCGAGAAACGTTGCTAATTAGCATCAAACTACTGCAGCGTGATGAGATGAGCCCGTATCACACAGGTGCAATTGTTACTTTGTGTTGTTGAATAATGAAGGAGCTGACACTTGTTTCGAGGGCTTGTTACTTCTTGTACCTCAGATCTGTACAGGAAAGTCAGACCTGCTCGCTGAAAAAAAATTGCAAATGTCAACCGTGTGTGTGTGTGTGTGAGTGCAATCTTCACGGAGCTGCATTTTTTGGGGTGGAAAAAACAAGATTCTCTTCGAGAGCAATCATTTAATTGTGCTTATGAAAGACAAGTATTGAGTACAACAACAAACTGAGTGTTCCGTTAATGAATTGGGAATTAAAAAAAAGAGATATGTGATGGGCCGTGACAGGAGGTATTCGTCCGCACATATCTGACTCTGCCATATTTCGCAGCCTAGTGTGTTGTGGGTAATCCTGTCACGGTGCGTCTCCGGGTGTAGGAGTGTGACAGTAAAGCGGGGATTGGGGGTGGGGGGGGGGGTTGGAGGGGGTCTGAGCACACATCTTGTTACCCAGACATGGGGATGAGTGGTCGGCTGCACCGAGAGGAAGAGGAGCTCCCCGCCTGGGGGGGGGGGTGAAGGCTTCGCGTGCACGGGCAGCATGATGAATGAGGGAGGAAAACTGCAGGAGGACATAAATCAATACCTCCACCTTCCCTCCTCTCTTTTAAGGTGGACACTCCCCATGCACGACGTTTTGTCCTTTCTTATTTTAAAGACGCACCCCTGAACCTCACCTCTGGGCAGCTGTTAGCCATCAATAGCTCTTCCTGTACATTATGATCGCTTTTCAGCAAGAGCAAAGTAAACAAATGAAGTCCCCCTCAGGGGGGTCTTATAGGACGGAGTGCTCTACCACTAAATGCATCCGTCTGACTCCATGAATGATTTATCAAATGGTTTGTAGCTCATATCAGAGCTGCTGCGTATCCTGAGCCAGGCTATGAAAACATTAATCCCATCCCCATTAAGCATACTGCTGAATAAATACACCGTCTGCAACACCTGGTGACTGCCATTAATCATACAACCTCATATACATATTCATTTGGAGGGACAACTTCAGAATTAAAATAAGGGTCTTTGTATGTCACACTGGGTAGGTTTTGAGATATTTTATAGTACCCCCCCCCCCCTCGCCCCCCCCAAAAAAGGTTTTCTAATTTTGTTTGCGGTGAAAAAACACATTTTAAATAAATCCTATCCTGGTTGAACCCTTATATGCAGAAGTAGGTCAGAAATTGCATGTAGTATAATCAATACATATAAATAAATGCTATCTTCATAATTTTGAAATATAATTATTATCAAAATAATTATTTGAATAACTAGAATTATTTAAGGTTTGTAATGATATGAGTCCAGCCTACTTAGCCTATGATAGCTCAGTGTACGTAGCTCTGAGGTTGAGGCTTCAGCAGTCTGAGCTATAAGTCAAATCAAGTGTTCAGATATGTCACAGCCTTTCTAATACAGAATTCATTTTCTCAATCTAGCCGTGCCAATTTTGACCCGCCTATAGCATCGAAAGGTTCTTAGTGCAGTGAACACCATGAACAAAACTATATTCACCTCCACAACAAAATATCGTCGTGAAGAGTGACACGGAGAAGGTTAACCTGCCTGAGCAGCAGGGATGTGAGCCTGATTGATTGACAGCTCATAAAAGGAGGCAACACTCCGGTGTGCCGCATCCCCCCTTTATTTTATGACCCCCAGCAGCAGCGCACTGAGCTTCTTCGGTGATAGGAAACCAGTTAATATGGACACCGCCACAGCCACGCGGAACCATTCAAACCGTTTCAAATGATCCCCTTCATGTGCTGATTGTGCACGACACATTCGCACACCCGCAGCGTTCAAGCTCATCCTAGAAATCAGCCATTTAAAAAGTCCTACAACGTTTTACACAATGGTGGAAGCTGAAATCTCTGATACAGCTATACAACCATATATATATATATATATATGTGTCTTCATTTGGGTGACACAGCGCTTTTAAACCAGTCGAAAAAATATCTTAAAATACTGCCTCTCAAAAGACATTTGGCCAGGCAAGCCTCGTCCACGGAGCGGACGTTTTTCTGGTGCTTCCTCCATTATTGACTAGTGTGTCTCAGGACTTCCCGAGAGTATCGAGCAAACACAGTGGCCTGCAGAGAGCTGTCTCTCATCATTCCCCGGCTCTTTACTCTCCCTGACAGCATCTACAGGCAAATATTTGAGTCGAGATAAGTTTCACATTACCAGGAGATCTAAACTTGTCGGAGGAAATGGCACGGCTGCCATCTTCATTTGGGGGCCTGAAATTGAGCTGAGACATCCGAGCATCACAGGCAGGGGCGACCGTCGTATTGTGAAACTGATTAGTTTTCCGTCTGTGTACTCCTCTATAAAAATCATTGTCGCACACTGGGTGGGGAAAGTTTTTCTGGAATGAAAAAAAAATCGGTTGATTGATTCAGTTTTTCGTTTCAAAATGATTATCATCGCCGTGTCAGCGTGTGAGTCCTCTCCTGACAGTGTTCCTCGTACCATGTGCAGGCTGTGTAACTGATGTGTCAATAACATCCAACAAGTTCTTGTTTTGTTCTCCCAGCGAAGGTTCTTACGCTGCAATAACAATCACCAGAGCAGAACTGTCTTTACTGGACCTGTTGGGGGAAACAGCAAACTTCCGTCCAACTCTCAGCGGATAGTCATCTCGCCGAAGCTCAAAAGGGACCAAAATACAAAGTTTGAGCCGGCACCGAAGGAGGGAGTCAATGAAGCGAGAAGAAAACACACCCAAGGTTCAAAATGTTAATGAAGCCCAAGGTTGTTCGGGGAAGAGAAGTTTAAGTTCTGACAAGGCTTAATAACTTATTAATATGAATCTGACATGAAAAACAACTTGACAAACCTCCTCAGTGGAATAAGCAGGGCCCTAAAAACATCAAACACGTGCACAGCAAGTTGATGATATCAAATACACACACAGAGAACCACACTCAATCTTCCTTTTATATTTAGGGAACAAAGCACTTATACCTCAAGAAAACAAAATTCACTAACGGAAATGGCTTTTCATTAAGTCGCTGAAAGCATGTCTTTACAATTTGTTTGTTTTTATCTGATATCGAGATTAAGCTCAGAAAAAGAAAGAAAGGAGTGGAAACACAGAACAGCAGGCGATCCACTTGTGGTTCACAGCAATCGATATACGTATCAGTGGGTATACCAACTGCTGACTGACATCATCAAAGACTTACTGCGGGGGGGCTTCGAGCCTCATGCAATGCAAATCATGCAGTGAAGAGTGCTGGGATTAAGGTGGCGATGAATGTGTGAACGCTGTTCTAAAAACGCTCTTGTGTTCCATAAGAATATGGATATATTTAGCATAAATTGCACATGTGACTCATTCTTATAATTTCCTTTTCTTTTCACCCCACGCGCAGCAGGTCTATCACAATTCGGTTTCAGCGAATCTACAGGGGATCGAAAAATATTCCATCTCATCTTTAAAGTACAGTGTGTACCATTCCGTGGGAACTATCAGCAGGAATGTAGCACGATTATTCATAAGTAGGTTTTCATCTGTGTATAATCACCTGAAACTAAAAATAGTTGTGTTTTCATTAGCTTCGAATGAACCCTTCATATTTACATAAAGAGCGGGTTCTCATTGCGAGTCTGCGATGTTGCACCGCCATGTTTCTACAGCAACCCAGAATGGACAAACCAAACACTGCCTCTAGCAAGAGCCTTTCACGTTTTTTACTTTAGCTGAAGGCGACTGTAGTTCTCCGACACGCTTGCAAAACTACGGTTGTTACCGGTTGCCCGCTGTCTGACTTCTGTTGCTCCTAAAGTAGTGTTATTATGGTAAGGATGGCCTCTGATGGAGGCGAATGGCATTACCATGCAATTTGCACTCTGCGGCTCAAGTGAGCGGAGACACTGCCCTGCTAGATGCCACGAAATCCAACACACTGTGCCTTTTAAAAAAAGAGTGGACCACAGAGGCATTACGTCAAAGTAGAAAGATTTGCATTGTGGAAGATTTGAAACAGCCCATAAGAAGGCTTAGATACAAACAACCTGGTATTGAATGGTAATACAAGAGGAGACACCACAATACTTTTCTGTATTTATATTCGTGAATACATGTTTTTGCAATTGAATAATGAATTATTTTCGGAGACCCAACATTTTTACTGTTGAGGCTTTCATGTGGTCTCAAGTGTCCCAAACCCTCCTAGACCCTACATATTTCGCACATTGGGTGAGATGATTCAGTGCGAGTAGGGTATTTGGGTCGGCCCAGCTGGCTCTGTAAATCTAAAGCCCTTTGGGGTCTTGCAGATAGTTTTTCAGCATAATAACCTGCAGCTCTGAGGATAAGTCCTCACCTTCGCAGTAGGAATACCTCTCACTTCTCCTCCAAGGAGAGCAATAGCTCAGAGGATTGCACAACGCACCTATCAAACGCTTCTTTTTCAATTGTCAATCAGTTTAATGCACAACAGAACCAAACACTGCTCTGATTGCGTTTGTATAAGATCTGTTTGGTATTACATTGGCAAACCGTGCTGAACCACCCACTTCCACTTCACTGAACAAAATAGGGCCTCAGTAATGTTGGCAGGGGAGGATAAATCTGCCACTCCTTGGGAACCGTCACACCTCTATTGGACTGCAAATGTTACCACATTTGTGCTTATCAACAGAGCATTTCATGATTAACACCTACTCTGAAAGAGCTGTTAGCTGGAAGAACAACTTTCCCAATATCCACCTTATGTTCACGGACACACACAGTTAGTTTTTGCTCTACAGTAGAGGAAGTGGAGCCTCTTCTGTGGAGCGAAAATGTTGTTGTCAAAACAAGAATAATACTTTGAGCCTGTGCAAAGCATATAGGCTATATGGCATATCTTACAACCTCAACAAAGCATGGTTCAAACAGGAGGTCGGCAACTTATAATACTCCACACCAAGCCAAATTAATCATTTATCTTATAATGAAATGATTAAAAAAACAACTATCTGAGGGGGCAGGAAGCCAAAGGAACAAAGAAATAAGAAGATGTCCTCTTAGACTGAGAGCTTCCAAACACTAATGAAAAATAAGGTGGAGAGAAAACAGACTGACTTTACATAATGGAACGAAGCCATTAAAAGAGAGTTGTTCCTCAATTCAGCATAAGTGGTTTTGCCTTCGGACTTTTGTCAACCTCATCCAAAAACATGGCAAAAGATGTTCCCTAATCAAAACAAAAAGGAAGTGCTGTGTTATCATCTTCCCAGGAGGCATGGCTTGTGTACCGACAATAAAAGGTCTCCCAGGATTTGGTCAAGAGGGAGAATAGATTACATAAAATGGGACACAGGTAAATATTACCAGCCGAATGAATAACTGTTGCCACGTGAATAAACTGGAATATCACTTTATATATGTTTTGTTATGATAAATCTCCTCTTGAGAAGACATTCATCTTGTCCTCGTTTTCTTTATCTTTGTCTTTAGTCATAATTGACGACGAGAGAGAGGAAGCGCAAACCTAGAAAATACAATGAAATATTAAATAAAAGCTTCTGGAGTTTGCGTAGGCGCTTGAGTTGAGAAAGACCCAGGACCTTGATCTGATAATGAGCGAAGGTTCAACGACATCAAAGAACAGAAGAAACCCAGACAGACAAGGTAAAGAAAACAAACCATCCGGTTAATGAGAGGAACGTGCTAACATCTGAAGCTGGCAATACCATAGCGTCATTCCAAACCAGTTTGGATGGCTTTAGCAAACAAATTCAAGCCCCAAAACAAACCTAAAACAGAAGAAGGATGAATACTCTCCAAATGAGAAACAAACTGAGGGAATTCAAGGAGGACATTGACCAGAAATCTGCTTCTTTGACTCGCCCTGAACAAGTCGAGTTGTGGAGCTCCGAAGCAAACATCATACTGGAGGAAATGATCAACGAGCAGAGGAACGTGATGGAGAAGCTAGATAACTAGGAATATATTGTGAATATATAACATACAGAAGGAGTCAAAGCGCGACTCGGTTGCACTGTTTATGGACAAATGGTTCTGGGTCGAGTTTTCAGTAGATACAGACCTCCGGATCGCACAGAGGTCTGGCACCGAAACCCAAAGCACTTTAATGTGAAGGAGATGAGAAAGTAGGATCTATTTTCACCACGACTACTCTGTGGGGTTGCTGCGAATTTCTGAGATGAGGATATGAAGTGGAAGATGTGGGAAGGGAAATTCCGTAGGCTATATGCTCCTTCAAAATGTTCAAAATGGTGTTTCTTGACAAACAAAAATTTGAAAAAGTCTGTATCTGGTCGGGGCACACCTGCTCACATACCTTTAGCATGCACTGCTTAAAAACGGCACCTTCTGAAAAACACTTTCTGCAGCCACAATAAAGCTATAGCTTTCACAGCGGCATCATTTTTGGCTGTAACTTTTGTAAATATATTCTGCTGCGATTGCAGTCTGCCTTTAAATTCTTGGACACTTTTATGTTTTTATTGGAGGCTAAATTTAGCATTCTTGGCTCCGTGTTTGGTGTCAAAATCCTGACGTAAATTGTATTCCTTCATCACCGACACTGACTCTTAACACATGAAGACAGACCGGTTTCTCTCCTTGAAGCACAAACATGTATTCGCTTTGCCATCTTTCATTAAATTGCCTTCCCTCTGCATACATTCTTCTCTTCTTGGACATTTTGGGATTATTTGTTGATCTTTTTCAAGTCAATCCCTTGTTGGAAAACCGCTTTAGTTAAACGCCGCTATGGAAAATCTTCTGTCTAAGAGCAGGATGCTTTCTTTTTGCGGGTCACAAAATCGACATGCATTGTGGAAGATGTAGTTTATGGTCACTGTACACTGTAAAGCAGTATAGACTGCCTTTCAAGCTCTCGCGGGCCACATAAAATGACGTGGCGGGTCGGATTCGGCCTGCGGGCCTTGTGTTTGACACATGTGCTCTAGAGGGTTACAGATAATTGACTTGTTGGCTTGAAAGGGGAGGTAGGTTAGCTCCTAATGGGTTAAATATCATTACGAGCTGGGGGCCCTTTCCTTATGGAAGGCTTTCCACCTCAAAACACAGAGTCAACATATAATGAGGGTTGTTGACCTGGACACAACTAGTTTTAAGAAGAATAAGAAACCACAAAGTTTGTGCGAAAAACAGATGATGTGTGGATCCTATTTAGTCGTTATTCAGCAACACACTGTGTTTACTCTAGAATTCATATGTTTTCATGCAGAGAGAGGGATGGAATACAAGGATGTCAAATTGGAGTGTCTGACCTGACATGTTCGATCATAGCTTTATTTACCTGAAGGTTTATTTAAGTTGCAGAAAGAAAGATTCAAAATGGAGATTGAAAGTGGAAATATGAAATATTGAGTCTGTTGAGCAAATCAAAGCTTACATTCAGAATTATCTGGAGGAAATGAACAATGGCAAAACAGACTACTGGGATGCATTAAAAGTGGTCATACAAAGAAACATGCACAAGTAACCTTAACAAAGAAAAAAAAAAATACCACAATATAAGATACTTTTAACCAATCTAACACAATAGGAATAAAACATAAAGGAAAAGATGAGCAAAAGAAACAACAACAGATGAAAGAGGTAAGAAAGAAAATGCACCATTTACTCCAACAGGAAGCAAAGACAAAAGCAAGATATTTATGACAGAATCACCGTGAATTAGGCCCCAAAGCTGCCAAGTTATTGCCAAGACATTGCAGAAACAACAAGCAGCAATTATGGTCCATAAAGTGCATGACCCAAAAACTAATCAACTTAAACATGAACCAAAAGAAATTGAAAATATTTCTGTAGACTAATACAAAGAGCTCTACACTCAATCATCTGACTCAAATGAAAATTAGATTAAAACTTGACTCTGTGGAACTACCTTCTTTATGTACAATGTCAAAAAGAAAAAAAAAGCACAACAGCAACGACAAATGCAGAAAGAATCCAGGAAGCAATAGGAAAACTAGGTAAAACATAGAACCAATTACATAATTTACTATTACTAGAGACATGTTATTCCATTGTTAAACAACTACAATTGGGAAATTCTGAAGATATATTTCATGTCAGAATAATTGCGTTGCATGAACTCTAATGCAGCAGTGGCAGATTTGGAAAACAGAGAATGGTGCCAGTGAACAAATGGATGAGTAATGCTTTTCTGTAAATATAATGAAAACAAAAACTCTTCAGTTATGAAACATCTTGAGCAAATCAGAAATTGGAAGTCGTTTGCAGTGTTGTTGGGTCAAAGCTGATCGTGTAGTGAAGTGTTCTGAAATAAAAAAAAAATGTTCCACTTATTCAGAATTCACTGATGTGCTGTGAAATTATGTAAACTGTTGCTATGATTCCTAATATTCACAGTTTTTAATTTATTAATATGTTGCGCCCTTGTAGCTCATGTTCAATGGTGCTGCATCAAAGTGGCTCTCTGTTTCAAAGTGTATATAAACTATGCAGACTCCCCAGTGTTGCAGCTCCCTTCTTTTAGAAAACAATTAATCACGCTGGACTCACACCATCTCAATATTGCAATTAAGCAAACAAATGCATGTGTATAAACCAATAATGGCCAACACAAACAGCATCAAATCCAATAACACAAGGTGTCGCATCCATCACATCGTGGTACTTGTGTTGCTTTCTTTTAGATTTGTTTTTTTTAACCTGACAATAGTTAGATCAGGAATCAGGACATTAACTGTAATTTAATTACAAAGCAATTCATAAGCTTTTGAAAAAAACGATACTACGAATAGATTTGAAGCGAAAACCAGTGTGGAAATGATAAAGACCCATTTACACAACGGTGGCAGACATTATCACTTCTCATAGCAGGAAAAGCACAGGTGTAACTCATCATCATAATTAAGCCTCCCTTCCATTAAGGGGTCACAGTAGGCCAACATGCAGAACAGCAGGGTTCTGACATTGGCCCACCCAAGTGAAATATAGCCGTTAACGATATTAGGTGCAGCTGTGTTTGGCAGGTCAAAATGTCCTCCATGAGAAGGGCACACTTCTATTACCAAAGTTCATGTAATCTTTCAATTGCACCGTAAGAAATGGTGTTGTGTCAAATCGAAAAAGAAACAACAAAACAAAAAATGTGCTACTATAACATTTGTCATGTCTACAACTTCAACCTTTGTACTTTTTAGCCTATTTTAGCGAAGACATCCATGGTCCACGGAGGATTAATCCCAATGAAGATATATTGAGCATTACCAACAGGTCAAAAGTCCCATCTGTCCAGCACTTCAGTTCATGACATGATGCATCTACAACTAATGACTGTGGCCCAACTTTCCTGTCGGCTTTATTTATGCACAGCGCTGCTTTGAGCTGAATGCTAATGTTTTTTTGCATCTCTCTCACTATACTTAGACAGAAACAGAAATAACCTCTAGGGACAAGGACAACAAAGCTGGACAAATAAGAGTAAAGAATATACAGGACTGTTATGTACAGAAGTAGTGAGAAGAAATAGGTGTATGTATAAATATTATACAGATGTATTAGAAAAAACACCAATGAGCAACAATAAAACATCTATAATCAAGTCAAGTGTTCTGTAAATTGTAAACAATACAATAAATACTTAATGCATTTACATGGACTAGATGGTTATGTACAACACATGCATGTGAAGATGACTAAGATGACTAATGTATAAACATCTCGCAGGATTTATATTAAAAGAAATGTGCATTCAAAACTGTAAAATTGTAATCTATGAACTGCAGATATACAGTGTTTAAACATGTATAATGTTTAACATTGATACTTTATTGTACACTATATGAACTCTATATGGTAACCCACTTGTATTCTACCATTAAGGAGCATGCAGTGCACCATGGAGTTGATGCAATGGTTTATGCAAACCAACCTTAAGGCTCTCACACCTTTCCACATCAACATCTGAGGCTGGACACTGGAGGCAGCTGGAGTTGAAAGACTAACCCAGCAGCGGGAAAGGTCTGTGTGGGTGTTAGTTTTGACACCTATTAATACACCATCTTCTCTTTTCTTGTATGGGAGAGGAGGCCTATTCCTTGCAGATGAGAATGTATGTAGACTTTTTTGGCATCACATGTGAGGAAAGCCTCAGGGCCTGTTGGAGTCTCTCCTGACATACGAGTGCAGTGCCATAATGCATGCATCCCAGCAAAAGTCCTTTCTTGCTTAAAGTTACCCACTTTAGTCCCTATGGTGCCTCCCACTCCTCACCAGAGACCAGAACGATGCCGCATTTCCTTCTTCATGAAACATCTGCAAAGTCGATTCAAATAAAAAGTTAAACCTGCATCGTTGACATCCATGTTTACTGGCTAGCAGCCTTCTTCCCTAACAAATTCTGGTGCATTGCTGCATTTCTTGGAGCATTGAGTGGAATACTGTGAAAACATTGGCAGGACTGTGTGTTTTCTTTCCTTCACCCATCATTGACTGACACTTAGCCCTGTTCCATTAATCTGCTGGTGGATGTGTTGAACCGCATGGATTTCCATTTACTGGACACTAATGAAGGAAGAGTATCAATGTGCTCAAGTTTGCAGATGACACCAGCTAATCCACAGCAAAGAGTCAATGTCCAGGTGTGTGTTTGCCCACCTTTTGTCATAAAGTTACAAAAATACATTTTGACCTTCAAAAGGGCCGCATCTGGAAGCCCTGTCGGAGAAACAGCTGGTTAATATCACTCATCTGCGAAGCTGAATTATTCTGTGTGGAGTGGCGGGCTATGCTTGACTGTGATCAGCTGTCCGAGCTCTTTGGCTCTATGGAGGGTGAGTATTATTGTCTGCGTTTTCTCTCTTTCTGCATAATGAGGACTATGTAGAGTTGGCATGACCTTTGTGGTTATTACGTTGTTTTTTTTTAATGTGTTAGAGTAGTGGGGATGTGAGTGCTGTAATTTACATGAGTTTATGGATGAATAAATTAAACCTTAAATGTTAATGTCTTAGGTGCTAAAGCTGCAACAATGCTAAAATGAATAACTTTAAATGCAAAACATTCAATGCAATTTCTAGTGGCCTTGTATCATACGCATTGATGTAGTTAGTCTCCTCAAGACAAGTCCTTGCGCATTTTTTGTGAATTAAAATGATTTATTTTCCATTTAGACTGTTTATGTATTCTGACAATTTAAATTGAAGGAAAAACAAGGGAAGTGAAGTTGCTGCTCTAAGTTTGAAGGAAAAAGTGAATCACCCCCCCCCCCCCCCCCGCCCAAATGTTTTTTTCATACCGCCTATGTTTCTGCGAGGAGGCCTATGAATAAATGTATACTAACACAACAGCTGCATGTGGCTCGCACTGTAATGGGAAAGCACATTACCCCCAAAACTTTTGGACCACGTTGCCTTTTTCTTTTTCCCAATTGGACTTCAGATTGAAATACCCCTCCAAAGCCTCACTCCAGCTCTATCCATTAGTCTGCAGTGGATTGCTTACCTCTGACATCTCAATCACAAGTGGCGATATTGCTGGGAAAGAGAGGTGGAACAGATGCTCGGGGCACGTCAGCAAATCCCTGTTTAAACAGAAATCACTCATAACAACATCACAGCTTTTTTTTTTAAGTCGCTGGCGAGAAATGTAGCTTGAAATTGCCATGTCTTTTTTCCCCCAATGGAACAAGCGTTTGAAAATCAGCAACCGTGAAAGTAGACACAGACATATTATCCATTAATGACTGACAGAATTCATGACATATTATTGCTCCCACGTTTCAGCAAAATATGAGTGAAAAGGGCATTTCTTTATGGCTGATACAGATTTCTTCACCAGTAAAAGTGGCAAGGCATTTTCAGTAGCTTTTATTTTTTTGGATTGATGAATATGGAAAAAATTATATGAATATAATTTGGTGGAGGATAGGCCATGTGGACAAACTAATGTTTTAATGACATACATTTTTTTGTGCAGATCTAGCATGTTTTGCATAATTCTTTAATTCTTTTACATGTTAAAAGGCATTTTTAAGATCAGGAATCAAATGCAGATTTGTTGATTTCTAAACATATTTGATACAAAATAAGTCAGAGTCATACAGCTAATTCTGGGAAGCTTTACTTACTGTGACTGATGTTTAGCAGGTAATGTTTCCCATGTTCATCATAGTTCAGCGTGTTAGCACATTAGCATTAAACAAAAAGTGCAGGGAGTGTTGACCTGACGATGGTGCTGGAGGAAACGTCACGTGATCATTCAAGTTATTAGGATTCATCCTGTGGGGATCATGAATGCACTACATTGTATACCAATCAGTGTAATAGTTGCTCAGGCATTTCACGATTAAAACCCCCACCAATGTGCATTTCATACAGTTATTCAGGAAATTGTGAAACATATTTGGAAACATGCCCTTTATATATAAGTGTTTTAGAGTTTTTTTTCTTGCTGCTTAGGAGCCGGTAGACAATGTACTGAAACGAGTTTTGTCTAA
This sequence comes from Leptoclinus maculatus, assembly GCA_032191485.1. Classification (NCBI taxonomy): domain Eukaryota; kingdom Metazoa; phylum Chordata; class Actinopteri; order Perciformes; family Stichaeidae; genus Leptoclinus; species Leptoclinus maculatus. Next base: position 3,717,316 of record JAVDOI010000014.1, on the reverse strand, counting down.
GATTGAGTCAGGAAGCAATTCGAGGCTATAATTGAATATTTCCTTTCCCTGTCAAGTTATATTTACTCCACCACCAAATACAATCCAATAATAAGATATAGATTATTCGGAAATGGTACAATTAGTGATTTGACATCACGGTGGGTGCATAACATTAAACAATCAACAATCAATCAATCAACAATCACCCGTTAACTCACCCGTGTCATTATTAGACTCTCATAGAAAATTCCCCGGGAGTGTAATGATGTAATGTAATGACCAGAAAAAGAAAAACATACAAACAGCGAGTGGGTCAAACAAATACAGGAATTTCAACCCACGTGTTTTCCTCACTTTGTTTCGTTGTTCACGTTTTGCTTAGTTTCTTAAAGCTCAACCATGACGGTGTTCATTGCGACCGTGCGCTGGGCTATACCCGGTGCATCAGTATGTGACAAGTCGTGATGAGAAAATGCTGAGATCTGGCTTCTTCTTCCACCACCACTGTCACACCTCATCAGAGACGGTGAGATGTTTGCTCATGGGGATGTTACAGTGAAGCAGTGACATCACAACACCTCTTAAAGGCATGACACGAGACAAAGACACATGTTTTCACACCAGTTTGAAGACCATACACACTTTCTCTGCAATCAGTTCAGAACGGTTTCATTTTGCGTACAGTCTATGATGCACGTTGTTTTGCTTCACTTTCCCTTAACTAAACCACCGTTGTTCCATTGGTATTTAGCCTCTTCGTGCACAGTTCAGTTGAGTACATTTCACGCCATCATAATGAGCAAAGCACCATTTAGATTTAATGACTTTAAATGCACATGTGACCGAGCATGCTTGTGATTGCTGTGGAAATAGAGGCATGTAATTTGTTGAGTGTAAAGAGTGAGGTCTAGACTCGCGTCCTTTTTCAAACCCCGCTGGACTGAAAGAGCATATGCTGCCCACAGCGTGTATAATGGGCCCAATCAAAGCCATCAATAACCATAATGGTCACCCAGACATCTGTGTTACAGTCACTGGGATGAGGAATGAGGCGTTCAAGACAGAGGGCAACCTTTGTGCACACTGATTTTAAAAGGTCCTGTGATTTGTTTATCAAATGCCAAATGATGGCCTAAGATAACAGTAATGGTCCTTTGCAAATAACATTTTGCCAGAAATTGTATTTAATTTGTAAATGACATTCCTCACAGGCTGACATGTAACGTTTTGACTCAAGGCTCCCCGGCTACAAACTAACCTGATTGGAAAGATTTCAGTCATTCTTTGGTAAAGAAAACCAAAAATGATGCAATAATTCTGAATGTAAACACTAAAACATCTGGGCTTGACTAGATGTAGGAATCAATCTTTCATTTCTGCATCGGCCATCTTTGATTCTATATTTATGCACATGAAATTGTGCAGCTTCACTTTCTAAAGACGCATAATTATTAATAAATACTTACTACTATGGATCTACATCTTCACTCCCCCAAACTTTAAAATGAAGTTATATCCATATTATATTCTCACATTCTGAAGCATAGATTCCATATTCATCACGCTCATTAGTTTGTATCTAATTTATTCACCCAATTATTTTTTGTCGCTATTAGTTATTAATTTGACCAAGCCAATGTAAAGGTCTTACATCAAAGATGCATTTCTCTTCATTCTGGCTGTGAGATAACTAATGTGGATAACAGAGTATGCAGCAGTACATGAATATATATATATATATATATATAAACTGAAGAAACCAAAATGTACATTCTCATCTATGAGTCTTCTGGATCTCTAAGCTATTAATCGCAAACTGGGAGTTATTTTAATATCAAACTGTCTGCTTCAGGTTTGGCAGATTCATCAGTGTTGAGATGTGTTGGCTGTTTGAGCTTTCTGCAATCAAACTGCACTTTTCTTTTGTCAAAAATAATCTGAACTTTAGGAAACAAAATAACACAAAAGTATGAAAAGATATGTATGTATTTTAGTACAGTTGCTCTGATCTAGATCATGAAGGTCTTACCACGACAGCCACCTAATTATCAATATTCAAATAAACATTATTTTCAGTTCGTCAAAACTCTTGGCACAGTGTGGCATCAACTCAATGCGTTATAATACGTGTTAATTAAAATGACGAGAATAGAAGAAAAGCTCAAGCTATAAACATCACCTCGGTGCTGTTTCTCATCAATTACTTTTAAAACCTGATAAAATTGCTTGTTTTTTGTTTTCTTCATTTACCATGTTTCCATGTGTTTCTCCCCTCAAAATAATCGGACATTGAGAATCGTCTTTCGGACCCAGTCGGTTAAAAGTCTTGTTTTAAAAAACTTTTGTGTGCAACTCAAAATAAAGTTCAGTGAGTGTGAACAAGGTTTCGGCTTTCAGCAGCAGGTATTAGGGTTAGGGGCTGCACACGAGGTCAGGCCCAGGTCACCTCTACTTCCTATTTGACACTTAAATGTTTTCACCTGCTGCCCGAGGCGTTCCGAGCCAGTCACTGATTAGATGAGCAGAATTCAGAGCAACTGCTCCACTGAGGTGCAGCAACGAGACTTTTTCTTCTTCTTCTTCTTCTGAAACTAGCAGCGCGACATGAACTGATAGAAATCAATACATTTGAAATGTCAGATTTTCCCCACAATGGTGGGAGCTGAACAAACGGTGTAAGTGGATGTTGTATGCGTTTCTCTTTTACCTTTCACTCTGGACCGTCTCCAAGCCGGGAGCGCTGCAGCTCACATATTGGCTGAGATAGAAGGTGTTTCAGCTGTCAGTCAAACGGCAGACGTGTGTCAGTGGAGTAATGCCATCCCCTCTGTGTGGCAGGGGGAGCAGATGTGAGTTCCTGTTAGCTACAAGCCTGTCTGTGAGACTATTATCGGGCATTCTCACAGTCCCTCAAAGACTTTCAAATTCAGTTTGAACATTCATTTGCATGTTCTAATTTGAGAATCCCCTCCATAATTGTCTTGCGTGTGATGTCAACCAGGAGTTCAAAACGCCGTCTCCAAATTTAAATAAGATGTTACACAAAGTGAAAAGAAATGTATTCATTTATTTTCATTCTCTGAGCAGTTGTTTCTCCGTCAGATATTTTTGACTTTTCCTTCGAGAATAAAGTTCTCGGTTTCCATTTCCTTTGTGGGACAATTGATCAACACCGCACTTGAATCGATTTTGGCATTTTTACATATTTGCAAGCTGAAAGCACAAGTAATATAAATATACAAAGTAAATATACAGTACAGTAGCCCTTACATTATGGAAATGGAAACAAGTTGTCAAAATTGAAGTCATTTGCTGAAAGGCTTACTTCACCCTCAAAATCATAAGTTTTATATCAATTACGCGTCTTTGTAATACCTTGAATTCATGAAGAAAAGACTTTTCGCATTCCTCCACTTGAACAAAGAATCAAAAAATTGGAGAATGTTCTTGGTGAATTGAAGTAAATGGGGGTCACGGACGAGTAGCGCGCCTGCACAAGTGTGAGATTGTTATTGCAGAAGTGTTTTAAATAGTAAGGTTTTTAGCAAAGTGTGTTTGGAGAGTAGTAAGCAAATGAATGAGACTCGGATCATACTGCTCGAGTTGTGAGAGAGTTTGTAAATGTAGTTACTTCAACTCATCAAGACTTTTCTCCTTTTTCTTGATTCTTCCTTCACTGTGTAACTCAAGGTAACAGGGAGAGTAACTGACTGTGGGTTTTTCAAAAACATGTCATGGAATTTGCTGACACTCACAAAAATGGTGTAATTACTGTTGCAGATGATGCTCTCCGTCCTCTGCTCTTACAAAATGTTGTAGTCGCCCATTTCGAACTGACAATTTGAATACCATCTAACTATATCACTTCATAAAAAAACAAAAACATATTTGCATTCACAGTACCCGATTGGTCAATGACATTTGTACTGCAGAATATCACACACTTGACAGATGCCACATCACCTTTGTCGATGTCCGAACGTGCAGAGGGTCAGTTTCTAAGGTGCATGTGGGAGACAGTGAGGAGGAGCACTAGCCTCCTTACCTCTAACAAGGAGTTAGAACAGAGTGCACACAGCTCTGGGCAGAAGTCCATACCAACGTGTGGCCGACATGTACAAGCAAAGAGGTAGAGAGAGGTAGAGAGAGGTAGAGAGAGGTAGAGAGAGGTAGAGAGAGAGAGAGAGAGCGAGAGAGAGAGAAAAGTGCACATCCCTTTTAATTGTGGTTTCATGCCTAAAGCTTTGGTTCTCAGGAGGTGTTTGGGGCGCTGATGAGGACACCGGTGGGGTTTTCGTGTCCTCGGCCCTTCCTAAGCGGCGTGAGGAGAGCCTGTGGCAGAGAGCTGACTGTGACCTGCAGTGACAGCAGTGGTCCAGCATGCAGCAGATGAGACTCACACACCTGGGTTTTTCTTTACCACCCTTCAGAGGTTAAGGAGAGAGATTTTCCTCTCATGTCCTCTTTTCTCTTTTGATGTGATTGTTCTTTACTTCTGAGGCCCTTAACTGACTCTGTACTCTGTCTTTGTACTCGGGACACCAGAGATCTAGAGAATTGAAATCCTTATGTTTTAAACAATACCTGTTCTTGGGGACAATCCCACAAGCTGAACTGTAAACACCACAAGCTAAGCGTGCTGGCTACCGAGCTAGCATGTGGAATAAGAATAAGGGCAAACACAGCGAGACCGATGATCATCTGCAGCCATCGGGGAGATCTGCAGCGGTGAATTGAATTAGCTGTTTGGTAATAAATAGCTGCCACTGTGATTAGTGGCTTTGGCTGGCATCCTTGAATTTTTTTTTTTTTTAAGAGAATTGATGAGAAGGTAGATAACTTGGAACAAGTCAGCAGTATTTTTCTATCTGGCTAAACGGTTGAGAAACATTAATAACAATAATTGACGCATGTAATATCTCCAAGTTCACCTTTCTTTCTTTCAATCTGCATTTATTAGACACACATTTGTCCTCAGTCTGACTGAATGAAAAGATGGTGCTAAGTGAGTTGTTAATGACTTTGTTTTGGGCGACTGAGTCACCACTGCCAGAGTCTGTGACATTAAAATGTCTTAGTGACACTGAAAATAGTATCTTAGTATCTATTCAAATGATTTTTCAATAGATACTTTTCTGCAGGGGCTGTAGAATAACTTTTGCTGAATAAGGCTCTTGTTTACCAGCACTAATGTTCCTGTTGCATAACATGAAGTATCATCTTTGGGATTTGATTGATTTTCTTCGGAATAAATCAGGGAAAAGAGTAGCAAAGAGTTTCAATTGTGAAAAGCTAATGAGCCCAAAACAAGCAAGTTTTCAGAGAATGTTTTCATTAATCAGTCTGTTGAGGTAGGAGTGCCGCAGGTAATTCAATTCCTCATCGCTGAATGTTTTCAGAGTTAAATCAAGACTGGATCAAGCAGTGTGTGATGTAAAGTTATCACATCCACATTATCATTCATTTTCACTTTGAAAATCCTGATATTCTACTATCATTATGTGGAAACATCATAAATTATAACTAAGAGTCTAAACTTTTCTCTGTCATCTAGATACAAAATGTTTCCTTTTCTACAAATCCCGACAAACTGTCCGCAGATGTTTACATCAGACGTCATTTAACCTCAGGCCGTTTGCCTTTCAGGCATAGTGCGTACGAGACGTGAGCTAACCTTTGACAGCTTCACCAAACATCAGAGAACTCACCGGCATAGTAGCAAACCCAAGAATGAGAATGTTTTGAATCTCAGTCTCTATTTTTAGTTGCGAGGCTGCGGATCCGGCTCTTAATGTCCATTGGAACATGAACGATGTCTTTCCACAAGACAGTTTAACCTCATTTTGCATTCGGCCTCAATGACACACAGTTAGTATAATGAAACGGAAGCTTTGGGCTTCGTGAGGATGCCTGTGTTTATGATTTTGCATATTTGTGTATATCTGCAAGCCTCTTTAAATGTGCTCGTGCGTGTGTTATGTGTGTGCATGCATACAGCCTGGCCTTGGGTCAGTATGGCTGCAACAATCCGTAGGGGTCTTGTGAGAGTGCTGCATGGAGAAGCAGCTGAAGCAGCCTGATCAACGTGATGGATGCCTGTGAGCCTCGTGTGCACTGCGACGTGCGCACCTGCCGCCTGTGCCCCACTTATTGAATCCATGAATCAATTTAATGAGTGGAGGACGGGGTCAGGACTTCAATAAACACCCCATCGAGCTTTCCGATTTAACGTCCGCCCAACGAATGATACTGTATGTTCGACAAACGCCCATTGCGGAGCACTTCCGCCCGTAAATTGGAAATGGGCTTTGAAAGCAATCGCCACGTACAGTGGCCTACGCGCTGTCGAACCGGATGCGCTTCGCAGCTCGTGCGTGAGCATTTCCGACACGCCTTCATGAGTTCAAACCAAGAGCAAAGAACTGCTCAGTTTTGTTTTCTGAGTGTGTGCGGTGGGGCGAGAGAGTGAGACTTGAGAAAGACAATCAGACACCTTCCATTGGTAATCAATACCGCAGCAGTGACCTGAACGTTTTCTCGGTGATTCATCCCATTTAGAGCAACAGGGTTGGCTGTCTGACAGAGACAACTCCATGATTTCCCCTTGGAGTTAGCCATGGCAAATCCACCCGCTCTACGTGACTACTTCTACATCTACATAGTCACTGAAAGCCAGTGCCATGATCCCGCCTCCTCCGGTAAACCCTGGAAAACCTTGCCTGAAAGTCGGCGCAACTGCTTTGTTGTTAGAATCTCCTTGAATTGGTGCACCGTTTTTCATCCACTTAAGTTTGCATGAAATAACCCCACGCTGCATCTTTCAGGGCAATTTCAAGGGGACAAACTAAACAAAAGATGACAAACTTTCACCTCGACCGGATTCAACCCACGAGCTCGCTTCCGGTCTCGAGGTCATTCGAAGCAGCACAAAGGATCCGCGTGCTTGCTATTTAGATGTCTGTGGCAGCAGCATCCCCAGTAGTGAATGCATTTTTCTTCATCCACTGGGGACGCGGGGGCTAATGGAGCATGAGACTGGCAGCTCCCCCGGAGTTGTGTAGCTGAGTCACGCCCCCAGTTTGGAGAGGAGCTGCAGGCGGCAGTAGTGTGAGACTGAGACCAAGGGGCCACGCTGTGAGAGCCTGGGCCAACTCAGGGGTAAACAGCGCTGGCAGTAATTGGAGAACAACACAGCAGGGGAATTTCATACTTTTCTGATCCATGTGGCTCTGTGCAGAATATCCTGACTGTGGACTTTTTTTTTGGGGGGGGGGGGTTCTGAATGACTCATTGTCTGCATGCCAAAGGTCTTTTCCCAGTTCCCGTGTAGAATGTGCTGAGCTCCCCACGATACATAACGAGCATTAATTTCATCGGTCAAGATTTCATTGACTGAAAAGAGCACAAACATGTCTTGGATGGAGATGCCGATGAAGGGGTCGTGCGTGTTAATACAGGCGTAGATGAAGAGCTTGTTTGCTGCTAACACACCGAGCTGTTGCTGTCTATCACTTTTTTTCTCTCCTTCTAATTCTTGTGGAGCTTCAGTGGAGCTATTAGTCCTGTGTTTGTAATTAGATCCAATCAATATCATTAGTCATCCATTACAGGAGTTTAAGGACGTCCTTTTCAATCCATCCATCTGCTCTTCTTTTCGCATCACTACTTTGTGTTCAGGGTTGCAAAGGCAGCACAGGTAGCTGTGTAGAAGTGACCTCATATGAACACCTTTAGAATATAGCATTCCAGGAGAAAACCCTGAATGCTACCTTTGTGAAGCTCATCACGTTCTTTTTTTTGTTTTTGTTGAGGCTCTCTCACAGAGACGTGCCCACTATATGGTAATGTCCAAGGCATAGTCTGTGCCGTTATCATCTATTTGTTTGTAATGCCGTGGAGTTGAGGGTGGGAGACGACATGACAAAAACAAACGTACAAAATAACGCACATGCACATGTAACCGGAACGCCACATATCATACATATCATTTTTTTGCTTCCAGTTTGATTGCATCGAAAAGCGTATGTGTGAACACACACACCTCCTAAGATGCGTTTCTAAACTTGTTGGGAAGGTACAAGGTTAGCGATGGCATCCTGTGGTTTCCGCTGAGGTCTCTTATCAGAGTCTGCTCCTTATCACTCAGCCTCACAACAGCAGAAACACACACAGAGACTGTTTTAGCAGCGCCACATGAGAAGAAAGTATCTTTATCAATGTCTGTTGCATGACATTCTGCAGTTTTTTTGGTGTGGATCCAATTACAGACAAGCGGCAGAAACTGAGAGAAAATAAGCGAAAAATTATTTGTGTACAGATACTTTTACATACAGTTCCAAAGGAGATCTTTGACTGAGTATGACGTCGTCACCCAAAGCTTATTTGTGTATCTCTCTCCTTCCGTCTGGCCGTCACATACAGTATTCAGACTTTTTTTTTTGTCCCGTCAATTTTCCACCGAGTAATGACGCCCCTATAACATGATGGAATATCTAAGCCCCCATTTAATGACCCTGGCCTGAATTGGCGTAATGAAACTTTACATGTATATGGTGGAGATCAAAATGAAGGCCCAGTTCAAAGATGGCTGTGGTCTTGGCAAGACAGCTGGAAGTTGGGGGGTAGGAAGTAGGGAAGGGGACAACCCTAACCCTAACCCATTGTTTTGGTATTACAGCACATTTAGAGTATGTCATTGGCATCAGTCTCATCACTCTCATCAACCCCCTGTGGGCACTCATTTCCAGGAAACACATTCTGATTAACCAGTCAAAGATAGTGACTAGCAGAGTAGCAGCAAAAGACCCAGATATATCATCAATAAAAGCTGAAAGGAGAAATAATACTAGTTATTATTGTCATAAAGACAGAAACACGACTCTGAGTGACACTAACAGGGCCACAATGATCACAGCCATATAACGTATACGTTATATGGAAATTTCACATATGTGCTTCTGTCAGCTTACATATTATAACTGAAACCTATTGTATCTCTGTTTTACTCTACCCAAAATATTTCATTATGAATTGTCGTCAAATATATTGATCTCTTATTTGCTGCAGGTTATAAGCATTGCTGGTAGATAGCTATCTGTGGCACCAGCCTCTTTCTGCAAGCCGCAAAACAAGTAAAACATGTTCCATTGCTGCATAATGCTGAGGTACAGGACATAGAGTACTTGTTTACGACAACGTATTTGTGTATGTGTTTGTATGGGGTGGGGGGGACATATAAAAAATAAAAAAAGTTTTGATCCACATGTCTATCTGAATGCCAGCACAGCTTTATGCTCTCCTGACATTTGTATGGCAGAGAACTGTCAAACCCAGACAGATGCCAGCTTACAGATAACAAATGTAACACACACACACACACACACACACACACACTCACTCACACAAACTGGACATCACACAAGCAGAGAGTCAAAAAATGAAGCATGCATGTGGAGGTTTGTCAAAATTTCTGGTTAGATTTGATACTTTTCATGTGTTTCCTTACTTGTGTATAATTAAAAGTATGACCACCAGTGGTGGGCCGTCAGGGCCAGCAAGGCCTTCTCTGTTGGCCTAAACAGAATCACAAAGTTATAGCTATTTTATAATTTAATCATTTTTCATAAATACACTACATGCAGTTTAAGTAAATGGGGACGATATTGTTGATTGTCATAGTCTTCAACCAATCAGATCTTGTTGTTGGGCGTATTCTTTGACATGTCAGAGCCTGCCAGCTGGCCTAGCCATACGTGATTGGTCAGTGGGCTAGCGTGACATGTTGGGCGGTGACAATCCCAATATCTGCTGCCTCTGTCGAGCGGACATTTTCAGCCCTCAAACGCATTAAAACGTATTCAAGAAATACAACTGGGGAGGCTCGACTGTCTTCACTGGCGTCCATGAATCGAGAAGGACTTCTTACTGGAACTAAAACGCACGGATGTACTGAACAACCGTGAGATTAAACTCTTTATTAACAAAGAAAGGAGGATGGACTTTGTCTTTAAATAGTGAACAGCAGCTTTGGTAAGTCAACTGCTTTTGTTTTTACATCTGCAGTAGCTTTAATATGCTTGTTTATATATCATTATTTGTACAACTTGTTTTTATGAAGATGGACTTTTGTTTGGTTTTATATGTGATAGGAACCATTGTTACGTCCAATGTTGCTCTGGGGAAACATTTAGTCGGTGCCAGTGTTGCCAACTTGGCGACTTTCTCGCTAAATCTGGCGACTTTCCAAACCCTCATGGTGACTTTTTTTGTCAAAAGCTACTAGTGACAAATCTGTTATTGGAGACTTTTCTGGTGTTTTGACTCTGACGTGAAAGCACGTACCGTTCTGCACTGTCGTGAACGAGCAGCAGGTGCTGCCGTGAGCCGCCCCAAAGCACACACAGGCGGTCAGTCTCACAGCAGCCTCGCGCCGCATTCCCAGCTGCAGTCAGAGCAGAGAGGAGACGCACTCTCGACGTATTCATGTATCTGCAGTTCGTGTATTTATAGGTGTTGAGCTTCATTTTTTACACGAAACAAATAATAACCGTAGCTGTGGCGTCATAATGAGGTGTTTCAGCTGCAGGACAGCAGTGAAGGCCCAGGTATAAAATGCACGGCCCGCCACGTGACTGCACATGTGAAAATGCCGACTTTGAATGTGCACATTTCACATAGAAAACAAGACAAGAAACAGCTGATGAATGGCCTTGGAACACTTTATTATTTAACTTAACAAGCCTTTTTTTTTTTACAACTTTCATGAATTTGATATGATCCATCATTCATTATGGCTGTTTATTGGGCATGAAACAACTTGGTGCTGAAAACGTCCCCCGCATCTTGTCCCTTCTCTTAGCAGTTGCTCCGGACATTATGAGTACAAATGGAGTAAAATCTCATTTACAACTTTTGAGATTCTGTCATTCTTCAGCGTATTCTCCATTAATGATGCAAAATGACACAGAGTACGCTGCCCTGGGGTCTTTGTAATTAAAAAGCAGAATATTGGTTGCGTAAAGGCTGGGAGCTAAATTGATATGCCCACAAACATTTGCATGTTCGCTGGTCAGGGTTAGCAAACTGTCTCATTTTCACTCAGTCAGGTCCGACAAGAGGCTGAGAGTTGCACTGCAGAGGGATTTAAAAGATAATGTGTTTGACATCTGCCTAATTAAATGAAAGGAAGGAGGGGAGCTGGATAGTGAGAAAGTGAAAACTAAGTGTAAAGGGTATCTACATATTCTCCTATATATCCTATTTTTGGCTGACCATATGCTGTAATATGTCATCTAGAAGGGGCTCGTAGGATAATACTCACTCATAGGCATATACTATTCACAGCTGCGAGGTAATTGGCAGTGTCAAACTGACTTCAGTACCTTAGGTGATTTATAGGTTTAATAAGTTGAACAGACCTTTTTTTAAAACTCATTTAAAAAAAAGAAGAAAAGAAAAGCTTAACACAGGTAACTAGATCAAGAAGAGTGCAGATCTCAGCAAGGTGTGTTTGTAGCGACCACAGCCCCCGTAACGGGCCGTAGGGGGTCGTAAAACACACTTCATTCAAACCTTAACAAACGGTGATGTATGCAGGCAATCGGCTTGAAGTCGTCCTATAAGACACGTCACACAATCTCGCCAAAAAACTAATTAAACTCACCAAGCTGTGTGTACTAGTTCTTTTAGCGGTTATGGGTTGCTATTAGCTCTGTCTCTGGGCGCAGAGTCAGCGATGTCCTCAGCTTTGTTATCACCTGCGGCCCCTACTGGCCGGGGGCCGGTGTAGAGTTGTGTGTGAGGAATTAGCAGGCAGTCAATTGCAGTATAAAACAGGCAAAGTGTGAGTGACCGCAACCACGAGAGCATATCCAAAAATATTATGCAGTTTGCTGAAGCAGACTTTGAGATTCGGCGAGGACAGACACACAGGTGCACGATTGCACGGTTCTCCTGGCGGAGATAATAATATTTTTTCGTACAGGTTCCAAGACGGAGGACGAGTCCTCACAAAAAAAAGGGGATTTGATCACGTGAAACATTATTGATGAGTCCGTTGATTATTTTCTTGATAAATCGTTTAATCTTTCCAAAGGTGTCATCTTTAAATGTCTTTTGACCGACTTACAGGTCAAAACCCAGCAATGTAAAACAGAGGGAAGCATCAAATTCCCTCAATTGAGATGGGGAAGTTTTTTTCCGAAAAATGACTCACAATGATTAATCCTTGTTTGCAATTTGTTGATCAAATAATCGATTAATCGACTTCTCGTCCCTCAGCTATAATATGTTGAATAATATACAAATTCATAGTATACAGCCTGTGTTGAAACGATCCCCAAGTGATTGTCGAGACTTATCTTTTAAAGAGCATTATCCTCTGTTTTAATTGAATTCATATGAGCCAAAACATGCAATCACTAAGAATACAATCTTTGATTTATTAGCCTTAAAGTTCAAACTCATACAGTATTTGAACTTGGCTTTGAGTTGATACATTTTCATTTTCATTTTGCATTTCCATAGCAATCTGCAGCTTATTTATAGGCCTCTGCTGGGCTGAGCTCTCTGTAATAAACACAGTACCAACACAGTTTCACGGGTCTTTGGAAATTCAGCAGTAGCACATATTTCTCTATGTCGCCCCAATGGTTTGGCCTTATTAATATGTTTTGCCAGGTATAATAAACTAGATGGAAATCCCAAAATGGGGGTAATCTTTAAGAGGAATGGCAATGGGAAAGGAAAAAACCTAGAGAATTGGGTTAGATTTATAGGAAGCTCTGCTTGGTGCTTGGTGTGTTGGTAAAAGCAGGCAAAACTTCAATGCAAAACTTGAAACCAGTGATGCTTTTATTAGTCCTGCTGAGCGCTGACAGCTTTTGAATGCCTTGAATATTAATCACGTTTGACTTTTTACTTTTTCCTTCTGCCATCTAAAGCTGTCCAGTCATATCTCAGAACATTACATTAGAGTTAAATGACATGGAGCTTGCATGAATCATTAACCCCTAGACTCAGACTTGCACAAAATCCACACTACACAGAAAATGGACAAGCTGTAATTAAACCTCTTTTGAGCTGCCAGGTTGCATAAGAGCTCAAGCTGAGTGTGCAGATGAATTGTATTAAATGAGACTACTTTGTTCTGTTAAGTATCTTGTTACTTTGCAATCTGTTAGTAAATTGTGAAAAATCAAAGGACTAAAGTTTAGGATTAGTTCAGGAAGCCGGCTAGCTTAGATTGACATAAGAATGGAAAGAGCTTTTGTCCACAGGTAACAAAGTGAACCTACCAGCACCTCTAAGGATTGAACTGTTGGACATTTTTTGTTTCACTTTTGCAGTAACTGACAGAGTTTATTGAAAATGGGATTAGTTCATTTAGCAGCAACTACTCCATTATTCCTACACCTGCTCTGAAGCCCTGAGTACAACTTTATTCAGCTAATCTAACCTCAACAATAGACCTCTCCAGGCTCAGCTGTGCTGCTGTTGTATAGCAACGAGACACTGAAATACCAAGTATTCTTTTCCACACCAAAGTCTCTCTCTCTCTCTCTCTCTCTTGATGAAATGTGTGCTGATTGCAGAGCCTATATAGAGCGAAGCAGCTGCCACTGATACACTATTCATTGGAATCCATGCCAGGTGACAAAGAAAAAAAAAAGTTGCATGAAGACTTCCAGATGTAGATTGTGGATCCAGCACATTTTACAAAATGGGTGTCACTAGGTGTTTGCAGGGTGATGTGGGGGAGTGAACGGCGCGACAGTTTAGCCAGCCTTAATGTAAATGAGTGTAATTAGTTAAAGGATGTTAGGCTAGATCGACACCCCATTATGTTGCACGGCACAGTGATTCTGCCAGTGGATGGAAGAGATGACATGAATGACAAGCAGCGCAGAATGACAGGTGCGCATCTTTTTAGTTTGAACTGGACAAATAATGAGCTACTGCATGTGTTCACCGTTGTTGTTGAGTAGCAGAGGTTTATATTAAGACACCACTGAATAGTGATTGAAGAGGAAGCTATTTTGGCCTATTCCATAAATGATCCAAGGTGTTAAGAATGCATCAGGTTCTATGTTGAACCAAAACATCACTTTATGACCATACATTTCTGTCCGGCTAATATCCCCTTTAAAAAGCATAGAAGGGTCCGTTAAACTGCCTCACTTGTCAATTCAAACTGAGACATAATCCGCTGCACAGGCTTCAGATGAATCTACATGGACCTTTATAAAAACCAAACATTTACACAACATCATTAAATATACCTTTTTGATCTTGCATTGTATCCCCAAATGATTTCACTGATCCATGTTATGAATTTTATCTGAGAGCAGAAACAGCTGTCGGAGAAATGTTGCTTGAGTTTCTGAAAGTGTGTCACTGACATCTAGTGGAGGACATGGATGAGGACAAAGAAGCCTTCGCTGTATATAAATATATAAATTATTTATTAATTTATTATTAAAGAAGTAGTCACCAAGAGTTAATATATGCCATACCTCTAGAAATAAACATGGTAAACGGAGAAACCCACCAAAATTGTTTGAAAACATTTTTTAAAAGTGATTGAATTTTGTTTAATCACCCATTGTTTTCAAACGTTGCTATAATTTTGGAAGGAAATGTTACCACATGTGATTATTAATCTGTAATGAAATACAAAAAGGTCGACAGCACAGTATGCACAGCACAGGTTCAGATGTTGATGTTTTTGAACATGGGGTAGTTAAACTGTTGTGTGGATTATTGTGCTATTATCACCAGCCCTCTCACAGTGAAGCAGGGGTGGAGGCTGTAACTTGACCTTCCCTCTTAATGGCTGTGGAACAATAGTGCCCCGTCCCACTGGCCTGTCTGCCCCTCTGTTGTGTCTATTTATAATGTTCAGACACAGTGCACGGGTTAGTCAGCGAACACAGAGAGGAGCAAGGGGTGAGAAATGTCACTGTTATTGTTACATTTTTACTGCATTTATTTGTTGTATTTTGTTGAGCTGAACATGTAATTCCTCTTTGTATATTTCAATTCAATTCAATTCAATTTATTTTTGTATAGCCCAAAATTACAAATTTGTCTCAGAGGGCTTTACAATATATTGATGATAATGTATTTAATCTACTCTGCATTTCAATATGAATATCAAAAAATTGAATTGTCCCATTTTGAATTATGCATTTAAAGTCTGTATGTCAGAATACACTTTGACTATGTCCTCTGCTTGTCTATTCAAAATGATTCCGATTTAAGAGTAGCAATGTCTTTCTTTGAAGAAGCTTCTATCTGCAGTATGAAAATGCAAACTTGAATCATCTGACCATGTTCTCTAACAGTGTTTCTGGCTTGGAACTCTTCTCAGATGATCCTTGTGTTCATAAGTCACAATGGTAAGTGCATTTATTTTGTAATCAGCATTTAAGATTCATAATAAAAATTGATTATCTCTTAATTGAAAATGTTGTTATAGCTTTTAATTAGCCTCAGTATGGCCCTCGAAATGTCTATGTTGTGTTATTTCTCTCTTAAGGTGAGGAGAAAGATGCCTGTGGGCCATCATGAGCATTGCGACAAGTGTTACAATGTCCACTGCCAAGTCCCGGTGCAGATCTCCGTCTCATGCATGGTCGTCAAGTGTCTTCATAACTGTGGCGCCACCTTCCACATGTGCAAGCAAGAGGAGCACCAGCTTCTCTGTCCCAATGAAACAGTCCCCTGCCTCAATGTCCACTACGGCTGTCCTCTTACCATGCTGCGCCACAGGCTGGCCAGACACCTGGAGGTATGTCCTGCCAGCGTGGTCTGCTGCTCTCAGGAGTGGAACCGCTGGCCTGTTTCAGAAAGGGATCTGGCCTTCTACAAAAGTGTTTCGGAAAGCCCTCAAACTGAGGTCGGCCTGGATGTTGCCATGGCTCTGAGGGAACAAGAGCTGCTGTTTCGATCCATCAAAATGAAGAACATCTTCCCTGAGTTGATGGTGGGGGATTCTGCCCCTCAGGCTGGTCCTGCTGGGGTCAACAGTCCTACAGATGAAGCAACCTGTTCTTTAGATTGTGGTGAATTTACAGAAAATGGCTGCACAAGGATGGAGGGAAAAGGACTGAGCCAAGAGGAGAGGGAGGCTTTGGCAAAGAGCCGGGATGTGGAAGGTATACAGAACTACAGCTCCTGGGAGAAAATATTCAACAAGGAGATGGAGGGATGCAAGCAAACCGTGAAAAACTTGAACAAGAAGGAGGAAGAGCAAGAATCATCAAACTGCCAGGGGGAGACAAGAGACTCCCACCTGAGCCGAGAGAACGCTGCTGATGCTCCGAGAATGGACAGCGCAACTGGCCTTGCGCCGTGGCAAGACGGGGTCCTCCAGAGGTTGAGCCGGGAGGCCAACATCGCTGAGTACAACATGTACCTGGTGCACAATGGGGCAATGTTGATTGACTTTGGCCAACTTGCAGCTTGCACCCCGAGAGAAAATGATTTTGTTTATGGGAATCTGGAGCCCATCGCGGTTCAAACCATCCGCTCATTTATTGCTCCAACTAGCTTTCGAGCAAAGCGCAATTTCCTGAAGCATCAGAAGTTCAAGACCAATGCCAGCGTTGACACCGCAGATTTGGGTATTTCGGTCGATGATCTTCCAAAGTGCGACGAGGTCAGCGCCACGCTCCTGCACTCCCTGGAAAGGGAACTGAGAGGGCATTTAATCTCTGAGAGTGCGGGGAGGGATGGTCTTTACGTAGATATAGGAACGCAAACGTACAACTTTGCCTCTGCGCCGTTCAAAACAGAAGCGACGCTTGCCGATGTCATCGCCGACAAACCCCGCGGTCTTCATGTGCAGATAGAAGCTGAGTCTGTCACCAGAAGACACAACAAAACAAGTTCAGCCTTCAGCTACATGTGTGGCCACTTCTTTCGGCGAGACGAATACCGCTCTCATTTCAGGAATGCGCACTGTGACATACAGGCCTCTCTGAGCGGCTGGTTCCAACAACGCTGCCCCTTGGCTTACCTCGGCTGCGCTTTCACCCAGACGAGGTTTCACCCTGCAGGTCATCGAGCCACCGTCAAATTCCACCAAGAGGTCAGCGCCTTTGTCCTCCAGCCAGAAGTCCCTTCATTCCTCCTTGAAGGCGGGAAAACCCCCAGCCCTCAGAGAAGTAGCACACATAATCTGGATCCCCTGAGCGGATTGCCCCTGGAGATCCTTCAGCACATTGTTGCTTACCTTGACAGTTTTACATTATCTCAGCTGTCCCAAGTCTCCCATCTGATGAGAGAGGTGTGTGCCACATTGCTGCAGGAAAGAGGGATGGTGTCTCTCCAGTGGAAGAAAAAGACATCTTCCCACGGGAGAAGCTCCTGGAAGTGTCGAAATAAAGCAAGTATTCTTAAGATTCCAGTTGTTTTCTTTCAGAGAATTATTTGGACTATAGAGTTCTGCAGGCATGACTGCTGCAGGCCAACCCACGTAAATTAGCATCTCACTGGTGCCAATGGGATTTCATCCATTGGATTTTGGATTATTGCAGAAAATAAGCTCTGTGGCAAACACTACTAAAAAGCTAATATTAGTTATTAATATTAATATCAAATTAGTCTTTCTGTCAACTGAACTGCAGCGGGATTATATCTTTTTATTACCTTAACTGATCGAGTGCTATGATTCCATCTCGGATATTATTTTGAGCTCAACCTTGTGCACAGTGAAGGGAAAGTAAAACACAAGGCCAAACTTCTATATCAGTTTCCCATTAGTATCTGGCACCAGTCTGTTCATTGTCATTGAAAAGTTTCTGTCGTTCATACGGCGTGACAGCTGCTGCATTGTAAACACTCTCCAGACTCTCCATAGTGCTCTAACAATATTACAAACTGTGTTGGCAAAAGTTAATGGGTTCCCACTGAAGCAGCAACTGGAGATTCGCTACGTTTTTTTCTGTGTTCTTATCATAGAATGTATATAAAGAGTCTATGGTCCTTATCATTAACCAGCTGCATGTCAGGGGTCAGGAAGTGTGTGGGAAAAGGACATTTTATATCCTGTTCTGGTGTCCATGCAATGGTTTAGTAACAAGACAGTTGGGCTGAACTTTCATTTAGTTTAACAACATGCTGATTTTGTTTTACAATATATACGTAATTTAAGAAATAATGATAATAAAATAAATATAAAAAGATACTTTTTAGAGACAAAACAATGCTAACAGCATGGTTGCTTCAATTATTTATTATTTCCTTTTTTTGATAGTTGACAGTGGAGAGATTAAGGAAAAATAGGAGGACTCAAAACCAGGGTTTACTCAGCTAGACTTTAGATGCCCTGGCTTAGAACGCTAGTCCACAGGGACGCCTAGCTGCCCAATGGTCTAAGCCTTGAGGATGCCCTCAGCTGCCTTGACTTTTGGAGATTATCTAAATCCTGTATGGAATTATAGCTCTATGTACTGTGTAAGGATTTAAGAGATTCAGACACATGATCACTGAGCTATGGCTATTTAAAATCATCTTTGAACGAAGTGCCATCATGTGCAGAATTTCTTATGTTAAATGAGGTAACAATCACATCTTGAAGAATTTGGTAACCAACCAGGAAGGCACAGGAAATCAATACAGCAAATAATAACAGGATTTTATTTAAAAAATCTACTAAATTCTAAAAGTATAGTTTTTTTTCTCCAAAATCCTGCTGACAAGCAAACAAACACCTTGATTTGTGGCGGCAAACATAACCTCTCTGCTGGAGGTAATACAGGACAAATATAGTATAAATGCATCAGTGTGTATTTTTACATCCACTCTCTCTGTGCCGCAGTGATCATGGGACAAAGAGCCTAACAATGATTTCAGAGATGTGGAATGGCCTGTGGCCTCGCAAGCCAGTAAACACAGTGCCACCATAAAAAGTCAGATAGGCTCATTCGTGGAAACAAGATGTTGACAAGACTGGGCGACAGCTGGGTATTTGCTCCCCGATGAAGGGCATCATTTGAATACTTTTGTAATGGATGGATACAGAAATAACACCATGCCCTGACATGAGATAAAAATACTCTGAGATCTAGATTCTATGGGTATTGAAAATAAATGTATCCTCGTGGCCACTGCTGCAGTGCGGTTGATGGATGCCCCCAGAGCAGCACACACCTACTTCAGCTCTGTTTCTGTGTTTTACAGGTTTGGGAGTTCAGCTCTCTGTTTTCCTCTGTGGACAAATGGAGCTTCAGCAACACTCCTTCCATGTCAGATCACCTGAAAACCTGCTCCTTCTACCAGAGAGAGGAGCACACTCAGCCGGTGGCATTAGCCGGCCTGGGAGAAGTCAGACACAAACATGGAGAAATAAAGCGCAAAAGAGAGCGCTCGGGGTCCCAGAGCTCAGTGGGCGGACCGAAACGCGATTGAGGCGGCGTTTGGAATCACTCAGACGTGATGTGAATCCTCTGCATGTACGGCTGCTCCATAGAAATAGAGCTCCATAGAGCTGAAGCCCTGCAGACATAAACTGAACATATGAATAATTCACTTTGGCATGAACCGCAAGAAGATTTTGATGTGATTTATTAAACCTATATTTTCTTGTAATGTAATTTTGCCTGTTAGTAGGGAAAATGCTTAAAGATGGCTCTATTCATGCAGTGTTATTAAGAGTTGATTGAAACTTAGATAATCCCTCTGAGAACACTAACTTCACAAAAGTATTGCTATGCTGTTTGAGAGGGGTCATCATATTCGGTTGAGTCAGATCATTTGCTTTCGTTTGGCGTACTGAGCTGACAAGTGTTGTCTGCCCCATCTTGTTTCATTCTTGTGATGAACAGCATTATTTCAAAGAATCGAGGGCAGCAGATGTTGCTGTTGTTGTCTGTTTTCAGCATGACAAGACTGACATCTACTGGAGAGAAGCTGAAGTACCTCATCTGAGTGGAGACACATCACACAGGAACAGGACAGGTCCTATATTTCATATTTGATTAAGCACAGCAGCGCATGAGGACATGGACAGCTCTGTTTCAATTTAGACTATCTTGAAGGCGAATGAGAGCAAATGATGTATGTGTGTCACTGCCATATACCTTAAAATAAATCTGCCTTGCAATTGCCGTCATTCATTTCACAGCTGCATTGTCAGTAGAATAAAAAGGACATTGTTAAAAGCTCAAAATGTTCTTTTATTAACCACAGACTTCAAAACAGCAAAGGTGTACAAGCAACAAACTGTCAACTACAGCTTCTCGGACACTTCCGGGTTTCGTAGCTTGTTGATCACCTCTGACAGCATTTTGTTGCACAGGGCTGCGTACGGATTCAGAGCCACGGCCTGCTGCCGAGCAAATTCACTTCCGAGTGCAGCCGCTTTCTCAAAATCTGCCCTGGCTTCATCGCCCCGGCATGCCAGCCTATGTAACAGGCCCCTCTGCACCAGCGCCTGGCACGCACTTTGCCCGGCGCCGCCGCTCAGAGAGACGGCTCGGTCCAGGTCCCCCAGGGCTCCTGAGAGGAGACAACAGCACTGTGAGGCACACGCAAAGTCGATTTTCAATTTCTAACGTCCTACAGGCTACTCAGTCTGGGCTTAAAGTCAGTATAGAGTGATTTAGCTGAATCTGCTTTCAATGACTTTGTACTGTAGACTCTGCAGTCTATTTACAGTCATTCTAATATTATACTAAATTGACCTTACATTCTGATCTTTTTCACTCACCCCCAAAAATACAGCAGTCTCAAACTCATTAGTGCATTGAAAACATGTATAACACAATGATAAACAATGACACTTTCAGATGAATACAGTACTATAGCACTATATATAGATATGTCTATGTTTTGTTGGGAATAGCAACAACTGCATCCAGCTTACAGACTAATTAAAAATAGAGACTACAACTTTGATTTCATTGAGGCACACAAAGAATTGGTAAACCTTTAGAGGATCCAGATATGACTAAATCAAAATACCCTGTAATGCTGTGCATGCAGCGAACACAACCCCGTGACTGACAGCACGTAGAAGGAACTTAACACAGGGCAAGCTCAGAGCCACTGCAGTAGCACTGCTGACAAAGTGCATCAGATAGACAAAGCTCTGATATGATGTCACGCTGGCCTCAGACTCGACAGTCTGATATGTCGGCACACCGCGGTGTCTGCGGAGAGGGTTATTATTGAGTTTGTGGCATGTACCTGCTGTGTTCCCCTGCAGCCGCAGGGCCTGTGCCCGGTTGTTATAGGCTGAGGCTCGCTGAGGCAGGATCTGGATTGCCTGGCTGAACAGTTGAAGTGCGGCTTGCAAATCCCCAGCCTCTGCTGCCGAGACACCGCGCATCTCCAACTCTTTCACTTGCCTCAGCAACTCTGTGTCAAAGCCACTGTCTGGCAGGGGGAGATAAACAGGTTGAAAAAAAAGGACTCAAACTCAATTGACAGGTACCGTGGCGAGGAAAACACAGAAATGTCACCCAGAACTCAACTTGGATTAAAATGTTGTGTTTTTTTTTTTTTTTTCAGTCCAGGAATGGAATGCGTTCAAATTAATTCAATATGCTGTGAAATGATAAACGTAAAAAAGCTGTGACATGATATGTGGAGGCACATCAAGTCAGAGGCTCACGCTCACCGTCATCAATTAATTCCTCCTCTTGGTTCAGGCCAGGGATGTCTCCAAAGGGGGTGGTGGGGTTGAATATAGCCTGGAGTACAGCTCTGTCATGTGCAGAGGCCATCTCTCTGTCGTCTGTAAAGAGAGCAAAGAAGCAAATCATTCCTCCCCAAACTTCAGCCATTTCCACCAGCCAATCGGAGAAGGGGGCGGAAGCAGAGGTGGACTTTGAGATTTGCCATCTGTACTTGGTTAAGTCATAAATGCAGGCCAGGCCTGCACGCTGCAGAACTGCTGTCATGACGGCAATAGGGGAACATGCTCTCAGATATATTCTATCTGATGATTTCTGCTCGGTGCAAAGCGACGCTGCCCAAACTCCATGGAATTTGTAGTAAAAACAAAAGATGCCCGAATATTCCTGTACTGTTACTTACCCGTCCACCCAAATACGGACAGAAAAACCTAAAGAACCCGTTTCAGTTTATCAGATAGACCCAGAATATCCCTGGCTGAGTTTGACCGGATGAAGGGATAAAGTGGTTGAAACAAAGGAGTATCAGCACAGACTACCAGGACCACGAAATACATGTTATTTCTGTTTTTAAAATGTTTGTCCAGTTAACAGCCCATTAGCACTGTAATGCTAATGAAGTGCTATTCCACCCATTTATAAAACTGCACCAGCAGTATTTTGGCCCTGCATCAAAGCTAACTTAAGGTTGCATTCATACCGTGCCTGATATTTGGATTGTTTGTACCTGAATAGTCACTGTCACCAGCTGCCAAGATGGTAACATTAGTAGTAACAGCATCATCAGGCACTGACATAGTAGACAGCAGCTTTTTTAGGGCAGACCAGTAATTACAGGCAAGCAGAGACGTGAGAGTACTTTCACTGTGGCTAGTGGGCCGGCACTCACCCTTACGCAGTACCAACGGCACTTTGTTATTTATTTCACTCTTTGGCGTACTGTGGTTCTTGTGCACCGGTGTTATATCGAAGCCTGTGCCCCCGTCAAACAGTAGCTCATTGTGTCAGACTAGTCTGATGTGTTAAGAATTTAAGTATTAAAAGTATTATTAGTAGGATTAATAGCACCCCTAGTGGTGAATAAAAGTGTCATAATAATAAATGTCAAAATATGTTAAGAGTCACAAATAGATTTACTTATGGAATGTATTATATGTTTACAGTGTGTTTACTATAGAGGGTATTATGTTTACAATAGGTTTACTTGTAGAGGTCTTAAAATATAATCATTGAATGTATTAAACTAAAGGTTCTGAGCCATGAGGCAGAGAGAGGCAGATAGAGAAATTCTTGAGACAGGCTTTTCAGAGACCATACAAGGGAAAGAGATGAGAAGCAGAGACATCGCCACGGACAGGAAGTGGACACAGACGAACTGGACAGATGACCAAGAGAGCAGGAGGAGTTCGGACAACTTCAACCAAACACTGAGATGAGATGATAACAGCTATTGAATTTCGGCCAATCACAGAGGCTGATACTGGACATTTAAACTTTCGTACAGAGACTTTTAAACATGAGACAGTTCCAGAGAGATTTTGCTTCAGTCCGCACCGTTACCACTCTGTAGTTGACCAGCTGCGCTGGCCTATTAGGGGGGGGGGGGCGTGTGAGGACTCTGGCCTATGGGACATATTGATATCGATAGAGTAATACAGTTTGCAAATGTTCTAGCTTAGCTTGTTTATTAAATACTTTTTGATTGTAAACCGGATCCAGTTCATTTTTGGTGAGACTTCGCTGCCGAAAGTTCTGCGGTCTAACTCTCTTTAAAGGTCCAGCTCCAACAGATGACGTAATACAGTGCTGCAGGGATGATGTATTTTTGCAGGTCAACCCCGGAAGTTACCCCACACAGTTTTACAGTGTGGTTTTGCTATTTTTACCCAAGTAAAAGATCTAAATACTTCCTCTAACACTGTGTCAGACAGATACAAATGAGAGAAAACTATTCAGGCCCGCAGGAACAGGGCCTGCAGCAGTTAGCTGCAGACAGTGTGGAGGGAATCTACGGTGAGTTATGGAGGAGAAATTCATCAGTTTTAGCCTGATGATCAGCAGCAGGATTTCCAACATTGTTTCACTTCCCAAACAATGTGGGACCATTACCGAGCAAGTCCAGGAAGCAGCTATTCATCGCAGCCTTCCAGAGTAAGGCTGACAGATATGCGGGACACCGGTCTTGGAGGAAATCTATGCTGTCTGCTGCTGCGCTGCCGCCTCCGGAACAATCAAACTGTACCAAGAGAATAGCTCATGTACTCACCACCGCCAGGTTTGATACATTGCTGGCATCAGAATATACGTTTTATAACCGGATCCTGTTGTAGGAGACATCCAGACCAAAATATCATGGCTCAAGTCCTGCCTTCTGCTGTCACTGCTAACCTGGACGTAGATGCACTTTGATAACTTGATACAGAAGAAGCTCCTGAAGGTAAGACCTAACGTTATATTCCATGAACTGCTTGCAGTATGATCCATGTTTATGATTGGATGTTGGTGGTTTTCTTGTTTTCTAGATGCAGTAGCAGTGGTGGGCTGCTTATCCTCTTCTGCATAGGATAAGATTGTCACTACACGTTCATCTGCCGCCATTTTGCATTTAGGCCTTGGATGGGCCTATGGTGTCACCATATCATATCCTTTAGTATGTGATGGTGTCTGTATGTACAGTGGAATTAGAATTAAGCAGCTATTTAGGCCTTGTGTTAGCACTTATTGAATTAGTATTAGTTTGTTTCTGCACTGTACTTTTGCTCTGGTTTATGCTCTTAGATGCTTGTTTACAAAAGGAGATGCACTTATGACTTCTGGTGACTAGTAGTTCTCTTGAATGTCTATGTTGAATACACTTATTGTAAGTCGCTTTGGATAAAAGCGTCTGCTAAATGACTGTAATGTAATGTAATGTTGTGCAAATCATGATACTTTACGACTGAAAACAGTGCATCTTCTGGAGAAATTATTGTATTCTTTATGATACACAGAAAATAAATCAGACAAAAGGTATTGAATAGTGCAAAAACACCGTGCAAAAACCGCAGATGTTGTTGACATTGTTGGGAAAAGAAATGTAAAATTGTAACTCCTCATTGAACATTTTTTCTCAGATCTTTCTTCTCCCTGTGAAATACTAGATAGCTCTATCTCTTCTGGTTCAAATATTCAAATGAAACAGTCTGAGCAGAAAAACGGCTCACATCTCACATCTCACACTGTGACGAAGGATCTCAAATAGGCACTGCTTTCATTGAAGAAGTCACGAGCCAAAACAGCGGGGTGCTCCTGATGTCAGCTATAGTATTTTGATAGTAATCTCTGGCGCACAGAACAGTATTCTGACAGTACAAACAGTTAATCCATGGTACAGAAAAACTGTGACTTGTATGATTTGCAAAATCTGATATCATGTCAAGGCTCATGAAGCCACAGTATTTGACACTTTTTTTGGCACTCCTTGGTCCACCATCTTGCTTTGGATTAAAATCAGGCATTGTATTTAGAATCAAATTAAGATTTGCAATCATAATCTGGCGAACGGCTACACAAATTGAATAGATATTCTCAAAATTTAAAGAGAGAGGACAGGAAAAGCTTCACAGAATCAGGAGAAAATGCATAGAGCAGATAAGTTAAGTCAGATAACACATCTGCTCTTTAGGGATCTCCACAGCAACAGACACGGGTATGGAGGCAGAAAATAACAGTTTCTAAGAGAGGTGTTGTTGCATGTAACAAATGGCAGATAACAGCACCCAAAGGGGGGAAACCGATAGCAGCCAAAGTAAATGAAATGACGACAGGTGAGACTGATCAAAACGGCACGACTGAAGATGGAAACACTGCGGCTTGTCATAGTTCTCATTGGCTGAGAAAGTTACCGCAAGTGAGTCGCAGAGATGAAAATGGTTCCAGCTCAAAGCCTTTTTCAATTGTTGCCAATTACCGTCAGCAGTGATCTGGAACAAGAGAGAGCTCATGGAGGTATGGGCTCTTGGGACCTTTTAAAAGGACCAGGCAGAACTGATATTGGAGTGTAGCTGCTGCAACATAAAGTTTCTTTAGAAATGGTCCTTAGCTGTCAAAGATCTGGATGTTTGGGTAGTTTGTACTCCTGTAAAAAGTATTTTAGTTTTTTTTGCTAAACAATACATAAAAAAAGGAAGGAATCCAGAAAACATATACATTTTTAAAAAAAGTTTCAGGCATGTAGGATATGGACTAGTGACAAGTAAAGTGCATTATTCATTGTGCATACATACATACATGCATACATACATACATACATACATACATACATACATGCACTCTTTGAAATGCCCACAGTAGATATGTGACTGACTCGTGGTGTGTTTTTTTGTATAATGACCCAGCTACTATTGTGAGTCTAGTTCTTCTTTTTCTGATGGAAAATGTGAAATGTGGCCCGATGCTAACGTTACCAAGTGATGGAGTGGGTAATAAATAGATGTGATGGCGTATGTTGACAATAGTATTTATTCACACTACGGCTTGAGTATAAGGGAAATGCTTTTGATGTGGAGCTTATTGTTCATCTTCCATAATTATAGTCGAGGTAAGACAGCAGTCTGTCTGAAGTAACAGATCTTTCCTTCACAAAAGCTGTCAGAGACTGGAAATGTCACAATGCATCAAATCAACATTGCATAAATTACAATATATTGTCATAATATATACACATTATTAACCAACTCTCTTGCAGACTTGCTATGGCTTAAGCTAACTCTATGGTGGTTTATACAGCTTCAGTGTCAGACGGAGGACATTGATGAGGGAATTCATATATTTCCCAACATAAGACAGTTAATGCGACGGGAATGCCAAACTAAATAATGGAGTAATAAGGAAGTGAACATTCAGTGTGATTATCAGGCAAGTTGTCAATTAACTTATAGAGTCATTTCTTTTGATTGATCAGTTATTTCTTAACAGAAAAATAAGATGTGAAAGTAAAAATGACTCCCCAAAGTTCCCAGAGTTGAAGTGACGTCCTCAAATTAACTTATAAAACTCAAATATTTTCCATTTACAATTAGATAAAAACTGAGATCCGCATAGTATGTCCCAAAAATTCCCAAGTTGTGAAAAATACCGATGCTTGGTCAGTGGCTCTCGCTTCAAACTATGGTGCTCGAGGTCAGTTTTGGTCGTATAAGAGACAGCATGTCACTTTCCTCTGGTTGCATTGTGTCTGGTTGCACATGCATTGTGTCTCTTCAAAATATACTTCCAATCTAAATTTACTGGGCTTCTAGGCCGGTTAGGTTTAGCCAACAAAATGAATTGGTTAGGTTTCGGAAAAATATCCTGTTTTGGGTTAAAATACGTATATGTTACGTAAAATAAGTAGGCCTATGTTTGCTACGTAACTTAGGTACTTAAGTTAAATATATAGCACGAGCTATATATGTGCTTGTGGAGTAGTGTCTACCTAAGCAGAGAATTAATTATATACAGTAGCACCTTAAAATTACGTATATCAAAAGTCAGCTAAGTCAACATCTCATACTGACACAGAGGCTAACTGACCAAGCGTCCGTATGATGAGGTAATATGGGTACAGCAGGGAATGTGAATGTGACACTGTGGAGACTCATCTATGCAGGAATAGTATAAGCCTTAATGACACCTGCTTGACTAATGCTGCTGGTTTCAAGAATCTAATATAAACTTCTACTGCTGCAATTGTACATTCTGGGGCAATACCAAGACTTAATTTAGCTGTGAGAGAAAAGTCTGATCTGGACAAATTACCGCATGGTTTTAAAGAGGCAATTAAAAACCCTAGACGGTGTAGTTATTTGCCTGGATGATAAAAATCCAAGAGGATTATAAAAGAGCTTCTCGATAGCCGGGCAGAGAGAGAGAGAGAGAGAGAGGTTCTCCTTTTACCACTCGAGAGAGCTCTCGCTGATTTTGTTTCTGCTGGGTCTCCGGCTCCCCATTCACCAAGTCAGCACAGACAGTTTGATCCTGCAGGACTCCCATTTTCGACAGGCTAATAAGAGTTAAAGAGAGAGGGCTAGGCTATCGTGTTCACGGTCACTCCGTAAGCAGCAGATTTTCTGAAGAAGCACAGTGTGTCCCCCACGGCCTCGGCCATAGTGCAAAGGTCCAGAAGCAATTGTGTGAGGATTATCAGTCTCCCATTACTGCAAATGTCACTGCATCAGCACCGCTCAACATGATTATGTCAATGGGGAAACACATTGGAGGTGTTTACAGACTCCGAGAAAAGCCAAGAGCTGGGAGAACGGAGTTGCTTTTGCCGCGGGGCCATGAGGGAAATTAACAGATAATCAAAAAACACTGACCCTCAGTGGGAGCACTGCTGTAAAACCTAATACCAACACATAGCAATGAACACATCCTTTGTATTTCCTCCGAGCAATTACAAAGACAACAGATAGATTAAATCTGACTGCAACAGCAGAGTATAAATAATGGAACAACAGTTACTGAAGTGCTAATAGTGAATGAGACAACTTTATTACTCATTAGCTGTTTAGCAGACGCAATGGGCATTTCTTTAGGGGCTAAATTCGCCTGATGGACTTTCATAAACTCACCAAAGAGAATGTGTTATCCCCACTGTACAGAGGAGCAACAAACTCTAAATAAATAATACGATGAAATAGCAGTTGCCGCTCCATATTTTCCTTTTCTTCTCCTCTTTCCCCGGCTCTCCCTTCGCTTCATGACGCCTGGTAAAGAAATGGACTTGGGTATCATAATAACCCAGAGAGGCTTTAGCTTTGCTCCACTTCTGTCTGTGAATCTGACATCAAAGCTTGTGCTTCTAATCCCTCTGCCCTATTGAGGTAAACAGGAGCCCCGTGTGTCAATACCTGGCCCGTTATGATGACGAAGGACAATCGCGTGCTGTGCGGGGGCACTCTGAGCTGGATTAAAACAAAGTAATCCGCTCTGCGGAGGGACGGGGAATAACCACAGAGGTGCCAGAGGTTAAGCAAATAAACAATGTGCTCCTTTTTTTATGTGGAAATCTTTAGCAACACCCTCTGTGCTGCAGCACAATAGCTACTTCTTCCATGTCTCTCGTTGCCATAAACATGCGGGGGGAATGTTAGCCGTTCATTCTTATGGCTTTATGTACGGTTTATAATGGTTGGCTACACAGTTCCAGGCCGTAACATTTTTATTCAGATTATACAAAACACTGAGTAGCGATATGAAAGCAATGGCTATCCAGGGGAGATGGTT
Source organism: Leptoclinus maculatus (assembly GCA_032191485.1). Taxonomy (NCBI): domain Eukaryota; kingdom Metazoa; phylum Chordata; class Actinopteri; order Perciformes; family Stichaeidae; genus Leptoclinus; species Leptoclinus maculatus. The sequence continues at coordinate 3,688,445 of JAVDOI010000014.1, read as the reverse complement.
TATAGTGTGCTGTAACAGGCCACTTCCTCCTTGTTTTGCCCCAAAACCGAGGCTGCACTATGTACTGTATTTTATGCATTTTATGACATTTTGTGATTTGTTAACAAGTTTTATGGCACCCCCCGGTGAAGGAATGTAGAAATGCATTGTTTGGTTTTTGGTTCAGCCAGGCTGAATGCGGCGAGGCTGTCGGGCGCCACTGATGTCTATTGGGGGAGACGTTGTCACATGTGGTGGGATCAGGCATCATCAATCTCATAAAGTGCAGTTTACTACTAGTTTCTATTGTTTTTGGGTCCAGGCACTGCTTATGAATGTAGTTTTAATTCAGAAGTAAAATAATGGAATGGTATTTTAAGTAACATGAAAGATGTGATTTGTTATCGAGCAGCGTAGTTTATTTTAAAGTTTGTTGCTACCCCAAAATGAAAATGAATGGCGGGTAATAAATTGCTTCATGACACTGAGATTACAGTATCTTCACAAACATATATACAGTTTTTTGATTTTGTGAATAATGGATAAAATAGTAAAAAGTTGTATTCATAATAATGAATAGAATAGTAATGAATAGTAATAATAGCGGGTTTCAATGTCAAAAACTTGACACCTGATCTGGTATTTGTGGTAACGTGATCTACAATATGTGATGTGATCCTCCTCAGGCTGAATTGCATGAAATGTGGCACACATTTCTTATACAAGCAACGTGTTTGATTGTCTGCCAGCCTTTACATGGTTATGTAGGTCACACGCACTTTTAACCAGTCTGTCACAAATTCCACCTCCCCTTAGTTTTTATTTTGATCTGTCTCTTTATCACAAACTCTTCTGTCGCTTCAGGTCTTGCCACTTTCTCAGGCCTTGCTCACCCGGCACGCCCATCTCCTCACCTGCGGCTCGTTCTCTAATTAGTCCCTCCGAATTCATACCGGTCCACTCTCTGTTGGTTCCTGCCAAGTGCTTCAGTGTTTACGAAACTGCTTTTCGCACCAAAATTGGTGTGCAGGTTTTTTAAAGCATTGAAAAACCTGCTAAAAATAGTTAGACTCCTTTCCCATTGCCAGGAGACAAGTATGCCTTTGTTATTTCTTTCTGGTGTGTCATGTTCAGCATCACGAATATGCAGGAAAACAGAGTTGGTGATTGTTAGAACAGTGGAAAGACTAATAAAGACGGTTTTGAATGGTTTTATTTGGTTTCTGTCGAGTTTTATGACAATCAGCGAGGAAAAATGACTGTTTTTGTCAATGAAATCTGGTAGCTTTGAGGAGCGCATATGACGGCAGGGTTTATATTGACCAAACCAAAGTTGTTAATTGTTGGAACAGGGGAAAGATGGTTTTGATGAGTATAATTTTATTTCTGTGGAGTTTGTTTGTTGGTATGTTGGTAACGATCAGGAAGGAAACATGACTTATGTCTGACTTGGGTCAGGTGCAGTGGCGGCTGGTGGAAAATTTTCTTGGTAGGGCTGTGCCACATCCAATCAATTTCAGCAAACATCCCAGAATGATTTAATGCAAACAAATTAAGGTATCAAACACGCATTACTACTTTGCAGTTAAATATTTAACATTCATTCCAACACGAAAAAAAGCAGTAAATAACACTTTGACAAACACGTCATCTTATTTTAGTCACCCTCACAGGGAATTCAGTATAATATAATATATATATCATATAATAATATTCAGCATAATATAATAATATATATATCATATAATATTCTGTATAATATAATAATATATATATATCATATAATAATATTCACTATAATATAAAACACACACACACACACATATATATATATATATATATATATATATATATATATATATATATATATAACTATATATCCATTTCTCAGACAGGTGCTTCATGTCCCTCACTCCCTAACTGTCCATGCTGGATCTGTCCCCTTTGTTTTAAAAAGCTAAATAAGTTATTAGCATGACGTCATCCAGCGAGCCAAACCTGTCTGGTGTACAGCTAGTAGAGAAGCTTCATGTACTGCTTCTCTTTCCTGCTAGTCTGCTGTCTGATTGTGAGGTCAGGCTGATCTGGGATCAGCTCTTTCAGCTGTAGTTTCTCCTCTCAGTTCTCCTCTCAAACGGGTCTTGGAGGAGCAGTGCTCGCGCTGGCGCTGGCGCTGGCGCTCGCCTGTAGAGACTAGTCCTGACGAGAACTCGCAGCTTGGGGCAGAATTAAATCTGCCCCAAGCTGAATCTATTTGAGGACGCTGATTGGCTAAATTGTATGTCACTCATTTATATCTTTAGTCAGCATTAAAGCATCATTGGCTAAACTGCTTTATAGACCCGCCTCTTTGGGGCAGTTTCTCCAGCGCCCCAGCAGCTGAGACGTGCAGACACAGAGAGGACCTGCAGACAGGCAGAGAGGACGTGCAGGAAAAGCATATATTTACCGCAGATATCATATTTTACACATATTACTGGGTGATTCCATGTTTCAAAAACACAAATATTGTCAATTTGTATAGTTTATTATTATTATTATTTATTTTATTTTGTATTATTTGTAGCTCAAGGGGGGGCGGCGCCCTAGCGCCCTCTATGGACCAGCCGCCACTGGTCAGGTGGCTTGTAGTGGATCATATTAATCTGTTTTGTACAATTATAATCATTGTCCAAATCCCTGTTGATTTTATTTATTATATATTCACTTCATCTCGTGTCACCTAACGTCTCCTGCCCCCTTTTTCAGCTTTATTGGACTGAGTGACTGACATTCCAGTTCTGACATTTGCCCAAACAGAACTTTCCTTGCAACTCCGACCGTCTTATTGTCGTGCCTTTGAGTTAAAGTCGGCCAGTACCAGCGACCATTACGCGATCAAGACCAATTCAGTATCTGCCTAAAAAAATGGTTCTGCACACGGAAATTGAATAACGTTTTGACAATGTGTAGAACAAGACATAAAACTAACATCAAACCAAAATGATTTGTGTTTGAAGCTCCGCTCTGCCCCTCCTGAATTTGACAACAAAAAATTGAATTGGCCTCAGCATGCACACTTACAAACACTCAGTCACTCACTCTCTCTTCCAACCAACTAGGCATGATTAAAAGCATGTATCAACTGAGGCACTGAAGAGAAACAAATCAAACCGAATAGCAGTTTAAGGATTTGGGATATCTGGACATGCAACTGTAATGTTTTCCCAATGTAATGTGCTGGAGCGTAGCCGGAACTGTCATAACGAGCCATGGATGATTTATGGTTTACTTGGGTAGAAACAGGAGGATTGAAGTAGAGCGGGCTGCTCTCAGAGGTGTTTGTGCCACCTCTCACCCGCTGATAGAAAACAACTTGAGAACAAAACTAAAAATGAGCTGTGCCAATCTATAGATTCCCCCTGGCTGATGTATGTTTCCGGCCTGCAGGGAATGTGATTGTGGGTTCAGAAGTATAGTGTAAATGTGATTGTGTGTATGTGCAGGGGAGGGGGGAGGGGGGGAGGGGTCTTGTGACACTGCAGCTGTGTTGTTACATACAATCAATCTAGTGTTACTACGTTAAAGGCGCAGTCTATAATCTTAATGTAAAAGGGCCTCCACAACAGTATTTACTTTTACAGTGTATATGTGTTGGTTTGGTTATGGTGCAGGATTGTGGGGGCTTGAACCTATCCCAGCGTGCACTGGTAGGATACACCCTCCGCAGCTCGGTACACGTAACAAAATGACCACTGTCATTATCATATACTGCATAGGTGATTAAAAGTCTCCAATGCAAAGTCTCCAATTCACTTGAAGTGTTTTAGGTTGAGTGAAATAAGTTTTTTTCCACAGATCATCATAAAACAAAGTCTGGCAAATGTTAGAGAGGCAAACAAGACCAAACCAACAACTGTTTCTTAGGAGAAATGCCCCTTCATGATCTGACCGCACAGCTTACTGCCAACACTTCAGTGTACAATCCTACAGTAAGGGAAGCGTTTGACTACTTCTCTTTTGGTGCAATAATGCAGCAGCAGTATGCATCCCAGTCTGCTGCAGGTGCTGCTGCAAGAAAAGGGGCTGCACTGCTGAGGCACGATTAATACTGGCCCATCCTGATGAAGCCAAAGTAGCTCAGAGCCAACTGAAAGCTCTCTAAATTCATCCCCTGGGGACCAGAACTATACCGCCCCGAACGTTTTTTCCTCCAAAAGACACTGCCCTGCAGAGCACTTTGAGCAACACAGAGGAGTGTGTTGGGCTCAGTAGCTGCACCGTCTTTGGCAACACTTTACCCTGTATAAATTGTTAACATCGATCCCAGATGATGCACCTGCGTGTGGAACCTGCAGGGGATTACACACAGTACAGTATATATCATAGTTAGAGGCAGTGCCTCCAAGAGGAATCTCATTACAAGTTGTCCACAAACAAAACAGGAAAAATGATAGAAAAGGAACAAATAATTCACTTTCACTCTCTAAATTTGGCAACAAGGACGCTTTATCTTAATTTTTCTGTTGTACTGTTCCCATATGTATATGTTATGTTGGAGTATCTGTTGTGTTTTGTGTGTGTGTGTGTGTGTGTGTGTGTGTTTTTGAGCACTGGAGTTAAAATACCAGCACCTATTCATCAGGCAAATTCACTTTTGCTATTGAATTTATGAATGCCTGTATAATGCCGGTATTATCCTTTTCCCACCACATTGACAGTGCACACACATACAGCTATTCAATCAATGCTATTCCTCCGCTCATCTGACAGCTCTGTCTGGGTTCATAAGCATGAGTAAGAGTCTCCCACTGTGCTCCAAGGACTGGTTGACGTTCTGGATAGTATTCAGAGGATTTTCGGGGGAAAGAGTAACACTTGCTGGTGCAGAACTCGAGGCACGCCGAAATATAAACAGTGTCAGTTCAAACAGCCAGCGCAATTGAGTATTCTGTCAGTCCAGGCTCAAGCTTTTGCATGAACTCAGCAACAGCGCAGATGCTCATGATTGTGTCTCTTTTGCGCGACAGATCGGCATCAAATTATCAGAATAATGTGCAAATACAAACACTTTAACGCCAATTATTAACCACAACGTGTTACATCATTCCTGCAGCGGCAGCAAAAGAGAAGAAATGCGAAATGCTTCCCCACTTGCATTTTTTTTTTTTTTTTCCTGGAAAGCTTGCATCCACCTACCGTCACATTTCTCATGCATTTTTTAGAGTCAACTGTTCTCATGCCAGGATGCACTTGAAGAAGCCTATCTGGTCTCTGTGAAAGCCATCTGCATGTCTTTAAAGTCCTGTATTAGAAAGTTAAATGAGCACATGAATATCCCCGGAGATCATTTACCTGCATTGGATAGAAAATACGATTTTTATGGTGGAGTAGACATTACAGTGGGGCCCCAAAGTAGAATGGATAGCCTCTGTCCAAAGCTTATTTAACACATGGTGTCATGCGGCTACACCATTTGTGCAGGCGGGATAACTCATTTGGAAAATGAAAAGTCCCTCGGAGTGATGCGCGAGATCTAATCAGCCGCAGTATTGTGTGGTTTGTAGATTACTTCTTGTCGGCCACTTTGCCGGGTGCAAAAGTGGTTGGTTAATGCGTCGGGCTGGATCGTCTGAAGGACTAAGCATGGCTGTAAAGAGGTCTGAAATTTGTTTTGAAGGAACTCATCATTCCTGAGATATATTGTTCAATCTCCATGCCAAATGTCAAAAAAAGCGTATATAAGAAATACACAGATGATACTCACTGCTGTTCACCACCCAGGCTGCTCCATACCCTATACAACCCCATCAAGCATACTTGTTGTTGCAGTTATGCGTATTGACCAAAGGATGGAGCCCAAAGACAGAGCTTCCCAGGCCTGCTGCTGGTCACTTCAAGGGATTCAGTCTGTGAGGTTCCCGCATGGAGGCTGAATAAAACATGACGCTTCCAGCAATAAAACAACACCAAGACTTCATTTCATCGCTGTCTGGTCGAAGATGCTTTTGATTGTTATCTTGTTTTCTTTCAGCATTCAACTATTTTCGAGGGCTTATCACTTAGAGCCAGGTGTTAGATTGTTTATTGAAAAATGGAGAGCTCCAAGGGTGTTTCCATTAATATAGGTCAACGATGTATTAATAGAAACAACAAGGAAACGCATCTCTGATAAATGCATTGGTCCCTGTCTTTGGTGACTCATCACATTTATATCTGGAGGCAGCAGTGTTTTCATGTGGCTCAGGTCTTTCTGGAGCCGTCCGCCCACTCGCACAGCTTCCATGTAAATACAGTTGTTTGTGATGAGCTACAGTTCCAGCTTAAGGTTGGAGGCACTGACCTCGCTCCGGCTCTAATTAATCAACAGAGCGGCGCAGCGTCCCACACCATTAACCTTACACCAGTGAGAGGTTCATAAATTGCACAGGCCAGACCGGCGAGAGGAAGCTCAATGATTTTTCTGAGCTCAGTCTCTGCCGGAGTTTTCAGTTGAAACTGTTACGTCAGAACCGATCTTCAACATATCACAACAGAGAGTGCGTAGTGTGTAGGATTCTAGCGGTGAGGTTACAGATTGCAACCAACTGAAACTTCTCCAGTCGTGTAGGAGAACCACGGTGGCCGACGGGAAAAAGAGAAAGCGCGTTTGGCCCTATATGTAGGTCCATTGTGTTTGGTTTGTCCTTTATGGGCTACTATAGAAACATGGTGAAGAGGACCCGCTCCGTATGTAGATACAAATGGCTCATTCTAAGGTAACAAATACACAACAATTATTTTTTTCAAGTGATTATACACTAAAGAAAATATGCTTATTACAATCATCTTTCTGCAAAAAGAGCTCTCTAAATGCTATACACTGTTCCTGAAAAATGCTGGCATTAATAGCCCAAAATGACTCATCTTTACATTTTGGTGGTTATCTTATCTTACAATAGCTGTATGGCCACGACGGTATGATTAAGGGTAAGGAAAGATTGTGTTTAATAAAAGATACATTCAGTAGCCTAATTGCCTGTCTGTGACAGGAATCGAATTCCAGCCAGCCAGAAATTCTGACATGCTACATGTACACACTTACTCCGCCGTGCACACCCTTCCTTTCTGCTTTGTATCATTGAGGCCACACTACTCCCCGCTTTGGCTCTTCACTATGGCATTGGTCGTAAATTGTATGGCATTGGTCGTTAAGTGTCCAAAATGAACTTAATACCTTTTAGATTCTGGGCTGAGAGGGGACAGCTTTCCTTTCTTTTTTTTCAAGCATGTTGAACCAACATACAGTAAGTATTCTTACACCAATCTGAAAGGCCTTACCCAAAGTTCCCACGAAAGACGAGACATCATTGCCATGTAAGCGCTATTGAAGCGCCCATCCGCTCAATCAACATCAACTCCTACAGCATACGAACCCCCGTGTCCTTTTCGATCCCTCGATGTGTGTCACACGCTCTTCTCTTGGAGGATTGATAACGTTCATGTGACAGCGTACTGTTTTGAGAGACAGACAAATGATGGAGGTGTAAAATGCTACAGAATCTCAAAACAATAGCTGGCTGTGTGGATTGCCCTTTGATTGATGGGCGGTTGGGTGTCCTGTCTACTACCAACACTCAGTAGTGGGTTCCTCTCCATGACAATCTTTCCCTAATCTTAAAAAAAGTGTTCTATTTTTGGGCCATGAACACAATCTTCTTCCCAACATCCGCCAAGTGATTTGTTGTAGCATTGTTTAACTGAGTGTGAGTCATTTTGGAACAGGTGAGTTTATTTTATTGAATCACATTCATTATCGTGGATGATTTGACTCTGTTGTAATTAGATGCACATAGAGCTGCAACGATTAGTTCATTATCTGATTGTCTTTTTTTTTTAGCAGAAATGCCAAAAGTATTGCTCTTCCTCTTTTAAACGAAGAATTCAGGCTTTATTTAATCTAACTGGAAATTGATAATCTTTTGGTTTTTGACTGATGGACAGAAAACGAGGCCTTTTCAAAAGGTATTTTACAGAATATACAAATGGGTCTAAAGGAGTAATAATTGGCTGATAAATCATTAATAAATAATTGTTAGTCGTAGCTAGAGTTGTTTCGATACCGGTATTGATGATAACAGTGATATTTAAAAGATGAAATATTGTAAATACATACCAATATTATAATATATTGTAATTAATCCAGTGTCTCTTAAATATTTAGTAATATACAGTTATAGTTACAGACTCTCTCTCCACTCATGTTTTGTGTGTAATTCATTTGCTTAAAGAGACAAACGTACAATAAATAAAGATAAAGTTGAATTTGAGTGATGGCATTATTATTCTTTTTTATTTCCTATAGATATTGAGATAATATTGTTATCTTGAATTCTTTTAGTAGTAGTGAGAATCTGATATCATGACAGCCCCGGTTGCAGCCGTATAGGTGCTTTCAAACCCCGTGAGCTTCCATTGAGCAGCTCCACCAGTGGAGTTTGAGGCCCATTGTCTTCCTCTTCAGCACCTGGGCAGCACTTATGGTAAAATGGTAGACAATTGTACTTTGCACTCTGCTTCTGATTCAAACCGTAGCCCTTCCAGTCACAAGATGACTTTTCAAAGGTCAGAGAATCTGTGGGAGAAATAACCATCTGTTTTACCGTTGTCTAGTGTACTCTGTTTGCGGATGCAGAGAAAGAGAAAACACGACATGCCATGTGCAGAACAGAGAAAAACAAAAAAACAGCTGAAAGTCAGTGAAGCATCAGCTCGTGCTCTATTTCACTGTCTGATAATGAGAAAACCCAGTTTTCCATCTTTGGCAGTGGGTGCTTATCTGTAGCAGCGTAGTCGTTGCTGATTTGAATTTGCTTTATGGAAGCACTGTTTATGAATCAAGCAGTCATATGTTGTATATCAAAATGTGAGAAAGTGTGGGAGCAGATGATTATTTCTGCTGGAGAGTCTCAGAAATAAATCTAACGACAAATGCTAAAAGTAATAATGTAACATGGATATAATGGGAAAAGCTTGATATTTTGTAATTTCAAGCTCCTGCTTTTTCTTCATTAACTTCCTGTCATTTTGGTTTTAATCTATAATAGAAGTCAATGCTTGTGCAGCAGACCTGATTCAAGCTCAATTTCCAACATTGGAAATCCATTGTCCGACTCTCACGGTCCTCTCTGGTTGGGTAAAGCCGTTGGAATCAAACCACCACCACTCACCAGTGGCTTAGTCAGGAATTATGTTGTGGTCTGGCAGAAAGAAATAATCCCGTACAGCCACACACCTGCGGAAGCACATCCACACCGACGGGGGGATGTATTATTATGTATTATCTAATTATGTGACTATACAATTCTCTAGCTTCTGTTTTCAGGGAAAGCTTGAGTGATACCGCTGATGATCTGATGCCAGGTTTTATCTGACTCCGCTGAGCCGAGTGATATCACTGTACAGCTCGTCATGTATGTTGACCGGGGGCTGTAGGACACCATTTATCTTGGGAAATATGTCACCGGGGCTTAACTTCACCTCATTTCATCCAGTAGGCTACTTCATGCCGGCAAGTTGATTTGGAGCTAAGTTAGCATCTTGACAAACGTCTCAAATAAATGGTTACTAATTAATTCAGATTTGACCCTTTGTATGTTTGAAGCCCCTTTAGCGGCATGCCACTCACAAAACCATGCACGTGAAATACATCCACATACAGACACATTTGTTGACTTATTGCTATGGACACGATGACTTCGGAGTAAACAAACATCTACCAGTTGTCCACGGAGGAGCCCTGTACTCGTGGCTCGTCCCAGCATGTTGGCGACGCCGCCGGCGAGATGAGATAATGTCTCGTGGTCTCATGCTCGTGCCGCTGGGTTGCGGGTTTCATCTGCGGGGGATGCCACGTAATGTGACTGGAGGTCACACCCTGGCACTAATTTGCTCTGCCCTTGGGGGGAAATACCATTTCCTGTCCATCTGTTGCACACTCAGTTGTACACATCGTGTAGTTAACAAATTACAGATACGTCTCATCGGCTCATCATTGTGATAAATCAAGTGTTGCTCTCTATTTATTGAGTCCGCCTTGGCATGTAGCAATTATTCCAGTGTAACAAAACCTCTCAAAGTGATACTTTGAATTAAGTCTGAGCAAGTGAGCTCATTCTCTGAGCGAGCAAGGGGCCTGTGGTAACAGGTAAGCCCGTGAATAAATGGATGTCACTTTAATAAATGTATCAGACTGGGAAATCAATTAGAATTGATCCCCCATTTATGAAAGTTGGCAGGGACATTTATTAGGCTTCTGAGGGTTTGGTGTTTGATTAAATGAGCTCAACGGCTGCGTCTGGTTGTTTTCACGTCACAACAAGGCTTAGTTTTGTAATGTGCTTTAATAGTGTGTCACAGTAACACGTATTTGCCTCTTGGTGTCTTGTCAGTTTCTTGTCAGGCGGTGTCTCCACGCAGGGGGCAAATCTGTGTCGTTACTTTTCACCTTTTGATTCGCGATCCTGTGGCGTTAAAACATTGTTTCAGCTAATTGTGCGAACAATACACAAATGAATTGCTTGTTAAATATGATAAGCATAAGCGCTCACACATTGTGCACATTTTGGATCACAAACAGATGTAACCTCTTGTTGTTTGTTCCGACGTCGTAGCCCGAAGCTATTGTTTTGTCACTCCTTCTGTGCTGCAGCTACTGCGCTGTGGCTTGTTCCTGCCACATGGGTGGCATTTTGGATGTGCGAGTCAGCAGCCTTTAGTCAGCTCAGTCAGTCAGAAGTAACATATTAGTAAGCCAGTCATGGGGGCGAGTGGGTGGAAGCATTGTTTCGTTGAGACAACGTAAAACCTCAGACTGGATCAAATTCATTTTTTGTGCTTAAGATTTAAAAATAAATATAATCAGGAAAAGCAATGAATTCGCTTTTAGTGGCATTAGATTGCATTTTAGTCTCTCTCTCTCGCCCTCTCTCTCTCTCTCTCTCTCTCTCTCTCACACACACACACACACACACTACCCACAATTCAATTTCAGTAATCACATTTATTTTCACCATAGACAATGCTGTTTCCGCCAGAAGCCAACGCCGGGACCTTTCATCAACATCCTGACACAGTCACAAGTCAGATGTCTAATTGACATTTGGCCACATGCCACTGGGCCAATTAAAGATTTAAATCCGTTTGGATGGCAAACACAAATCAATAGTTCTTCTCTTTAGACACTTTAGTGGAGTCATCAGTTGGAAAGTTTAGCACACAAGTTTGTTGGAGAGGCCTGCAATCTACTGCACAGGCTCGCTCTTTTTCAATGTGGCTTCAGTGACGAGCGGGCTCATTCATTTCCACTACCTTTCACTTTAATTGTCTGCGAATGTGCTGCGATGACAACATCTCTGTAGTTATGGCATCACTGGCTGTGATGTGAGGAATGTCAGATGCACATTCACGTAAATTAAAGTAATGAATTTAGGTGGCAGTGTTCTTTCAATAGTTCATGCACCGCTCATTCATTCACTTTCTCTTTCAACCCCAGTTTAATTTCATGACATTATAATTGTTGGGCAAAAAGGGATACGGATAAGGAAATGTAAAATTTTTATTTTTTTTTCAAAATCACAAGATCATGAAAGAATAATCGGACTTCAAGTAATGTGTTTGTGTCCTGTAAGCCAGTGCACGGACGAATCAGCGCCCTGCGAGGAGCTGCTGGCCGCTATGGGCGTGGCTTAGGTGAGTGCGAGACGGCACAGAGAGGCGACGGTTAGTTCTAAACGACAAAGGTGGACCTGAAGAGGTTAGCGTAGATGCTGCAATGGCATCAGTTATATCAGAACTGGAGAGGATAACTTAATATAAAGAAGAGCAAAGAACAACATTTAAGTCTTTTCTCATTGGAAGAGATGTTTTCACTCTTCTCCCCACTGGCTTTGATTGAAAGCTGGTTTTTACAAACAAAGGGAGCAGCGTTGTACTTGAGAGTCGTTCTTTTAATCGTTTTATCCAAATTACACCCGCCTGTCCTAGAGCCGCAGCGCCCGGTTCAGACAGGTAGAAGAAGGCAGAGTTTCGTCTAGAACGGCTCTCTGGAATAGAACCGAGCCACAAGATCCTCTTCCCCCTCTTCTCTTGCTCACTTCAAAGTAAGTCCCATCTCTAGTCCGAACAGGTCCGCGCGATCACAACAAATTGGTAGCACACAGGCAGAGCATACGCGTACACCCTCTGATGACAGAATTTACATCCAGCGGACCCTTGCGTACTTGAGGACATTGAAAGTATGTCCTCGGCTATAGTTTGCCAAGCCTGAAATTCTTCCATGCTGCCGTGCAGAACTTTGCTACCTGGTAATTTCATGTCAAGTATGTGTCCAGCAGTTAGTACCACAGCTAATGGATTTCATATTGTAGCCCTCTCACCTGGGAATCGTCTCACTTCAGCCGTTTGCCCTTTTAGAGCAGACCGGCCTTTTTATTTGTTCTCTGCACTGCATTTTGAGCAATGGCAATGTGAGTGGGATCAGTGCGACCTGAGCAACGGTGGCTATTGCATTGATTCGGATCATAGCGTGGTTGTGCCTCGTACAAAATTGGGTGTTTGCACCAAAATACTGTAATACATTTGTACTTCAACACCTCTAGCAGAAACCTGTAGCCTGTAATGCCTGAATACAACTGGAAATAGGAAAGGTAGGAAGAAAAAGAAAGTGGATTTCTAAGTATAAATACAAGGCTAATCAATGTTGATTCATTCATCAATGCTTGAAATCTTTCATAGAAATGCATTTTTAACTTTGGAGTTGGACAAACTGCTCTATTATGTGCCACTTTGTTTCGAGCCTTGAGAGTAAATTATTCTTACTGCAGGAGCAATTCTTTAAAAGATGACAGCAAAGAAAAAATAAAGTCTATCTTAGCGTTGTGTTGTACTATTTTCTTTTTTATCATTATGTCCATGACCTCATAATAGAGTTTGGGGGTGCTTTGTTGTATGCTGTGATTTAGCAGCGTCTAATATGACACTACAAGTTTCAGTGTTTCATTGTCTCAAATAAATATTCCCTTATTCCCCCGACCCGGCGCTCGGTATTCTTGCAGTCGCTCTAAACAATCTTTGCCATTTCAGTCTCTAATGAGCAAGTCTGCTTTTTAAGCCTGATGGCATCACAGGTTTGAGTCACGCAGCAGTTCTCTGGTCTCCTTCTTGTGGGAGAGAGAGCTCTTCATGATTGCAATTAATCTCTGGACTGTTTTTTCGGCAAAGTGAAAAGCAGCAAAGATTTAGAAATCGACTGAAGTTCCCCTCCACTGGCTGCCGAGACTTTGTTTGAAATAAACTTTCTGTGCGACACGTCGAGATGACGGCACGGCGTGAATAGAGTGAAGCAGATCTTAACGGCTCAAAAACGCTGTGGGTAAAAACAGCAAAATGTTGGAGTTGATTGTCAGGGCTTTAACCTCTGCTTTCGCTTTATCAGCCGGAATCTGAAGCGATAAGAGTGCAGAGCAAGAAAATTATGAAATGTGTCACTGTTTAACTACTTTTTGAGTTCACAAAAGTGGCTTCATGTCATTTGGACTTTACCCTCTAAAAGTTTTAGAGAATAGCACAAAATGGCAAAAGAGTAATTACGGCGCTACACAAAACCTTTGCTCTGATAAATGACATTCACATCTTTTACAGGCTGTAGCTCACCCGAGATAACACGTGCTGTCGAAGGCTTCGGAGAACATAGCTCTTTGAATTATCTGTGACTGGTATTTCAAGGGTTCCCATACTTTTATCTGTCAAAGACGTCCAAGTAGAAACACTTTAGATTAAGACACCCGATTGTCTTTTGCTGTGAACTAGGAAGAACCAATCAAAGTCACAGAGAAGACATTATTGAATGCACCTGAACTTGTATCTGTTGTTTTCAGTGTTCCAGGTTTCAAATCATGCAGCTCTTATTCAGGTTTCAGATGAGACAATCCCACTTCAACATGCTGCAATCCTTGTGCATACTTGTTCTTGTCTATGTCCTTTTAAGTGACATTAGCCTCCTTGTTACAACCCCAACTACCACTTCTCTGTATAGTTGTAAAGCCAGGACAGTTATGTAATTATTCCTCGTTTCTTGCACAAACGTCTTGCACTTGCTGTTACGAGTGACAGTCACAGCCGTGTGCCCCATTCACGGCATACTGTTCAAACCATAATTACAAGCAGCCGAGCTCATGTGAGCCTTCGGAGGTGAAGTTCTGAATTGGGAGACGTTTGGGAAAGCAGCGATGTACGAACAATAGAAATGTCGACAACCCGCTGGCGAAATGGCTGCAAAGCCACCGCCACTGACAGTTGTAGCAAAATAACACACTGTTATTATCAATTCAACAAATTCAATTCAAATCGTTCATATCTGGCTTATCAACACAAAAAAAGTAGCTCATTTAGGCTATTTAAATATGATTTAAGTGTCAGTACAAGGCTAGCAGTGGAGGAGATCATATTATGAAAATGTGTGAACAGTCAGAATAACTTGAGGTTTTCCTGTTCTTGCATGAATGCAGCATGCAAACTCGGCCTGGGCTGCTTATGGTCATTCTAATTTGTCTATTGAGTAATATTTGGTTTGATTTGTTCAGTTCAGAGAATATCGGAAAATGAACAATTGTTAGTTGCTAAGTCTGAAAGAATTATTAAAATTGACAATGAAGGAAAAGTCAATGAATCAGTTCACAAATTGATTATTTCAAATTGACAAAATTGTCATAATATTGTGAATAGCATGCTATCTTTAGACCCTTGGCTTCTGTAGCTTGGGGAAACCAATGTCGGATGGATCAAGGTTACCGCTACGCATTGTCTCATTAAATACCAGACACACTACATTTATGCCCTGCACATTGTAAAATGATGGGAATTATTCTCAAGGGAATTAACAAAAAAAACAAAAAAACTTTGCAATCCTTCCATATCGACCGACTCTCCCTCAGTGAGACGACGGACCGCTTTCTTTTATCCAGCCCTCCACAACAAATGTTCCGTTGACACTGTTTGCCTTTTTCTACCTCATTAATGTAATTGGAGCGCACAGAAATGCATTCATCTCATTTTCACAACATTTGCATCTCTGAAAAGGACACACCAACCCGTGCAGCGATATTGTAGAATCGGTGGAGAAGATGAGATGTGTTGTTGTCTGAGTCCCCCTTTAACACTCACAGAGCAAACATGGCCGTTTGCGCTGGTCCGGGGGGGAGAAAACAGACTTCAGAGGAGCTTTTATTGACTCAAATACACCACTCAAGGTCAAACTATACCCCAGCGCTCAGCGACATTTACAATAATAATGTCCAATCTCTAAACATTCCAAGATTCTTTTTCTCATGCATGGCCAGCATCGTATCGATTTAGTTCTACAAATAGAAAAGAGCTGAGGCACGTGGAGTGAAAATGTTCTTTCTTAATCTGAAAGAGGCCACACAAAAATAAAGCTTTCATTTCAACACTTGGACTATGTGAGAGGCTCTTCATTGCACACACACACACACACACACACTAACTGTAGCGTTTTATTTGCGCTCACATGTGACATTCTCATCTGTGGCCTCCTGCAGGGTTATATAACTCAAACATCCCTGCAGCCAGTGAGACAGAAAATGTCGTCTTCAGTTCACTGAGGCATACCAGCCCCTGACAACCATTACTGTGGCCCCGTGCTCCCTCTAACATTGTGAGCATGAATACATTTCAATGACTCCCACATGCTCAATCTTTCATGACAGCGCTGTGTGTGAAATCTTAAGCCGTGCCTCCCTACCTATAGTGCAGTGCCAGGTGCACAGGCAAGCGGGCGGGCGGCATCGGGGTAGAAGCTGACTGGCGAGGGGAGGAGGTGTTTTTACACACAGACGCAGCTTTCCTCACTTCCGATTAAATCCTGCAAGATCGTTTATTAAAAGAGAAAACCCATCTTTTAGGATGAATCACAAAAAAAACAACCAAAACAAGCACAAGATAAAACCTAGCCGTGAGAAAATCAAGATTTGGGGATTTGATTCAGATACATTAATAAGTAGAGAAGATCATTTTCCTGATAATTAAATTTGTTTCTCAGTGGTCAGATAAGAGTGAAAACCCACTGTAAAGAACAGCATCACACTAATCATCTCACTGTGCAGAATCGATTGTAATGCCGTCTCTTGCCACATGGATGGGGCCGCCACTAAATATGCAAGAAAGAGCGGAGGCTAATGATGCTTGCCAATGGGGGCTTGAGTTGATATAACAGATTGCACTTCAGTCAGGGTCTAGCCAGTGGGAGAAAGGAGCGCCTTCTTTATTCATGTAGAAAATTGCGAGCACAAAGAGGAGAGGTAAACGTCATGGATGGGAGAGAGTTGTTTACACTCTGAGGGAAATTTTACACTTCAAAGGATTAACTGCGTCTCAGTTTTGACAGTGAAAGATAAAGGTTATTTGAATTTTTTCCTCCCTTTATAGTTTCCAATCCAAGAACCATTATTGGTGCTGTAAGTGTCTCAGTGGTACATATATATATATATATATATATTTATTTTTATCCCGGAAAGATTATCAGAGCGCTCTTGTGATGAATTTGCAAATTTGAACAATAGTGTGTCCTCGTGTGTGGATGTTAACTTTCCCTTTTGATCCTCACATCCTGCGAGCCCTTCATACTGTGTGGCACATCAAACAGACAGTGTGGATGTGGGATTCTTATTAAAAAAAGAATGACGAATGTGGAGGAGAGATCAAGTCCTGGGATATACAGTTACTGGCATGGAGGATGGTGCAGTGGCTGACAAGAACAAATGAAAAGCATCTAGATTTATTACCAGAATGATATATGCATCATAAATTTCTGTTAAAAAAAAAGAACACACCAAAAAAGCAGCCCTTGCTGCACATTTTCCTCTGATGCAAGAGACTGTCACCTGTAACTCCGGACAGAAGTGTCTCCCCTCAGCCCATTTATTTCAACTGCTGTAGTGGAAATTCATCAAAATATTACACAAATCATAAAAAACATTTCGGAGACTGCTGTCATTTGTCACAAAGATGAATTTGCCTCGAACAGACGACGACGACCAGCTACAGCGCTCGAGTCACTGCAGCAACACAGACAAAGTGCACTCTTCAAATAATTCTAACTCATGTCTGAAAGTATGTACGCTTTGTATTCAGACCACTTTCCTCTCATAGGAACCCGGTGCAGTCGCACGCTGTTACCTGCCTGATTCGTCACATAAGTTGTTTCCCTTCTTTTGATGTGCGGCGTTTTGTCGTCTTTCCGTGAGAGCCTCTTTTTCAGATCTCGCTTTCAAAAAGAATTTCCATCTGAGCTAATGAGATGAAAAGCGGGTTGGAGGCATAGCGGGCATAAACATCCTCTTTTTACCGAGATTAAAGCCCTGTTTCCGTGATGAAAGTGCACACTTAGATGTTTTGCTAATTTCCATCCATTTCATTCTCAGCACTGTCAGCTCCCATTGTCAGGATTGTGTTGGTGTAGCAAGTTTGATCGTCAAATACGGTGGGAAACACACAGTTCTGCCAGAAATGCTTTAATGTGAGAGTTAAATAACGGCAACATTGCATGACTTTGCGTATTGTGCTAATTGAGTTTTATGATGGGGTGCCTCAGGTGTGTCGCTGGCTGGTGCTTTCAGTGCTGCTAATCTAGCCTTGCTCCCAATTTCTCTGATTAGAAAGCTTCACCAGAAAGCAATTGCAAAAGCACTCTCCTTTCCCACAGGGATCCTTCAAGTTCTGACCTCTTTTGTGTGTTTGACCACTCCCAGTGATTTCCACTGTGTTCTGCTAAAATGTGCATGTCTAACTTAATTTCTTCCCCTTCAGTGTTTTCTTCTGTTTTGTCTTAGCTCATCTTGTGTACGTTTGACACAAGCATGGAGGAAGAGGGTAATGAGCATGTTACAGTTCAGTGTTTCCCGAGTGTCTACAAGATCTCATTTTTTATCTGGTACTTTTTTCTTTTTTTTTTGTCCTTGAGCAATATCAATGTGAGGCAATAAAACACCCATGTACACCTGAGAGGAGTAAAAAAGAAGAAAATAAATTGCCTTGTGCTCAGTGGGCCATAGACAGGGAAGACACAGAAGCTCATCGCTGCTGCCTCTTTGTACTGGTAATGAGTGTTTACGTGTACGCCCTCTTGTCTTTGGGGGTCAATCCTCTCAACAAATAGAACAGCACATATAAGAGCTCTGACAGCACATTCTTTAACATGCTGCTATGCGCAAATCCGTCAGTTGCAAAAGAAGCTAAAACGCCCCACCCTCATTCCGTTACCCTCCTTCAATAACTCATTACAAACGATAGTCTCTGATCACTGCAACCGTTTCTGAGTTTTCTTCTACCTCAACACTGTTTATTAGTTTTTTTATAAATTATACATATTACCATGTTGCTATTTTTGTATGATTGAGATGTTTCTATGTTTTATTCGCTTGTAACGACTTGCTTCCTGTTGCTGCCCTTTTTGGCCAGGTCGTCATTAAAAATGAGAGCTGGTTCTCAATTGACTTACCTGGTTAAATAAAGGTAAATAAATGAATAAATCTCAGCCGCTTTAACGATATGTTGAATCGAACTCTTGACCTTGCAATCATACCTTAAAGCTACGAGGAACTTTAATTTCATGCCGATTTTGGAGGTCCCTGTGGACTAAAGAGGTAGTGTTTCGGAGCACCAGAGTCCCTTTAGAAAACATTTAATTTTACTGCAGTGGGGTCTGACAGTCTAAACAGCGCGGCCCTGGTTTTGGTTCTCCCGTACCTCCCTTCTCTCCAGCGGACCCAGCAATCCGGTCTGGGCCTGGTGTCGGTGTTGGCTCCCAGCAGGGACTGGCAGAGCGAGGTGTGCTACTGGAGAAGCCGCTGCTGCGGGGCGCGGAGTTCTCCCACTCCCGCCGCATCTTCCAACTGCTGGTCGAAGGCGAAAGTGAAGTTGGATCTGGGTCTGTCCGGAGTGGGTAGGTGAACCTTCATGATATCCTTGAATTTCGCTGGAATCTGACCCTGTGGCTCCGTTTACAAGCATTAAGAGTAACTATATAGAAATAGCCAATCGTTTAGCTCAGTGGTTCTCAACTGGTCTCGCTGCGGGACCCACCATCACCCCTTAATGACAAGCCGCAACCCAAATTTTCAACTTCTCAAATTTATTTAATGAAAAGATGGTGCAGTTTGAACCTGAGCTGAAAATGTCCTTTGCCGTCGTAGTGTAGGGAGCTCTCTTGTGCGGAGAAATTGTTCCTGTAAGTCCCCGTCCCACACGTTTCACGTAAACGAGTAAAACTGCTTTGTTTGTTATGTCTGTAGATTCGTCCACTTGTAATGCAAAGACCACTTGCCTAAATTCGAGCTGTGGTCTGTTGTTTGATGTCATCCGACATGTCTTCAATTCGCCTACTTAGTGTCATTTGACAGAGGTATAGTTTTCAGTTCATCCCCTGCTGATTGATCCAACAAATGCCGCTTCAGTTTTGATGGCTTCATGCTTTCTTGTGCCAGAACCTCGCTGCACAAAACACACTGATGTTTTTGCCCTCTTTTGTCCTCAATGTAAGAAAATCCATATCTCATGTAGTCGGTGTCATACTTGCGTTTCGCTCAATTAGCATAATAAAACAAACTGTTCTTCTATACTGTGAAATGGCAGGTGTCTATTAGCATTACAAGGCATTAACGCCAAATACTGTTAAGGAGTGTGAATAACTCCGCTGCATAAAAAATCCCCTTCAAAATAAAAGCACAATATATATATATTTTGTTTTTCTTCTTCTTCTTCAGGCAAAGGCCCGCGACCCACCACGAACCACCAGTTGAGAATCACTGGTTTAGCTGATGGTCAAGTATGCAGGTCATATAGAGGAATCAGTATTAAATGGATACCGTTTCATAACCAGTTAAAAGTTCCTCACAGTAACTTTAAGATTCCATCCCTGTAGTTAGTTTAAAAAAAATTAAATTGACATAACTGGCTTTGTTTTTTATGATCATGAAACAATGATCTTCTCACAATTAATAAATGAAAACATGGACAATTCTGTGCTTTTAGGTTGATATGGTGCCATTAGGTTGTTGCTCACATTTGATGAGAGCATATAAATAACTATTGCTCGCTGGAGCTGTAATCGGATGGAAAATCTGTAATATTCCTATAGTGTATTCCGAAAGTGTGCCTTTGGTAGTAAATTTAATATAGAGACCTTTAATCAAACATAAAGGATTTATGGCAGTGGCGGGCCATCAGGACCTGCAAAGCCTTCTCTCCTGGCCTAAACAGAATCACAAAAAAATATATATATATATGTATATATATATATATATCATTTTTTTTAATGTATTATAATTTATAAAAATATTTTTCCCGTTATCTCATTTTCTCATTGCACAGCTACTGTCTTCCTCAGTTGCTCTGCTTCCAGTGCAGCTTGTTTTAAGTAGAGCTTTTATCCAATCAGATTTCACCTCTGTGTCTCTCGGTAGAAGAGAGGCCCGAGGCCTGCAGCCTCAAAAGTGCTTCCATGTGCCGTTTAAGTGAATGGGGACGATATTGTTGATTGTCATAGTGTTCAACCAATCAGATCTTTAGTTTGACATGTTGGGCGTATTCTTTGACGTGACAGCAGCCGCTACCTCGATACTTGCCGGCCTACACCTACGTCATCATTACATGTCCATGTGCAGCTCTGCCGCGAAGTGCAGGGTGTGCTGTGATTGGTCAGTGGGCGAGCACGTGACTCGTGAAACGAAACTTAACAGCAGAGTACCACACACCGTGACACAGGGGGCTGAGACGAGGAAAGAGATTGCAGAGCAGTACGTTTAACGTTTGGGTTGTGAAAGTAAAATCATAAGACAATGGGTCGCGGCTTGTCATTAAGGGATGATGGTGGGTCCTACAGCCAGACCAGCTGAGAACCACTGTCCTACATGAGCACAGAAAACATTATATTTTCCTGAATTTAAGCTTCTGCATTTTCCAAATGCTCTAGCGTCATTCAAACGTATTGTAAGCCTCGTACGGAACGGTTTAATACGAGTACGTACATAGTTACAGACTAAGAAACGAATAATAGCTGTGGCGCCATCATGTGGTTATAAGGTGGTATTTCAGCTGCATGACAGCAGTGAAGGCCTGGGTATAAAATGCACGGCCCGCCACTGATTTATGGTATGATCGCAAAGAAATAAAACTGTAAATAATTACATCCATCAGTCAGCCAACATTCCTTAGATCAACACATTTTGTTTCATCCTGTCAGACATTTTGTTATGTTACACCTGCAGATACAAGATCTAACAATAAACTCTATTCCTATAAATCACTATGTTCTCAGAAAACCTGTGTCACTAATGCCGCATGTATATTATCATCATCATCCCATCTAATCAGTGAAGAGGGCATGAAATTAGATTGTAATTAGGTCACTATTCTGTGCGGTCTCCCAAATGTCAGCAATATCAGAGAACACGGTGAAGGTGATTGCGGTGTGAAAAGAGAGTGAACAGACTGATGCATGCATCCCACAGAGGTGTTCAGAACACACGCACTTGTGCTTGTAGTCGGGCAATTATATGCAGTACTGTACGCTCGCAGGAAGTGCTGGAGAGGAGCTGCCCACGCTCGGTAAACCAAAGGGGGAAGAAAGAGGAAAACACAAAACAACATACTCCACGTGGAGCGTGTCTTTCAAAGGGACTTGACCATGGAGTGACCATTAGAAGGAGACTGGAGCAGCCTGAAGTGTTTTGTCCAAGAGCCAAAGCCCTGCAAGAGAGGAAAGCTTGAAAGCCTCAGAGAGGTTGTAGATCTGCCAACACAAACTTCTAGATCAGATATTTTTAGTCATAGATAAGTAAACAAGGCCACCAGAGAGAATATATTCCTACATTGTTATTCTTTATGCTCTTTGAATTCATCATGTTGCCATAGGAACATCTATGAAATGGGGAAATGGTATTTCATTTGGAAAAATTGCTCCAGTGTTTGGTCACAAGTGCACAATGTGTTTAACACTTCTGGTAGTTAGAGTGAATCTGTATTTACTATCATACCGATTGGCCGAAATTCAGAGTGAATCAGAGAGAAGGGGAAAGAAATTGTAAATGCGGACAATCTGTTAAGGCAGGAATGTGTGAAACACATCTCAGACAAAAAAATATCCAAGGAAAAAATTAAGTTGAGTGCTTTATTAATGAATAGGATACAACAATCTGACTTTTTAAATTCTGTACGGATTTAGCATCAATTTCAACTTCAGTTGCTAAAAGGTAATAAAAGGTACAGTGAGTACTCAATTCTTGGGTTGCTTATCGCTTATCGAGCTTTGTTAAAATCTAAAACGTTCATGCAGAGTTTCAAAGTGACCTCTTTGTAAAACATGCAGCAAATGTCTATATTTAGTAGCATTAGAAACACTATACGGAGTAAAGGCCTGCCCTCACATGAAAATGCACTTAGCACATTTTAGCTTACCAATGGAAACGAACAGAGCGAAGAAGAAAATTATTTGATGCGGATCTCATATCTTTGGTGGAACCAGCTATGATTTAACCTTAAATGGACAAACGGAGGCACCAGACGCTTTGTTCATTAATGCAACTGTACTGCTATTACGAGAGACGGGGAATGCATTTATTTCACTTTCCCATCAGCGTACAGTAAATAGATAGTAACAGAGTAAATTGATTTTTAGGACGGAGGTATTCATCTTAATATCCCAGGCCCTTTGCAACCATGAAAGCAAGAGCAGCTCATCAGCATTTTGAAAGTGATAGAACCTTCCAGGAGGATGTTGGGAGAAGCTGCTCACACTCTCTCTACAGCACCTTCTAGAGCTTGAAATATGCTGAAATCCTCAATTATTCAGTGCAGCTTTGTGGCACAAAGAAGGCTACAATTATTTGCAGAATTGTTATTGTATTAGTTTGTGTCATTACCTTGCCCCCCTCACTATTATTTTCTGGTTATTATAATTTAAAACACTTTGTGTGACTTTTAAACTCACCTACTTTCACCTAAAGTAGCTGCAGGGCGATACTCATGTGTGCCAATAGGTGGCAGTAGCGGGTTTTGGTGTGACTGGCGCTGTAATTCTTGTCTAAAATGAGCGAGCTAGACCAGAAAGGACAATCGAGATCACAGAAGCAGATATTCATCAATTGTTGTATTCACAGGTGAGAGAAGTACACAAGCGCCATATACATTTATATTAAGTTCGCTCGCTTTTGCGGTGCCATGTTTTCATGCTTATAAAGTGTTTAATACTGAAACGTAGTGCGGCTAACTAAGGCTAGCATCATTAGCTAAACGTGGCTATTCGCGCGCGAGCGGTTTAGCGTCATTGTAACGTCAGTAACCTGGCCTGATAATTGTATTGTTCCCATGTAAGGTTATATACAGATAAATTGTGTGTCCCGTGACAGATATAAGCAGTAGTTTGTTAGGCTGTATATTTCAGTGTATATTTGTGTGTTCACAATTCATGTAATTCTTGTCTAAGATAAGCGAGCTAGACCAAAAAGGACAGTCGAGATCGCAGAAGCAGATATTCATCTGAGACTGTCTTGTTGTAGCTTTGGTCAGGTAGGTCCAAAGTCACCTACCTTCACACCTACATGCACATATAACCACCTGAACCTGTGTAAAGTTAGTATGTGTTTGTTTGTATGGAGGCATGGGTTCAGATCTCACTTCTGACTGCCAGTAATTTTAATTCACTGCCGCTGTTATTCTATAAACTGCCTCTGAACAGCAGATCAACCGCTATACTAATTGATTCACAATTTTATGTATATATATATATATATACAGTATATGATACCTACGTTTTTAAATGTACGTATGTAAACACATAAATGTATAAATAAACACAGTAATGAATAAATAAATACATGAAATATACAAATAAATAAATAGAGATACAAGGATCTGACTTTTTCCGTCCCTATACTGATAATGAAACCTGGGTTTTGTGTATCGGCCGATACCGAGTACCGATCTGATACCAGTGTTAGATTAATAAGCTGTATGCCTCACTGTGTGGAAGTTCCTAAGTTCATTATTTTGTGTCTAAGGCAAAATCAGGCTTGACTTAAACATTGCTTTCCTAACTTTGAAAAACAAAATTAGACGAATAAATACATAGATAAAAATGTACTGAATTGTTAATTATTTAAATATTGGTATCCAATACCAGATCTGCATGTCGTCACCGATAGCTGATTCAGCTATTTGAGTCAGTTTTGGACTGATATCAGAAATATGTTTCGGTATCGATGCATCTGAATAAATAAATAATATTAACGATAATTAATACTATACAAGCGTTGGCGCTCTGTGCAGCAGCGTGGGCGGGGCTTCAGGTCTCTGCAGACAGTTGATGATGTCGTCAGCGGGTCTTTACAGCCCTCTGCTCACTTCTGCTGCTGGATATATTAACCTTTCTAATGCATTTCCTTGCCATAAAACCTTGAATTGCAGTTTGAAAGGTGCTGTGACATTAAATGAACCTTCTTGCCATAAGTTCTCAAGCCACTTTAGACTCGTACTAAACCAGCAAAATGTTGCAAAACGTAATGTTCGGGTGTTTTTAATTGAATTATTCTCTTTAGATGACAGACTAAAGACACTATATTTGGACCAACATGTCAAATCAGTTGAGCCAACTTACTGTATATTTTCAGGCTGTTGGGTGCAAATGAGAACTCATCAGTGATTGTCCATGAATTTATACATCAAAATGTATTTTTACACATTAAAATACAAGCATGACATAATTCAAACACAAACATTCAATTCAATTAAATTCAATTCAATTTATTTTTGTATAGCCCAAAATCACGAATTAGAAATTTGCCTCAGCCCTCTTTACAATCTGTACACATGACATCCTCTGTCCCAGAACCCTCGCATCGAAACAGGAAAAAGTCCCCCAAAAAAACCCTTTAACGGGGAGAAAAGAGAAAGAGACCTGTGGGAAAGCAACAAAGGAGGGATCCCTCTCCCAGGATGGACAGAAGTGCAATAGATGTCGTGTGTACAGAATGAACTTGGTGGGTTGAGTGGGCATTATTTGGGGTTAGGGGTGTGGGGTTAGGGTATGAAGGCAAATCACTGTCAAAATCTGAGTGCAAATGAGATCCACGCGCGTGTTTAGAGGTCCCACGCTATGGGGCGATTTTGAGATTGCACTACATCTCAGAGGTAAATAATGTACTGTACTGACACTACAAACATGATCTTATAGAATATGATGCATTGCTGAAGATTAAACTAACCAACAGTATACAAAGGAGTTAAAAACATGCAGAATACACGTTAATGCAGCAATATATATCCTAAAACATCAGATATAATAGTAAAACACTGACGGGATACATTTTACTGCACGGTTACTTCTACTTTTGGTACTTTAAGTCCATCTTGCTGATTATAACATACTTGACTAAGGTTTTGAATGCAGGACTTTTACTCGTCGTGGATTGTTTCATCAGTATGGTATTAGTACTTTTACTGTAGTGAAGGATTCCTCCACTAATTACTTGTAAGTGAGTTTGGCAAACAGTTAATATACAAACAGTGGTAGCCCTGGCTCCAGATCCTTGACCGGATTAGGGATCTGGAGCCAGGGTTAGGACCCAGTTTGTATATTAACTGTTTGCCAAGTAACTCCTTACTTGGCAAACAGTAAGTCCTTACTTGGCAAACAGTTAATATACAAACAGTGGTTCCTAACCCTGGCTACAGATCCTTAATCCGGTTAGGATCTGGAGCCAGGGTTAGGAACCACTGTTTGTATATTAACTGTTTGCCAAACTCACTTACAAGTAATTAGTGGAGGAAAAATTATACCATACTGATGAAACAATTCACGACAAGTAAAAGTCCTGCATTCGAAACCTTAGTCACGTATGTTATAATCAACAAGATGCAGTAAAATGTATCCCGTCAGTGTTTTACCATTATATCTGATGTTTTAGGATATATATTGCTGCATTAATGTGTATGCTGCATGTTTTTAACTCCTTTATATACTGTTGGTTAGTTTAATCTTCAGCAATGCATCATATTCTATAAGATCATGTTTGTAGTGTCAGTACAGTACATTATTTACCTCTGAAAATTGCCCCATAGCGCGGGACCTCTACGCACGCACAGATCTCATTCATGGATTTTGACAGTGATTTGCCGTCATATTAGGGTTGTGTGTTCATTAGTTATTGTGTCTTTGTGAGGACTAGTTTCACAATAGGGAGCCGGGCATTGGAAGAGTCTGAACAATTTTTTCTTCTTCTTCTGCTTGCTGGAAATCTGGTTCTGAAGATCTTTTTCGGTGGCCTGGAGGGAAGACTTCTCCTGCTGCCAAAGGAGACGCTCAGTCTCTAACAGATCTTCTGTCTTTTTCCGGGCTGCTTTGATCCTGTTTGTCTCCACTCT
This sequence comes from Leptoclinus maculatus, assembly GCA_032191485.1. Taxonomy (NCBI): domain Eukaryota; kingdom Metazoa; phylum Chordata; class Actinopteri; order Perciformes; family Stichaeidae; genus Leptoclinus; species Leptoclinus maculatus. The sequence goes on along the minus strand of JAVDOI010000014.1, from coordinate 3,662,015 downwards.
CTGCTCCTCCAGCTGGGCTTGGGACGCCTGGTCTCTTTTGAACATCTGCGTAGCTTCCTCCCCCAATGTTTGAAGAGTAGCTATGTTCTTCAGCTGGGCATGATCGAGGTCCCTGCAGGTTTTTTCCAGGTGTGCCGTGAGGGATGACTGTTCCTGGAAACGGAGATGCTCAGCTTCTAACAGATCTTCAGTCTTTTTCAGAACTGCCAAGATCTTGCTGGTCTCTGCTCTCTGCTCCTCCAGCTGGCCTTCATGGGCTGCCTGGAATCTCTGCAGCGTCTGCTTAGCCTCCCTCTCCTTTCTTCCAAATTCAGCTGTGATCTTCACCTGGGTATGATAAAGTTCACAGGCTTTTTTATTCTGGTCTAAGAAGGAAGACGTCTCCTCTCGCCACAGTAGATGTTAGTGGTGTAACGGATCACGGCTCGATCCGTGCGGATCACCCCTCACGGTTCGGATCACTCGTGAACCGCGGATCAATTGAGTATTTTTTTTTCGGTGAAAGTCATGGCGAGCGGAGGAACTTGAGAAGCCCCCGGCGTCATTTAAGTCGCAAGTTTGGGAGCATTTTGTCTTCCATGTAATTTATAATGACGGATAAGGGTGGTGGACAAAACCGTTACGGTATGTAGGCGTTATTTAAAGAGAAGGACACACGACAACGGCAATACATCGGCATGTCCACACATATGAAGAGACACCATCCCGTCTGTCAGCGACGGGGGACACTCCGTTGTGGAAAACAAAGTATTTCAAAATCTGGTTAAAATGCTTGAGCCACGCTACGAAATCCACTCACGCACCCACTTCAGTATGAAGCTTGTTCCAGGCCTCTATGCGGAGCTGTAGACACGCCCCCTCTGTGAGTCACACGGACACACACCTGGGGCAGGTGCTGACAGAAGTATCAGAGTGGAAGCTAGACAGGCCCAGTAGTAATATCCCAGTCACCACAGAAAGGTCTACCCTCTCCCCAGACAATGGAGATATTCTCATCTTTTTGAAAATAATGTCACAGTAATGGTGAACATTATTGTGTATTTGAATGACATAACCTGACAGGAAGTAAACACAGACCCAAGGTGTTGCCGAGCAGTTCAGTTCAGTGTAAACAGTGTAAGCTAGCTCACTGGCTGTTTCTTTCTTTCAATATTGATCAGAGGACGAGGGCATCAACATACCTCATGTTGCACTTAAACTTAACAGAATTGAATATTCTTGAATGTTTTATTCATTTTTATTTATTTATTTCATCATATCTTCAATATTTTTGTTTTTATGTAAGACTATAGCCCAAAGTTCTTTGCTTTAAGTGTTCTTGAAGTTCTTTAATTAATAAATGGAAAGCAAAGTTATATCTCCCCTTTTCTTTGTTGATCCGAAAAATGATCCGAACCGTGACTCAAGAACCGTGATCCGAACCGAACCGTGAGGTTTGTGATCCGTTGCACCCCTAGTAGATGTCTATTCTTCAGCTCCAGGTCAGCCTTATCAAGAGCCGTCTTGAGCTTACTGCTGAAATTGTTCAGCTTCTGCTTGGCCTTATTAAGAGCCTGCTTGTGCTTACTGCTGACATCTAACTGTTCATCAACTGTAGCCTGACAGAGGTTCTTAGATATCTCCATCTCCTCCTCGGAGGTAGTTTTAGGCTGAGCGTGACGCTCAGTCTCCAGCAGGTCCTGTGTTTCTTTCAGAGCTGCTGCGATCCTGTTTGTCTCTGCTCTCTGTTCGTCCATCTGGGCTTGATATAAAGCCTGGGCTTTTTCCAGAGTCTGCTTTGCTGCTTCCTGCTCTTGTGCTCGAACGAAAGATATCTCCATCGCCCCCTCGGTGGTAGTTTTAGGCTGAACGTGACGCTCAGTCTCCAGCAGGTCCTGTGTTTCTTTCAGAGCTGCTGCGATCCTGTTTGTCTCCGCTCTCTGCTCCTCCAGCTGGCCTTCATGGGCTGCCTGGAATCTCTGCAGCGTCTGCTTAGCCTCCTTCTCCCTTCTTTCAAAATCAGCTGTGATATTCAGCTGAGTATGATCAAGTTCAGAGGCTTTTTTATTCTGGTCTACGAAGGAAGCCTTCTCTTTCCACAGTAGATGTTTATTCTTCAGCTCCTGCTTAGCCTTACGAAGAGCCGCCCTGAGCTTATTTTTGACATCTAACAGTTCATCAAGTCTCTGACAGAGGTTCTCAGATATCTCCATCTCCATCTCCTCCTCAATGGTAGTTTCAGCCTGTTTTAGGTTGACCTGCTCAGTCTCCAGCAGGTCCTGTGTTTCTTTCAGAGCTGCTGCGATCCTGTTTGTCTCCGCTCTCTGTTCGTCTATCTGGCCTTGATATAAAGCCTGGGCTTTTTCCAGAGTCTGCTTTGCTGCTTCCTGCTCTTGTGCTCGAACAAAAGCGATGACCTCCACCTGGGGGTGAAATTGGTCAGAGTCTTTTGGCTGGTCTGGTTTGAGGGAAGGCTTCTTGTCTTGCCATTGTAGACTTAAATTGTTCAGCTTCTGCTTGGCTTTATTAAGAGCCTGCTTGTGCTTACTGCTGACATCTAACTGTTCATCAACTGTAGGCTGACAGAAGTTCTTAGATATCTCCATCTCCTCCTCGGAGGTAGTTTTAGGCTGAACGTGACGCTCAGTCTCCAGCAGGTCCTGTGTTTCTTTCAGAGCTGCTGCGATCCTGTTTGTCTCCGCTCTCTGTTCCGCTCTCTGTTCGAAAATGTTCTAGTTTTCGCTACTTCTTTGCTAAGCATCCGTTAACCCGGGAGCATTTCAGAGGTAGAGACAGGGAGAACAACGTCTCTGTGTTCCTCTTTCCTGTGAACTCCTTTTTCCGTGAGCTCACCGAAGACAAAGCTTGTTTAAATTGGCCAACCAGATGTTTGCTTTTCTAAATTCTTTGATGGCACTGCTCTATACAAGACTACCATGAAGCTTATTTTATACATTGTATTTATACTATTTATTTATTTGCAACCATGTGTGGGAATACCAAATTTGCTATTCTATAGTGGAGAAGGACCATTACATTATTTCAACAAGCACCTTCTGTAACACTACTATGTGAAGTAATGCAATTGCGTTATCAACACATCTGTAAATAGCATCTAAGTGTGATGAGAACGCGCTGTGTGTGACTGACAGTTGTCTCATGTAAGAAGCTGCAGTAAAGCCAATGTGCGGTTCCTGTCAGCGGTGCTGTATTTGGTTATAGAGGAAGTTGAACATTTGAATTAACAACTGGTGAAGTTGCACATATTAAAACGTAATCTGCAGTTCTGCTCAGATGCTAGCATTTAGCTGAGTTTGCTGAGTTGAAATAAATGCATTGTGTGGTTACTCATTGGAGGAATAATTTGTCTGCCTCCTCATTCCGTCACCTTTGTTGAAGTTTTTGCACTTCAGCACAAATTATTTCAATCTCAGCCGTGCAGAGCTTTTGAACTCCATGTATTTGATGTACATTTGAGGTAGATTTAATCATTAGCATGTGACGGTGAAAAGAACAGCGTTGCTTATGGAGAACCTCGTTAATCGGAAACAACGGCGCTGGCTCTAGGACGTTTGGACGTGTTTCTTCAGTCTCAACTTTAGTCCTATATGAAGCACAGCAGGCTGCATTCCCCTCATACAGTTTTTCAAGGATGAATGTTTTCCATTACATCCATCGTGCATTGCTTATCCACAGGAAGCCACTCGTGGTCTGAATATAGCACTGACCCGTCATACCAGAACCTGTCATCATGAAATTTCTTTATGAATCTTTCACTGGGATGAAACAATATTTCAATGTCACACCATACAGTTCGGTAGTGAGGAGAGAACGGAAGCGAGGGCACCGTCTGAAAGAATAGATATTATAAAAGTTTTAAAATGCTACGTAAGCGGGGACAAACTGTTTTCCTCTCTGCATGTAGCGTAACATGTCTATTTTCACAACATGAAGACTGGTGTTATTAGAGCTCTTACCACTATTATTGGCATCACTCAGATAGTCCTGTGTGAGGATCCAAGGGCACTCCCCCAGTGCTCCTGGGCATCCGCTCTCTTCCATAGAGTTTGTACCATTTTCAGACTCACGGTATATCTCTATCGGATTTACATTCTCTTAAAATACAAAAGAACATTTACACTTCAACAAGGTATTAGAACAAGAAGGTTCATGGCTGAAGCCCCACAGGTTTCCTGATAAATAATTCATTCTGGCTTATCAAACATCTTTACTTCAAGGACCCTCTTATACACACTAACTGAATATTAAGTTCTATATTTCTTGTGTTTGAACACCGTAAATTATTTCCAGAGTTTTACAAGATTTAACAGTCAAACTTTATAATAAGTTTCACTATTAACATTTCACAGGCTTCAACTCGACTCATAATTGTATTATGCAGAAGGGACTAGTACACAGGGAATTTGAGTTTGAACTTTGCGAAGCATTATTGGATCACTGTACTGTAATTACACTGGTATACCGCTATAATATGCTGATGGGTTATTTACTGTAAAATCACAGTTCAATGCAGTAATACGACAGCAACATACTGCTATATCACAGTCATTTGATGCCATAACTCACTGTGAGAACCACAGTATCGAGTCATTTTACTACAATCTACTGTAAAAAAGTCACAGTAAAGTAATGTAACTAGTACTTTACTGTAAATGTACAGTCAAATATTTTGCAGTGTCGTGAAATCGTTGAACTTCACCGTATTTTTGCAAAGTACCACTGAAAGCTCCTCAATGACTCACCCGAGTGGAAATCACAAACCAGAAAGCAGCATTCTTTTAATTAACAAGTACAGCTGCACGTACCTGGAACTGTCATCATTATGGAAGTCATCTTAACTATTGGCAAAGGCAGGAGTGAGTGCCTACAGTGGTATGCATGTCATTGAGAAAATGTACTTCACAAAGTCCTGTTAACCACTGAACCAGCCTGCTTAAAGAAGCGAGAGTAATCCAACACGCTCAATACAGATCTGTTTAAAACCAGTGAGAGCTCATTTGAGTCTGTTTTCTGCTAATGTGTTTTAGGCGTGCTTGCATCACTTTTTAATCCCTCCAACTGTAAGAGAAATGAAATACACAGAAACATGTTTCTCCTCTGTAGGTGTTTCTGCTGACATGGTGTTTTACCTCTGAACACAGTGCACTTCCATTTCACTTTTGGTTAGGACAACAGCACACAAAGAATTGAATTTGCAGTGTGAATGCCTCTGGCACATTAATTGGAAAACAGAATAATCCAATCTACAGTACATTGATGTGACATGATTTATGCTGCTCTGTATTTTGGACGGCAAGAAATCAAAAATAATGTTGAATTTTTTTTACATCGTAATTGTGAAATATTAAAATCTGCTTATTCATGCCTGCAGTTTTTTTTTGCCAAATGCAAAGTAGGATGAGGAAAAAGTACTGGAGGATACAGATTCTATTTATCCTTTATTAGCTTTTTGTAGTTGTTTGTCAGGCTTTTGAGAAGCACTAGAGGTCTTATTATTGTATCAATAGTTATATAAAGGTGGTCTGGCACTTTTTTTTTTATGATAAAAAAACACATTTGCCTAGTTGTGCAGGGATTGGAAATTGAATGTCCATTCCAATTATTCAGAAATGAATTACACGATTAAATAAATTTCCTTGACATTTTTATGACTCAACAGTTAATAACTTTATATCGTAGATGCTGCATGTGTGAACCAAGAGGGCTACTTTACCTTTGTAGGTAAAAGGCACATAAATGAACTTATTCCAAGGTCAGACTTGATAGGCCTTGATTTACATATGTAAAAATGTGTCTTTAATGGAACTGTGAAACATTAAGGTTTGAGCTAGTCCATGGCAGCAAATAAAGCTGCACTGGATATACTCTATATGTATGCCTGCTGTGGAAGCCTAAATCACAATATAGAGCTACACCGGAGATAAAAGTGCCACATCTCTTAATTCAGATCCTTCAGATTCCCCCTTGTGAAGTTTTGCTGTGTGATAGGAACTCCTTTCCACACACAGGGGGGAAAAAACAACAAATCAGAACGAAAAACTGAAATCTAAAACTGATGCCTGGAGCCATTGTTCCAGACCCTGTAATGCCATCTCTTCCTCATTGTGTCCGTTTGGTATATTTTTAGTACAAAGTAATCACAGACCAGCCAGGTTGATGAACATGAGCATGCTGTATGCAGTTTACTGACAGGATCTTTGGATATTAAAGTAAATTCAAAAATGTGTTTTTCCTGTTGCCGTTCAGATGCTGAAAAGTTGCCTAGTGCTGTTTTACTGTGTGTCAAAGTATAAATTGGCCCCTTAAGGGGAGAATGAAAGGGCTTTACTTAAATAAGCTATTAAATAAATGCGCATGTGAAAATATGAAATGGCATTTTCAAATCCGTATGCCTAATTTTGAGTGGAGAACACACTTGGCCTGCGGGCACAGGTGGCAGAGCCGCCGTTACCCATTCATTTGTGTTTCTACTCGGGTTGCATAAAAAAAACAGGGAGACATGACATGAAGCAACAAAGTGAGATGAGAAACAGCTTCTGCCACTAGATGATTGCGTGTCATACAAATGAACCAAGCTACTCACATCAACATCTTTTCGTAAATATTTAATAAACCCATTAGATATTCAGACAATTTAAAAAAAAAAAGGATGATCGACTTGTCAGCGGCACATTTAATGCTCTTACGACCATTTGGGCCCTTTAGTCAGTCCCACTCCCCCTCCACTGTGACAACCCCTGCACACGAACAATAGAGATGGGCATACAAATTAATAACAAGTCTTTTAATTTCTTATGAAAAACATTTCATCAACATCTAAATGGTATAATGCATTATTATTTCTAGCCATAGTTCTAGGAAAACAAAAGCCAAAAAGGACAATGAATCAGGAATAGCTCCTCCACCATAAGACTGATATGCATTTATCTGGTCTCCTTTGAAAGGTAACAAGCTTACGAAATGTGAACCCATTGTAAGTAAACACATTTCTAGTACCATTCCCTTATAAATGGAAATGCAATAGGGAAACAAATACGATGTTTGTATGTGCCTAGTATATCATCTAAATAAATAATTCAACTGAATGTATTTTCCTACTTTTGAGACTGTAAATTTGATGAAAATACACTAAAATACACCATTAATAATACAATATATAAAGATATATATATATGTTATACTGGGAGTTTTACTTCAAAACACTGTGTATTTCATACGGACATGTTCCAAACAACATTAATCTCCCAAAAACATAGAAATGGTAATAAACGGAATGAATATTGATCAGTATCCACATATGACTGAAGAGTTCCACGCTATACAGGCAGAATAATGGAGGATGCCAGGCTCCTCAGTGGGTTATGAGGTGTACAAAGATGTGCCTGCGCGAGCTGAATATAATGTTATAAGGCTTGTTTGTGTCAGTGCTTCGCCCACGAACAACCAGAGCTCCCCACCACTGCAAGTCAGACAAACTTGACTAAGATGACTGCTGACTGCTCTCAGAGGCTCACTCTGGCTCAATACCACTGTCCACGCTCACGGACTCACGGATTTTGAGGCGTTCCCATAAAGTTCGTGAGGGCTTAGGGCTGTCCCACTTCCAAATCGTTGAGTGCTTGAGGGCTCTCTTGCAGACATGTTGAGCCCTTTATGAACACTTTCCGCATTTCTGACCACATTGCCTGGGGGAATTATCCACAATTCATAGCGTTGTGACATTAAACATAGGGTTACCAGGGGAAAGTCGGAGGAGTAAAAAAAAAGGTAAACAAAGAGGAAGGCACATGTGTGTGCAGCGTGGCATATTACATTTACATAAAAAACACCGGAAATAAGAGGAATGCAAGTATAGACTATATTAAACACCTTGTTTATTCGTCAACTATTTCTGTACATTTTGCTTGTTGAAGCTGTTTTGACACAAACAAGTGAATTGATTATTTAAGAATTACCTCTCGTCTGGTAAGGCAAGAAACTGGAAGACATGCAAATCAGGCCGTGAAAAACATTTTGCAGTCATGAACATGACGTGATATGTTGCAAAGTGCTGTGCTTTCATTCATATTCATATAATTTCCAGCCCTTGCAGCCTGGCACACTCAACCATTTACCATGTGCTGTCAGTTAAGTCCGTGAGGGTTCAGGGCTTTAGGCCTTAATGGCCCTGTCACACTATTGCGTATCGTACTAGCGTATGCGAGCGTATGAAAAATATCACTCATACGCTGGTATACGGTGACAGACGCTAGGGGTACGTTAGGCATAGGTTGTATACGTTTCAAGCACGGTCGCATACGCTGGCATACGCTGGCATACGGCGAGGCAGAAAAGTTTTTTTAAGCATGCTTAAAAATGTTGTGCGTGTGCGGACGTATGGTTTATACGTTAAGCATACGATCGGCATACGCTGAATACGCTGAATACGCGAGAGTAACGTCAGAGGTACGTTACTCATAGGTGGAGTACGCCGGTCATACACTGACATACGCTGGCATGAAGGTGTACCGTACAGCCAGCGCATTGACAGCGCATGAGTCACGTACCTCTAACGTATGTCTGACGTATCTGCAACGTATATAGACATCTTGGCGTATGCCTGACGAATGAGTAACGTATTTAACTTAAAACTAGCGTTTGATTGACGTATGGCCAGTGTATGGCCAGCGTATGGCCAGCGTACTGCCAGCATTTTGAGAAAGTGTATATACGGCTCCCATTTCGAGCTCTTCTTCAGTTCTTCGTGGACCTACAACGAGAGAGGTTGGAGGTAGCTCTTCTCCAACACGCATGCGCAGTTCGTACGCTGGTCATACGCTGGTCTTACGTTGGCCATTCGCTGTCCATACGCTGGCGATACGCTACTCATACGTTCAATACGGTAAGTATACAAAACATTCTGTATTTTCAAAGGGTTTTTGTGCGTATGAAAGTTTTTGGGGGAATTTGCATACGCAACTCATACGTTTTTCTCATACGCAATACTGTGACAGGGCCCTTAGGGAGGACATTGGGATTGGGCCCCCAACTTCCCGTCGGCCCTACGTAAGTAAAACATGATATTGTTGGTGAAAATAATATATGCCTTGGTGAAATAACTTGTCAAGAACATAGATTTATGTCAGTGTCAATGTATAAATGTGAAGTTTCACTTCTTTGTTTCCCCATTAATAGCGGACACTGTGTGTTTCGAGTAATGCTGTGTTTTAGAAAGCTCAAAGTTTTTAGTTTTCAGTGATACCAAACATGTTATTGTACACTGTCAAGAAAATTACACACACACGAACAAGAACTGCATAGTGCGTTTGTGCCAGCTGCCGACCCTGCTTATATCACAGAGCAAACTTCCCTGGCGAGTAATTGCAACAAGTTATCTGATCAGTGGGATGCAGAATATATTGTCTGTTGGTTCTGCCTCATCACACTCCTCTTTCTCATTGATGTGGAGGCAGAGTTGAGACAGAACCAGATTACAGTGTCCTCTGATGAATGCTTAGGAGATACCACCTCCACAGGTAAAGCTTTACACAGCATTACAAATATGGCACGGCTGCTTGTGACAGGGCAACAGTGTGGCTAGCGGTGTGCACCCAAGTGATACAAAATACAGCTAGATAGTAAATCACTGGCTGTGGCTCCTGGGCTGAGAGCACCCGGTGGCAGTCACACCGTTGAGCTGCATCGGGGATGAGGCACTGCATTGGCAGTGAGCTGAGTATGTGTTTGAAGTGATGAATAGTGGAACCCTAACACACAACATAGCTGGGCACATCCTGCCTCGCTTAGTATACAGCCAGGATTTTCTTTGCTGGAGAAAACAGATTCATCTTCTGAGCCCAGAAGCAAAGCCCTTGTGTTTTTCTTCACGTCCCGTGCTTCTCTGCTCAAATGCGAGCACTGCCTGCACCTTTTCAGATTCGAAAAAAAAACCTTGTGTGCTGTAAATTCTGTACAGAAAAGCAGCATTAGATGTGACATTTGGAATGACTCCCGACTGATGCTTTTGTACCCATTTTGCATTTTGGAATACCCCCCCCCCCATTCTTGGCGAAATCCATGTTTGTAATCTACCATTTACTAAAACATAAAACAATCAAGAGGCAAAACAAGAATCTGCCTGGTTTTACTCCAAACCATGTTTCTCTGTGCTAGTGTTGTGATTGGATAATGCCTGTGCAATGGTGACCGTTTCCCTCAACAGCAATGTCAGAAGAACATTTTGTTATAAAATAGCGTGTGTTTTTCCGGCCTTCAAGATCGACCAAATTCTTCCCGACAGTTCTCCATCAAAAGGCATTTTGCTGCTGTCTGGACATTTAAAAAGGTAACGCAGCCAAAGGGGAAAGGGGGGGACAACAATTGTGACAGCCAATTGGAGGATCTGCCCGACACAGTCAAGAGCTAAAGACCAAAACTTTCCCGAGGCTGTAATTTCTCACACTAAACCTTAAAAGGAAAATAATCCACAAAATTTGTTTTGAGGTTCTTTCGATTCCTCTTGGCAGCACCACAGGGAGAGGAATATTGTAACTATAAACGAGTCGGAGTTCGTGCTCCTTGCTCTCTCTGTTTGTCTCTCTGAAGAAATAAGAGGAAATGTAAAAAAGTACATTTTGCAGACCTTGTCACAAGGGATTAAAGAGTATTGGAACATGATACACCAATATGACAAACTTGTGATAACAGTGACAGAATGGAATTGGAAATGTTACACCCAGTTTAATGAAAAAGAATCCCTTTTATAGCGCACCAATACCCACCCTGCTGTCAATGTGATATTTACAGTTCTTGGCTGTGCTCGGAAATAGAAATATGCCTTTTCAGAAAGCGTTGTACTGTTGTAATTTCTGTGTCCTGGTATCCAAGTGGGACAACTCTGTCTCCCCATTGTCACCCGCCACACGAGACACAATAACATGCAGCTATTGTCAGCTCACTTCAGTAGACCAGTAAGGGGTCTTCCAAAGTTATCAACATTTTCACAGTAGTACAAAGAGTACTACTTTTCCAGACCCCCCCCCCAAAGTAGTACATATCAACATTTTTATCACATTACATGACAGTGGTCTAGATTTTAGGAGTCCCAACTATAGACACAAACACAATAACATGTATATAGAAGATATGTATCCAACATTATTTTTATTTTTTTTTGCCAAGGCCAGGTTTCACAGACAAAGAGGTTTCGAAGGGGATAACAAACCCCCGGGCTCTCCATCCCGCTACAGCCGAGGCCAGAGCGGGGGAGGAGACATTGAACCCCCCGTGCTCCCTCCGGAGGAGGGAGGAGAGTTGGGTACCCGGAGGCGCACGGCGGATGGCCAGGACGAGGCCGCCGCACCGCACTAAGTTTTATGGTTCCGAAGGAGCGGGCACTCATCGTTGGTTCCGGACACGCGGCCACCGCCGCAACAACTTGTATTGACGGGGGTAGAGGCGAGGCTACGCAGTCCGACCGACCAGGCCCAGACTAGAGGGGTTTGAACACGGGCGTGTTGGGATATGGTGTTGGCGCTAAAACGCGGCGCTGTTCACTTGAGCCAGAGATCTTCAATTATTAAAAAAAAAATTCAAGTTCCGTTCACCGAAAAATATCGTCATTTTACGAAACTTTAAAGTCGTACATGACTGACACCCCCCCGTCCCTCCCGTCGTACGCTTTGTACGACCGTGAAAATGTTGAAAACTCTGGACGGCCCCTAACATCACCGGTGCTTCAGACACAATTACTGAAAAATATGGATAATAGTCTGCTAATGTTGCACGGTGTATCGATACTAAAAAGGTACCGCGGTACCGGTACGTTAAAAACGATACGATTTTGCATATTTTTAGTATCGATACTTCATTAAAATAGCGCGCGATCAGAGCGCACTGACTGTTCCGCTCCCTGTCATGCTGCCTGCACGCATTGACTGCAAGGGGGCGGGGCTACCCAGCGCTCACACACACAACAGGCAGCGCTCACTCACAGCGAGTGATCGCAGGGGAGACATGGCATCAAGTGCAGGAGCTTTTGCCGACCGTCCTCGGCTTGTTGGAAAAAAAGATGCCAGAAGTGAAATCTGGAAGTACTTTGGCTACATTGCAGACAGTGAAGGAAAGCCCACTGACATACAGAGACCCGTCTGCAAAACTTGTTTCAAAGCCACACAGACCAAGGGAGGCAACACGTCAAACATGGCAAAGCACCTTTCAGACAGACACCCCGAACTTTTCAAAGAGTTCAAAGAACGACAGGTAAGCAAATGTGATTCTAAAGATGAACACCCCCAAGCCCACCCATATACAGCCTAACACGAGTAGCCTTAGCCTAGTTTGAGACAAGCCTATATGATCATGAGGTCACAATGTACACAAAAGTGTACTAAATGAAACTCAATTGATGCAAAATGGCTACATGCTGGTGGAGCCTGAGGGTGGATCTTGAGCTAATGATTTTTATTTTTAGTTAAGTGTTCAAAAAGCTGGGCAGGAACAAGCTGGTAAAAAAGGGAACCATACAAATGTTTTATTTATTACTATTATAGATAAATATACCAGTATCGTATCGTATTTGTGGTATCATATCGTATTTGTGGTATCATATCGTATTTGTGGTATTGTATCGAATTCTGGTATCGTATCGTAAGTATCGGGTATCATGATATTATGGCAGGTATCGTATCGAAGTCATAATTTTGGTATCGTGACAACCCTATAGTCTGCATGTGTTTTCTAAGGTCATGCTACTTACTTGGAATACTGTTTGAGTTCACGTCTTCGAACGTTGCTTTCACCACATTTGTAATTTATCTGGTTCAGTGATTTCTTAACCATGATGTTCAGTCTATTGAAAGGAAAGTAAAAAACAAAACAAAGATGCTGACCCAGTTATATACCGGACAGACAGGGTTTCATAAAACAGAGCTGGGTCGATTCACACGATTTCTTTCAAAACTTTGATTTATAACATAAGCCCTGAATTCTGCCCACTTTTAATGGGATGATGAATTGTGTACTGCATTGTTATTTCAACGGCCATATGGCTGTCACTTAGGAATTAATTCATTTCATTTAATTCTTTGGAAAGGTGAGGCCCACTCTAAATTACATAAATCAAAATACAGTAAACACAGAGCTTTTAGATCACTCTGCTGTTCTCATTTCACTGCCATTTTACCATACTTCCGGTGCTTCCCTGTCTGTGTAAACACATTTACATATTTTTTTAAGGTCACACACAGTCACTATTCCAGCCTTCCTCGTGGTTTGATACACACATTACTGCACAATACCCTCGGGGGTGAAGAAGAGAACATGTTTTCCACATATTTATCCTTTTTCACTCAAATGTGGTTCATGATTGGTGAATAATCTGAACTACAGTTCAGCAATCAATGAATACTAATGGTGAATGCAGTTACCTTCTTTATTGTTCCCTTATTTAAAAGCAAAGAAAGTTAAACACTGCCCACACGGAGCATGTGTGAAGGATGTGCGTTATCTCATGACTGTCTGCTCTCTTGGCAGCCGCATCAAACAATGCTATTATCCCAGATCAGCATGTGCTACATGGGGAGATAAGAACTGGTAAATTATACAGCAGTTACAAGAGGCAGCGAGTAAATTCTCCTCAGCAGCTACATTAAATCAGCTCCCTTCAACAGAGAGGTTTCTCCTTTGGTTTGAACTCATGTATACGTCTTTGCAGCCCGCCGCCTCATCTCCCTTTTAAAATACGTCTCACTTGTCCTCTGTGGAGTTTTTTTTTGCGATGTCCTGCAGCGCACATTACTAAACAGTGGAGTGCGTGGATGGACTCCTCTTTGGAGATCCGAAATTCTAATTATGGAAATGAGGGAGACTTTATTTTAAGATTGAATGCTGATAGTGAACTTTCCGATTTTTGGTAGAACTTGATTCTGCTCGCCTGGAAGGTCAGCCTCTTTTTTCATTAAATGCCCGGCCTTGAGGTATTGCCGACAAAGTATAATCACTATTCTGCATTAATATGCTGATCAAATCCTGGGTTCCAGGCGTAGACGTGGCTTTTTCATCCTCGCCATCCTGCCCCCACATTTCCCATCAAATATTCAGCATCAAATATGCATCATCAATGCAGTTTTGGGCACTGTACCTGTTACAGGGTTACTTCCCGACATCACACGGCAGGATCGTGCATCCTGACTGCCTATTTAAGCGTGCAGGGACAGCTCTTGTGGCTACGCCTGGCTGCAGACATCATCTACAATCTGTTTGAATGGGAGGGTTTTATGCATTCTAAATGCATTTTGCAGAGGGAAATCACCCCCCCCTCCGAAGAATGCTTAGCACACAGTCCCTATTCATTTTCCGTTGCAAAACATGACAACGTCCTATTTCAAATAACGAAGGTAATAGCAACAATGGTGACCAGTCATCTGCCCTTCTGCAGGTTTTCTGTTGTCTCACTTCATTTATTTTCCGAAGCAGCACTCGGGGAAACTTTTCAGCAAGCAAACATGCATCGCTTTGCATGAAAAACTATATCTTTGTGGACGTCCTGTAGTGACGCTGATGCAGTCAGAGCAAGCACATCATACCTCGCAGCATCACTGTCATGCTTATAATCACAATAAAGAATGTCCCCTCCGCTATCATTCCTCATAAGAATTGTGTGAACAGTTGATGATCGCCGCCCCGACACAAAAAGCAGCTTATCTGCTTGTACATTTGAAGAAAAACTCTATATTTGAATCCCGGCATAGACATATGATTTATTCCTTTTTGATAAGTGGAGAGAATTTGGAAAGCAAAAGAAAAGAAAAGTTTAAACAGTTGTTCTTTTCATAATCCAAATATTCTGACAAAACACCAGGTGTAACTTGAACAGTGTTGATCACAGTTACTAGCTTCAGTAAACCCCGCTGTGTTCAAGTATTTGTATTCCACAAAACTCACAGTACGCACAAATCTCTGAGCAGTGATAACTGTCATCCTGAAGGTCAAGATTTTCAATAGCCTGTCTTCGGAATTTGAGATAGCCAAGGTAAGAAGAGATGGAGATAGAATAAGAAAAAATGATTATAGTGGAATCTGGCATTTTCTGGATGAATGCACTTTGGCACTCCGAGACTGATTGTGAGTGACACTCTATGACCAGTCCAAGCCTCTCTGAGCATCTGTGCAGTCAGAGACAGGGAGGGGAGGTGTGTGTGTGTGTGTGTGGGGGGGGGGGGGGGGGGTGTTCTGGTTGTGTTATCATGTGGCTTTTATTCTGTTGCTGAATAACTTACAGCTAGAAGATTATATGCGACAACAGTATACAGAGAGAATAAGTAATGTTGGCATTTCTTCCTTTTACAGCAGAGGTCTGTCAGGTGATTTAACACACCCCTTGGCAGCCATATTTGGTCCTTAGCTTTCAGCTTCAGTGGTTTTTAACAACCGATTGTGTTTCTAAACAAAGCGACGCCCTTGTTGTCTCAACCTGATTCATTAAACATGGGAAATTGATTTGCCAGTTATACATTTGATTGATTTTGTTTTAGGACAGTGTCAGCTCGTCGGCTTGCTAACAATGTTTCCTGCTAACATCGCTGTCTCAGTCTCGAACACATCTGATTTTCAGACCAGATGATCAGGATTGATACACACTCTGGGACCGGACAGAGAATTTGACTCAGTGTACTGGGAAGGAAAAATAAGAATTCTGAGAGTGTCCGAGTCATGATCCTATCAAGAAAATCAATTAGTGGGTCGTCTTAAGAAACAACTCAGGTGTGTCAGTGTGAAAGGGGGAGACATTTCCCTGGTTGATATTTGGCAATGTGACGGTCGATGGTCAAGTGTGCTGCAATGACAGAACCGTACTGATGGCGAGAATAGTGAAAATGACAAGTTTATTTTCCTATTTATTCTGTGTGTGTTTCTCTGTTAAAAGGAGAGAAAGACAGAGAAGCACTCAGGGCTCAAGGGAGAAAAAAAAAGAGATGATGGGAATATCATTTTATGAATTTTCCCTCATTTATACCCTATGCTATAGCTAAACTACTGTACTACAACGAGCAAAATAACAGTCATGTTAGCATGCATGTAAGCATGAATGGCTAGCTGTGCACGCTAACATATGCTAAACAGCTTGTAAGCCAGCTTGCAAAAAAGTATTTAATTCAATTTAATTCAGCACATTCTTCATGAAAACACTCCTCTTGGGTCCTGGAGGAAATAGAACAATTAACATTTAATAATTCTAGCAGCCTGCAGAGTCTGTCAGCTTGTGGATCCTCTCCTTTAGCTAAATGCAAGAGGAACCAAGACAAAGCAATGCTAGCGTTAGCATTGGTGTTTTTGAGAGAGAACACTATACCACTTGAATGGTATAACTTTGATAATGATTAACAACTTTAGATTCTGAGCACAATGTTTCTATCTTTATGTTATAACACCTGAGGACATAACATACATACAATACCATAAAAGTACATTTAAAATGTTCAAAATATCTATAAACCAAAGGAGTCTTTCTAAAATAAGATGATTGAATTGAAACACCGTGTCTCTTTGCCGCTATAACACTAGCTGTCTTTCATCTTCAGTTGATAGAAAGAAATTCCACACGACAGTACTCTTTCTCAGGGACTTTTTTTTTTCTGATCTTGCTGTTTGGACAGTTTTTCAGCAGACCTCCACGCTGTTGTCAGTTGCGGCTGCCGAGAGATTTATGATGCAATTGCACAGCCTCCATGGAGAAAAGAAAATATGAGCTTGGTAAACACTGAGGACATCATTTTGCTTACATTTCCGCGACCTTTTGTTCCAGCACGGGAGAGTCATTGGGAAATGTCTGAATATATCACCCATTTTTGCTCATCAAAGAAATATCGATGGCCTCTGCGGCTTCATTGTGGTCTGGGGAGATAACATATTTGAAACCCTGATCTGATTGGAGTGCACATGAGCTGCAATCGTAGGCTGCTGCAAGAAACAAAGGTTTTCTTCGGCTGAGGGAAGCAGTTCGGCTGCTTTTGTTCTCTCTGCAAAGCTCCTGTTGGCTTGACCTAAGTCAGGATGACATGTTCACCTCCTATCCTCAGTACCTATTTCTGGATGACTGTAACTTACTCTGACATTGCTAGGGGCAGCACTT
Source organism: Leptoclinus maculatus (assembly GCA_032191485.1). Taxonomy (NCBI): domain Eukaryota; kingdom Metazoa; phylum Chordata; class Actinopteri; order Perciformes; family Stichaeidae; genus Leptoclinus; species Leptoclinus maculatus. The sequence goes on along the minus strand of JAVDOI010000014.1, from coordinate 3,644,905 downwards.
CCTCCGTATTACTCACAATATAAAATCTCACTAATATAGTTTGGCTGTTATTTATCTCGGGCAAAAAAAAACAATACAAACCCATTCTGAGGAGTAAAAATTGAATAAAATGTGTTTTGGACCCACTTAGCTGTTATATATGAAAGTGCATTTTGAAATATTCAAACAGGAAGCAGCTCAGACATGAATTATTTTTCTTCACATTCAGCACATTTAGACTGAGTTAGACAGCTACAAAGCTAGCGCTCTAATATGTAACAAAATCAGTTTTATATTTCAGCTTATTCATTCAGTTAAGATTCAATATCCGAGAAAACTGAATCCATCACAGAAGAGTAAACATTGTTTGAAGCTCAACCGTACAATAAAAATAGATGAGCTTCTTTCTCTAACCAACTGCAAGGTGTCAAGAAATGTGCAAGTGCTCTTAAACAATATGAATACTCCAGGTCCATTGTTTATTGGATTACAAGCTTTTCTCCCTCTCAGCCTACTGAGGCATTCTATTCGTGTAATATGAAAATGTTGTATGCCATTCAGTCCCTCGGAAAGCACTACTTCTGCATTTTAATTAGGAATAAATTCCCGAAAATGATTACAAATTCCCTTTGACATTTCACAATGCGAGTGTCATTTGCAGTTGAAATGAATCTGTAAATCAATAAACATTATCCTCAAGAACGTCCCGAAAGGCACGGCGAAAGATTTCATATGATTGATCGAGTTGTAGTTCACGTATCTTTCAATCATTGTGCTGTTTAGAGAATAATCGAGAAATACAAAGTGTGTTTTTGCTGCTCGCACAAGTCTAAGAAGGCCTCAGGGCAATGTGCGGTGAGGTAAAGAGAGGTTAGAAAGAAAGAAGAAGAGTCAACTGGAAACTCGTTTTAATCAACCTTTTCTCATCACACATAATAGGCTACATTTTGCCATCTTAGTCCATCAGGATAATCACCTTTGATTTCTCAGGCTGCAATCCGTTTGACTCTGTATCAAAACTTAAATGGCAGGACGCGGCACAAAGACGTCTTTCAGAGGTCTGATAGAGAAGAAGGGTCGTGGCGACACGACCTGCTTTGAATAAAATATGCCTGAAGATTAAAACAGCTTTCTGCCATTTAAAGGGAAACAGGGTGGAATTTCAATAATCAAAGGTGCTCTCATGAATGGCATTGAGGTTTGCTTCAGAATTTGAGTTGAATCTTTTTTGAGGTTGATTTTTTTCTTCAGCATCAGAGGAAATTTAGTGGGATGCAGATAACAAGCATCAAAGGCAGTCACTTATACTCAAGGCTGTGATGCTGCAGTGTCGCCCGCTATTCTGCCAACAGCATCCAGGACGATTTCATTTATTAACGTTCTCCATCTCATCATTTGTGAGCAAAACTTGAAAATATTGCCAATCAAGGAAAGCGTCAACTCCGAGTCAATAAATCGTCCTTTACCTGTGAGCAAAGCAAACACAATTCCGGGGTTGTGCATCTCACAGCTTGTTGTCTAATATTGACTCAACTGTGGGAATGTGGGGATAGCAAGCAAATTGTCAAATCAAGTGTCATACCCCTGTGATTGAGACTAAAGGTAAACACAACTCATCCTATCATGTCCTCAGTCTCTGTGAGTATTGCTGCATTTCAGAGCGGAGGCCTGCAACGACTGGCGGGATGCAGTCGGATCCTGAGCGCGGCGGAGAGCTCTGTTCTATTTATAATGCACGGGGCACTCGCCTGTCCTCATGAATAAACCTTACTGGGATGAATGCTTCCCACTGGGACTACAAAATGGGAGCGGATGGGAGGGTAATGCCCGTACTTCCATCACACCGAGGCAGAATACATCGACAACTTCAGCAAGAAGGAAATTAACACATTCAATCATAAGTGGAGGATACTGTCGAGCTGGATGCTGTACTAGGCTACATAGCCTGCTGTTGAGATGTACTATCTAAATGAAAAAGCACGAAACTGTTATGTAGCCTAAACAAATCATGTAATTCCAGTACATTCCTTTATTTTGCAACAAACAAAAGTAACCAAAAGTAAAAATAGTAGCTGATGATAACAATAATGCTATTGAACACAACCCTGAACCTAAACAATGCTGTTTGTAATAACCTTTTGTTTTTGACAATACCCATTATATCATCATTTTCATGATTCAATCAATGATTACCAACCCGGGGTAACATTTGTACCTCTGCAGTAGCTCCACTATTTAACTCAGCTAACTCAAATAAAAAAATGGAAGTTATAAATAAAAAAAGAATGAAACTGAAATGTTGTATTTGTCTAAATTCAATGGATGAATAGTTCAAATGGAAATGAATAAACACTTGAAATAGCTAGCTGAAAGCAATGGCTCAATTAAAGGTACAGGGTTGGTAATCTTCTCCAAAAACATTTTTGATATTTTTGTTGAAATTCTCAATACATCCTGTCAGCAAGCAATGCATTAAATGCTCTGACAATTAAAAAAGGTATCCGTAGCTGTGGCGTCTTGCTAGATGTAGCAACGTTTGGAGCTAGTGCTGCTAGCTACTTTCATTGGGAGAGAGTTGGCAACACTGGGCTAGGTTTCTCAAAATCTAGCTTACCCTTGCTAGTTACTCAAGATTACCAACCCTAACTTTAAAGAGTTTGAAATAATTAGCTAAAAACAATGGATAAATGTAATAGTTTGAAAAATGGTTTAAACGTCGTCAACTTGAACAATTATATTATATTTTTTAAATAGTTCAACAAAATCCTCTTTTATCATTTATAGAATTAAATAACCGTTCATAATATTCATTCATAAGAACATATTTGGTGCAGATGAAAAGGAACTTGAGCTCATCAAAAAAAGTTGAGATCGACAGATTTAAATGATTAATGATTGAAAGTCATGCACTTTGTGTTGAAGCACTTTGTGTGTCTGAGATTTTGGCTCGGTGGCGTTAATTTAGTGAAAGCAATAGACACAAATGTATATTTTGTGATGATTAATAAGCTTAGTGACCTCAGGATAGCACCGCCGCGGGAAAGTAATGACTCAAGCATGCGAGCAGCATGATTCAGGAGACTGTGACCCGAGTGACGAACTGAATATTCTGTTTTTGCATTCTTAGTTTATGATATGTGTGTTTCTTGGTGACATCTTGCAAATTGCTCACCCTCACCCGGTATCCTGCTAAAATTGTCCCACATGCTTCACATGTGTGGAAATACTCTTCAGTAAATCGCTATGAAAGCCTGCCGGAGAAAGTCTCCAATATGTCTTTTAAGACAACAGAAAAGTCCGACCTAATTGATTGATACCACCGCAGTGCTGCTTGTTGTTCGGTGGCCAAGAAAATGCCAGTCAAATCTCACCTCCTCTTCATATTTAATACCACAACAGCAGCACCAATTTACTTTTTAATTCCCATCTCCAACAAAGGAAAAAAACAGGCGGCAGCATTTGTAAACAACTGTCTCTGTTTTTTCCGACCCAGTGCTTTGATGTGACCCAAAGGTGATGCCAATGGGATTGACAACACGCTCCTGCAGGGCTTTCGGATTTGGAATAAATCACAGAGACAGGCCCTACCCTCTCGGTGCTGTGCTCCTGGACACTAATATATCTCCCATATAGCTCGCTGCCCCAGTCACTCCGTTCAAATGAGAAAAAAACGACAAGGTGCCTTGAGGGAAATGAATTGCATGCATGCAATTTACTAATACATCGGAGAAATAACACCTCATAAATGTCAGTGTGGTGAGGGGGGTGGGGGGGGGGGAGACGGCGTAGATTTGACAGCGATTAATTTATTCACAACAACTCTCTGCTTTAAATACAGAGCGAAGGTGTGAGACATCACAAACCTGAAATCAAAGTGTATCATGTCGACAAACAAAGGAGACACACAACAAAGAGATGAGATGTGCGGTACCGTGCTTTGGGATCAAAAGACCACGAAGTGTAAATGCAGATAATAAGGTCAATGATGGGTGAAACGCGCGGAAAACAGATAACCGGCAATTTTATATCATTTTAAATGCGGCTCTACTGGTCTTAAAACATCTGTATAATTCAACAGCTTCAGCAACATTTTGAAACCCACATTCAGAGCGGTTCTTCAGCATAGGTGTCACTGAAATGGGTTGTCGTTTAGGTTGTCACGCATAAGAAAATTAACCCTTCATTTTAATTTTTTTTTTGTCTCATGTTCGATTGCCAGGAACGGTCCCAGCGGGGGGGATTGCATTACACCCAAATTAATGCAAAACCGGTTGGCAGATTATCCTATGGCTGCATCGCATCTTATTTCACGGGTAAATAAAGGATCAAGAAACACATTAGAGACTACTCTCGTATTTAATCAACTTACAGCCGAGCATTATTTGCATGACATAATCAAATGTTTTCGTTTCAAGCGGTTGTGAAGCATTCATGCCGCCAAATCACGTGACCTCTCAAAATATCTCCTCCTCTTTCATATTTTATGCCTCCTGCCTAATTTAAAGGAAGGAATTAGAGCATAAAATGACTTAGCTCTGTGTGTGTGGGGGAGGAGCAGTGGACACACACATGACATTAAGCATTCTCCTCTTCCTCACCCCCCCCCCCCCCCGCCCCCGAGCTCATGTCAACAAAAGAGAAATATTTCTTTTATTTATTGCGGGATGTAGGAATGTTCAGTTTACAGCCTCGCTTACATCATGGAAGTCCAGTTTCTTAAGGCAGGCGTGGCGGTTGACTTTGTGTGAAGCTGTTCAGCAGCAACAGATTGAGATACAAACCCAAGCATGCCGAGTTGAGGGGGATTACATGTTGCAGAATTACACTAACCTGATTAATTCAGATCTCATCTGTTGCCAAAAATGGAGTATAGATCACACTGACAGTGGAATACCAAATTCATCATTCAGGTCATTTTAAATGCAGAAATGGAATTTTTAATTACGCCACTTTGAGCACAAACAACGTCGTTCGCTAATGAACTGCGATACGTTGTCCATCACATCTCGAATTAAGCCGACTCCTGGCTTGACCCGAAAGTGACAGAAATCAAATTATGTGCCGACTTTGAGTTGTCCAGTGAATTATGTATATCAATTTAAAGAAGCTGCGCTGACGCAAACCAGATTAGCTGAATCTGTGAGTCATTTTTTATTTTAATTACTTTCTGTCTTGCATACACAATAATAAAAAAAAAAAAAAACTGAAACCAAGCAACAAAAAAAGAATCTGCTGACTTTAATATTCAACAGCAATAACACAGCTGCACCAATGTTTTCCTTTGGCACATAAAATACGTTAAAAATAAAAAAAATGTGTTGGCGACACCAATAAACCGTGTTGCTGATCAGAAAATGGTTCAGATTGGAAACGAAGCGCAAAGACCTGGAGTGACCACTCTGGCTGGAGATAATACAGTATATAGTGTGTGTGTGTGTGTGTGTGTGTGTGTGTGTGCACCAAGGATGAGTGTAGCTCGGAGGATCCTGAGAAGCATTACTTATTGAGGCAGTCCTGACATCGCTCGAAAAAAAGGACAATGACACACTTAGTTCAGAGCTACTCCTGAAAACAAGCCACGTCGCGTCTGCATCATTTCATTCACAACAAGCAGCAATCATCACAATGGCAACGACAACATGCTGATGTGCTAAGAATACAGGTTATAAAGGTAACAATAAGATATGTGCTTCCTCCAGCTGTGCCGGTGACACAAAAAAACAACCCGCAACCTAATTCATCTTCTAAATAAAGGATGAAACTCGTTGTCAGTTCAATGCACATTTAATGGCGTTGTGTTCTGTAACCTTTCTTCAAACCGGACGAGTTAAATGAGGACGCTAACCTCTTCAGTGCGATGACCCACTGGGGGTAACAGTTGACGGGAGATGCATCTGCACAGACAGACCCACCGAGCCGCACACGCACGTGTACGACCACACACGTACAGCGTACGCACGGTGTGCAATGACGGCCTTTATATTCGCTATGACAAGTGATACATTTTGCTGGCTGACGTGCTGTAGCCCCGTATACCCCTTAATCTCGCTCTTTCAGACTTCTTTAATGTCAGGACACGAGACGGGGCTGCAGCTGGCACGCCGCGCAGGGCGTAGGCTGCGCGAGGAATGAAGCCTTTACTATGAAGACGGGAGGAAAACGAACGAGGTTGGGTATTTCTGAGAGCAACGGTGATGCTGCACACACACACACACACACACACACAGTCGTGCTCACAAGCAAGGTATTGCATGCATTGTGCCGCTTATGTGTTTTAAAAAGTAGAGCAAAGGCATTGACCTCCTCAAGAGGAGTCACTTCTGAGCCTCCAGAGGTTCTAGCAGCAGCATAACAGGACGTAAAGCATGCATGAGTAGCTCGTAGCATCATGGGGGCGTGTTAGCCAAGCCAGCCTTGACATCTCTTATATAATGCTAATAGGGAATGCAACGGCGGGGTCTTTCGCCGTCTTGTGACGATTCCACCGCAGCTATTTCAACCAAAAAAAAAACGATTCCATTTCCCCTCCCCCGTGATTCTGCCTCGTCTGTAATTATTTTTATTATTCTTCTTCTTCTTCTTTTTTTTTTTACATAAATAAAATGAACGACCCGTGTGCCGCAAATGGACTTAAATGCACCGCCTCGCTCACACCAGATGCGCATAGTGCTCATTGCTCAGTCAGTCATTTCAAATGTAGAAAATTCATTACACATGCATCATTGGTTTTAAGCTGCATTTGCATTGTGCAGAGCCTTAGGTCTGTTGGGGGAGAGAACTGTTTTTTAACTGGCAAACAAAACTCCAGCTAAAGCAGACACTAAGCACTTTGTTTTCTAGCTTCCTTTGTAGGCTTCCATTGTAATATCTTTCATGAGTTAATAGAAGCGGGAACAGATGAAAAATGACATTTCACACTACACAGAGGTTTTTAAATGTCTCTGTGCCGGAAATGATTTGGTTTAGCTGCGCATGCCGGAACGTTACTGGCACAGTGATTATGATTTCTGAAACTTTAAAGAAACGGAGCAAATTTTTTTTCTTTTAAGCACTGCGGTGTCTGTTTGTGTGCATGCGCTGCTGTATCAACGCTGATCACAGCGACGGGTTGTGGGATGTAATGCATTCATTTAGAAGTCACATGTGGCACAGCCTTACAGCTGCACTCCTCAACCTGTCTGGCTGGAGCCCTCCAAAAATCACAGCGACAAGGCAGCACTTCGGTGCTGTGGGAATGAATTGCATTTTCTCCAACCGAACTGCTGCATTGAAAGAACGTCAGAGAGGAAAGCTAAGGAGTTGATTTATTTAACAACAACAAAAAAAGATTTTTATCACAGAGAGGTGAGACACACAATTAGAAATGTGTATTAAAAAAGGCTGGTGCTGTTGGGTTTACCCAGTATGAAACATTACATTAATCAACGCCTGGAAATTAGTTTAAAAATAAGTGATCAAACTTCAAATCCAAAAGTTACCCTCTGCTCAATCAATACGAAACAAGAAGGAGCCTTAAATCATGTTTAAAGGGGACACACCCCTGGCAAAAACATTTGAGATAGTTTGGTCTTTTTTGCTGTCATTACATGTCTTCTTTCAGACTAGTGGAAAGAAAACATCCAAAAACACACATTTAGGAGTTTATTTTACTCCTTTGTCTATTTGCATCTGTAGATTTCTCTTATTATTTCATCAGACTCTAAGCCAGAAATCTCCACTAGTAGCATCTACATATACGCCAAACTTTCCAGTCGAAAATGGATTTGTCATGGCCGTTGGCAGTCTGCCCTGGAAATGTAGCACATATTTGAAAAGAGAATGCCTCATTTGCATATTTAAACATACAATTTCAGAAAACTTGTATAATATAATATGTATAATATAAAAAATGATTCTATTAATTGATAAGTGGGGAGGTTCTGTGGTGATCTCTATTCATCTTTTTACCCGATTCATCTGGGCTGTCCTCCCTTGTAGTGTTCTTATTTTGCTGATTGACCCTCTGTTACTGCTCTCCATTCAGAGTGTCGTGCCATTTCTTGATTGCAGCCACATTAGATGTATTTGCATTTTGTTTTGCAGCAGGCATTGAAGATGACACTGCAGTGACCATGACATTGCCTCCCTGCCATGTTAGCATGGCAGTAAGTTGGGAGAAATATTTGGCACAGGTCACAGCAAGCATGCAAGCTGCTGGAGTGTCCTTGAGCAAGACGCTGCAAGCAGCTCCAGGCGGGAACAACACTGTGACCTCTGTGGAAAAACAACTATTTCTCATTCAGTGTCTCACGCATGAAGACCGTAACAGCTTTCCTCTCTGATCACATAAATAAGATACAAAATATACAAAAAGGCTTTGCGACTGAGCTCAATTCATGGAAAAAAAAGAATCTTTTATGTTTTTTAAGATAACTGAAGGTCCTCAGAAAAAATTGCACTCGACTGTTGCAATGATTCTAAGCGCTAATCAATGTCAGCCATGATTACTGAATGTTGCAATGTCTGTGGCTTCGTGGCGTCGTGGCTTGATAAACTGTTTTCCCATCACATTTTATTTTGTCTGTAGCTTTGGAGGACGTGAAAAAAAACAAAAAAACTGGGCTGTTCCCCACCGGAGGGAGAGGAGGAAGGTTCTCCAGGGAGAGTTTGCGACAGACGTGATTATCATCCATCTGTTCAATTAACTGTCAGCTTTCTGAGAAAATTAATGAAAAGGGCGCGAAAAATAAAGCACATTGATAAAGACAGAAGACAGAAGACAAATTGAAACTGTGGTCTCGTGCATTTGTCAGCGTGAGATATGAAAAATGGACACATTAAATGCAAACTGGAAGGCTTTGCCTAATTTCCGAGAAGGGGCCTCGCAAAATATGCATAATATCGATATCTTGCCTCTCTGACAAGTGATAAGGATAATGAGCTTTTCTTCCTCCTCTGCCGGGGTTCAAGGAAATCACATTCTCTATGTTACAGATGTAAGTCTCATTATCTGACCTGAGTTTCTTCACTTCCATTCCCACAGTCTTTGCTCACTAAGCGCATCAGGCTGATTAAAGAACTTTTCTAGGAGACTAAGCCTGTGTTATGCGTGGGTCCCGCGTTATCACACCACAAGCACAGCCTTGTGCTTTGGCGGCCAAACAGATAGTGTAGCCTACGCATCCCAAAGCTGGCTTACACTCAGACAGCAGCACATCACCTTCCTCGATTCCTCAGGTTCCCACACACACACACACACACACACACACACACACACACACACACAAAGCGTGGTGGCCATCAAAGCGTCCATCCAGTGAACTGTAAAGCACTTTTGCAAAGCTATATATACCAAACAGAATCACCAAGCATCTTTCGGAATCTTTGGGGAACTTTTGCTCATATTTCCATTCTTATATTTAAATATACTCTCCTGAGAAGCAATATAATTTTTTGTGGTGAATCCACAATCGATTTTTCTTTAGTCGATCAACAGAAAATGAACTGTCGACGACAATTGATAATCGATCGGTGACATTACATTGGTTTAAACTTCTCAAATATGAGGATTTTATCACTTAAATGTCATCGTAAATGTATTATTTTTGGCTTGTTGGTCAAACTAAACATAATTTTAATGTTGACAGGGCACTGGGAATAAACGTGTTTCACTATTTAATGGAAAATCCATTAATGTGTTGCATTAAAAAATACTGTATACCGGGCTTTACATGCTGGTTATTATATAAAGTGAGTCCATTCATCACCTCAGGAACATTTACCTCAGAGGATCAATACTGATGCATTTTTAACATTCATTCATCAAATGAATACATTGACAATCTTCATATATTCCCAACGCATGCTGGATGAGTCTTTGAGGCCTTTTTTCACTTTATCCTTTATTTATAAAGGGAAGAAAATCAGACTTGTTGATATGCATCTCAAATGTTATCTCAGTGTTCATGCATTTTTCAGTTCAACCACTGCATTATTTAAAGTTTTGCTATGACATGAACACCAACTACATACATTCTATAGATTACTTGTTTAATTATGAACATTAAATAAGTGAAACAATTCGGTTTTTATAGGATGTTGTATATAAAAATCAATTCATTGTAGTTGTCCAAAAAGTAACAGGACATCGTAAATGTGTAACACCGCACATGTCCCTTTACTGCGGTCTCTGCGGTTGGAAAGGTCATTATGCAAATGTGAGTCTGACTTCCAAAGAGGACTCTCTGAAATGATGTTTGATGGAGCCAGTGTGATGGCTCCTTCCTACTTCCACGGGGACGGAGAAAATATTGTCAGGTCGGCTTATCATCAAAAAGAGCCTCCGACCATCAGCGTCTGGAAGCCTTGTGGGACCGGCCGTTTGGCTATGTTTCCATGACAACCAAAATAGTATGAATATTTTACAAGTTGTTTAGTTATGGGTGCCTTGCTTTGTGGTCATTTTTATGCAGCATCTTTCTGTTACATAACTGCTATCCGCCTGGTATACAGGCTGCAAAGAGTAATGTTCAGACAACACATTGATTTCATGCCCATTAGTTCAGCCAGTTTCAAAGGCTGAGAGTTATCTGAAGTGAAATACTGCCTTTAAAAGTGAAAATTAACTTTATGGAACTCAGTTTTATGTGGTAAATCGCATCAGATCGATTCCAATACACGTCATTGTATCTTAAAAGGGTAGAAAATTGCAATACATTTCCATCAAAGACAATATGTTCACCTTACTTCCATCAGGAGACCTAGTTCTGTGTGTTTACAGCAAAATGACCCAGTTTGCTTTTATCATACCAACACCAGCCATTCAATGCACATTTCTTTTCAACAAATTGGGAACACAGCATGATGCTTTGCAAATCATCAAATCGAGGATTGCTGCAGTGGTGGCAGGATGCCTGACAGCCCAAAATCTGTAACTCACCACTACAGTGTATGTTTTCTGTCCTTTACAGCCTCTCTAGGGGCTTTAAAGGTCTGAGTCATTCATCTCTGCATCTGTGTACATTGAAAACTGCATATACATACTCTGTTTATCAAGATAATCAACATTACTATTGTCTCTTGGCTGGCTGGAACCATAGAGCGTAAATAAGAAGAGGACGTAGTCACCGTGACGTCACCCATTGGTTTGTGGTCTACGGTTGTGAAGTCTTGACTTCGGCATTTCGGCTGTCTCTAATTCGTTTTTTTGTCGTCGCCACCTTGGTTTTTCCTACAACCGGAGGTGACATAAGAGGGTGGAAGCTAAGTACAACCCAATATTGAATAAGACATTTTTACCAAAATGTTACAATTAACTTTCATGAACTGAAAACACACTGAAAGGGTTAAAGTTGTAGGACAACAACAACGCCCAAACCAAACAATGCCGTGGTAGCATAACCTGCTTCATCGTGTTTATTATTTCAAATGGGAACATGATGTACAAATCAACATCAAACTGTGTTGACGAAGACTTGAAACTAGTGACTGAGACAAAAAAACTGATTGTTTACTGATGGACCTCAATCAGACTTCTTTTTGCAACCAGAGGAGTGCACGTTTAAGACACTTCCGCTGAACTAGGGTAACTATAGTGCCACTTTTTAAACAACTAATCTCGAAGGAAGTTAAAGGGAAATGCTGCTTTATTTCAACCCGGCGTAATATTCCTACAAACACAGCCGTTGTGACTCTACTGGTATGGCTAACTTTGAAGTTTGCAGAGATGCAAATGACAAACAACATATATCGGGGGGGGAGCATCCTACAGGTTTCCAAATAAACAGGATTTTTACATGAATTATTTCAAATGCTCGTCCCTAAATCTGACTGAAAGTAAACACAGAAACTATGTAACCACATGAAACTGCCTAGGGATCTACATCCTAAACACCCTATGCACATCTGTATGTCTTTGTTTACATGTGTGAGGCTGACTTTCACTGTGGTTGTCATACCTGCAAACTTGTCACTTTTCGGCGAAATTCGCCGTTTTGAATAAAAAATATCTCATCCACGTGAATCGTGTAGATCCTCTGTCGACTTTTAACGTTCGTCATTATCGCGAATTAGGAGGAAGTAACGTAACGTGATGAAACATGAAGCCCCCCCGTGTTCCGGTTCAGTTCACGCGGCCACTCGTTAACATTAAACCAGAACACCGGCGGATCTGGTTGCTGTTTTTAACTCAAAGTAGAATGAAAGGCCCAGATACTGATGAGATGAGGTCAAAGAGCTTCAGGGCTGAGATGTGAGTGGAGCTGGACCTGGATAAAGGTGGAGGTCTAAACAGACGTGAGTACAGCTAAATACATTGATGAGGCAGGGTATGCTGAATGCAGCCTCTGCTCCAAGGAGATAAAGTACAGCAACAAGGGCTCACGTTGCCCTCTCATCACACTGTACACACTGTTCACTGTAATGACCACAGCCAGAGTAGATTATCATTTTAATTTAAATAATAGAACTGGATTGAATGCATATTAATTGCAAATAGAAGATAGGCCACTATTCTAACAGCTGTACAGTAACAGTATAAGTTAATATTAAGCTATACAGTAACAGGGTTCAATGAAAACTAATCACTTTATTTGCAGGCGATGGGTCTCGCTACTCTTGCTATCTTTGTTTTTATTTGACTAAAACTTTTGAAAATGAGACCTCGTTCTAAATGGATTTTGTCTGAATAAAGGTTGTTAATAATAATAATATTGATTTAAAAAAAAAAAAAGAAGAAGCTAACTAGCCAGCTGTTCAACTCGAGCTGAAATAGTGATAAATAACTGACAAGTGATGAATAAGGTGACAAGCCCCCGCCCCCCCCCCCCCCCCCCCCCATACACACACACACACCCCCCCGACAGGGGTTCGGGCTTGTCACCTTTTTCACCCCTCATGAGTTTGCAGGTATGGGTTGTACTGTCTTCTAAGAAAAACAAACTAAATGCGATGGTTACGATGGTATCCAATAGACTATTAGGACGACTTTACCGAGCCATTTCACTTTAATGTCTCAAGGGCGTGATGCTCTGATGTAGTTCTTAGGCCATTCTGTCCAGAGATGCACATCTTAACCTGCAGACACTGCAAGCAGTTTATTTGGATCGGCTGCCAGATCTTGTGAGCCTCGGGGGCTGAGGAGCACCAGATGTACCGAGGAGTGTATGCTCCTCCTAGGAGGTTAGAAGCCTGGGGGGACGTGCAGGGAGCAGCAGGGGATCATGCTTCGCTTCTTCCACTCCATATATGTCAGACATGTGCAAGAAGAGGAATGCAATACAGCGAAAGCATCACAGCTCTCCTGGTCCTGCTCCAAAACCTGCAGAGCCCTTTAGCGGCCTCCTCCTGTGATCATAGAACTTGAGTTACGAAAGTGTAACTATCTTGTTTGTTTGCAGCAATTTAAAATGAATGCTGAAAGGCTTGCTGTGATAACTGAGTTTTGTCAACTGGCCCTCAGCTCCCATCACGTCCCAAAAGTGGCCCTTGAACTGAGTAATTTGATTATCACAGATACAGGATGTTATGAGTCAAAAACCATTCCTTTCCACTGTATTGTTCGGCAGATTTTTAGTTTGATCAGCAACATGCACAGGCTGAGGAAAACGGGCTGTAATCAATTTCACCATCCTGAAGTCTTATCAGCTCTGGCAGATCCTCTTTTCTTTATTTATTTCAGCTATCTCCGTATTCCCAAATGTTGCAACCTCTGCTGAAAAAAACACCCAACACTTTTTCACAACAACTTCATAAGACAGCTTGTTACCGGGAGGTGAATGCTGATAACCCCCTGGCATGCTCACGGGTATTATTCAAACTCATGCGGGCAGAAAGAAGTCAGAGATAGGCTGATGGACTGTGGGGGTTTCAAACGGGAACATGAGACCAACATGACAGGATTTTTATTTTTCTGATTGAGGGCGTGGATTTATTAATGTGTGGCTGTTGACTGCCAGACGACTTATATTCCTGCAGCATGCTCACCCCTTTGAATCAGATTGCACCTTATCAGAAGAAACAGACTGCGCAGAGCTATCTTAAGATACTGCGGCAGGCTGAGCTCTCGATCCGTGTGTGTCGCTCGATAGGCACATTAGCCACATCATTATTGCAGGCCCAGTGACACTACCGCTACTTTGAGGTAACCCCCTGTTGTCGGGCTTGCTAAAGATCTAATTGAAAACCAGATGTTTCTCTCACATAAGCATTAAAGAGGATTGATCTGGAGCTGATTCCGGAGCCCCCACTGTGATAATACGAAAATAAACAAGATACGCTGGAGTACTCCAGATACAAACAGCTTCCCATCTCTCTGTCAAACAGAATATCTATATTTTTTTTGTTCTAAACTTCTACAAAACCAAAGAAATGTGTTACATCTCTCTGCTGTATAACCACAGAAAATAAATGATAATCCTATAAGTTCCATGACATATTTTGCAGCCTTAATGAAATATGATGATGGAGCCGGCTGTTGCCTACAGCCAGAATTTATTCAGACAGACAGAGTCATTTTGTCTTGTGTGCACCTCCAGAATTGGACCCTGTGATGAGCCCTGTGTCACTGCCCACCCATTTGCTGATAGCCCACTGGTCACTCACCAGCTCTCTCATTTTCTCTCTGCAGGCCTTTGAAGCCCAAGACTGAAATTAAAGATCTCCAGATATAATCCTTTCCTTGCAGCTCTTGGGTCTTCCTTCTCCATCTTGCTCAGCGGTTTTGCTCAGCGGTTTAACTCTGCAGACTTTGCTATGCCCAGTAACATGTATTTTTTATAAAGTACTATGTCTTTAATTGTATTGTATGATATACATGGAGATGCATAAAGAATGAATCTGCCACACCACATGGTTAATTGTTTTTGAGGGGAACTTTTTTACCTTTTCTCAACCAGCTAAATAGCCTAACGTTTCAAATAAAGAACTTTACACAAGGGCGACAAATAAACCGGAGTTTTAACGATCACACGGGCGTTTCAGCATCGTTTTTAAAATGATTTCCGTCCAGACTAACACGCCTGAAAACGAATATCACATGACTATTCATGTAAACCGGGCATGCGGGTGCCGGTGTGAACAGGAAGTAGATTGGTTGCTTAGTTAAAAAAAATACAACAGATTAAAATAGCAGTCTTTCGTAATGAAAGGCCGTGCTTTATACTTAAGATCTTCGTCTAAAATGTTCCTCTGTAAACATAAACAAATTCCGTGGAAAGTTTTAGAAGTTTTATTTTTCAGTCGGCAGTCTTGCTCTATCTTTCTCTCTGACACAACTAATTTACTTTAAAATGAACACTTACAAATCAACGTTTACTAGATTATGGGTCAATAAATGTGGTTAACACACGTCTCTCACTCGTTTCCTCTCGGTTTGATGTTGTTTGATGTTGTCTGTTCTTAAACTCGTAGCTCTGCTGGTGGCTGAAGTCGTCGTACTGGAGAGCACTTACAGCTTTTGTTCCTTTACAGTTTCTGTGTGGACTTCACAATAGTTGAGCAGAACAAAATAAGCGTAACTAAGGAAAGGAAAGTCCTCCGTTTTGTGTCCGTCGCCCTCCTCAAAGCCTCAAACTTAGACATCAAACGTCTGCTCCGTAGGTCCGATAACGCCGCTGGACACGCCGCTCACTAATCGCTCAAAAACAGCTGCTTCCTCCGCAAAAATGCAGACTTTAACTGCACAACAGCTGCTGGTAAAGGCAACAAGATCAGCAACACCTGTAATCAGTTGTCCTGTAATCAAAGGTAACCCCGGAGCTTTCAAACGTATCCGTTTTCGGTGCTCCAAAAAAGATCTGTGTTTTAAAATGGAAACGTAGTAGTGTGGACATGGCCTAGGTGCGCTTGCTCTATGGGCCCCATGGATGCCGAGTAATTTTATACTCAGAGGTTGAACTTTTCTTTGCTTCATGCACCACTGAGCGACTTTCCCCGCCTTTAGCGCTGTATCAATTCAATTTTCAATTCAATTTATTTATATGGCGTAAAATCATGACACAAGTTATCTCGGTACACTTTTTATACAGAGCTGGTTGAAACCGTACTCTATAATTTACAGAGACCCAACATTCCCTGAGCAAGCACTGGGCTGACAGTGGCAATAAAAACAACCCTTTAACGGGTAGAGAGTGTGCTCTTTTTACATTCATGGTCTGTGTTGCTTTCGTCAAGGTTGAAAGAAGAAATAAAGTTTACCGTCTTGGTTCGGACTGAGCCTGTATTTTGTTGTTTTATAATCCTCATAAATATAGGCGCTATTCAACTGGCTCCGCACAACGTGATTGGTCAGTGCCTTTGTTGGTGAAAAGCTCATGAAAATCGTTGTTCAGGAGACAAAATGACGCAGCTTTTTTGCCTCGCAATATTTGCGTTCTGTGTGAAAGTTCGAAAAAAATGTTTTGACGTGCAAATGAATTGCAACAAAAAAGAAATGCTATGTGTTTAAAGGCTTTTAAACTTCAAATAATGTAATTGCAATATTAATCATGCTATATATCGTTTTTGCGTTTTAATACAGGGTGTGCTGACATGTTTTTGTTTTCTATGTAAAACATGTTTTTTTTACACGTAGTTTACCTTAAAAGTTACTACAAGTTACATTCTGATGCCAAAACTTTTTCATCTGCAGAGTTTGTGACCCGCCAACTACAGATAATAATCCCACTCAAATGACAGAATAAAAAATATCTCCTGCCTGCAGTGCATTTCCTGAGAGCTTAACATAACTGCTATTGATTGAATTTGGATGCACATCTGATGGCTTTTATAATTGTTTAATATTGATGGCAGTGCAGAGCAGCACAATGAAATTTGCAAGAACACGAGCAGTGAAATCACGTTCCGTCTGCTGCCATGCTGTTAAAAGCATTAAAGTGTATTTATGGAGTGCAGACATTGTCTGTCTTCCTTATTATGTCCATGAACCAGCAGACAGTCTCCTCTAAAAAGTCAAATCATGTCTTTCTCTAATATTCTACCCTGATTGATTAACCTTTTCCTCCTCTGATTATTGTATTGTTGTAAAATGAGACAAATTGGAGGAGATTGTACTTTGTTCTGATGAGCAGATATAGGAAATGCACATCATCAAATGACATAACATCAAATCTAAGTGCAATCCAACTTAATCACATCAACAAACTTTGAACACAAAATGCAGGTAAACAGTGACTCAGCACTGTGACATCTGTGACTTGATCCCTACTTAATCATGGAGCATGATGTCAACCAGCTTTATTTCATATTTGAAGCGCCAGCTTAGTTAACTGGTTTTTTTTTCAACGTGAAACCAAGAGTGGCCTTTCATGTCACTCCTTCCTGATACATTTATGCTAATATCCCGCCACTAAATAAATCATGAAATATAAATAAAAGTTAATATAGGCACCAACAGAAAGCACGTGTCTCTCTGCGAACACTCTTAATGATGTGTTCCTTTGAAATAAAGAAACGCAATCCCCCCCCCCCCCCGCCTCAGGCAGCGGTCCGGAATAGCCTGAGCATGATACAGTCAGCATTTCAACATGTCCAATCTAGCTTCTTATACATTTACTTTGCATTCATTTACACAGTCCGCGGAAAATAGCGTTTCCCATGAATCCATTGCTTTTTCTGTAAGCACCCAATTTCTGTTTTGTTTGCATGGTTTCGGATTACCCGCAGTCAAAAAGCACAGAAATGGCAATCTGAGATAAATATAACGGTAAACAAACCCTCTTATTGCAATAATGACTGATGTGTGTTGTTTACAAACAGCACATTGGGGGTGTGGGAGGGGGGGGGGGGGGGGGGGGTGGTGCAGTGTTCTGGAAACATTCACTCAACAAGGAGCTGGCTTTAACGATCCCATCGTCGGCGACACAGCGGATGATAGACAATATAATTAGAAACAAGCAATTTGGTTAACTTAATGCTGAGTCATTAAGCATCCCAACTGGAGGGTTGAGACTCTGATAGGAACGCAGCGGCGGAGCAGCTGTGTCACCTTCAGGTGTCCTCCTCGTATTCTCACAGAAGGAGATTTTTTTCTCTCGCGGTATTTCTTTGTGTAATTGCTGATGCAGTCTATAATGTTGACAACATTCTGGGAGTTTCAGAGATCCAGAGGTGTGGTTTGTGGGCGAAGCTGTTTTTTTTTTGTGGTGTCCCGAATGCCGAGGTAACGGAGGGCCTTTATTTTCTACAAGGGGGGGGGGGGTTGTTTTTCCCAGCGTGCTAAATCCTTGTTGTATGGGACCAGGAAGGATGTCAATTATAATAGGCGTTTTTATCAGACAGGACAGGCCTGGAACATTCTCCTGCACATTTGTGAAGCTCAACCGGCAACACAAGCTGGATTCAATTCGTTCTCCATTCAGCAATCAATTCCGCAAAGTGGATATTCTTCAAAAATTCAAAACGGTGAAAAGCTTTTGGCATGAAAAGGTTGTCATACCGCAACCGGGAGATATCAGAAGGAATACTCGACCATTAGCAAATGAGACAGTTTTCTATTTACAATTTGAATGGATTGGATTGAAAGCGAATCAACCCCGGCTGGCACACGTGGACAGCAGTGACAGTAACCTCGCACGGCGTCAGAACGAATGCTAAGCCTCGTCTATTTTTAGCACTGATGTGTGAAATAAATGTGGCTCATTGCCATCAGGAAAGGTACTGTGATTATGGAGCCGTGCGTGATTTAAGGGACGGCTGATAGCACCCTCAGAATAATCATTTCTTTTTCAGAGTCTTGTTGCTCCTGTGTGAGAGCGGGAGCATCCGCATTCTAACAAGGCAGCCTGTCAAAGTGGAGACAGCCTACAGCACGGCTCTCGGACACTGAAGTGGCTCGTTTTTAAAAAAAACGGGCCACTTGATAGATAGTTATAACCGTGTAACTTAGCAAGTGCTGCCGTGCATGTGATCCGTCTCTTTATCCTGCTGCAGCTGCAAACGAGCCTCCGTGCTGAGATGTAGCTGCTGGATCCAAAAGCGTGCAAAGATTGCAACCGCAAAACACTTCTGCACAGTTTCAACTGGAGCCGCAGGAAATCGACGCGTTGGGTGTGGCTTTAAATACGGGTGAACGTGAACAATCGGACAAGGCGGGTTCTGTGCAGCGGTTGAAATCAATAGTTAGGTTTTGAATACTGAAGATGAACCTGTTCATTCAGAAACTCAAATCAAAAATAACCATTTTAATCCCAACTTCATTAGTGGGACATATGTCAAGATATAGGCTACTGTTGTCCAGACTCTTTTCTGTCATCTCAGCATTGTGCCACAATAGCTCTTTGTTTACTCGCACATAATGTTCACTTATTAGCGGCAGCCAGCAAGCAGACAGAGGTCACTTGTGTCCCTGCAGATACAACTGTGGCAGCATACCGTGAGTTGTTATTCACTCATTTACCAGCTCCCTGGTTAACTTGTCTACTGAAGAAGGTGAGTAACAGGATGTGACTTTGGCTACTTTATTAGAGATTGATTCCCTCTTTCAGTTGGGAACTGGCATTTTCCTAAATCTTCCCTGAGGGAAAGAATTATCCAAACGTCTGTCTCTCACAGTCACGTACGCACGTTAGCTACACACACACACACACACACACACACACACACACACACACACACGTGCACCAGCACATCATCCCTCCTTGTCTTGTAAGTGAAACACAAACAAGACTCATACATTAAAGGCTGAATACCAGCTCCGTACACACAGTTTGAAATGCTGCAGGCTACAGAGGGTCACCTGTATTTCCTTGCCTAGCGATCGTTTTTTGTTTTTTAAAAATAAATAATAAAAACAGAACTGAGCTATGGAGGCATGTTGCATTTGGCTTGACAGAGGAAAAATCACCCGGCTTTCTTGCCGTAACAAGGTCGTTTGTTATGATTAGGAGGTATTTTCTTTTTTATTACAAAATCTGTTTCCATTCTCATGAAAAAGGATCTACGTAGTATTATCCAGGTTTTGTCTCATTATACCTATTTGGATCCTTGTCTTACCCATAAAACATAAGACCTGAATACAGTAAAATGATCAGTTCTAAAGTTTGCATTGGTGCATTAGTATTAGATCTCTGATTTGTTTGAAAACTACAGGCTAATGCAGTGCATTCGGTAGATTCCGGCTTCCTTAGAGGGACTTCAGACAGAAACAGTATCCCAGTACGTGTGTAAGTATTTGTACCACGTTGACTGCAGTATTTACACTAAAAGGTCAAGGATTCATGTGGGAGACCACTGATGCCCTATAAAGATGTTAAATAGTACCAGCTCCACTCTTAAAACACCAACACACGTTAAAGGTGACATGTATTTCACTTTAATACAGCATTATTTATCCTATATAGAACAGTTCAGAGGGTTCCATCAAATATGCTACACGTGCAATATATGGTACATTTCCAGATCTTACCATTTGCATATGTGTCCCACTGAATTTCAGGTGTGAAATGTTAGAGTCCACTATGAGAAACCTCATAAACAATTCATGTTTGGCCACCGAGGTATTTTCCCTTGAATTTGTCCGACACCGAGGCACCAGAGGTGAGAGGAGTTCGGGTGACCTGTTTTCCCTCTTCTCTCGGCTTTTCTCAGGACCTACTGGGAGAATTAAACTCTCTGTGACTTCCTCTTTTCTTCTTCCAGTGATTTCTTGGAGCACATGCTGCTAATGCCGGAGAGACAATTTCTGTCCCTCTATCAATAGAAACACTGTAAAAGGTTGATAAGGCCCCCCTGATGGAGATTAGCTGCATCAAACGGGGCTTTTTTTCCCCTTCGACGCTGCGTTTGTGTGTTTTTGGGGAACGTGTCACCAAAGATCTTTATGGTGTGCCCAGCGTAGTCCTGCAGAAATGATGTCTACAAATGACCTGTAATCATCTGTGTTCCTGTTCATCGACGGCTAAAATAATCACTCAGTATTTCAAGTTTTTGGATCGAAGTCTGAGGTGAAACAATAATCCACTGTATCGAGTCTTTCAAATAGTCATTCATTTGTTTGCTACGATATAATTGTAGCACTGTATTAAATGCTGAGGCCAATCACTGAACAGCAGTGTTTGTTGTTTCCAGATGTTCATATTACGAGGTTTGGTAACATACAAGATGTAATGTAAGAATGTGAGAGATTGTACAGATCTGTCTTTGCTCAGAACACGTAGCACATGGTTTTTCTCTAGCACATGTTTTTTTCAGGCCAGGGAAACTAACACTTTTGGATCAAAAGTGTTCTCCAGGGAGGCAGACTTGGGTCGGGCCCAATGCAGATTTCATGCTATTCTGGACAGCGAAAAAAACCTGGATTGTGTCTCGCACATCAGCACCGTGCCAAACTTCTGCCATCATTTTTCGAGCTCACAATTGCAAGTTTGTGACAGCTTACTTCAGGTCACCAATGCGACACGCCGTGTTTTATGAATCAGGTGATGACAGAATGTGGGACTGAAGCAGATTAAACTCACACCTGATGTCACAGTTGATTGATATATGACATCACCCAATTCAATTGGGCTGTACTTCATGGCTTTTCTTTAGAAAATGTGCCATTTGAGTTCCATGGGGTTGGAACGAATTAGGTATCAATGTTTCCCCTACGTGGTGAACAGGAAGCCGTAAATCAGCTTTGAGATCATTTTTTTAAATAAAAGATGATTAAATAAGATTACAAAGTTCCCAAATCTGATCATATAATGAAATATCACGTGATAAATGTGATCATTTTCACAGGTAATACAATGTTGGAAGTCTACAACATGTAGTCTATTAGTCTTATTATTATTATTATTAGTCTATGGCACACATGTTCAAAATAAACTCCTTCAGCTCAGATCCCAGCGCCTCCGGAGCACCGGCAAAAGGTGGGCAGCAGCGTCTCCTCCTCTGGCATGGAGCAGAGCTTTGCCTCACTGCTTCGCTGGGAGCCAACACCAACAACACGCTGTTGGAGGCCGAGGCCGTATTGCTGGGCCCGCCGGAGGTAAGGGAGGCACGGGGAAACCAGAACCAGGACTGCGCGGTGGCGGACTGTCAGACCCTGCTGCAGTACAATGAGAGGTTCTCTAAAGGGATTCTGGTGCTTGGAGACACTAGCGCTATTGTCCACAGAGACCGCTAAAATCACCACAAAAAGAAAGTTCCCCCGTAATATATTTAAATGAATACATTAGTAATACTGTCATCAGCAAAATACTCAATCGTCAATTCCCCCTGCAGTGAAAAGCATCATCACCGTTTATTTGACATTGATGTATTAATCCAAAAACCCTTCATCTGTTACCTTTCTTGAGCCTCCCCTTTAATTTAGCCATCGCTTCTTTTTCACATGCAACAGTTCCCTAAATCTCCACATTGGCAGAGGCCCAGCCCCGAGCTCTTGGCAAAAGCTGTAGTTCAGAACGAGTGAATCAGATTTCATCAGCTCGCCTGCAAATCAATCATAACCTCGACCGATCAATGAAGGGGGCATCAGAGTTAATGCACCAAGGCAAGGGGCAAACCCAGAGTTTTTCCGCCATTATGGTGTCACGGGAAGTTTGGCCGACCACGGAGGCTTTTTTTTTGTCGGGAGATTTCGACTCACTCTCTTGATGTGTGAAACCAGTGCTGACCAGTGAGCTCCTGCCACTGGAGCAGCTACCGGTAAAAGTGCCTTGCTCAAGGACACATTCAAGGTAGTCGTCCATGAAGGAAAGGATTTTGTGTTCCCTTCCTCCTGTCTATCTTATCTATTTAGCCTGCTACCCATCTCATATACCCCCAGGCTGCTGCTGCTGCTGCACTGACATTTCAAGGTTTATGAAGTAAAGTGATTATCTTCTTTCTGAATGGTACAACGTGGTGTAAAATTGACATTGGTAATTCATACTGTATTCAACCCTGGAAATTCCCCTGCAATCTTGCGTGATATCCATGGATCTCCTCCTTCCACGTGTCCCTTGTCAACAGACTGTAATACATTTCAGCTGCAATGCATCCAGTTTAAATGATTCCATTTCGCTAAAACCACTACTTTGGAGGAAGCATCCAGAATTCCAAGCGGCAGCCGCTTTGTATTCCCTTTGCAGCTTTGTATTTCACAAGACGAAATGTCAAGTCCTACGGAGTTTATCTGTATGCTCCCAGTACGGACGCACTAGTCTGTTTTTCACTGCGTTTAACAGGATTGTAGGCATGTTGATTAACTGCACAGCCTTCACATAGAAAAGATACTGTGTGACGCATGCGTTTTTTCCACTTTATCCAGCATGATTTATGTTGCCGTGCCCCGAAACGTGACACTGACCCTAATACCCAATTGTCCCAGTGCTGTTTTGTCATGCCAGGTCATTTCTCTTGTTGTTCAGTAGATAATTCTGTGGCGCTGATAGTGAATCGTGACCGCGTGCGAGCCCGCAGACCCCAAAATGCACAATCGACTCTGCGTTATTAAGCATGATGGACTTGGTCTGTTTCAATTATCAGAAGAATACTGTCCACAAGAGGGAAGTGTTATCACATTCACCCTGCCGTACATTTACAGGCCGTACCTTCACAGACCTGATCCTGTTTGGTCGCTTCTGGAGACACAGGATGGACTGGCTCAGGGGTGAGGAGGAAAGAGGAAAGGAAGGAAGGAAGGAAGGAAAAGGGGGTCTGGGTACTGTTTGTCAGTTCCACCACCTCCCATGCACATACATATATAATTAAAGAAATAAGGAAAATGTTTCCCATCTAAGATCATCATCCAGTGTTGCTTCCCCTAGTTTTAATCGCCGAAACGTTACCTCACCATAAAACCACATGGGTCATATTTCAGCTTTCACGGCCCCACCCTGACATGTTTGTTAGACTTGTGGTTCACGTGAGGTTTTGGGGTGCCGAAAGGGTCGTTGACACTTTCTCACTTATTAAACTCATTTAGTGCTGTAATAATCAAAAAACATGTGTTTTATTCGGGGGTTTGCTGCCTGCACGGTGGTGCTCAACATGTATGTATCATAGTTCCATTTCATTCTTGTTTAATTTGATTTATTTCATTTTCTATTTGGGTGAAAATGGGTGGTGCGGATGTAATTGAACAAACATGGTAGGATATCAAATCAAAGTGGGGTTAATGCAGCTCCTCAACATATAATGTAAAATGTGTGTGTGTGTGGGGGGGGGGGGGGGGGGGGGCTCAGCATTTGTTTAATTCCCCTTCTGTCCCAAAGGTTTCATGGCTGTGGGATTTCAACATATCAGCGGTAGTCTATTTCACAATGCATTATTTCACTTCGGCATGACTGCACACGCTGCATTAATGTCCTCTTCCCACATCCACACGATGTCTCTTCGATGGATCGCTCTCCATCCTCATGAAATAATATATGTATTGCTTTGCGCACAACTGTATCACCTTCTGCTCTAAACGAGTCACGTCAGAGACCCTGAACGCGCAGGAAAAGTTTGAGAGTCGCTGCACTTCCTAGGTGGCCACCACCAGGCTGCTGTGAGTGCGCGCGCGCGTGTGTGTGTGTGTGTGTGTTTTCCAGGCGATGCATTTGCATTTTGCAGGACAATCCAGGCTCCTCCCTTTTGCACAACGTCACCCGATCCCGATCTCTCCCAAAGCGTCAGCGGTATCCAGCAGCACACTGTAGTGGCAGATCAGCGGGGCGGTGCGCATAGCTGGACAACGCTACACTGTATTTCATCCACACAAAAAAGAGAAAATAAGGAGGAAAGGGGGGGTTACGCATCCCACCATTTCCAGAGTTACAACAACTTCACCGGCCTTGTGTGCTGATCTCTCCGGCTGGCCGTGGGCTGCGGACCGGGAGCATCGGGAACTTAAGGAACTAAAACAGTGACGGTGCCAGCAGATTATATCTGTTAGGTGCTGTGTCCAATTTATTTGCGAAAAGGTGACATTTCTTCCCGGAGGAACTCCGCAAGTGTTGGAAACTTCCCCAGCGCAGTATCGATCGAAGACCTCCCGCCCACTTTACCTCTGATCCACAGCGCTGGAAAGGAGGGAGCGAGTCCTGCAGCCGCTGCGGTGGATGGAGGGAGCGACAACGGCTAGATGGTTCAACTAGAAGCGCTGCTTTGATACGAACACAACTCTCCGTCTCTCCTCGTCTGCTGTATACCGAACTAGAAAAACTCCCATCACCGAAACTGCAAATCTGCAGCCGCTTGGATCTCATTTTTTTTTGGAAACCCCAGGTTCTACTTCGTGCAAACTCTCCGCAAGCTAAAGGAATCGCCGCAGGCGTAAACATTGATGCTTTGGCACGGAGGAGCGCAACACCGATCCTGTAGTTTTGCGAAAGTCTCCTAAACTGCGCAGCGAGGGAGGAAGACTAGCTCGGGATTTCCGAAGTGGGATTTTGCAGAAGTTGCATGCTCGGTCTTTGTCGTCTCGAGTGAGCCCCCCTCCCTCCCCTCCTCTCCGTTCATCCACTCTCAGGTTATCAGACGAGATCCGGATAGTTTGAGGAGGCGCCATGGCGATGTGTGCGGGGATATGGATACTCCTAGTAGCGCTGCACGTCCAAGGTAAGCCGCAGACTTCATCTGAGACACGACGCACCTTATTTTGTCATCACCTCCCTGCTCCATAGTGTGCGTGTGTGTGTGTGTGTGAGAGCGCGCGCGTGTGTGTGTGTGTACGTGCTGTGCGGCGTGGTGGGTTTTGCAGTGACACACACTTGGTTGATGCATGAATGGGTGGATCGATATGATGGCGCGGTTTGTGTGTGTGTTTCTTTTTTTGCAGCAAGATGTGCAAATGAGTGAAAGAAAATTGGAAAGTGTTTTTTTCTTCTTCTCAATCTTAAAATCAAATCCCCATCGAAACGGCTGCGGAATACTTATTTGGCTGCAAAATAACGCAGTTACCCGGGCTGCAGGCAGATGGCGGTGTGCGCAAAAAACCGTGTAGGCCAGAAGTTTTCCCAGTGTCTCAATGTAAAGTGCTGCTGGGTGATAATTGAAACCAGCGGCCTGCTAATCCGCAGCTCCTGTTTGTTAGTTGAATCTTGTAAATTATTAAAACAATTTCAAGGATCCATTAAGTGCAAATCCCTCGTATTTTACTGGGCATTAAATTATATTTTCTGAGTGACTCAGTCCGGAAGAGTGATTCAGGATGCGTTGCCATTTGTCCTCTATCTCCTGTCATACTTTGTTAAATTGTCCTGAATACTTTATAGATTTTAGCAGAGGAATGGAGAGTGTGTGTGTGTGTGTGTGTGTGTTTTTTGGGGCGGAGGATGATGTGTTGAGGGAAGCACTGGTGGTTTGATAAACGCAGGGATTATTTGACATTGATCATCCTGACATTAAAGCTTCCTCAAGTGGGCCTAATTATTTAAACATTTAAGTCGCTTAACACAAGTGTTTGTCTCTAATCAGAAGGAGCATCATTATTTAGGTTGTATTGACAACCTTTTAATTGGCCAACAAAACAATGAGACGGCACGTTGTGTGTGTGTGTGTGTGTGTACGGCCTGATTGTGTCTTTGTGATCCATTATCCAGGGAGGGGGGGCGGGCTGGGGTTTTGTTTCAGTCTTAGTTGAAAGTTTGCTGGTTTGTTTACGTCTTGGGCAAGTAAAGTCTGTCTTGCACCCCTATTTTAAGAAAGGAATGGAAGAGGGTCAAGTGTGGGTAAGACATGTCAGATCATGTTTTGAATGGCAATGGAATCCTCGTTCTCTCCGACAGACTCTCCCGGTCTGTAAAGTATTTTCTAGGGCCAATATGTTTCTAACATCTGTGGTGGTTTTTTTTATTTTTTTTTTATTTTCACCTCCTTCGAGCTCCAGAAGCACCGAGACGTTGACCTTGTTCGCGGCGAGGCTCTTTGTGGCGTCACGTGTTTTGAGGCCGATTGAATACTTTGATCAAAAGCCCCTGTCTGATTTACATTGAGATGATCCCTTTGCTTGTGGAGAAGATCAGGATTAACTGGTTCCCTTGGGATTCGTGGTGGAAAAGCTTTTGAAGCTGTTCAATCAAGAGGGCGGAACATGTCTCAAAAATTGCACTTAAAAAGCCTCCTGGAAAACGTCTTATTTGAGCAGAAGCGGGAGGTGTTTTTCCCCTAAGCCTAATTAGACGTTGTGCGAATAACTTTGCTCTTGTTTCTTTCTTTTGTTCATCGCTGTAGATTTTATTTGAAACCAAAGCGACGGCACAGTTCGTGCTCTCTACATGCAGGGAAGGGTTTGGAAAAACAGCAGTTGTTTGGACCCATTTCTTTTGACATGCAAAAACAAGGATCTGGTCTTTCACCCCGAGGTTAAAGGGCGTTACCATAAATGCCCAACGTCTTTGATGGCTTAATTGATATACAACGTGTTCCAGACTCTCCCCTCATTACAGAAGCACAAACAAGTGGCAGAATGGCCCTAACAAATGCAAGTAGCAGCAAACCCTGTTGCAGTCATTGCAGTCATCGGGGGAAGGCCATTTTGTGCTTGTCACGGTAATAAGCATTTGTGGAAAGCACAAGGGGGGCCATATTCATAAACTGAAAATATTCCGAGCTGCTTGCCAAATAGATTATGAAATAAAAGGAACATTGAGAATAATGGATCTGTGAATAATAATAGCAGCTCTGCTCCTGCTTTCTTGTATTAGCACTCCGTCTCTCCAGTATTCCAGTCTGATATTTAATTGAGTGTGAACTGAGTTCGCAACCAGGTGGTTGTTTATGGCTTGGCTCCGTCCCCCCTGGTCCTGGTGCTGTACGAGCCCATATAGATATCACTCTCAGTGGTGGGATAAAGAGATTTTCCAGCTCTAATTCCTCATTTTAGTTGGATTAAACATTTGGGAAATGAGGGCTGAATGGTGGACGAGCATCTACTTTGAATATGTTATTATTCAGGAAGGGAAATTGTGTAGTTGTGAATTCTAATCTTTGTAATGACTTGGCAGCTGGATCCTTCTGCTGGAGACCCCTGTTGTTCAGTTCTGTCAGTCATGCCATGCGTCTCATTGAATGTTTCCTCCGGAATGTTTGGTAGTAGGGCTGGGCGATTAATCAGATTTTATTCCTAATTAGGATTTTGGCTTCCTGCGATTATGGAAACAAGATAATTGAAACGATTATTGTGCCCCAATCCATTTCACAATGTTGCTCTCTTTGTATCTTGTGTTAGACTGTAAAGCGAACGCACCCCTTTCTTTTACAGTAGCCCGGCCGCTGACTGGCCCTCGCCGGGTGCATTTCCTTCTGTGGCGGTTTATATAGGAAAGGCCTGGGGCGAAGGTGGCACGCGGCTCCGGCAGTGAGATTTACAGCACCCCTCGCCTGGACCGCGCCGCTTCCCAGTTTTCCCAGGGAGTGGTGGACTCCCTGGGAAAACTGGGAAGCGGCGCGTCCGTCAGTCGGGGCGGACTGACCACTGCATGACGCCATCTCTTTAACCGTGCTTTGTCGTCACTATTCATATCATTACCACCAATGTGTTTATGATTTCACTGTTTACAAGAACACAAAGTTCTTGATAGATCTAGCCACTTAATCTTGCTCTCAAAGCGCGGCAGATAACTTTAAATTGCACGATGTTTGCAAAGTCGAGGCCATGGCCCTACTTGGTAGGAAGTTTCACTCACAGCCCTTTTAACTGTCATAGTTTCATTCTGAGAGATGTAAGCCACGTGATGTTCCCTGTTGTTTGACTCTGCGGGGTTAATTGCGCAGCTAGCCGCCTGATTTCTATGCACAAGCTTTTTGACTCACGACAACCATTCACGTGTAGTGCTGCTGGACCGTGTATTTGCTGTTCAGACTCAGTTCAAGCACGCCGAAGTCCACCTTTTGTGTGTCGCGTACTTCAGCTGGATTGATTGATCGATCAGTCGGTGGTGGTCACAAGGACAATTGCAGGCATATTCATGAATAGTGTTGATATGGATGTTTGATGTTGAGCACCGCAACAGGCAGCGGAATGTTTCCCTCAGACGGCTCGCGGAAGGAACACCGCCGGAACATAGTAATTAGCATTTTGACTTTCTCTCTTCTGATGAAAAGACTGCAACGGCCACGCCGAGGCATTTAACATTTCATTTCGGGTGACAGTTTGCCATATCGTGAAACGGAGAGAGAGACACCACGGGATTGTTGGGGCCTTGATGGTTTGAGTGCGAATGCAAATTGCTCTGATCCCCGTTCCTTTGGGGAGTCTCCCTTTGGTCCCTGCTGAGGTGATGGATGGGAGAGAGAGAGAGAGAGAGCGCAGAGTCCTGGGAGACTAGCTTGAGGGGAGCTGACAGGAGATTAAGCTTCCCTGTTCGCTGTAGAAACTAATGGAGGTACTTGGGCCACTCAAACTTCATCTCTTTGAGCTTTTAGCTCATTGTGGTGCAGCTCTTTAGCAAATCCTTCTCCTAACACTGCGTGAAATGTCTCTGTAGAGCCTTTTCTTCTTGTGTCTGTTATAATTCTGGAAAATGGAGATGCCTTTCATTAATTTATTTTCTTCTGCGGAATGTTTGAATTAGCTCGAGTTTTTGTTCCGTACACCGACGGCACATTCTCCGTTGTCTTTGTGAGCTCATGATGCGCATTTCCAGGCCCTGTGGTCTCTGCAGAAAGGCTGCATTTCACAAAATCGATTAATAAAACATGACGATAAGCACTGAACCTAAATAATGGAAAGGTTAGGAGTGTTCTTCGCATCAAGGAGCCTGCACAAATGGCATTACAGACTGAATAGATGTCGAAGTCCACCTCTCCATTGTTTGGAGGCTGTAGTTTACCTTCAGGGTTTAAGGTAACGACGAGGAGTGAATGCATGCTCCGAGGCCTCGAGTGAGGAGGACCTCGCCGCTCGTCTCTGTGATGGCGAAATGATTTGGATTGCTGAGTGAAGCTGTTTTAGGGCATACGGAAGGATAGTCAAATATCACAAGTAATGTTTGTCCCAGACACCGGCTGTCTAATGTTACCAAACAGCTTGTTCTGTCAGAACACGCAGTTCGGCATCATGTCCCGTGTTTCCATGTGGTTGTTATTTTGTGGTGTTTAGTGTCGGCTGGGTGTCCTCCCCCTGCTCCTTTTGCTTTCTTCACACCAGATAGTCAACCATGTTGGATCGGGATGGAAAACACGTTTATCGGGAAGCCGCAGCTGCAATTCTCTGCTTTAAATCCTTGATATGTGTCTCTGTTTCAACTCAAATCGCAGCATCAGCAACGCAAGGACGACAGGAATCAATAAAGGGGATCAAATCTCGCCCTGAGATTTTCTGATTTGGCATTAATCTGTCGAGGCCGTTTTCTTTCTGTTTAGCCGATCCTTGTCGAGGGATTAAATGGTTAAATTCCCCGCTCTGCTCTTGAGAATGAGAATGGCATTGACTGACTACTCCACATTTTCCTCGCGGTTTGTCAGATATGTGTTTCCAGCATCTGAGGACAGGCTTATTATGGTTTCCCCGAGTCGATGTAAATCTCCTCCGAAGAAAAAAGTAAATAATGTCACATGTTGGAGGGATTCTCACAGTCTGCTCTGTTGTTTTCTGTGACTGCGCCTCGGCTTGCCAATAAGCTTGTAGAGTTTCTTTACACTACTACTACTCACACTCACTTACTATAGTTACCACCTGTAATTAGTCATTTCAGTGAGAGGCCAATCATATTTATTTATTTACAGGAACTGCATTTATGTTTCCGAGCCGCTGTGCGAAGGGAACCCCGCTGTTTAATGCATCACTTCATTTTTTTTTTTATGCAGTCGTAATGTATTTTCTGCTTCAATAGTTTAAAAACAAGAAATCTTATGGGAATACCGTGCTTTGTGTCCGGGTTTACGACTGGGCCGTTTAGTCACAGGCTGATCTGGGATTGAGGGAGTGGATAATTCCCGGTCTTCGGCTGCACGTCTTTAAAATAAAGCAGGTCTGCTTGGTGCAGCTCCCGCCCCCACCGCCTGAACAAGTCAATTTACAACAGGCAGCTGGGCTGATGGGTCTCCATTAAGGAGCAAAGGATCCTGATAACCAGTCTGTAGCCGGATGTTGACCTGAAAAACCATCAAGTCGTGTTTTCTGTCACCTGATTGGCTCGATTAACGTTTGAGGTTGTGTTAAACTGGCTGCGTGGTCGTCTCGGTCAAAACTTCTGCTTTTCGCATCCCGGCTCTACTTTGTGAACTAGTTTTAAAAAAACAAATAACTTGATGGACCCGTTGTTGTTGTTGCCATGTTTTCTGCTGTTCGACTCTGCTGTTGAATTTTGTGCTGACTTTGCGGTCTGCTGACAAGAGCTGGCTCTTTACCGTCCTGGGTCGGACCGATACATCAGCAGACTCGAATGCTGGGCCAATAAAGGCCTTCAATTAAATATTCAATCTCCCTGACAACAATGTCGATCTGATGTTGGTCTTTGCCACTATTTTATCATCCGGCTGTTAAGATGAGATATTTATTAAGTATAGCCCATTTTGCAAAGTCGATAATATCCCCCAGAGGGTCTTCCCTCTTGCCCTAAGCATTGGAAAGAGCTGTTTCCTACCGGTTTCATCGGAGCTTTCTCGTGCTTTTGACACCCGGCTGCTGAATAATGTGGCTTTTCCATCCTGCGAAAAACAACTTCCGCTGATAAATACCAACAGTTTTCTGAATGTGTGACCTCAAAAAAGTTCAATTTATGAGACATTGAATATCTCCACAAACTGCTCTCCAACATCCGACTGAAAACATCCGGCGTTTCCTTCAAGAACCACATCTGTCAATCCCGTTACAAGCCTCCTAGCTCACCCACTGCACATGGCATCCACTGCTAAATACCCTCCGGGGCTGAAGCCGGAGCGGAGTATCAGCTTGCAGAGCACATTCGAATGAAAATATCGGGCGTTTCTGAAATTTAGCGGCGGTTCCAATCTTTCGACGCGGATAGATGTGAAATCAAAGTCGAACCGGAATTTCCGCCATTGTTACACAAGACTCTGAGCTGATCTCCTGACAGGACTTCACATTTTTTCTCTTCCCCTCTCTCTCCCGTCTCCCCGCTCTGCCTTGGAGGACGGTGCTCGCTGAGCGAGTCGACTTGGTTAGCACTTGATACAAAAGGGGGTTTGTTTTCACGAAATGTTTCCCCTTTTTAATGAGTGATGGTGTTCGCTCATTTAATATTCCGCACTGATATCTCTCCAGGAGCCCGCTGCGCTTCAAAGCAACAGCGTGGTTGTAAATGGGAGTGTGGGTGATGGTGTTGTTATAAGGTAGGGGGGGGGGCAGATTTATTTATTCTCCCTGACATGGAGCTAAGCTTCCCGTGTGCTGCAGCTTGGTGCAAAGCTCCTTAGTAACCCCGTCCTGTGCCGACAGACAAGCAGAATATGACTGATAACGGGTCAGCGCCGTGCCCGTCATATTTCTCAACCGTGCGCGTCTTCCATTCCGGCTTGCACCTCTCCTTGCCGTGATCGACTCTGAAGATAATTGCCCGATTCAGAGGGATTTCAATTTCTTCTGTTTGAACATTTCTGAGAGTATTTCGGCTATTATTCCTGCGGCCCCAACCCTCGGCCACAGCTGACACCCGGTGCTCGTCACGAACTGAGATTGGGGTCAACCTTACGTGGGTGGTAGAAATTCTTCTTTTTCGCCCATTTGTTTGGTTCAAGCTTTGTGAAAAGAGATGGAGATAAACACAGCCATGGGCTGCCCTGCAGTTTGGCATTGATCCTTCCATTTTTGCGAGTAGGATCTATTCCAAAGCAACTAATGTAGTCTGCTATTGATTCCCCAGTTTCAAGCCTGGCTGAATTTGACTTCAATGTTACATTGTTTTCAGAAAGTCAGGTGTGCCAAATGGCGTCCGCCCTCCTTCCTGTATGCCCTGTTTTTTGTCTTCTAAACATGCCAATTATATGTGGCAATCAGTAGATTTCTTGATGTAAATATGTGTAAAACAAAGAGGTGGTTGAGTGACAAATGGAACCACTAGTCCCACCTCCGAGCGGGGAAAGGGGTTGTGTTTTTCTCTTTATTTTGAGCTGAGTCTACTATTTTAACTAATGACTTGTGTGCATAACACAAAGCTGTAGGGTATGGCCGTGCTGTGTTCAACTGTATTTACTCATATAAATGTAGTAAAAAAATAAATTACGTAAAAAAAACAAAAAAACGGGAAGATGCCTTAAATTGCAGAATAATATCATATGACGAGTTTCTTTCATGGAATATCATCTGACATTTGTTGCTTTTTTTATAAACAAATAAAAGCATTTTGGCATCAAATTAGATAAAGTTGTAGTAAAGATATGTATGAATGCTGAACTTTAGTGATGAATGATGACAGCAAGTATAGTAGATCTTGAACAGTAAAAGGAATTTTTCAATGCGCAATAAACCTAAATTACTAAACATGAGGGTCAACTATGAATAAAAATGAATCCCATAAAACTTTATTGCTGTAATTTATTGCACTTCAGTTTATTATAGCCTGCCAACATACATTATATGGTGACACCATATATATACCTGTCTTCTACAGATTACATTCATTTGCAGCTGGTTTGCATTTACCCGATTTATAGTTTTTGGAAAGAAAAGTAATGCCTCCTGGGAAACTTTGTTCACAGGGAACGATAATGTCTTTCAGTTGATGTTGTAGCAGCTCATGGCAACTAAAACCCAGTGTTTAGGTTCGGAGAATGCCATGGTAACCAAAGTAGGGTTGAGCTATGCTTAAGTTTAGAAAACAAAAAGTCTTTACTTAAGGTCATCGAATGATCACGGTCATATTTGACCTCGACCTGACTTCTAGACTGCATTGACTTTTTGTCTGTTACTTTTTCCTGTTTCCCCTGAAGGTAGTCCTTTCTCATGCAGAATGGTTGCATATAAAATGCCTGCTGTACCTCCCCCACCCACCCAACTCTCTCCTCCTCCTCCTCCTCACTTATTCTTGCCTCTTCCAGCTCAATAACTTTGCCAGGGGTTTCCACATGGGAGCTTCCATTCTGGCAGCGCGCGTCTTGCTTGGCTGCGGGTTTTCGCAAGTGGAATTAACCAGTCAGGAATCTGGAGAGGGCTTTGATACCAGCAAAGGAATCACGCGGGGCCATTTTGTAGTTCACAGCAATTGTCAGTTGAGCCATGGAGATGCCAAATGTCACGTCAGGCCAGAGAAACAGAAGGCTGGCGAGGTCAAGAGCCCCCCCCCCCCCCCCCTTCTTCTGCCACCCACGTGTCAAACATATGAGCTACAACATTTATATGATGATAAGTTATGCAGATGTAAGTGGCCACAAGAACTCCCACTCACCGAACTTGCGCCCACGTAGCTCATAGAGCGAGAGTGAACAGTGCAGTTCCCTACCTTTTATTGATGTTGAATCTCGTCTCGCGCTTCAGCCTAATGGTCAGTTCACGAAGTGTGCGAGAATCGCGATCAGTTATGTGGATACGGAGGGGTTGCAATTGTTCCCCGGTACTGTGTACCATCATTATGGAAATGAAGACACATGTTGGAATGACAAACTTGATATAGACTTTTTAATATGCCAGCAAAACCCTTAAAATACCTCCATTCTTCTGGCCGGCAGACCCGTACCTCTCCGGGCGCCAAGGTTCATTATGTTCTGCAGAGCGGGTTTCATTCGCTAAGTCGCGGAAGAGAATTTGCAAGGGAAAATAACAGCCTAGATGTAAAGAGGAAGGGGGGGGGGGGGGATGGAGATTTACATGTAGAGCCTGCGGGGGATGGGAGTTTGCAGAGGGTCATGCTGTTGCTGAATGAGGATACGTTCCAAGGGTGATTCTAGTTTGCCTTGAAATAGTGTGCTTGGCTAAAGTTCTTTTTCGGCACACGCGCTGCTCCCTCGAAGAAAATAAGAAGTTAATTTAATTCCAGTTCTTTAAGCCTTTATTCTTTTCCCAATGCGGGAAGCCAGATGCCCCCCCCCCCCCCACACACACACACACACACCAACAGCAACCAAATATTCTCCATTAAAGCTATCTTCAAACAAACGCGTTGCCTGTTGCATAATTATACAAGTGTTCTGACACATAAAACAGTAAATTAAATTAAAAGCTCTAATGTGCTCAAGATCATGATTGTCCTCTGAATTAGCGTAATTAAAGCCTCTCTTCATTTGAGTAATGAGCGATTCAGAAGCTCAATCAGATCTTTCGAAACAAGTGGGTTCAAGTCAAGATTAAATTGGAGCCCCATGTTTCAATAGACTGCTCAATATGCAATGGAAGCAGTTTGGGGGATGAAACTGATTGGATTTGCTCTGCGTCAAGTGTTTCATCCTTGCTGTTTGGGAAATTTTGGTGACGCTGAAAAAAAAAGAAGAAGAAGCCACTCCTGCCGGGAGTGGGTGGCGCTCCAGTGGAAGTAATCAAAATAACAGGGGGGGGGCAGATTCTGTATGTTGTATGAGATTTAAAGGGTTAATCTTATTGATTTGGTTGTGGGATTTGCTCCATGGAATTATGGTGGAAGTTTTTCCCTGACTTCTCAACGTTGGGGGAGATTCGCCGTGTCGAGCTCGCAGCGCTGACTCTTCGTGCCCGGCGCGGGGGCGGGTGTCTGTTTATCCTGGAAAGACCCGGGAAGGAGTTCACCGAGGCGTGAGCAAACGGGCGCATGCGCGTGGTCGCGGTGGGCTCTTAACGCATACGTGCGTCCGTGCGCCGGCCCGAGGCAGAGGCAGCTTCACGTTGCCAGGCCCTGCTGCCCCCCCCCCCCTGATCCTGACCCACTTTCCTTTCCCCCGCTCGGCGCTCCCTCTTTAATTGCCGTGCGGCACACTGAGGCCATCTGCTCGAATGAGGCCCGTCGCCATGGAGATGCTGGGAGGCTTTTCGGATTTGCTGCGGACTGACCAACAGGGAAATAGAGGTCAGGGACTGGGGGTAGGGTGTTGGACACTGACAGGGGCACCAGCACTGTGTTATGAGATGCCGAAGGTGCAACAGAACACCTGTATGATACATCTGAAGCAGATGCAGACAGGTCCTCTCATATCTAATGACGAAATCAGCTTTTCAGGATGTTATGAACCAATGGATTCAATGGGGCCTGATGGGTTCTCCTAAAACTGAGGGGCATAGCACAAGTTAATCCCTCAGTTCAGCCCAGAACATGAAAATAATAACATTTTGAATTACATGGATTTTATCTGACACCAATAGCAAGTTAGAATGTCATGTGGAACTTTTGTTTGCATACAGTTGTAGTTATTATAACTCCACAGGGGGAAAAAAAGAGAATTACAAATGTTCACTTTTGCTGTGAGGAGGGGTATTGGGCTATTTGTCTGTGTTAAGATCGCTGTGTCGCCTCGGTCAGATGTGTATTTAGCGTCGTACTCATCTGCCTGCTCCGATTACATTGATCTGTGCTCCTCTATCCCCACGAGCGTCTTTGTGTATTTCACAGCTCGTGCTTATTTCCTTTCCAATGACACGCCTCAGTGAGGAAGCAGTTCCACTGTGTTTCCAATTAACACCCAGGAGTATTTCGGAGCCGCGGTCTGCACGGCTAGGTCGCCTCTTGACTCCTCAGACTGTCTGCTGCACTCGCATCAAGCCTGCCCTGTTTAGATATTCCATACCGCTTCCACAGGATCATTTAGCCAAAAGAAGCTAAATGTGGCATTTTGTTCCAGGAGAATGTGTTTCTACTTAAATGGCTCTAATGGAGTCTTGGTATTGACCTCTGGCTCGACGCTGTGCTTTGGGAGACACTCTTTGTATTTACTCCTGTTTTAAAGGTCAATATTGGTAGCTGTCATTTCTGAAGTGCCATTTATAGGTCAATACCTCATTAGTAATCTGGCGGAGTTGGGATCAAATGCAGCTGCTGTCTTGTCTGCAGCCATTTCCACTTTCAAGTTCAGAGCTAAGCCACCGGATTCTGTTAAACTGATGCAAGACCGTTTAATATCATTTAGTTAAGAAATCTCAGCTTATTCTACTCTAGAGCTGTAACTAAAATGTGTATTCCCTATCTTTATCATAAGACATTGTGTTTATGTTGTATGAGCTATAAAATGGAAGAATATTTTGGGAGATGAGAAGCTGGAAACAGAATGTTTGATATTTTTTCTTGATGATTGCTAAGTTATCCAAATTGTCAATTCATTTTCACTGATCAACTTGGATTAATTTACACAGTGCTCCAGCACTATTTCAACCATTGGTCTACAGCAAGAGGGAGACCAAACCTTTCTGTTTGTGGGCCAAGACCAGAAACCCCCCAAAAGTGTGGGACCGATGTGTAGTTTTATATTGTCTTCTAACATTGTACTCTTTCATCAGTGCAACGGATTCCTGGCGAGTTATAGTAAAGAAAAAATTACTTTATTTGCTAGATATGTCTTAACAAAACAGAAAAAAAGGTACAAATTTTCCCCACGTTTCAGGAATCTTCTGCATTCATGCGTCTTTTCGTTTTCGCCATGTTTGCTAAGAATAACTAAGAAGTTTGAACTCTGTGCAATTTCTGAGAAATATGCTCAAAACTAAATCCAAATTATTATTTTTGAAAATTCACCGTGGCCGTAGTTTGGCCACCCATGGGCTCCAGGAATGCTGTTCCTGCAGGATACTATAGCTTTGGTAGGCATTTGACCGACCTGTAGTCAGAATGTTATGGCAGACAGACTTAACTATGGAGGTAGGTGTACGCCTCCTCCATGTTTCTACCAGAGTGCTTAACAAGAAGTCAGACCTGCCACAAGACCTGTCAGAATCCGCAGACTTTGATGTCGTCACCATCTGCATTGGATGCCTCAGACAGCTTATTTTGCGCCTCCATCACCTGTCAGCGACGGAGTAACACAGGAGGCTGTGACAGCGGAAAAGGGGAGCTCTGTCAATTTCAACCCCAGCGATCGCTTGATCTCTGAGCTGCTGCGAATGTACAGTCGAAGTGCTCAAGTTAACAAGACAATGTACCCAGTGCCTGTAATTGGACCGGGGCCCCCCCCATGCGCCAGTGGTGGGAAACGATAGAGAGGCCTTGAATCGGCCTGCTCTCTCCGGCCAAGGTCATGACGTCGGAGCGCAGGGTGTGTTGCATTCACTACCTTGGCCCCTTTGTCCTATCGCAGCTCATCCAACTGCTGATGCTGCTGTGCAGAGTCGGCGGTGAGAACCGCCACGCTCTGTGTGGGCAGCACCCTAGATTATGTGCTTCGGAGAGATTAATCAAATCGTGTGATGTTGTGCCACGGAAGAGTGACCAAGTGAAGTTTCACCCGGCCAGTCTCGCAGTGTCGAAGTGTTGTTTCGGCTCGTTCGTCCTGCCATTGCCGAAGGGGCGACACATTTATAGCTTGACATGAACTGGTGCAGTGATGGGAAATAAACTGCCTTTCCAAATGGTTATGTCACTGTGTGGATGGACCTAGTTAGCCGGAGTGATTTTCATAGTCCTTGTTGTGCCAAACTCCTGATTGCAGTTTGAATGGAGGCCACACTGAAGGAGGCCCCTAATTAGCCCTCCTCAAGTGCACATGCTGACGACGCAGCGGTGCCTTTTTGATTCGCCTAACAAGGGCCACCTGCCTCCTCTCTCCTTATTTGAACTGAGCTTTATTGCTGCTTTTAGTATCATCCAACTCAGCAGTCTGCTCCGCGTCCATGGATCTTTCTGCTCCGAAGCTTATACTAAAAAGAACTTTATTCCCTTTTTTTTTATGGACGGCAGAGGGAAGAAAGGTTGCCTGCTATTCAAAATCCACTCCACCACTCAGCCAGATATTTATTTATTTACCCACCCGATGCCATTTCTGGTCCGCAGAATCCCCGGAGAGGGAAAATGCATTAAGCCACTCACTGTATTTACTTGTGTTGGATTGATGCGGATGTGTGAGGCCAGGCCAGAGGATGGAGGATGGGAAATTGATCATCCGCGAATGAGTGTCAGGGGAATCTTGACGTTCACAACTGCTTTTCACGCGTCGGCCTTGGAGAACCCATCAGCCAGAAACTCTGCGTCATCTGAGAATACATCTCACCACTTAGATTAAGACATTGCTGCTTGCTCAGGCACACGCGGTGGGCTTTATTTGATTGTACAAGATAATTGACTCACCCTGCTTGTTAGTACACAGTAAACCCAAACACACACACACATACACACCCTGGTACATCTGTTTATGTGTTTTATCTCACTTATGAATGATGACGATATATAGTTATGCAGTGTGAAAATCAGGCCATCCCCCCGAGTTACACTTCCTTTAAAAGTGTGTATTCGTAAAATAATTGGATGGATCGCAGACATACGATGTCCCTCTAGTTGTTTATGGCATTGATTTGGAAACGCAAAGAAATATTGAACACGGAGTAAAATCAGCAGTATTTGCACCAGTCTAAGCATCCTCATGGTTTGCAGCGGTAGCGTTTCCCTCCAACGGAAGCTTTCTTTTTCATAATTTCTCCACAGCGCATCAACAAAACGTTGGCCTTTTGACTTGTCGGTTGCAGCACTCTTTCATAGGATAAACACAAAAAAACAACAACATCTTGATATGTTTCGGAAAGAAAATAACCTGCGAGCACTTAGATCACAAGATGAAAAATAATCACAGCGTGAGGAACTGGTTAAGTGCAGCTGGCTGTGAAGATGGCCGCGTTGGCAATGTGTTGGAAGGAAAATGGGCTGTTTGATGATTGAAGGCTGGTGGTAAGAAAATGGAGAAATGATGGGCGGATTCGCAGGTTTTGCGCTCTATTGAAAAGAGCAAAACACTTTGTGTAACAGTTGTGGCCTATAGTGGAGGATCTCTATTGAGAATGACAGTCAGGCATTTGAAAAAGGTAATTGCTGGAGCAAAGGTCTGGTTTATTTAACATTTTCCCACAAAGAGCGTCTCCACAACTAAGCACAGCTAAGAGTCTTTATTCTGCAAATACATTCTGAATAATGAATGATATCCTTTTTAAAATGCCCTGTGAGATAAACAAAAGCCAGGAATGAAAGGCTTATCTTTGTGCCTTTTGAGGTTTGCCTTCCCACACACCTTGAACATAGTTCCCATCTAACAAATCTCCTCTTTTTTTTTTTTTTTTTATGAAAAGCCTGCAGACATTTAAAAGGGAAACCAATTAAAACTACCATTAAATACTGTTATATATATTTTGAATTGAAGGCATTTCAAGGCTGGGTAGGAGGCTCTCCCAGGCAATGAATAAGCCCTTTGTGCTGCTTGTGTAGACTCATTTGTTTAGCGCTTCTCGATGTGGACAGACAGTGCTGGTTTTCATGCGGTGGGATGAGAGATGAGACTTCATGAATAACGAGAGGATTACAGGCGTTGCCTGCTCCGCCGATAGTTTATTTGAATCCACATAATTGTCGATTATCTCTCAATCTTTGCGGGAGTCTGAAAAAAACGTGCTCCCGCAGGTTTGACGCCTGGAATATTCAAGATGCATTTGCCCAACATTGCCAGGACGTTATTGCAAGTGAAATTTAGTTCTCAGCTGATTTCCCCGGTTAAACAAAGGTTTGATTAGAAATGAAGTGCTGCACGCTGAATGAATGTACATAATGGGATGCAGCTACTTTCACACAACTTTTCAAGTCTTCTAGACTTCCTGCACTAGTTTATTCAGAGGATTAATTAAACAAAGTCGATTAATATTCTCGACTGGCTATGTCTTCCAGATTATTCACCAGAGTGACTTGAACCTTAGTTTTATGATTAATATTTATAGGGGACTGTCAGTGGCTGTCAGCCTCGTGTGAATCAACAAGGCTTCAGAACTTAAGAGCCAGTTGATGTGCTATAAATCAAAGGTTGAGCGTGGGAGAAATCCCACCGAGATGAATAAAAAAGGATCCATTTAGAAACGTGTAACCTTTCGGCGGAGATACTTACTGTGTGATTTATCACCACAAAGCCAGTCGCTCCTCCTCCTTCCATCATATGTTTTAAGTATCGGAGGGGATTGAATATGTCCGCCGGACTGGATGAGCTCTGGGCGGCATGACCGCAACTCATGCATTACAATGGGGTTGTGCGTGGGCTTCTTGTGTCATGCAAAGTCGCCTCACACAGCGGTGAGTTACTACTACTATGCTAACCAGATCCCCCCCCCAGACCCTGCATGCATGTGTGGAAGTATTTTTAGCAACATGCTCACGCGGCGGCCCGATATGTCAGGACGGCATCATGTTAAAGATTCAGTCAGATGGTCCTTAACGCTCCGCCTGGAGCCCTGCAGAAGGGATGTGTTTGTACCCAGCACTGGAGGAGAGGAGGTAGGGGGGGGGGGGGGGGGGTCACGTGCTGACCTCATTGTGTGCATGAGTAAGTGCGCTCTGCAGCATCAGTGTGCAGCCTCTCCTCCACATAATAAGAAAGCGACTTATTCCCAGAGCTAACAGATTGATTTCCCTGGCACACACACATCTGAGACAGGAGCATTTTAACTGTTCTTTTTTTTTTTCAACCTCCTCAAGTCGGTGAGAGCGGCGAAAGGCGGCGGTGAAAAATGAAAATGGAACCCCGCCTCTGAAAATTGAAGAAGAAGATTTAATATTTTTTTCCCTAGAGAGGAACTGACACGCTTTATTACTGTTTGCCTCACCGCCCCGGCCCTTCCCCTGAGAGGGGACTCTGTGCTGCTATGGGGAAGCACTTTGCAGTGGAAATAAAAAAAGACATTGCTGCTTCCTAAACACGGAGGTTAATGTCTTATTTACAAGCTGTAGCCCCCCTTGCGGTTCACATGTTGGCGCGAATTAAAAACAGCGCAGGCAAAAAAAGGTGATCCTAGACAGACGGATTAGTCTTCCGTCGTGCTCCCCGCAGTTTCCCGGGCCTCACGGAAGTCCCGCGACCCACCTGGACTTCAGAAAATTGCAGCTGGCCCTCTTCCTTCATCGGTACATTAGCTCCCGCAGCCTGCGTTGCTTCACCGGAGCAGATGCAGCCCGAAGAAAACAAAGCTGGCAGGCCAGGGGGTTAATCGCACTCATCTAGAGGTCTGCAGCGTTGTTGCCAGGTGTGACACACTCGAAGTACACTTGGCTTCCCCTCCTGCTGCTGCCCTTTGACCTCTGTCTTTCACACCGAGTGCAGTATGTGTTTGCGAGCACGTAAGATAGGCTTCTCTTTTACCTGAATTTAGTGTGTTTTTGTCCCCCCCGTCCCCCCCACACACACACGTTAATTTAATCGTGGGAAGCCACACATTGTGGTTTATGTCTGATTGATTGCGCAACCCTGCCGGAAAGTAAAACAGTACAGTGGTCAGGAAAGATGATCGAAAGGGTCTACAATTCTGCACAATGCCTCTGAGGCTTTTTGCGAGTTGACAGCAACAAAATGCCACTGTAACCAAACAAGAATGTTCAAAACACCTTGAACTTGTTTCATGCATTAACTTTGTGGCAAAGACTGCGCTTTTGGGATCATGTTTTCTGTTACAACTCTGTGGCATCTGCTTGTGTACCAGCATGTGATCGTTCTATCTTTCTTGGATTGTCACAATACACCAGGGCTGCCGACATGAAAATACTTCTTCCCTCTCCTTCATTGACTTGTCACGTTCCCATTGTAACTCAGATGGTGTTGCTTGTGACAGATTGCATTCAAGTAAGGCCAGAGTTGTACATCAATATGCCAGTAGTGAGATTTTCTATTATGTCGGCTCTTGGCAGCGTATTGACTTTGTTTGCGTTCGTAACCAGCAGGGAAAAGACTTATTTCTTTAAGAAGAAGTCGTCAACAACTAGTTCTGGCATCACCAAGTCCTTTGAGAACGAGGTTGATACCTTGTGAAGAACATCGAGGTTGTCTCTTGGCCTTGCATTGTCACAAAACATAATGTGGTATCTTCCCGGGCTGGTGTTGCCGCAGTTAAATTCCTGTTAAGTCGGTTACATGCTTATCGTTCCTCTCGGTTCCCAGCGATGCATTTGTGTGGTAAAATGCCAGTTCCCTCTTTTGAACGCCTCTCCCTAAGACACAGCTGCCTACTTAGATAGCTAATGGCTGTGTTTTTGTGCCGCGGCGCTGTGAGCCGAGTGTGGCGTGATGGCATTTGTCCCGACCGCCCGAGGCCCGGTCTGTCATGGTGTATCAGGCCAGACCAGTGGCCATGACTCACACGACTCGCACATGAACCCTCCGGGTGCCGAAAGCTCGCCGAAAAGCGACACAGGAGTTTAATGTTCAGCACCCGGAAATGCATTTGTCGGTGTTTGGTGGAGGGGGACAGACGCCCAACGACGGCGAGGAGGTGTTGGTGAATATATTCTCCTCTCAGCAGCTGGGCCTGCAGAGGTATTTTCACGGTGCTAAAGGTGCTATTTTTTGGGGGGGGGGATTTACTTGGCATCTTGTTCTCAGCAAAACCGTCATGGTTTTTGCGGTGCATTCACCAGAGATCCCTCTGCGAGCCAACAGCGTGTCCAGCTCTGTGGCATCTGCTTCCTTGGATTTTCTGTTGATTTAGTTGATCTGTTTAGGCATTGGCCTTTTCTTCCTCTGCTCAGTCACAGTGCTGCTTGTGCTAAACCCCCCCCCCCTCCCTCCCTCCCTCCCTCCCTCTCTCCCCAGCTCTACTGTTTATCTCCAACCAACTATTGTTTCCTGCTTTTGCAAACTCCAACCACGTCACCACTTTCTTCTTTCTTCTTCTGGCATTCAGCACAGCAAATGTAAAAGCCGTCTCTTTTTGTGTGTGTGTTTGTTTTTCATGAACTAATGACAGCAAATCAAACATTTAAACAAATGAAAATGCCACAGGTAATTACTTTAACCTGTAGGTCCCTCAGAAGTTTATGCTGACATGCTCAGGTTCCCTGTTTTCACTCGTTCGTCTTCCTCTGATGGCTTCATCTCACACGCTGACACATTTTCAGAATCATATCCATCAGTGGATGTCAGGGAGGCAACCCCCCCTCTCCACCACCCCCCCCGTTCACTCACAAAAACAGTGGCCGTTGTATAACATCATCTATCATCCTGAGGCCTTTGTTCAGCATCCTGTCTCATACGGGGGCTAGCAGCCAGCGCGAGGGTGGCATTCTATTTGACAGGCCAGTGCAGATGCTAAATGACAGTGACACAAAGAGGGGGCCCACCACGCAGGTCCTGACAGGGCTGTTTTCCATAGACAAGAGGCTTGACTTGACTTAAAGGCCCAACCCTAAAATCAGATTACAGTCCCCGGCTCCTGAAACCTCTTTGGCCTGGTTCTGATGTTTGTAATTTCCCTTGATGGGAAACACTTTTCGTGTCAGATTGAAATGTACTTTGAAGCCCTGCTTAGTGGTTTCTTTGCCTCCGTGTTGCATGCAAATTATGTTCGTCAAGTGTCTTTGTGTACAGGTACGATTTGAAATGGGTTAATAGAAATGTCACTCCAGTTTGTTTTTGAAGTTTGAGGTTGAACCATTAACCTGCCACGACTCCACTACAACTTATCCAACACGTAACGCCAAACCGTGCGCGCCCTGGAGCTAGAAACCGAACCATTGTCTGCTCTCTTTCTGTGCTCAACCTGGATTAGAGTAAAAGTGGTGATTATATTAGT
Organism: Leptoclinus maculatus; assembly: GCA_032191485.1. Taxonomy (NCBI): domain Eukaryota; kingdom Metazoa; phylum Chordata; class Actinopteri; order Perciformes; family Stichaeidae; genus Leptoclinus; species Leptoclinus maculatus. Next base: position 3,600,462 of record JAVDOI010000014.1, on the reverse strand, counting down.
TGCGCTGTTTCAGTTTACCTCGTATCCATTTTCTCCGATGCCCCCCGCGGGAGAAGTGCCGCTCCAAAAAGCTTTTGTGAAAATGCAGAATGTGAAGTGCGTCCGTATCTGCAGTCGCATCTGTTGTTGGGGTATGGATACACAATATCCCCACTGTAGTCACATTACACACTCTTGTCATTCGCAAAGTTGTCTCTTGCTTTGGTGTGTCAAGAACACGATGTACGGATCAGGTGGCAGGTGAAACGTGTTGTTGTTGTAGTTCTTGTGTAGCGTAAATGAGCTGATGAATTATATGATAACGTGATATCGGATAGGTGCATAGTACCTAGTACCGTAGGCATTTCAGATACTGGTATCGGTATCGAGGCAGGTTTTGTCTGTTTTTGGCCAATAACTGTGTCAGTTTAAGGCTGTCATCTTGTAGGAATGGTGTCTTGTAAAGCTTAATGTCTCCTGTACTGCCATTTTCACTGTAGATGTCATGTGACAATGGCTCCTACGTCTAAAAAAATCTAATGCAAAACACCCCAATTTGGACAAAGCTACGAGCTACTGTTATTTTTGTTTGCGCGTAGTGGGATTTTTGTTCTGTTCTATTGAGAATTGACCTAGCTCTGGAGAAAAAGGGGGTTAAACCAGCTCGAATGAATTGTCCACCTGTTTAGTCCACGAGTGACAACTTTTATGATGCACACAGTGACAAAAAACCATTTGTAAAGAACGGTGCTAAACAGACAGAAGATAGGCACTGATGGCTCATAAAGCTGCCATTGTCTAAAGGGTTAAAAGGACACCATGAGGAAGGGGAGGGATCTCCATTCACCAAACATGTTGTTTTAACTCTGCACAGATAGAAGGACACCTTTTCATGTCCTTTTGAATGGGTTTACCTAAGTCTTAAAAGGCCGACTCGCTCGTGGGCTGGTGGAATATCAGACTACTTTGTCTGTCTTCTCTCCGTTAAATAAAAGAGTCTGCCCTATTTAACGGCAGCGTTTCAGACACCGCCTATGGGTATGACACAGCTACATTTCTTTTCTTTTTTTTTTGACATAAAAGGTGAAATGAAGAAGAATTGGTTCAGATGATCAAAAATGTACGAATTTGACCACCCAATGTGTTGCAAACGTGTGTCCAGCACCAGAAGAAGGAACATGATATTAATGGCCTCATCTTTATGCTCTTTCTATGCAACTTTGATGTCCAGTCAGTCTCATTGTGTGGGATCCATTAGTGGGGAAGGAAAGCTTGCGTTGGTTTGCCGCTGGTGAAATGAATGAAATGTAAATGCAGCGCATTAATAGATGTGAGGTGGCTCTGCGAGGGATGGGCCTCTTTGAATCCAACAGTGATGAGAATGCAGATGAAAGCAAAGGACATGCCGCGTTACACGCTCACAGGTGACTGATTGTACACCTGGAACCAACAGGTTGACGCATGCGGGAGACTCGTAGTGGGTTGCAAATCATGTTCGTGCTCCGCAGGCCATCTGCAGAGATGAGGTCACTTTGTTTTTACATTTCAAAATGCAGTTCAAATGGTTAGATCATAAGCTAAGAACTAAGTGTTAGTTTTTGGGTGCTGATCCGAATCCAGGGATACAAAAAAAAAAGAAAGAAAAAGGATTAAACACTACAAGATGGTGTTTTATTTTTAACATTTCCATTAGAACTTCTGCCCTCGCTTGAATGCAAGTATCGATACGATAAGGATGGTGCAGCTTTGCTGGAGGTATGCGCTCTCTGAGTGCTCTCTATAAAGGAGCATTAGGTCATCTGTGATCTTCTTTCACTTTTAAACAAGTTCCAAAGACCTGACTTACGTCTATACGAGGCCTTGTGACTTCTCTGGAAATTCCCCCCCCACTTCACTTCACTCTCACATCAACTTCACTGCAGCCCGCAACTGAAACCAACAGTCGAGTCACGCTGTTAAATTGAGGAACTGTAACGGAGACACCGTCCAAGTAACCACGATTCAAATACACATCGAAGAATCCCTTTTTGTTTGTGTATGTTATTTTTGTTTGCAAGTAATGGAATTGTTGTCCTGTTTTTACTGAGAATTGACCCGGAGGAAAGGGGGTTAAACCAGCTCCAATGAACTGTCCACCTGACAAAAAAACATTAGTTAAAGAAGGGTCACTGATGGCTCATGAAGCTGTCATTGTCTAAAGGGTTAAAAGGACACCCCGATGAAAGGGAGGGGTCTCCATTCACCAAACATGTTGTTTTAACTCTGCACAGATAGGACACCTTTTCATGTCGTTTTGAATGGGTTTACCTTAAGTCTTAAAAAGGCCGACTCGCGCGTGGGCTGGTGGAATATCAGACTACTTTGTCCGTCTTCTCTCCGTTAAATTTAAAAGTCTGCCCTATTTAACGGCAGCGCTTCAGACACCGTCTGTGGGTATGACACAGCTACATTTCTTTTCAAAAGGGTACTTCACACTTGCCATTAGGAGAAGATATGGATTTAGTGTGCAGCCTAGCGATTCGCTATCGAGGAGAGAGAAAGAGAGAGCCTCGGTATCTCCAGAGAAGTGCAGGAATTGCAAGTGTCAGCTTTAGCTTTTCGTAGACTAAATGCCTGACATCTGCTTTGGCATGAGCCCCTTCCACCGCCGTTTCAATGCACGGGGGGGACAAACAAAAAAAAACCCATTTCTCTAGTGGATATGTACTCTTTTCTTCACTACTGGCTTATAATGATCGTAAGACTCAAACGATTTAACTGCGCTCACGAGTGATCGTTGATGCATTCGTGAACTTGCTATTGAAGTGAAGTCCGTGCGTATCCTGCCCACTACACAGAACGCTGACTCATCACAAGAGGGCTCAGTTTTCTCTTCGGGGCAGAAGTTAACAATTTTTGCTCGTCCGGCCTCCTGACGTTTATTTATAGCGGTAACCCGGGGAGACTTTGTATTCCAGCTTTGTGTCGGCCCGCATCACTTGATCCTCAAACTGTAACAGCATCCCCCCCACACACCTCGCCATTATTTGCTGCAGAGCTGAAATTCCACCCTGCGTTCTCGCCGAGAGAGCTCGCTGCTGCCATCGTTTTCTTCATATGCCCCCGCACACTTTTGTCATTTACATAAATAAGACGCTGAGCAGGAAGTACATTGTGCTTCAGGAACACGACTATAGCTGACTACACAGGCATCCTCAGATCAAACGCTAACAAGCTGGTGTGTTTTTTTTGTTTTTTTGTTTCAAGAAACGAGGGTTTTGTAAATTCCTGTCACTGTGCTCTAATAGGCGACAGGTGAGCAGCGTCTGAAACGCCTGCTGCCGAATGCAGGCTGTTTCCTGTGACAGCTTCATCTGTGAAACCATATTCTCCAAGGGCTCAAAGCCTGCCCAGGGATCACTGAGACCGTTTAAGATTACATGTCTGCTGGCAGGGAGCAGCGAGATAGGTGAAAATAATTGGCTTCGTCACCGTCCGCCCCTCCGCCCCCGCCGCCCCCGCCGCCCCCCCCCCCATTTTCACTCATTGCGGTGACGGCAAAATGGAGTGACACGGCGAGGAGCCCAGCACCCACCTGAGCTAGTCTGCACTGACGCCGTTGCCCCCGGCTCCTGTGGCATATAATCAGGAGGGGGAAGCCGTCTGCCCCCCCGCTGATTGGGTGTAAAAGAGGTTGCAGACCTAGTTTCATGCAATTAGTGGAGGGATGCCAGGCGCTAATGGAACACAGAAGTGTTGGCAAAGCATGAAGATGGGATTGTTGGGGCCACGGGAAGTGTATGAAAAAAGAAAAAAGAGAGAGAGGACATTTGCCCAGAGGAAGAGTTGCAGTGTACAACAAACAATAAACTGAAAAGGACGTGGGGGAAATTATCCACACACAGCATGCTTTTTTGGTTTTTTTTATTAAGGAGGGGCATTGTGGGAAAGTGAGGCCGCTCAGTATAACACGGAAAACATTATTGGAGTAATGCAGATGGTTGGGTGCAGGGGGAGCACTCTTGAGGGAAACAATAGTGAATGGGTATTTATGTAGTAATTAAGCACTAATTTGTGTTGACGGCGAATGCGGCGGCGATGCTTTCGTGGGAGCTCTCCGCCAAACCTGATTGGCGTCGGCAGAGAGGAGGAGACCCTTTTGTGTTGACACAAAGCCTCTCAGAGGGGGAAACACGAGCACAACGCCAGAAGTTGCGTCACGTTTTGCAATCTGCATCACGAAAGTAGGGATTGCGAAGATGGGCCGTACGCTAACGGCGTGCTTTAGGCCGAGGAGTCCTAACGAGACCAGGCAGGTTTCCAGGTTGTGTAGATTAAGTTGTGAAATACTCATGTGCAAGTAATTACGCTTTCCTACGCACTTAAGCATTAACGAGGCTCCCCGTCGGGCCTGTTGGGCAATTATTTTGCTATAAGTCAGAGTTACCTTTTAAGTTGATTTGAAAGGATGAAAACAAGGCCTGCAACAAACGGTCAGTCTCATTATTGATTTATCTGTCAACAGTTTTTGTGATAAGTGGATTCATCATTTAGTCCATAAAATGTCAGAAAAAAAGGGAAAATATCCAAAGTCTTGATTTGTCCAACCATAACCACATGTTTCAGTTTGATTGTATAAAGTGTTAAATCATCTTTAAGGTTTATGTCATGTCTATCAACAAGGAGTCCTGCAGTGAGCAGGCGTTGCAGAAATAAAGCTGCTAGTTCAGCAGCAGCCTGGTCGAGGAATGCGGCCCCCGTTAGCCGACCAATTAGAAGACACGATATTTCTGTAAGTGCAGCAGATGCTCCGAGTTAGAGGGGATTGTAATGTCGCCGACCCCTGTGTGAGTTTTGCAGCTATAGGGAGATCTGAACAACTTCTCCAGCACTCTCCCGGGTATGTTCTTCTTTGTTTGCCCCCCCCACTCCCCCCCCCCCCCCTTTTTTAGACCGCTGCACTGCCAAACGTGTCACCGAGGGTCCTAAATAAATAATCACAATATGCACTTATCAGATGACAGCTCTGCATTCACTGCGCCAGCACTGCTCGTCTCCTGGAAGTTCAGGTTTGAGCAGTGACAGCAGGGACAAGTCCCTGCCTGCACCCACAACGCCAAACCAACCGTCTCTATTGAAACAATTACTCATAAAGCCGGGGGCTCGGCCCAGTGAATAGGGCTGTTGTTCTGCTGTTGCCATGTGAACGTTCCCCGCACGAATCATTTCTTGATATTTCCGAAACCTGCACAGCTTACACGGACCTTGGTTTCATATTGAAGGTGTTATTTGACAAAACTGTCACCTTGTGGCGGCCTGAAGAAAATATAGATTTGCTCAGAAGATAAAGGACCAAACAAGGCTCAATTATTGCCTGAGCTGTTTCCCTCCAGGGGCAGAGTGTCCCTTGCTTCAGATGTTGGGATTTCATGTGTGGTTAGGGCTTTTTAAATGTTTGTCGTCATAGCTCTCCATGCACACTGCTCCGTGTGGACAATGGCAGTAGATGGGCAAACGTATATGGCTGTCAGACCCTGAAGCCTGTTTGCACAAATCAGGAGACCGAGGAGTGTTTGACTGGCGGCGGCGGCGCTCGCTGGGGTTTTTCAAGCGCCTCGCATTGGCCGTGTCGCGGTTAGTGAAATGTGTAGAAATTATACGTGTGACTCTGGCCAGAGAGTTAGCTGCGGTAGAGGCCCGGCCACACCCGGGCTCGCCCACACGTCTGCGCCAAAGCGGAAAAAGAAAAAAAAAAAGAAGCAGCAATGGTTACATCAGCTGTGGACCGGGCCGTTTAACCGGTCTGTGGACGGGAGTCGTAATCTAGAAACGAAAAAAGCCGTTAAACTCACACTCGGGTGGTTTTGGACTGGCGTGTGTACGTGTCTGCTTGTTGAAGAGGGAGTGTTTGAATAGTGTGTAATTCCATTAGGGATCTGTTTGAGTTTGGGAGAAGTGTATTGAGTGTGTTATTTAGACACTGCAAAAGCTGTGGGATTAGCGTGGTGGAGTTTGCACAAGTGGGCCCTGCCATTGCTAAATAGGGTTGCATACATGGTTTTATGGAAGGGCAGTGATACGTCTGTGCTTCTGATTGACATCAGTAAGAATACCGTATGTGTTCTTGAGATCACCCCAGTTGGATAATGTGGAAGAGAAGCCTTTTCTTGTTTTTTTTTTTGTCAATTGTCAAGTGCAAATGTAACTGATTAAACTGAATACTGTGGTTAAAGCCTCCTTCCCATTGCACATAGGCAGTAGAGGTGCTGTAGAAGTGGCTGCTACGTGTAACCCAGAGGTCTAAAAATGGCTCGCTTTCAACCCGAGTTTTAACCCAGACATCTAGTCATCTTTTGACCTGCCAATCATCGTGGATCTCTGGGTTTCCTCTCGCTCCCGGTGTGCCAAGCTGTGCCGTGCAGCTTTGATTAAAGAAGAAAGGCTACCCATTTGCCCTATTTAAGAAGAAGTCAATTTGTGATTTTATATGTCTCGCATGCTGCGACACGGATGACAATGTTTTTAGTTTTTTTTCAAGCTTGCAGTGCTGTGTCAATGCCAGACTGACTAGTTTGAACGATGTCTTAATATGGGAGCGAGACGACCAGAAAGACTGGATTTGTAACAGAACCGTTGAGCCAAAGGTAACACGGTCACATTTGTTGTTTTCATTATATCCACTCGCACTGCTGATGTGTTTACCTGAAACATTCATTTGGAAAGTGTGGCAAGAAAAACGCAATGAATTCCCTTCCGAAGGGTATTCACGTCAGGATTGAATCCATCTATTTATTTTTTAAAGCTAGAGTAATATAAATAGTGTGTGTGTGTGTGTGTGTGTGTGTTATGAGGCATGGACAGCATGTGGGGACAATCCAGACAATCTATCAAACATAGGTCTCCATCATCTCCCCCCCCCCCCCCCCCCCCCCACACACACAGGAGTTCCTCTCCCGAGGAGTGCAAAGGGAAGAGAGGAGGAGAACCGGGGCTGATGCACAGCTGAGACATGCTGTCTGAGTCCTGTTCTGAGTACTGCTGATGGAAACCCAATATTTCCTGATTTGGCTGCTTCAAAATAAAAGCTTTTAAATGACAAAAAAAAATAACAAGAGTTTTGTTGTGAAGAATTTATAGGAAAATTTGCTCATCACAAAATTGGCAGAACTTTGATAACGGCCATTCTTCAACAAAACAAGTCTACCGTGCAGGGAGGAAGAGTAGGCGGCAAATAACTACTTTTATTTATATAGGAAATAAAAAGTGTTTATCCACCGTTTTACAGCCGCTCCTTTGACCACAAAACACAACCGATCACTTTCCGATCAGGCAGGGCCGCGTTGAACGCAGTGTGGACGCACATATGCGCACACATTTGAGTTACCATCCGGCGCGTCCAATCACGAAGGCGAGGCAACCCGCTGCCTCAAATGCTTCCTCTTCACAGATGTTCAAAATGACACAGACAAGAATTTGGCGCTTAATGGCAATTTCACTCCGAAGATCGTGTGACTTTTTGAAAGCGGTATCGGTTCTGACACAATTACCTTACCATTCTGAGATTTCACAATTTCACACCACGGACCATGAAACAGCCTTATCACACCAACCAACCCTCGCGGCCTGCTGCTGTTAGGTGTGTGCGGCCCCCTCCTGTCACATTCATAGCTTAAAATGTATTAAGCGTTATAGTAGCTATTTACATTTGATGCGTCATCTTTTCTATCTGGTATGCCCTTTGTTCTCGCCCTATAGCCTCTTCCACCGCTGAGAAGCCCCCGGTGTATTGCTTTATTGACCTACACTGAGCCAAAGGCTGCCTCGCCTCGAGGTATTGAACAAGGAGAGAAGAAGAAGAAGGAAAAAAAAAAGGGGGTGGACGTGCCTCCTTGTTTTTTCACTGCTTGTTCACACATTTTATTGGGCGCACTTATCTCACAGCCTGTCTACAATTTAAGAAAAATGTGTTTATGCTACTGTGAATATTGTAATCCTGTGGGCTCTTTACTCATTCTTTTCACACCCACGTTACTGAGCGCTATTACTTCTTAATGGCACATCTGCTAATACATCTGTGCCGAGGCTGGAAACCAGGTGTGCTGCCGAAAACAAGACCCGAGTATTACGACACAGAGACTCCTCGTTTCTCAGGCAGAGCGACGGTTGACTCTCTCAGACGTGCGCTGCCAGATTCACGTGTGTATTTTAATAGGATCAATGTTTCAACATTTTGTTTTTATTTGACACAGCTGTCATTATCGAACTCCAGCGAAGACGGCATCGTCAAAAAACGTCTGACTCTTAACTCTTAACTCTGTCGGTTAAGCCTTCTACCTCTTTGTTTGTTTCACATTTGTTGCCCTTGAGTGCCCCTTTCATAATTTTTTTTTTTTTTTTTTTTGCATTTGAAAAAGAACCTGCAGCATTTTCTACATGCATCAAGTGCAAATGAAAGCAGCCAAAATGCCAGAGACAACAATGTTATTGGTAGACTTTTTTTGTGAATGCGCCAACACTGTGTTCATGAAAAAAAGAAGAGGCTGAAGCTCACTGGTGTGTTGCAGTAAACTCGCCTCGTACATTATACAGCATCTGGCCTCGCGTGCCAGATTTCTTAATACCGTGCGAGCATCGTGGCTCTATATGGAGCAGTTACCCATGTGTGAAAACCAAAAGCTATTACCTTCACAGGTAGTGGATGGACACAGCTACGTGTGAAGTAAATAAATAAGAAAAACAAAATGCATGCATATATAGATACATATTTATTTTTTCTGTTGTAACATTGCAAATATACTTTTTTTTCTGAACATACCCAGGACCACACGTACACAGCTGTGAATACAGGCTCTGTTTACAATCAACACTCCTCGTCCTGACATGATCATGTTGCCGATGATCACCGTGGAGACATTCCTGCCCCGTATTTACTCAACATGGAAGTATAAACAACATAATAATGCTGGAATAAGAGTTTCACTTGAAACTGTGCTTGAGCGTATTGATTTGTACTTTGCTCGGCCGTTGTTAATATGTGCATATAGTGAAGTAAAGGAAACGCAGGTGTAGAACGGAGTATAACGTGGCACATTCCAGAATAAATGCACGCGCATTACAATATAGATATAAATGTTTGCTTTATGGCCCTTCACTGTCCTTCAATTAGCCTAATGAAATCATTCGACTGTGTTCTTGTGCTCTATAAATAAGCCACATTTTTATTCAGCTGTTCCTCAAGGATATTTTCTGCTGCTTTGGTTCCATAATGCAGTTCTAAGCTGTGCACTGATGCTCACATGAAAATTTGATGCGCGACACGCTCGGATCTCCCCCATCGCTGCACAGGGGCAAAACAAGCCGCTCCCTCTCGCATCCCCACCATTTGATCCGGCGCCCCAGCTGTTTCTCTGCTCTCTGTCCTCTCCATCTTCCTCTTGGTTCTTCTTCCTCTTTTTTTTTTCTCTCGAATCCCCATTTTTTTCTCTCGCATCCCCATCATTTGACCCGGCGCCCCAGCTGTTTCTCTGCTCTCTGTCCTCTCCATCTTCCTCTTGGTTCTTCTTCCTCTTTTTTTTTTTTTTTTTTTTTCGCACTCCTCGTCTCTTCAAATGTGCGAAAATCCCAAAAAAACAAAATAAATGTCGCTCCGGGGCGTGCCTCTGTATACTTCTGGAGTTCGGAGCCTGTGTCTCCCCTTCATGAAAAATTCAGCGACCTTGGCCGACCCCTTCAGGTGTCGGGAATCGTAGAAGTGCAGGAACATCGTTTCTGGGTGCTTTTAAGAAACCACCTGGGGAAAGCTGCAGCAGCACTGTCCTGAAACGCACTTAGCACGGGGGGGGGGGGGGGATTGGTCACTTTCTGGGACTATTTTATTTTCACATTGATTTCGAAGCAAAAAAATAAATAAAATGTAATCAAAGAAGAGTGAAACAAATCCTTTGCTTTCCTGATGATGTAAAGCACACTCCTAATTACACTGTTAATCTGTCGCCGATGTCTCTTAGAAAGGACTTTGTAGTCGTTCCCTGCCATAGTCATTCCCTCTGCCAAAACGCCGATCCCTTCATCTGGAACTTCATTGTTTACAGTGTGGGCGTTTCTCGCGCACAAGGTAGAGTGCTAAACACATGAAAAGAGACAAAGGAGACAAATGGCAAACAGACGCGCCGCCTGATAAAATGAATCTCCGAGGAACGAAAGGGCTCATCTCTGTCTTTCCCCCTTTCTCATCCCGCTGTTTGTCTATTTGTGTGTCTCCTCCTGCCTCTCAGTTCTAACTACTGCCTTCTTTCACCGTGAAAGTACTGTATAATGCCGGTAGGGTACTCTAAACCCTTGGATGTGACAGTCTTTTGGGACATGTGAATGAATGTTATGACACAGATCTTCAGTTTTAGGGGTTTTACTGCTGCAGATGGCCTTTTTTTTGGGGCGGGGGGGGGGGGGGGGGGGGGGTTTGTCAGTAGCTTTCTGTGCTCGCTGGTTCTCCTGGGAGTTGATCTGCTACATGAGTCTGTGAGCTACACGGAGGCGGGCCATATAGTCAGTGTAAACAGTGTCATAGCCACGTCTCAGGGTGATAGCCCAAGCAAGGAGAGTCAAGGACAGCACGTCCTGAGGAGAGGACACAACACACACACACACACACACACACACACACACACACCACGCGATAATGCTGAACCGCTCTTTTTATTCACAAGCTCACCAGGTTGAACATATTGAATATTTAGACAAGATGGAATTTAAATGTATCCCCCGACGTTGTTGTTATTCATTAGAGGCTGACGGTTTAGAAGCCATTCCAGGTCAATGAATTCCAAACTGACTAGAAACTTCTTCCCCCCCCAGCCCCAGCCCTGCTTTTAATCCTGTCTGTAGGTGTTTGAATCTAAATGCCTCTCTCGCTGAATCACGAACTGCATGTAAAACATTCGACTCGTAATTTCTGAATTAGGCGCGGTTAATCTGCAACAGCGCTGAGAAGTAGTTCCTGTAATCTCGGTACAATCTCTGTTCTTGAATTAATGCGGCGTGGTTTCAGGCGTCGGCTGGTTCAAGGGCATCTCTGCCAGATCTTGGAAGACGAACTGCAACAATTCTCCCGAGAGAGAATAGACGTAATAATCAGTTCTCAGTTCCTGGCACAGTGTCGTGATAAAGTGGAAATACGGGCAAAGGGTTAACAGTGTCAAGCAGGTGACAGCGACGCGTGTGTGATGGCTTTAACCGTCAGCGCGGCTAAAGTAGAAATGTCAACTCTGTCTGTGTCGAACTGTTGTATAGTTCAACGCACAGTTTTACAATTCCTTATTTCTTATTGTGACACCTATTGGACTTAACACAGCGCACTGCTGCAACCGCATGACCCACGCTGTTAAACTGCTCCGGTTCTCATACTCGAACACTCGTCCGACCTGGCTCACCAGCTCAGGATTCCCAGCAGTTGATTAAAGTGTCATAATTATTTTTTGGCATTGTAATCACCGGTATGGCATTTAATATGGGGGAGCTTTCATACTTTATGAGTTAGAAATTATATTCCTGTGAGTTCATTTATCTCTCTGGCAATTTAGAGACTGTAGAACATGTAGAGACCATAGATTGCAGGAATAGTTGGCTTTTTCGAAATAAATGCGCTCATTTGGGCGATTTTATTGCCAAATTATTTCAGTGTTTCCTGTCTCCTTCAACAGCATATTAGCATTTTATATTTCCCTTGGATTTTGTATTGATGCAGTAGAACTTTTCTAAGGGCGGCCACACATTTCATCTATTCATCACACTCATTTGCACATCGCAAACTGTAAGTCGGATCTTTCAAACATCACTCACTGACACCTGATATTCTTAAATGACATGCCGCTCTGTTAAGAGTGCGATTGGCTTGTCGCAGGTTGTGTTTTACCCAGCCACAAGCAGAATGCAACTCACAGCAGCTGAGATTTACAACGCTGCATGGAAAGTGGGATCTTTTTTTTTTTTATTCCAAACGAAGGTCAATGAGATTTAATGCTTTCTCTTGCACTTTGCAATGCCGTCTAGCCACAGATGTGTGCACATACATTTACCACAAACTGCCTGGTGTTGTAAAATACATTGACTCTTGTGCAGGAATTTTGCACGGGAAGGTGCTACTCAACTCCCAGTGTTAAAGCAAGAGTATATAATTCTGAATGATGAAAGCTGTAGCCGCAAGTGACAATTACGGGATTATGGTAAAAGGTAAATGTAGTGTAAAAGTTGCACAAGTGGAGAAGAGTCATAAAGCATGTTTTCTGAGGTAGAGAAGTAGAGTCATTTTCTCATAGACTTCTATACAATCTGACTTCTTTTTGCAACCAGAGGAGTCGCCCTCTGCTGGCCATTAGAAATAATGCAGGTTTAAGGTGCTTTTCAGAACCAGGAGTTGCTGCCTGGGTTTCACAGCAATATTAGTCTGATGCTTGCTAACAATAGCCATAAAGCACTGGTTTTACCAGACCAGGTCAGTCTGTAGCATCTTTCCAAAGGTACATATTCCCGCTTTAACAAGCGCAAGAGCAGTTTCCTTAATTGGTCCCACAGTTTATAGATTTTTTTTTGCATCAGTCAAAACAATTGAAATGTATTTATTTCAACATTTCACCGGTTGTTACCTTAATTTACAACCACTTTACCTTTGTCAGACACTTATATTACCACACAAATGAACAAGCTCCTTTTTTTTACTACACAGATAGCAGCCGTCCAACTGTTATCCAATCCAATTATACTGCCATCCACCCTACGGCTGATCAAACTTTTAATTCTCTCATGGTGCCTCATTCTGTAATTGGTTTATGTAGTGAAACCAACAAACAGCGCACATCTAGACTGGTAATCCCCTGACGGCCACACACGCTGAGTCTGCTAAATTAGCTCTTAAGAAATACACAAAACAAAAAAAACTTCAGAAAAGTTTAAGGAAATCCGACCCTTGTTGGCTGGATGTAGGAGACCAGCAGAGACCTGTCATGGAGTATTTGGAGAGGGGTTAACGGTAACTCTGAGGGATGAAGTTCTAAGCTGGAAAAGCGATTATACAGTAAAATGGTAGATTGCTACATAATTGCTTTACTCTGTGCTTTTCTTACCGTCTGTCTGCCTGGATTGATTTTAACAACCCCACCATCACAGAGACATAAGTCATGTTCTTTGTTTTTGAAGCGAAGACGTGGTAATCTCAGTTATTTGCCTTTTTCTTTCATTCTTCAACATGAACTGTCACTTGGCTGAACTGCAGTTGTGTGCCGAACTTGGAACGCGTGAAAGCAAACGACTTGCCTCCAGCAAAGTCTCCATGGACGTCGGCTACTGAAAGATTCGGAGCCGATGCTGCTTTGAGACGGACCCAGTGGTCGGCTTTTGTGCAGGTCACCTGTTGTGCTCAATTGCGGTAATGACACAGTGGGTGTTAACAAGGTCTTGAATGTAACTGCTAAGTGTGTTATTCCTGTAAAGAGAAAATGTGACAAGCAACATAGGGAGTAGTTTGCATGATTTTTTACTTGTCTTGATGCAGCGCCTGAAAAGTGTTCGACGTAGACAGAAATATGTTCTCCGTGCCGTAACATGAACAAGGATTCATCTTGTGGGAGTTCATCGCACAGTTTTAAGAGGGCTCTTTGTATAATAGGCACGCAGAGGTTTCGGCTGACACTCCCACTTTGGGATTTTGTCAAGCTCTGCGTAAAAAGAAAAAATTAACAACGGCCTTATAGATTGCGCTCATTGCGGCGAGGTTAGCGTGTATGGTGCTGTTGAATTCTCTTTCAGCAAACGTGAATGAGATCTTCGAGCAGGGTAGTGACACGAGGATATTGTTCGTTTATGACTTGCAGAGAGTTGAAAGAGTGCCACAAAATAGGCAACCTAACACCTTTTTTCTCTGATGCGAGGTGAGAATTATCACAAAACTAGCAGCGGGAAGCTCTACAGTGTGCTTTGAGACTCACGAATGATGCCCATAGGCTCTTTTAGCTGAGGTAGAAATGGCCTGTATGGAAGTGATCAGATTAATTATCTTCTAAAAGAAGAGCAATCTCTCCACGCGCACTCTTGAGACCTTCGCTTGCATTGACTTGTGAGGCGAGTTCCCTGGAGTTTGAGTCACAGGGCCTGACTCATTTTTGAAGTTATACAAGGTAAATCATGTCTGGGCAGGTTTCGGGCCGTTGTTTATGCTCTCCTTCTTGTATGGAAACAGAAGCAGCTGGTTTGTACGACGTGCAACTCTTACATCCTTGACAGCGGGGATCCTTCAGGTGATCACCGGAGTGTGCCGCCGGGTGCGGCCAAGCCAGCTGATACGAAGGTTGAGAGCCATCAGCGGAGTTCAACAATGTTTCACACTCTCAGCTCTGACCGGCTTGCCTGGTGAAAGAGGACAAAAAAGGTGTGGGTGTGTGGGGGGGGGAGGGGCAAACAACCTTGGAGCCGTGTCCCGTCACAGTTCATCAGCCAAGCAAAGTCAAGCTGGCTGAGCTGTGGGAAAGAGGGGAGCGTCACCTCAGCCTGCCCGGGCCTGCTCACCCTGCAGGGGAGTGGCAGCGCATTAATAAAATCGCTTTGGCCTCCTGCAACGACTGAGCCGGGGCAGCCGGGGGTCCGTCCTTCACCCACCTAATCAGCCAAGGAGCAGGACACCGAACCTGGCTGCCCCGCCTCCTCCCTCGCTAACAAAACGTCGATGAGGATCCCCCGCGCAAAATATCATGCTCGATATGGCCGCTTCCACTCGGCTAGTCTCGGGGCGAGAGAGAGAGAGAGAGAGAGAGAGAGAGAGGCTGAGCGCGGCTTTGTCATGTGGCATTCTTCTAACTAGGTCACAACAAGTTTCATTTTAGTGCAGCCGAGCGAGGTCTGCTCGTAGCTAGAAAATGGATGTATAAATATTAAACAGTTTTGTTTTTCTCCTCTCTCCCTACAATGACATGAAAAAAATAAAGGGCACAGGATATTTGTATTCATAAAGTAAAATGCATTTCAAAACTATAGCAAAATGATGGTGTGCATGATAATTGCTAAATCACTAACTGTTTGGGGAATAGGAATACAGCACACTGTAAATTGCTGTGTGCACCACCGATGTTCCCACCTCCCAGGAAACTAATGTCTTTGATCATTGCCGGAATTAAAAAAAATAAAGATGTGCAGTTAAATGTGTTTGCTATTAATGCTATTTTGTTTGTTTATCCACTTTCATTAGGAACAATAGGCTCTGACATAATAACATGCTGAGTCATGGTTTGTAGATGTGCATTTGTGGGATGATTTTATAACACAATACACACGCAAATGTTTGATTTTAACAGCTACTGTTTAAAAAAAACATATTTACTCCCCAACCCTAATTCACATACACAAGAGAGAGTCGATTCAAACCAATCAGATGCAGCACCAGCAGTCATTCTGTTTCAAACGTTGGCCGATGCAAAGTGGCGCCACGGTCAGCCGCCACGGTCATCCGCCGCATTAGCGCGATGAATGAGAGGCTGCTGATTAGTACAAAGCATTCCAGCCTGGTAAAACATTGGAAAAGAAATGTCTCTCGCTCCAGCCCATAGCCTCTAGCTTCTGCGGCTCCACGGACACCAACACATCTATTATGTATGAAGGGTCGGCAGTGTCACTGTACGGCGTGTGAGCGTACAGTGCAGCCAGGCTGGAACAGATAAAAGCAGCTTTAAGAGCCCAGCCTCTGTTGAAAACCCTTCAGCCCACCGCTGGCCTTCATCGGTTATTGGATTTTTATTTCCGAGACGGTGACCGCGTGTGACGGGTTAGCGCGTATTTTAACAGGGGCTCTTGTGTATTTTAGCTTGAAGTAACAAAGCTACACTCCAGTCAGTTGCATTGCATCTCCGTAGCCGTCGGAGCTGTGTGTTTCTGCATAGCTGTCACAAATAGCTCCAGTCGACCCAAAGACACAATGATTGATGTGATTATTTGTCCTGTTTTCTTTCCCAATCCTGACCGAATCCATCATTCTGAAGTGAATGCTAGCTGTAATTACCAACCTGGCGTGCATGGCAGGTTAATGTGAAACACAGTCTAAAATTATATCTTTAAACAAGATTAAACACATTAAGTCACGCGGCCCGCCGGCCTTTATTTCATTTCACCCTGGCCTGTATTAGCCTGTATTAGCCTGTATGTCGAGGCTCATTGCAGCATCCGTTCACAGCGCTTCAGTACAGCGTGCGCATCTATGACTAGAATAGAATTTACAAATGCAGTTTTGTCAATTATCAAGACACCCGGCTCATTTCTGCTCAAGCACTTTCTACCAGCTCTGCAAGGCTAGTGAGTCGCAATCCGGGAAGGGCACAGAAGAGCTCCTCTCATTTGTAGGCAACAGAAAGGTCTCATGGGCTGAAAACACCGGCATTTATATATCTTGGTGTTCGCCGGGTTTCTATGGAAATACCTAGACCGCATCTAAATCTCCTTCTAATTGTCACTGGTAGTCAATATTTACGCTTACGGGGTAAATACATGGTTGGTCAGTACACATTTTCTTCCATTCTTACCTTTTTTTTTGCTTCTTGCATTGATGTGAAATGTCTAAATTGCCCAACAGGAAGTCACTTGCTGTTCATGACAGAATCATTTGAAAAATTGTGATTGAATTTGCTTCAGTCTCAAGGCCTTGAGTCTTTTTAATAATAAGTAATGTTTGCTTTTCTGTGCGAAAGTATTCGTGAAAATAAAACAACAGTTTGAAAATCATATTGAAGTCCGAAGTAATTGCACAAAAAATATCCAGAATCAAGGCTTTTGCACACCAAAAGTGTGTACACCAAAAGTTTCATTACCAATATATCTTGTTTTGAGGAATATAAACTTCCTTCAAACCCCTTTCATCTGGCTAACAAAGGATAAATATCTGAATAAAGAGACCAAGCAGCACTTCAAATCGGCCCAGGAATGCAATGCCATTATGCAATAACTGATGCCACACACTTCGCCACCATAAAATGGGGGGGGGGGGGGGGGGGGGTCGGGGGTCGGGGTCCGATACCCAGTCATAAATAAGACAAAAAAGTCCCATAATGTCTTCAAAACAGTTCCCACAAATTCCACAGATTTTACGAGTCCGTCCACTCTTTCCTCCCCAGTTTAGCCTCGGGACACTGCACCACATGCTCCCTCCTTCTGACCTTGTTTGAAACCAAAAGACCAGAAAAAAAAAAGAAAACGCATAGTCGAGACGTGGAGATGTGACTTAGCGCTTCATCACCACTTTCACCTTTTCCTCACGCAAAGCCAGTTTCACACCTGCCTTGAAGACATTAGCGGAGCAGTGTGAACTCGCTTCCTTTGCCTTACGGTTGTGCTACATCTCCACCAGGCATCTAAATGTGGAAGCACAAGGTGATGAAGCACGTCCTCCCCTAGATTAGTAGTGTATTGTAACTGCTTATTCGGTGTAAAAAGTCATTAACCAGTTCATAACCCGAAGCAGCAAGGCCTCTTTGTAGTCTACCTTTTGTAGGCAAACACTGAAGTGATTGCATTTGATCCATTCTAATCGAATGAACAAACAGTTTTCTTATCAATCTTTTGCGCTCATTAGTGCAATTACAATCACGACATAAAATTGTAAGAGTGATTCTCTTTAGCGGGACAGATGAGACGTGTGAGGTCTGATGCTTTGATAATGACTGTTTGGCAGTGCCTTCAAAAAAAATCTCTCTGTTACGCGAGTGACTTCAGTCAGCTACTTTATGTTCTCGCTGCAAACGGTAACGAGATGGCAAACCATATTAATGTGATGAAAAAAAACAAAGCGCAGCACAATACGCCTTTGTGCTCAGCCACTGAATCATATCAAGACAGACCAGCTCGGTGAGTGTGGGGGGGGAGGGATCCAGAAACCTGCGAAACTGGAAGTACTCTGGAGATGAAAGTAGCGATGAGTGGCGAGTGGGACACGCTTCGAGATACCTTTTTGGTGAAAGTCGCCCATCCCTTGAAGTCTTATCCCGTGGCTAAAGCCCCGGTATTAGGTTTCATTTCATAGATTATTTAGAGATACAATATCTGTGGAGCTCTGAATGGAAAGCCTACCAGAGAGGGGGGGGTGAAATTGGTTTGGTGTCCAGAGGAGCAGGTATCTCAACTCTCTATCGTCCAAACTCAGGCCCAAGTAAATTGAAATGTCCATTTCTGGATTATGACTCCAGAGAGCATGACCGGCTGTTAGAGACCCTTGTGTTTGTTCCGAAAAGAAAACCGGGGGGGGGGGGGGGGGGGGGGGGGAGGAAAAAACGCGTGGCCAGGACACAATAAACCCTGTGATTCGAGTAACTTATTTGGAGAGACTTCAAGTGAACTTCAAACATCTCTTTAATGATCTATAATCCTTTTGGCAAATCTTCAGTGGGCAGCCAGGCTTTCACAGTTATTCTTTACCAGGATGTGTAAATCCACGACAAAGAAAAATAAGGTCTGAAGCTGGAAACAAAAAAAAGAATATTTTGCAGTGTGTGCTTGTCGCTCTGCATTTTATTCTTCATTGTTGTTAAACCGAAGCAAAGGCCAGCCGATGCCCTTGCTTCTACAAAAGCATAGTGACACGTTCCCTTTTTGTTATGACGAAAAGCAGAGGGAAGTAAAAAAGAGGAAGGTGAAAGGTTCTTCGCAAGCCAAAGCAGCTTGTCAGGAAAAAAAAAAAGAAACGGGTCTTAATGGAGCCATTGATCCTGCGCCAATGGAGGACACACCCAGTAGGGGACTGGCTCACAGCGAGCAGACAGGTGTTTCGCTCGATATCTGTCCCACTTCTCTGACCTTAAAGCTTTTAATCAGCTCTGCCAGGGAGCTTGTCAATCCTGTCAAACAATGAGCCGGCCCACGGTGTAGACACAAGTAAAGGGAGGGCAACGCCAGGGTAAGAGCTCCAAATAATACTCCTGCGGCCCGGAGGTAAACAAACAACAAAAAAAAAAAAAAAAAAGCCTGTACATGCAGTATGCAACTATTTTGTCTGGAGCTCCCAACGGACAGGCCCCGGTGTGCTTTGAGTCGGCTGCAGCGGTAGTCTCCAACCGTGTCAGCAGATCTTTAAAGGCTGTTAATGTCAAAAGCGCGGCCGTTCACGTGAGCGATTTCATCTGGGATGCCGGTCTGTTTGCGGGCTACAAGAAGCTACTTCCACACCATCACTTAGAGAGGCTCCAGGTCTCGTGGGAGACGGCTTCCCTTCGCCCCCGGCTCGCAACTAGCATGTTAATCAGACTCCTTTCCCTTCCAATGAAACAGTGCGCCGCTGCATTGGTTGGAGTGAGTGACAAGGATTTCAATATGGCCAAATTGAGCCTTTGAGTCTCCCTGTGACTGCCTGCTTCACTTTCCCTGCTTCTGATCAATAGTAATACACTATCAGGATTTGTCAGCTCTGCTTTTTTTTTCTTCTATCTTCTTCTTCTTCGTTTCATCAAAGCCCTGCGAGCCAGAAGCCCCTTCCATGCTCACAGGCTCATGTCACTGCAATCCCTCTGCATTTTGAGTCCGAGTTGGCACGCTGTGAAGTTTAACTACGGAATATCTCTTTTAACACGAAGGGTAATTACGCCGCTGGTTTGATTGCAGTTAATAGCGCAAGCTGTCAGCGGAGCAGACCCACGGTTACTGTTTGGCCACGCTGAAATTGCGTTGAACCGCACAATTATCTGCAGTCACTGGCAGCTCTCTCTCTCTCTCTCTCTCTCTCTCTCCACCATTGTTCATCTTTATCTGGATGCTCCTTCGTATCAAGTTAGACGTTGAGATTAGTAGCGAGCGACTGTTGATCCCACTGCTCGTAGTCTGGGTTCAGCTTTTATTCATTCAACACTCACGGGGGCTTAAACGCGTCGGATCCCACTCCTTGATTTTCAACAGCTACACTTAAAAAAAAAAAGAAAAAAGAGAAAGAAACCCTATGAGTTCATTTCCTGACTTTTTTTTTTTCTTTCTGCCCCCCAGCCCACAGCCCACCCACTGCGGTGTTTTCAGACCAAACAGAGCAACGTTGTGTGATTTCTAATTCCTACGATTGACCCGCTCTTTCTCTTTCCAGTCACATCCTAGAAGTGTCCTGTCCCGTTTCTCTGGCCTTGTTCATCGTTTAGAGTGCGGCCAGTGCTTCTCTGTGTCCTGAGTCTCTGTGTCAATACACAACGTTAGACATCCGACGACCAGTGGAGACTGGAGTAACTCATACCGCCCCGACTCAGCTTTCAGGCTGTGCCGTTCCCCTTGCTGTGGCTTTGTGGTTCTCCTACTGATGTCTCCGTGCCAGTTGCCTTTTCTCCCGAAAGGCCAGCTCCCTGAAATGTGCAGACATTTAAGTGCTGTTATTGCATGTGTTCTTTTTGAATCTCTCTCCATCAAAAACAATGTCGCAATATGAAGAAAGAAATTGCTTCTTTTAAAATATTTGATTTGCACAATATTGTGTGTTCTGTCCAAGCTGACGAGAAATGGATGTGGTGCCAGAATGAGGTATGAGCAGAGATGCGAGATATTTCATAATGCACCGTATTGGAAACACACTGAGCTGTGAGAAAGTAGTGTATATGGTGAAGGCTCCGAGACGGGTGGGAAAGACAACACTCCATCACAGCTGGAAAGCACATGCAGCAGAATACGAACACGGTCCTGAGATGTGGTGAGCATTCCAACGCTTGTATGTATGTGGAACATGGAGCCCCCACTCGCCTTGGAAAGACCGGGCTGTGGTCGTGGTTTAGGAAATGGTTCAGTCCCGGGTCTCTTGGGTTCTGCCGAGAACCGCTGGATTTCGTAGAGGTTTATGATCAAAACGCACACGAGAAAAGGGGGAATTTGGCGAATGCCAGAAGCCAAGAGTCGACGCTGAAACGCTGCGCGTTCCCATGCGGCCATCTCCGCCACATTTAGTTAGAGTCAATCTCTGTTTACATATCACACTCGCTGTTCTTCTATGTCAAACTCACAGAGAATTCTGGGTGAGATGATCCCGAGCAAAAAAATTTATAAAAGCCTGGCAAGCGACCGCGCAACGACTGTCTCAGATAAACTCCAGCAAGGAACGCCTGTTAGAATATGTACATGTGGAAAAAAAATGATTTCAATAACAAGATAACATGTTCAGGGATGGAATAAGTAGCAGCATGTCTAACTGTATCAGCTTAAGGAGCTGTGCACATAAATTCCTCCAGAGGTGGGAACAGGATAATCCACACCTAAATGATGTGACTGCGGGGCAAAAAATTCATAATCGTGTTTGTTTGTGCTTAATTCCTTCTACACGTGTACAGAGACGACTGGCTCGTTCCAGTATTAGGTCGATGATACTGGTGAGATGGTTTTTTATTGCTTTCGGTTTGCGTGAGATGATTACATTTTTTTCCGTGTGATAATCGGCTAAAGATTTGCCATCGTGACAACACTTGTTTTGAGCGAATGCGCGGCATTTGCCGGAGTCCCATGGTGATCATGACTCAGGCACATACTAAGTGTGCTTGTTAATTGATAGAGGACTGGAGCTTCAGCCCAGTGCCCCCCCCCCCCCCCTCCTCCCTCCAGCTGGAGTGTGAATTCCCTCTGCTATATGTTAATGGTTGGGCTGTATAAATGACCCGCGCCAGCAGTTCTGGGGAGAAAATAGCTCGGTGCAGCACACCAACCGAGCGGGAGCCGTGTGCACACTGCCCATGCTGTCCTGTTTACGTCCCAATCACAATTAGAGATGCACTTTGATGACAGCCACGCACACATCTTTAAAAATGTATGACATGCACAGCATGCATTTCTTTCAAGAAATCTTCGGAGGCCGCTCCTACGTAACGCAGAGTGGGGGGGGGGGAATAATAATATCACTAAAGTGACTCAAATCAAATATTGATTGCGCGGCCTCTTTTCTTGGTTTAATAAGCCGCTTGGTCGCGCCACAGTGCTCCTCACCACGCGCACACTGGACCTACGCTGTTGGCCTCCCGAAAGCTTTCTCCCTCCTGCAAGCCTGCAAGATATCAGCTGGCCTTTGTCAGAGAAAAGGCATAAAAACTCCACCAGCAAAGGTCGACACAGGTCAGGTGCCAGAAAACGATATTCCGTGCTCTCGCTGAGCACTTCTAAAGGTCACCTTCCATGGGGCGTATGGATTTACACCCATCTGATGTGTTTTCTCCGAGCATGCAGAAGGTCTCCGCACCCCCTCCCCCCCCTGTAGATCGAACAGTTTCAGCTGAATAGTTAGATTTTTTTTGGAAATCTTAATGTTTAGTAATGTATCCAGCTTGCCACCATCACATGGACGTATTCAGCGTGTGTGCTCTATGCAAGACTTATCTTTACTTGTGGACAATGGAACAGATGGTGTGAGAGAAGGATTTGTCATGCATGGTTGTCCGGGGCCAGACTCTTTCTCAGCACTTTTTTTTTTTTTTTTTGGCAGGACTTTATATGCGTTTCAATGCTGCATTCGCTGAGTGCTTAACGGAGGTATAGGGCGCCGCTGTGGTGCCGGCTCACACCGAGCCGCCCCCATCCTATACGTCCCACTCCAACACCAGTCTTACACATAATCCTTCATTGTCCGATGCACATTCAGTGAAGATGTTTGCGGTTCATAGTTTGATAAACGGCGTTAATACTGACTCATGGCAAGGGATCTGAGCAACCACCACAACCAGCAGGAACTGGGGCAGCACATGTTTGCCGCTTTTGTTCATAGGTGTCTTAAACGATAAACTATTGGTTGACTGTTTCAAGAGTTGTTCCGATATAGTCTAAAATGCTTGATTGGGTTTCGGCGGGTATACG
Source organism: Leptoclinus maculatus (assembly GCA_032191485.1). NCBI lineage: Eukaryota > Metazoa > Chordata > Actinopteri > Perciformes > Stichaeidae > Leptoclinus > Leptoclinus maculatus. The sequence continues at coordinate 3,577,686 of JAVDOI010000014.1, read as the reverse complement.
CCAGTCGATGCACCGATCCGATGTCACGATATCATATCATTTATCAGCTCATTTACACTACACAGGAACGTGGGACCCGATCCGTACCGAGCATGTACAACTCTCAAATTTCGGACGCAGCGATGGCTTTGTTTTCCCCCGGAAGCTTTACTTATCTACACTTTAAAACCACTCCTTTTGGGTGACATGTCAGGTGAGCTTAAGGGAACCTTTTAAACTGCTTCATTAGGAAGAATTTCCGTCTGATCCTCCCCGACCTTTCCCGCGACGGGTCGCATCATGACCTCAGGGCCCCGAGGAAAAGCATGCCCCTGCAGCAGTCCTGTTTTTGTAGCAGTATTGTCGACCGCCTTTGAAAGAAGTGCGCGCACGTAGCCTCTGTGTCACCCTGTGCTAATACTTCCAGATTTCCACGGGAGGTGTGTTGCCTGCGGCATCGTCTACACTCCGCTTTAATATCCTGAGTGCTATAATCTGGTCGCCACGTCTGACCCGCTGCGTGTCACTCCCGCTGCTTACCCTCCCCCGTAACTCCCCGAAATCCTCTACATCACATTTATGCAATCCCCAACCCACTCCTTAACCCCCTACCGCGCTTTCCAGCCCGTACCTGCTGCCGCCGAGGCCCTATTGATCGGCTCTGTCCTGTGAGGACGGCCGGCAGCTGCCCCCCCGTTTAAGAGCCCATGAAATACTTACTGCGTTATTGTAAAATAACCAGCGCTCATCATCGTGTGCGCTGAGCCCATCCTGTGGGCGAGGTGCTTTGTTGACTAATTGTCTGGTCCGCGTAAGTGCTCCCCAGTGTCTTTGCTTGAGATCTGTCTCATAAAGCATGTTATTATCTAGCTGTTATTGCTCTCTCCACCGCGGCGTTTCCTTTCTGATCCCACACTTCGACACTCTTAGCACCTGGAATCTATGCCCTGTTTCTATGCCTCCCCCCCCCCCAGGCAGTTTCAGTCAAACTGTAATGCTTACAGTCACTCATTTACCAGTTAGGGGGACTCCTCTCTCCCCCCCCGTTCACTCGTGCCCGGACCTTTTGTTTACTGACAGTTGCTTGCTATCTGGTATCAGTGGGTGATGTCATCTCGCCGTTTGGTCAGGTAACGTCAGGGCTGTTTATTTTGTGTCGTAGAACCGAAACCGTGGTGGCCTTGTTTAGTTAAGCTGCAGGGGGGGAGGGATGAGGGTCAGAGCTCTCTAATACTATGTTTACTCTCTCTCTCTTTCTCTCTCTCTCTCTCTCTCTCTCGCTCTCTCTCTCTCTCTCTCTCTAGGGCAAAAGCCTTATTTTATTTTCGTGTCAGCTTCATATGTCATTGCCACAGTCAAAGACAACTAAAATCCCAGATTACTTCCAGCATATTTCTCATTCGATCCGAATACTGTATATATATATCTATTTTTTTTTAAAAGCATTAATTACAGGAAATCCTTAGGCATTGTTGCTCGCTACGTATATTAAATTCAAATATCATATTAAGAGACGTTGACATTATCCACCGTGTCATCTATGTTTGCTACTTTGAAATCGTCTGATAACAAAATGGAGAAGCTGCGTTTTTCCCAGTGTTTCATTCATGGATGAATCATTACCACGCTGCAATAAGATGAGAAGCTTCGTTGCCGGCGAACTGATGCATCCCCTTGACATTTGAAAATGCCTTGATGCTGCTCGAGGTGTGTGTGTGTGTGTGTGTGTGTGTGTGTGTGTGTGTGTGTGTGTGTGTGTGTGTGTGTGTGTGTGTGTGTGTGTGTGTGTGTGTGTGTGTGTGTGTGTGTGTGTGTGTGTGTGTGTGTGTGTGTGTGTGTCCGCTTGTGCTGCGAACCCCGTGTTGCCTCACGTAGGCGATGGATGCAGCCACATTAGGTGAGAATCAGTGCTTGCAGTTGACTGGCCGATGCTACGCACCGCCAACCCGAAAGTTTGGATTTTTCTAACCCACATGGAAAACACACTGCTACCGTGCGGCGGCGCTCGGTCATTACAAACGGCCAGTGGGAACATTTAAAAAAACAAAAGAAAACGCACGGCCCCTTTCATGGAGCAATCCCAGATTGGGAAATTGCCTAGCATAATAAATATTCCCGATAATCATTAACATTTACAGCTCAGCAGATGTTACATTGTCCTCAACGAACGGGTGGGTTGTACAAAGCACTGTTTCAAATTTGAACCAGATAGTGGCAAATTAGGAGCAGGTCTACTTTCCATCTGTTCCAGCGAGGCTTTTTTCGCCCGCTTCTGCAGTTGCAATGTTTGCTCGGGTAGACGGAGGGTAGAGAGAGCCGGTTTGGCAGGTACACCACTGTTTACCCAAGAGACCCAGCTGACGCACCATCAAATAGTGTCTGAGTGTAGATTAAAGCAAATTGCCTGACACATGCTGCTCCGTCTCAAAAAAAAAAAAAACCCAGCTGAATGGCCACGCTCAACTAAAAAGCAACATTAAACGTAGACTATGGCTGCTTCTGCAAAATGAAGTGCCCTGTCTGGATTTGTAAAAGCCAGTTATCCCTAATCATTTATTTCATTATGGATTTCTGTTGATAACACCAGCAAAATACCACCGGTTGAGCTCCAAAATTCAGAGTGAAAGTGTGTTCCGCCACGGGAATAAACAAACAACTAATGCGCCCCCCCCCCCTCCTCTTTGAACACCCCATGTGTGGTCATGAATAGGGGGGCACAGAAGCCCGTACCATTGCCGTGGGAACTGGGACTGCATTAAACAGTAATTATCCCCAGTGGCTCAAGCCGTGTTTTATCCAACCAGCATCCCACTTAAGAAACAATGGAGTAACCAAAGCACACCGAGCACTGAGAGATGATGCGTCTTCATGTGATAAGCTTTTAATCTGCGTTTTGGCAAGAAGTTTATCCCAAAATACTGTGGATTTATCTGCCTGAATCACTAAGTGGAGCTGCAGTGGGACTGTTGCATATCTGCAAACTGAAATGTCACAGATAGTATGACCTATTTGCCTGAATTACATTTTTGTGTCGCGGTTGGACAGGAGCAGGAAATATTTCCCGTCAACTGAAAGACACGAGAGAGAGAGCGTTCAGCCCCGGTGAAAAAAATGGAAAGTCGTCACACTCTCCTCCCCATAAAAGCAGATGACATTTAGGTCCAAGGAGGGTGCAGTTTAATGACATCGCATCACGCATTTCCTGGGTTTTCTGAAGTCTTCAAACTTCAAACGGCGACGTCTCACTGCCATTTGGGACTGACAGTGTGCTAAGTTGCCTGGTGCGGCTTTAAATAGAAGACAGTAATGAGTGCCTCTTTTAAAATATGCATCGAGTCCTATTTAATCTTTGCCTTTCTTCACATCGCAGCAGCCAGAGGTGAATTATTCTGAACTTTCTTTGACTCGGGCACAAATGGATTTCTCTTGGATGAGCTTGGCCCATGGTAAATGAGCCAACAATTGTCTTTTGAAATATTGTTGGTTGCGGGCCAGTTCAGTTAAGAAAAAAGAAAAGAAAGACAATAGTGTTAAATATATATCCGTTGTGAGATGAGCTGCCAAGAAGCAGCTTTGTTTTAAATATAAATTAAGCTTCCTCGGCTTTAAGGGAGATGCCCTGGTTTTAATTTTCGAGCTTTATGGTTTAGTTATTGTTTTAAATGTAGAGCAAGGTCTGCTTTTACATTGTACTGAGGAATATCTGGGATAAAACAAATGGAGGAATGTAGTATATTCAGTGTTGAAACTTTAATTTGATAATTATTTTTCCCTCTGCAGCAGAGACAAAAAGCAAATATTAATGTTAATGTTTCTCATTCATTTTTGACTTGTTACAGAAAGGGAATCAAGCTTGTTTTTCATATCCGTGTTTGTTTTCCCACGTGGGCGATACCATCTCTGATTGATTTACAACTTTAACCCCTTCACAGTGTGTTTTCACTTCATGGAAGTTAATGGTAACTTTGTAAATTTTAAAGTTGTTTGATTGTACTTAGCGCCACCCTATCGGGTCATTATGGGTTGCAAAAAAACAAAAACAAGATGGCGACGAACTCCAAACTCCAACGCTTCAAAACCGTCCACTTCTTATATACAGACTGGGATTCATACACATTCACCCCTCAGCTTTTCTGATCAGAACTCTGCAGTGAGGATTGCATTTCCTTGGCTATCGTCCACGCACCGTAGGAGGCCCATTTGACCGAAGGCTGTTATTTGGTGCAGGACATTGTCCAATGTGCCATATGCAAAACAACACAAAGCACATGCTTTTGCTTGCTGCCTGACAGGCCAGATCTTATTACATCTGAATGTTCTGTGCACAGCTCCGTGCCGCGGCCTTGGGAGTCTCTTGCTATCAGCGCAGGGCCAGACGGTACAGCAGCTGTTTGAATAGTGCCCCTTATGTCCCCCTTGATCCAAATCAGCTCACCTGGTGTGAATCAAACCACTCTTTTTATTATATATATATATATATATATATATATGCTGCCGGCTTAGGCACACTTTGTTTGTCTCATTGTTTTTCCTTCCAGAAATAGGGCTCCTCTCTCAAGGCCGGTGTGTAGCCTCAGGTGTGTTAGAGCATGACTGCCCCCCCCCCCCCGGTCACCCTTTCGTCAGTATTGGAACAAATCAGCACAAGAAGCGACAATGCCAGCCCGGCCTCTAAACCCCGCAGCACACCTACAAATCTCCCTTAAGCGCCGCCTTCCTCTCCCCCTCGCCAGTACTGCATCTCCACTACTTTACATTATCTTTTTTTTTCTCCCCTCCCTCCTCGGTTTCTGCACCACTGGCTCTCATAACCCTCACAAAAATCTCCCCTCCTAATGCCTCTCGCATGCATGTGGCTCTGCTCCTCTATGGCTTTGCCGCACAGTGGTGTAGTCTGTAATTACAGCTCTAGTGTGCTTAGCCGAGGACTCCTCCAGTCCTTGAGTGAAAGGGGTCCCCATGGGCGCCCCCGGCCCCTTCACGGAGGGGGGATTTGGGCACTGTGGCTGTGTAATTACGCCTATTCCTCTGGTTTCCATTTGCATGAGCCGCTGTTTATTTGGTTCAGTCTGAGTGGGGAGCGTCGGACTCGAAGGAGGAAGAGCAGAGCGAGGGAGGGAGGGAGGGAGGGGCTGCAGCTTTTCACACAGCCAGTCCCTGCCAGTATTGTTTTAGCAGTCAAGCGGGTGAGGTCTGGCCAGGTACATATTTATGAGTTTTTACAGCCCCCCCACCCCCCACATCGCTCCAATTTAAGATTAAACTTTAACTGGTGTTGTCACACAGTAAATTGTGTTTGCGTTTTCAAAAAAAAAAATCATACTAGAGCCGCCACAACTGGTAATCTAAGCTGTGATAAAATGGAGTAAAGTATTGCCCCCGAGGTGCACAAGGACACAGGTGTTTCTCAAGGTGCAGATGACAAGGTTGCCGGTCCTCCCTGTCAAACCGTGTTAGCAAATCAATCTGTCATCGACAAACTTCCCCCAAGTTTAAATCTCCACAGAGGGGGCCCGGCTGATGTGGTCAGAAGGAAATGAAAGATGATGTGCACTCAGTAACTTCAAAAGGTTTTCACTTAGTTTTTTTTTTATTCTATATTATATATGATTCGATGTCGGCAGCGGAGGCTCTACTCGAGCAAAGGTATACAACAATGGATAGAAATTGCCTTTCTCTCGTAATGCGCTGCTTCTCCGGCGCGAGCCGTTCAACCCGCCCCGCCGCGAAAGATGGAAAGAAAATACATTGTTCGTCTTAATGGTCTTCCAGCCAGAGTCTGAGCCAAATGTTTCCTCACATCGGCACGTGCATCGGGCCTCTTGTGTCCTTCGGCTGACTACCTACAGTTTTTATAAGAGGAGCAGCCGCTGTTTGGACAGTTTGACAGCCTGCAAAAAGCAGCTCCCCCTCCACTCTGCTGCGGATTCATGTACAGCTGAAGATAGACTACATCAGATATTGTATTCAGTGGGTGTATACATAAACCGATTCCCTCTCTCACATATTCTTCCACATTTAAAAGCCCCCCTGTGGAAGCTTTATCTCCGAACGCAGCGATTATCCGTCATTGTGATGCGGTTACTCAGCGTTAAGGAGCCGCGCCGTTTGTGTGGCGTGTGTGTGTGCGGGGCCCCCCCCCGGTCCTCCACTTTAAGGCAACAACATATTTCCTCTCTATTTATGACTTCATTCACCCAGTGGCTTTATGAGTCCGGCGTGATTAACGGAAGTGTTTCTTCCTGTGGGTCTTCGTCCATCCTTGGGAGATAATTAAAGCTGCGGCTGGTTGTAAATAGGAAGCCCAGCCAGGGGGGGGGTTATCGGACCAGGAAACGGGACATCTCCAGACTTCACCTGGAAAAGGAACATAAATTAGAGCCTGAGATAACAAAGATGCGTGGAAGACAACAGTATGCTCGAGCCCCCGAGGCACTTCAGGGACACTGTCTGTTCAGGCTGCAGTCATTTCAGACCCCAGACCAGGTGTGAGTGAAAGTGTTTGTTTTCTTTCGAGACTCACATTGAAGGAACAAAGAAGGACAAGAGAAGAAAGAGGAGATGCAAAAATGATTTCCAATTTGGATTCATTTGTTTGTTTGTGATTTATCAATTTAATTATTTCCATAAAAGAAAGCAAAACCCGAAGATATTTAGTGCGCCATGATACAAAACAGAACAAACAAACCAGCAAATCCTTTCTTTTGAGAAGCTGGAAGTTGCAAAGTTTTGCCATATTTGTATAACAAATGACTTAAGTGATGAATTGATCAATAAAAAGTGTTACTTTTCTCTGGCAATCACTTAATCGTTCGTGCACCAGATAAAAGCAGGCCGGCCCGGAAGGGACAGCCAGTGCCAGGATGTAGACACACGATGCATCAAGTAAAAAGCCAGGGGGCACGAGAAAGAGGGGAGGTTTACACTCGAGTTTAGTAAGAGGTCAGCTTATGCATGAAAGAAGAAACCACAGGCGGGTTTACAGATGACCATCCTTGCTAATTGACCTTTTATTTGAATTTTTTTTCCACCATCAAACTTCCCGCAGGCTAAGACAGCAGGGGAGTCGACTGTAATTGCTGTTTTTTATATATATAGATAATGTGTGTGTTCCCGTTGTTTGTGGTGCTTACACAGGACTCCACATTGTTTCTTTTAATAGGAGCTCCAGGCAGTCATTGAAGTATTTGTGTGTAAAAAGTAATTAAAATTACAATGGGCCAGCCAGTGTGTTGCTTGGGTAGGTGGGGGGGGGGGGCAGCAGACGATGGACTTGGCTCCACCTCACTGCCCCTGTGCTCATTCATTAGCGATGCATTGGTCCTCGCTCGGCCCTCCAGAAGCAGTACCCTCGTGGACAAAGACGGGGTCGTGTAGATGTGTCCATTATGTTAATATCTCGCCCAGCTTTTACACGCTAACACCATGTAGCGACTCTTGACACAGATGTATGGGGAGCAGACGTCGCCTCTGCGGCGTTTTGGCGAGTGCGTGGACTGTGAGTGTTGTGCGTGCCAGTGCTACCTAGGAGGCTGAATCAACTCTTTGACTCTCAGTGCATGTACTTGCTATTTGACTGGAGTGCTTTGCTTGGCCTTGGACGCTTGTTAATCGTAATTACATGTTTCTTCTTCTTCTTCTCCTCCTCTGTTACTTCTAGCTGGCAACGGGCAGATGGTGCAGATGGACTCCAGCAAGTCTGGCTTTGTGGGCTCACAAGTGGAGCTGCGCTGCATCTTCAGCAACAGCAACCCGCCGGTTAAGATCTCCCAAGTCACCTGGCAGAAGCTCCTCAACGGCACCAAGCAGAACGTGGCCATAGCCAACCCGGCCCTCGGCGTGTCCGTCCTGCCGCCCTTCAAGGAACGCGTGAGCTTCAAGCAGGCGGCGGTCCGCCACCGCACGCCCTCGCTGGAGGACACCACCATCGTGTTCTCCAGCCTGCAGCTGTCTGACGAGGCTGCCTACATCTGCGAGTACACCACGTTTCCCGCGGGAAACCGCGAGAACATGGTCAACCTCACTGTATATGGTAAGAACTTAGTGAAATAGTGAAATGTTACAATCTTTTTTTTTTTTTTTTCACAGATGAAATCTGCAACCGCTGTAATTTATAAAGTAAAACTGGCAAAAAAAACAGAGCCCCCCCCCTATATCTAAGAAATCTAATCTAAGCTGTTTTTGGTAATATCTTTTCTTCTTTATCTAGATCGGATTTGTCTCCACGGACGCAATAGTTGCACATACAGCACAGACTTTAAATGTATTTTTGGTCCAAATGTAAATGTCTGCCTTGTCAAATTGGGGAGTTACAAACTCTTTGTAAGGCTTTCCAAGTCGTTTCGTTGATGAGATTTATGGTCCGAAAAATGTGGCTTGCCTGTCAAAAGCATGTATCATCAGCTCCCTCCAGCATTTTATTGCTGGCCTGAAGAGAAGTCACAGGGACTTTAAACCTGTCAGCTAAATTTGGTTTCTCTCCGACCTCGAGGCAGCAAAAAAAATTAACTTTTTCTTTTTTCTGAATCAGATAACACGGTAAAACTGACATCTTCCTTTTTTAGCAAAAGGCCAAACGAAAGCACTTTTTACAGCTCAATGTTCCAGTCCCACAGGCTTCCTGGTTAAGTAGGTTGAATGCCTTTGGAACACCTCACACCAGGTGTTGTTCCTCTGTTTGCTAAAGCCGCTGCTACAATCCTGTTGTTTACCATTAAACCTCCCGGTCCTGTGATTGGGCGAACAGCACCGTCAACCATCACCATCACCATCACGGTTGAGTCACTCCATTGAGGACCCTGTTGTGTATACAATGTGCAGTGTTGAGGGGTGACGTGTCGTCTAACACCACTCCCAGATTGGCCCTTGCGGTTTAAAAAATAAATAATTAAAAATAGGAAACCGCTGCAGAGAAGAGTCAATAAAAATGGCAGGTGAGACGGAAATCAATAAGGCCACTTCAGAGTGTGTAATTTGGCTTGAATAATGTCATCTTGTGGGGAGGGGAAAAGGAGTGCCTGAGACAGTTTATTTTGGATGAGAGGCAGCTTTAAAAAGGTTGCGCGCTCACTCTGATTAGACATCTAATTAGAAATTAAGTATTGCTGTGTTTTCCATTAAGTCCCAGTAAGAGAAAAAAGCACTTGGCTTAAGTAGTCCCTGTTGCCAGGGCTTTCTTGTCAGCTCTGAGACCCCATTTTGTGTCACCGAGCCTCCCATGTCTTTTTCTAAGGCTTCCGCCGGCTCAGTGAATGTTTGGAACCTGCGTGCAGATAACCAAGCGGCGGCGTTTCAAAGAGGCCTCTTCACGGCCTATCTCTTTCAGCTGTGCATCCGCTCAAGCCTGCCATTTGATGTGCTGGAAGTAGATGACTAATTGGCAACTTACAAAGGATTCAAATTGGATGACTGTGTATTTGGGTAGGCAAGTGGGTTGTACATCGGTGAGAGCTTTGACAGCGGCTTTGGCTTTAAGGAAGGAAAGAACCTCAAACCCATGCAAACGTGGTTTGAGGTGGAACCCTGTTTTCATCTCATCCCCTTAGTTTTATTTACCTCGAATATCTGACTAAAGGTGAAGTAGACGCTATAATCTGAGGGAAACTGAAAGAAAATACACAATACATCTTTTTAATGAGCTTTAATTACATTTCAAGTAACTTGATTTGCTTCGTCCTCTCCCCTTCCACAGCTCGGCCTATGACTCGTATGTCCTTGACGACGCCCACGATCGTGGCCAGGGCCTCGAAACGCAAGATGACCGTTGCCACTTGCGTGTCGGCCAACGGGAAGCCCCCTAGCGTGATAAAATGGGAGACCAGGTTGAAGGGCGAACCCACTTTCCAGGAGACGCGCAACCAAAACGGGACGGTGACGGTACGGAGCAACTACGTGGTGGTGCCGAGCCGCGAGACCCACAAGCAGAAGCTCACGTGCATCGTGATGTACCAGGGTGAAAGGATCAAAGACAGCGTGGTGCTCAACGTGCAGTGTAAGAATCTGCTCTCTTAAATAAAGGATATATGAAAAATAATATCACCTTTTCTACGCTTTTGCAAATACATTTGGGTATTTAGAGTGCCTACCAACCCCAAAACTGTTAAATACGAGCGTTAAACAGAGTGTTTCAAACAGAGTGTTTCAAACAGAGGGTGAATACAAGTATATTCAGACAGACAGTATGAGAAAAATAATGCGTTTTTTGAACATTGAATTATGTAAACATGTTCTGGTATAAACCCAAAATACAAGTATGAACCTGAAAACTAGCATTATATGTCCCCTTTAAGTTTTTTATTTTTTTATTTTTTACAAAAAAAGCAAAAAAACATGTGTTTGTGTTTCCTGCCTTTAGAGTAAACGGATCACCACAGTTTACAGTAAACAGAAGTCCTCTTGCGAACACAGCTTTTCCAGTTGAACAAAGTCAAGAGCAAAAAAGCAAATGAGCTGCTGAGTACGCACCAGACTCCCAACAAAGAAAATGTTAAAAAAATAAATGTTTTCCTGATTTTTCGGGAATAATTCACAAAATTCACATCTTTAAAGCATGTCTAAAGCATATCTTTAAAAACAACAACAACACTGAAACATAACCTCTGTACTGTACTGAAAGTATGTAGGAGTTCACTGCTTTTTTGTTAGATTGAACTCTCCCATCCACTCGTATTCCAGGTGTGTGCTAGATTACAATTGTCTACTTAACTTAACAGTATTTACCCCGAACTACAGTAATGTAAAAAAAAAGCCGTAAAGTGTTAAAAGTGTGGAGAAATGGTTGAAAAGTTTTTAGCAATAGCTCAGATGCGTCCACAGAGGTGCAGTGAAGTGATACAGGAGTGTTTTCTGATGAACTGACTCCGGTGTGCCTCCCTTGCAGACGAACCTGATGTGAAGATCGAGGGCTTTGATGGAAACTGGTACCTGAACCGTCCCAATGTTCAGCTGACCTGCAGGGCTGATGCCAACCCCCCTGTCACCATCTACCAGTGGAAACTGTGAGTCTGACTGAACCCTAACAAAACCCATTAAGGCTCTGATGACACGACGGCATTGCAACGTGTTGTTTTTCTCACCTTCGGTTCCTGACTGGAACAAAAAAGAAAGTGGAGGCCTTACTAAAGCTATTTTACAGAACGGCCTTGTTCAATGCAGTCTGCTCTTTTACAACATTTGTTTCAAGTCATATATATATATATATACTAGAAAGTAATCTGCAAAGATAAAAACACACCAACTCCCTTCATCCTCTCCAGAAATGTGTCTCCGTTTATTTGTTTGTTCATGAAACGTGTAATGAAGATAAGAAACTGGGCCCGAGGCAGAGCACAATGGTCCTATTACACACGCCCCTATCTGACGGTCACAGATACTGCGAGATAAATGCAAACAGAACGCGCTTCGCTTTGCTTTTGGGGTTTCTCTTTTGAAGCGGGAGGACCGGCATGCAGGTAGAGAGGGGCAAGAAAGCGCCATTGTTAGTGCCGTTGTGTTCTCTGGAGGGCACAGAAGGCCACGGCTTGTCTCTGACACACGAGGGGAGGGGTGAAGCTGAACGCCGGAGTAGGAGCCGAGGATTAGGCCGGCATACCGCGGGGCTGACATCACTGTTTTATTGCCTCGGAGACTCTCTCGCTGCAAATGCATGAGCAAAAAGAGATACAAACATGTTTGTAAGGCCTCGGGGGGGGGGGGGGGGAATCGCCAAATGACCCCGGGTTTGATCTGCTCTGAGTGCATGAAAGTTGGTCTTGTGGAAATGATGTGGTTTGCATACAAGCACTGAGACAACTACGACGCAACCACAGTGTTTGCTGTAATTTGCACTGATCGAACTCGGATGCAAAATAGAATTTTAGAAAAACAGCAAAAAAGTCTGTTCAGCTCTCTGAATACAAAGCAACTTTTGTGAGCGTATCACTGTTCTAAATGAAAGTATTATGCGGTAAAATTGAGAGATAAATGTGGCAATTTGTCGTGTAATTGCTCGGTGAAGGCGGGGTTGAGGAATATGTCATTGGACTTGAGTGGTTGTGGATTAATAGACCATTGTATCCTCATTGTATCTACTCTACGAGCCACTGTTGGATTTTAATGAGGCACGGGGAGGGTTTTTTTTCCCCCCGTTTCTTTTTTCTTGTGCATAGATTTAGCTCTGAGGGCAGAAACACTGATACACACAGAGCAGCAAAAGAAAAAAAGACAAGATAGAGAAGATTTGACCTGCTTGTTTTTTTTTTCCCCTCTTCTTTTTTTTTTATCAGAGGCAACGGGAGATTTAGGGAGATAGGGGAAGATAGGGAGAGAAGAGGAGGAGGGTAAAGAGATGTGATCTAGAAAGACTAGGGCACTGTGCTGACAGATAGGAGGGGACGGCCATTGCTGCACTGAAAATGAGATGCCAAATCTGTTGTGAAGGTTCCCCTGGGCTCCACTGTGGAGGTCAGCACAAGGCTGTGACGGAAGGATCCGGAACAGGCCGGCAGGATTGCGTCACACTCAACCACACACACACACACACACACACACACACACACACACACACACCTACACACACACACACTCACACGAGAGGTGCAGCCAAATCCAATAAATACGAATGCCTCTGCTACAGATCCACATTATTCCCATAGAGAATATATTGTATAGTATCTATCTATGTCAATGAGATCATACGTTTGCATCTTTTTTTTTGGGCTTATTTCACTTGGCTTATTGTAGCAGCTATCTGCATTCACTTTTCACACTTTTTTTGTGTGTGTTCCCCAGCAGTGTGTGGAGAGTGTGCAGAAAGCCTTGGCATACACGACTACAATCCTTAAAAAAAAAGAGAATCTGTGCATCTTTGATTTATTTATTTTTTTCTAGAGCACAAAGCCAGAGCTATTTCTCAAAATGGGTTAATGGGGAGTTGCATTGAAGGGCCCAGTTTGAACTTCATTGTTTGTTTTTGAAATGTTTGTTTGTAGGGCATGCTCATTTGCTGAGTCTGTTTTAAGTGCGTACCGCAGTCTTCAGTGGGCACAGGAATACTAAGTGGGGGAAGGGAGGGCCAAAGAGTTGTTTATGATCACAAATAACTCAATTACTTACGTGCTGGGATTTCAGACGTAACGTTTTTTTTTTCCTCTTTCCCTGAAAAGCAACATTGGAGCTCACACATCCTCTCCCTCCGCGGTGCGTTGTCAGTTGCTCAGAGATATGAGATGGCGTAATATAAGAAAGCGGTATTGTCATTGCTGCACTTTGCAGTGGGATCACCTCAAATGACACGCTAATTAGCTAGCCCACTTATCGCTAGCTGGAAAATGTGATTCTACTATTAATGTTGATTAAAGGCCAACGTAAGGAACTGTTGGTTCACTTCACCAGTAGCTGTGCATAAGACTCACAGATTGCCGGATGACCCTTTTAAATGATATTTGAGTCAGGTTTACTGCCCCTTTTACTTAACATAAGCAGTCAGTAAATATTGTCTGCGGCGCCTCAAAGATAATGAAAAGCTCACATTAAGCATTAAACATGAAAGTAAGGACACTTTCAGGCCAACTAAACAGATGGCTGATGGATTGAAGACGCCGTCCTTTCACGCTACTTATTTGTTAGTTTGAAGCACGGAAACCACTCTCGGTTTCTTACTTTAATGAATATTGTAATCTCTTCTAATCCTTTGCCGTTGCCAATGTGAACTGTCTTATTAGACCTGATAATGACTAACAGTGATATTTTAAATTCAGGCCTTTAAGCACCCACAGTTTTTTTTTTTTTTGTGTCTGCATTCAAGTTTAAAGCCGCCGACACACGGTTGTGCAGTTTACAGTGGGACGGCGGGTTGACGGATATAGTGTCCTTGTGTCCCCTCTACGCACACTCTCATCTGCACGCACACGCGTCTCGCACATGCATGCACGCGAGCGGGGCGGCCAGTCATCAAAGAATCTGCACCCCTCTCGAGCTGTTTTTCAGCCTTTCATTTAGCTGCTCCACACACACACACACACACACACACACATTCAGATGTCTCATACAAATGCACTGGATCTGTGGTGAATCACTGCCAGCCTTTCATTTCTGCAGTAAATCAATTGGGCTTTGCAGAACTCAGCATTTGATAGAGGCTCACAAGGTAACTGATTATTGAATCGTGACATTCTGTATTGAGGGTTGTTTGCAGCTCCATTGCGAAACGCATCGCCAGGGTGGCAGAGGGAAAACAACTCGGGCCATATCTCGTTCTATTACTTCGGTTCTGTTGCTGAGAGAAAAAAAACAAAATAACAACTACGCTTTTGACTCTGACTTGTCCTGAAAGTTCGCGCCACAATTTGGAATCGGCAGTTTCCATATTTCCATCGGCAATTCGCGAAAGATGAACAAATAGCCCGTCGCTGTGTATATTTCCCCCTGTCATCAAGGAGCCTTCTTTACGCCAAGCTGTTGGCGTGAGACTTCATTTCGTCATCTCCCTGCAGTGTCTTTTTGTTTTTCTCTGGCTGCAAATAAATTGAGCATCACATTGTTTTTTAATGTTCCCGCACACCAGCGGTTCTCAAAGTGTCTCTCCGACGGAGAGAGCAGGCCCCGGGAGTGAAGGAAGGGAGGCCTTTGCAACATCTTTATTGTTCAAAGAAACCAATGTCACCCCGCGCACACAGCAGCAGCAGCAGCAGCTCACCACGGTCAGACCGGAGCGCCGCTCAATACCATCACAGTTTGTAACTCTACTTAAATCCATTCAGAGCAGCCGATGAAGCTGATCGAAGGGGAAGTCGACAGGAAACATCTAATTGTCACGAAATTTGATACCCGCCCCGCAGCCTCGTGCTCTGTGCCCTCAGAAGTGTGCTGACCTGATCAAAGGACACAAGCAAGTCTGAGCGCGCCGTGTAGAGATACAGCGGACCATGAAGACAAACACCTCAGGCGGGAGAGAGAGACTGGGCTCCGGTCCTCATTGACAGCCCGGCATTTTTTTGCTGGATTCTGCATTTATCGCTTGATCAGCTGCCTCTGCTGACGGCTCCCCCGAGCTTTGAGTCCAGCCGTGGGTAGAGGAAAGAAGCCCCCCAACCCCTCCCTCCCTCCTCCTACAACTGTCTGTTTTGTATCCCACATGCCAAAAAAAAGAAAAAAGAAAAAGGCCTGTGTCCTCAGGCATCAACTATGTCTTACCTGTTTGGACCTGCTGGGATTCCCTGTCCTCACAATTTTGTTTGGACTTGATGGATGATGGCTGAAATAAAGCACTGTCAAATATTTCTGGTATATATCTCACCCTCACACACTCGCATCCAGGTTTGTTTGGCACTAGAGACTCTATTTTTCATGCTCCTTGAATTGCTTTGCCGCTCCTGGGAGACGGATTTCATTTATTATTTTATTTTCCTACCGTGGTCTGGTGTAATTCTGCCTTTTTTTGATGGTGTCTGCATTATTGCCTCTCTCTTTTTCTCTCTCTCTCTTTTACCACAGCCTGAACGGCTCCCTGCCCAACAGCAATCTGGAGATCAAGAACAACACCCTGTTCTTCAAGGCGCCGGTGACCTACGACCTGGCCGGCACGTACGTCTGCGAAGCGACCAACGGCATCGGGACTCGCACCGGCATCGTGGACGTCAACATCACAGGTAGTTCGATGAAGCCGCTCGCTTCCGTTCTCTTCCGTTCTCTTCCGTTCTCTTCCGTAACTCTGGCATGGCTCGCATCAATACAGTACCCCCCCCTCTTAAAAAACAACAACGTTTGAACACAAAAATCTGCAGGTGTGATTGCGGCACATTGCGTGTGTTTTTCGCAATGCTGTTCCCAACTGCGCTCGCTCTGTGGCTCCCTGCTGCGAATGTGTGGCAGGTTAGATGAACCCCCGCCTCCCCCCAAAAAAGCCTCTGTGTTTGTGTATCCGAGCTGCACTCACACGCTGTGAGAACACAACAGCCGCCCACGTCCACCCTGCCCTGTTACGCACCCAGGTGCATGTGTGGGAGCGACACAAAGCAGGTCTATTATTGGTGCCTAAGATAACATCAAGGAAATAGGGGGGGGGCTAGTTTGAGGTGAGGGTACTGTATTGATCATAGTTGGCTCGCATCATGCTCACATCTCTCCAAACGGCCCCTGTGCCTCTTCTTTGTAGCCAACTTCATTCTATGTGTCTCTTCTGTCTTCTGGGGGGGGGGGGGAAACAAAACTGAATCAGTTCCCTTTTGCTGCCACTTAATCGCTGGCACACACGCACTGCGGTTCTTCCATAGGAGACGATATTTTCCACTCAAAGACTTTGCTACAATATATAGC
Source organism: Leptoclinus maculatus (assembly GCA_032191485.1). Lineage (NCBI taxonomy): Eukaryota > Metazoa > Chordata > Actinopteri > Perciformes > Stichaeidae > Leptoclinus > Leptoclinus maculatus. Next base: position 3,561,414 of record JAVDOI010000014.1, on the reverse strand, counting down.
AGATCTGATTCGCTTTACGTTCTGCTATTGTGGGAATCTTCTGCTATTGGTACCAGCTGTGTGTGTGTGTGTGTGTGTGTGTGTGTGTGTGTGTGTGTGTGTGTGTGTGTGTGGTATTGGGAGACTGTCACAGTTTTGCTCTGGTCGGACTGGAAAGGCTTTTTTTTTTTTTTTTCCTTACTCTTTGTGCTGCTTGGTTTCTGGGAAGCGGGGGTGTTCTAACTCGCATTGCTTTGCATGTTGACTCATGTTGCGTCTCTGGGAACGCTGCGCTTGGTGTGAAGTGAACAGCTGTGCCTTACAGTGTCATTGCATTTCTTTTTCCCCTGTTTCCTCTCTCTCTCTCTCTCTCAGCGTGTTATTATTCTCCGCTGGTAACCGGGGAAGGCTAGAACAAAGCCGCTGTGTTAGGATGTGATGTCATTACCTGCCTTGTGAGAAGTTGCCTGTCCAAAGTAGGCGAGTTAGTAGTGTGAAAATAGAAATCTCAAAGGAGCATGAGCAGCCCTTTCTTATCAAGCAGGACTGTGAGGAAGTAATCTAGTGTCAGGAAATCAACCAGTGCCAGCTTGTATTGAGTAATTGTGTTCCAAAGAGATTGCACTGTTTTGGCATTAAGTACTGTATCCCTTTTGGAAAGGCAAAAACAAAGGCACCAAAGTCATTTTCTATTTCTGCTTTTTCATTGATTGCTTAAATTAACCAAACCCCATTGCTATTGTCCCCGCAGTCTTTCTGTTTATTCTCATCATTTGTCCGTATAATTTGATCGAGTCAGTGAGGTGAACAATGCGTGGGTACAAAAATCTGAGCACATTCACTCTCAATTGAGTCTGAATGCAAAATTTGAATCCCCGTCTTTTTTTTAATCCATTGTTTTCTTTAAGCCATGCAAAGGTCTGCAGGTTGTTCTGCAGCAGGTTAAAGGATATGTAATGATTTCATTTGAAGCTGTGAAAACAGTCTTGGGTCTCAGCGGGAGGTAGGCTAGACGTTGCCTCCCATCGCTCTGCAAAAATGCAGAAAAAAAAATGTTTTAACTTTCATCAATCAAGGTTCACAATCAGTCTTGGGCTTTGAGGACCCATGATATCAACAATCTTTGAAAAACTTTCTTCCAAAAAACTTTTTTTCAGATAAAAGGGGTTCTTAATGGAACCCTCAGTCTTCTAAAGGACCCTTTCTTTTAAAAAAAGGGTCCTTTAGAAGCAAAAGGTTCTGGGTAGGAGCTCAGCTCTCAAGGAAGAACGCTTTTGGAAACCTTATTTCTGTGTAGCTGCAGGTGGTGTTATGTACTGTTAAATGGCAAAAGTCCAGATTTTCTGTTGAGGATGCACTCCCAAAGGGTCCCATGCAAGCCTTAAAAGCATGTTGCCAGTTCCCATAGTAACCGTGACAAGTTAAATGGAGAAGAGCCGGCCTCCCTTTCCTGAATCGCCCCACAGAGCCTCGGCTCCAAAATGGCGCCCAGTCAAATTGCAGAAGCTCACAAACCGCTATAGTTGAATGTCACACATTAGTATGGTTTGGTGCTTTAGGCTGCAGGGAGGAGTTCAGCAGCAGCAGCAGGCAGAAACAGGGTCAGAGCTGTCCTGCCCTTTGTGTCTCACGCACGTCCAACATGGATACGTTACAGTGGGATCATGCAACGCTTGTGCTCTTTGCTGATGTTGTGAAATGCTAGTCCTGTCTTAAGCAGGCCTGTCAGCATATTCTCCTGCACCGCCACGGATCTTCATCGAGCTCCGAGGATATGTGCGAGAGGAAGTGTGTCCGTCTGGAAGGCATTTCTGTGAAAGTACATCGGCTTGTGGTGGACTTAGTTTCAGTTCTGAAGACATGAATAAAAAGACCGTCAGAGGTGAACTTGAGGGTGGGCACGGCTCCCCCCCTTCCCCCTCATTCTTTCAAGTGCTCTGTGCAGCCTTGACATTGGCGGCGCGTAATGACCCGGTGGTAGAGGTAAGGAAATATGCTGATGCTTCATTAACTTCAAAGAGCATCTTTGTGCCTCCCAACAGCCTCAGACAGGCCCCGGCTGAGACGAGGCAGGTGAGAGAGCCCCGCCGCTGGCTGCTGTTCAAGGCTGCAGCACAGGCCCTCGGTAATGCTAGCTAAGTGTTCTCTGCAGAGAGGGACGGTGACCAAGGCGACCAGCTGCAGCGCGTATTGTTCACCGGTTTACAGAGCTGACCATGTCTGGACTTGTGCTGAGCGTGAACTGTTTTTTGTCTTTCCCGTGTTAGAGGGCACATTTAAATGGTTTTGGATTGAGAGGCGGTCCGGAGAGCTCTGTGTTTCTTGTGAGCCGGCCTTTTATAGCCAGCCGTAAGCTGCACTCGAGCACTGACAAACCCGCGGTGTTCTATCACTATGAAGACCTAGATGTATCGGAATGCACTGCTGCTAGTTGCATTATGCATGGGTTTGGTAGTAGCGTGTTTTGTTTTCATTTTGAAGTTCAGCTTTAGATTGACACAGCAATATACACCTGCCAGGGAGAGCGACCCGCTTCCCAGTGTCAGGAAGATAAAATATCCGTGACAACTTGTTTGTATCGCAGGGAAAAAAAATAAGCTATTTTCTCACACTGGGAAGCAACACTGATGGAGCACTTAAGGAAGGCGCATTTTAATCATGCCCCTCAGTTTTGCATGCACAGATTTGTGGGAGCTGCGTAACTGTCACCCCGGCAGATAGCGGGGGCCACGGGGCACCTTGTTTCAATTAGTTTTGGGGGGATGGTGTTTGCTGCGGAGATGGCAACGACTACGGTAAGTCACATGGGCCGAGACGGCTTCCTCCAAGGACATGTGTTCTGGAGATATGGTGTCGCTTGTCAGCGTCTAATGAACCACTCTCCTGTTTTAATCAATCCTCAGTCTCGGAGAAAGAAAAGAGAGGTGAAAGAGGAAGTCTGAGGGAAGAAAGAGGAAGAGAGGAAGAGGAGGAGGTATCTATGGCGTGAGAGCCTTATGTGGGCGTCTTCCTGGCGAACACCTCTCTCATTCACATTCAGTTCAGAAATCTCCTGAGGGAAAGTTGACAAGTCGTCAGATCTGATTAATCAGCGGATTACTAGCGGGCATCGGAGGCCATGTAAAAAAATAAATGAATCTAGACAATTAAACAGCCTCGCAATGGAAGTTATTTTTGACGATTCGTTCTCCCTAACCCGGCTTTTAACCGTCAGTCGAAACGGTGAAATATTGCAGCTGAGGAGATCCTCAAAGATCCTCCCCAACTTAAGGGAGCAGAAATCTCTTTCATTAAGATAATCAGCTTTTCCTCCATCACGCTCGAAAACCAATCGATGCTGCCATCTTACATTTCTTTCCAGCGCGTAATAAGACGTGATGAATGGCCGTTTTGTCAGAATGGCCTTACAATTATGTCTTTATCACCCCTGAGAAAAGACACGTGTGTGTGTGTGTGTGTGTGTGTGTGTGTGTGTGTGTGTGTGTGTGTGTGTGTGTGTGTGTGTGTGTGTGTGTGTGTGTGTGTGTGTGTGTGTGTGTGTGTGTGTGTGTGTGTGTGTGTGTGTGTGTGTGTGTGTGTGTGTGTGTGTGTGTGTGTGTGTGTGTGTGTGTTCTCTCTCAACAGAACATGTGCCTTGTGGGAACATTTCCTTCGGTGAAACGGCACATTCACCAACCGAACAAATTTGTTTACACACTTGAATAATCTTTTCAACTTGATTCGATTTTTTTTAACCTTGACTCCCCCCCCACATACACACACACCAACAGCGCTAATCTTTGTGAGATGGAGATGGGGGGCCGGACCGAGTGAAAGACAATGCATAATTCCCGCCGCATTAGCGGGATCAGCTGTGAAGGATAATATCGGAGGAGCTCAGGGTCAGGCCAGTGTGTCAACCCTTTTTTTTTTTTTCATTCTTCTGTGAATCCACTCGCGTTGGCTCCCGGACTTTAATCGCCGTTCGTCGCAGCTGAGGCACCGAGTTGCTTCAGAGAGCCGAGGTGAAGTCGGCTTTGCTACAGGGCTCCACCACTCGGGTTAAACTGGATGGAGTGAAGAGCGTTCTCATCAATTTAGCAAGGAAGCGCGAGGATGGATCCTTCTGTGAGCGCGGGCGACCGGCGCCGACATCTGTTCACGCTCGCCTGAACAAGCAATAGCTCGCTCCCGTGTGAGCAAATGAAGTTGATAGAGAAGAGTTGTGGGGGGGGGGGGGGGATATCTTACCCGCACGGTGAAAATGAGATGAATAAAACATAGGCAGTCCAATGGAAATATAAATAAATAAAGGTATCCATGTGACCGAAGGAGATGCTTCAGTGGGTCTGATTATTTTATTATTTTTTTTATTTTTTTTGGGGGGGGGGGCTTAGTTGAAGAGGTAAAGTGGATTCCAGAAATGGGCTCCCAGGAAAACAGAAGCTGGGAGAAGTGCGGTGGCAGGGAGAGAGAGGGGGGGGGGGCAGGTTTCTGTCTACATGACTCTGTGTAACAGCCGGTGTCAACTCCTGGTGTTCACTGCTTGTCACTTCTTCCTCTGTCCTCCAAAAGTCCCTTGTTACAATGACGAGCAAAGACAGTGAGACACGCTGCTGGGCGAGAGGGGCTGATGTTCTTTAAAAAAAGTCCCTACCATGTGCAATGCAAACAAACGAGGCCATCGCCTAGAACATTAGCTGTGTCTATATAATGAGTCCTGAATGCTTGCCGCCAGGTAAAGCAGGAAAGCAGCAGCGGGTTGTTGGTAGCGGCAGAGGGAGCTTTTCTCAGCATACATTTAAATTACTGAGCAGGATATGTTACATTAGATGTTATGTATTGTCTGGAAAAAAAACACGTATTGCGACTTCAGCTGGATGTATAACACACATTGTAGATTTTAATAACATTTCTGTACCTACAATTAGATATTTATTAGACATGTATTGTTTATTAGACATTTATTGGCCTCGTTAAGATACTGTTTCTAAAAAACACTGGTTTTCCTCTCTTTTCCAAAGAAGTGACATAGATGGTTTGAGGATTAGCCCGCCCTGTCACATTAAACCTGCTCTCAATGCTCAACTTACTCCGATACTTACGATTGGTTCCTCACTGTCTAAATGCATCACATTAAAGACGTGATGGTACCATTTCACGGGCCTTGAAGGGAGACTTTGTGGCTGTCGCGGCAAAAAAACTAACTTTTCAACTATAAATTCTTACACCACGGCTGCCGAACCCCCAAAACGCTCCCAAACTGTCCGTGGCGGCTCTAAAAACAAAAAAGCGGCAAACTGTAAAGAACAGTAGGCGTTGATGGCACGGCTCATTGTTATCAGGTGAGAAACAGACGGCCACTCCATCACTGCGAGGGTCAGTCGTTTTCTTCTCTCCGCGGAATTGCTCCGTGCGATAAAGCGTGCGAGACGGGAGCACCCTTGAATGAAACGACTGCCCGCGCCATACGTTGCTGACATCTAACAGCGGCGCCGCTCCACGCAGCCATTTGTCTCCTTTCTCTCCTCTTGACAGAGACAAGAGACATTATGATGTCAGCTTTGCAGTGGCTCCCCCAGCAATGTGAAATTTGTTTGTCTTCGCCTGTCACGCTGGAGTCTGTCTCAATCTGCGCGCTATACCACATTTTGCAGTGTCGCCGTCTCACATCGCTGCCTGCATTATTCATAGATCCAAAGGCCACGCGCGTATATATATATACATATACATCATGTGCATATCGTGTTTATCATTTGCGGCCCTCACTCCTAGTGCTCGCAGGGTGTGTTGGGGAACTCATTCAGCGTCGTTGGTCCCCCCCGGTCGCTTCTCATCGCCCTTGAGCTTCTCAATCAGGCGTCTACAACCCCACAACAATCTACAAGGATTCGGGTCTGCGGGCTGATGGAGGGACTCTCTAGCCCCCCCACCCCCACACCCCACCTCCCGTCCTCACTACGGGAGGGTCCGCTCCATGCTCTGATCCTGCCAAGAATACACCTCATTATCCAAATGAGACATTAGCATGAGCCGCTCCTTTGCTTGCGCACCGTAGGCCGCCCCATAAAGCCTCTGCTGCGCTGCGCTGTGCCCGGGAGAGCACTGAGGGGGGAGAGACATTGTGGCTGCATATCGCATAAAATGGGAGGAGGAGGAAGGGGATGCTCACTGTGTAAAGGGGACTTATTTTTTTTTTTATTTGGAGAAGGAGACATAGCCCGGCTGTGGGAGCAAAATGGAAATGTCACCAGGGGAGGGCATGTGAGAGCGGCGCAGCCGAGATCGCGGTGATTTATCTCAAGGATTGTTTCTGCACGGCTTGCTGTTTCGGCTCTCCGGAGGATATGCAGAGGAGAGGGATGTGGCAGACAGATGGAGCAGGGGTGGGGTGGGGGGTTGGCTGAGCCCCCTTCGGCCCATCTCTGCTCCTCCGTCCTCCTCCTCCTCCTCCTCCTCCTCCTCCTCGCTGTCCACCCAGTGTGGTGTTGGATCTGTCACGCCTCCCTGAGAGCCTGATGAAGTAGGTCAGACGCTGTCCCAGGGTCTGACCACTGGCTCCAGAGTGCTGTGTGGTGATTCACTCATTACACACACACACACACACACACACACACACACACACACAGCTCCAAAATAACAACAAGGAGACGGAGGAAAAAATATGACAACGAGGAAAGGACAGGGGAGAAGCGGAGGGTGGGATGGCGCGGTCAACAAACATTGCCGCGGCCACTCCTTCCCTGGCTTAACGCCTTCCAAAGGTGCCGATTAGTCTGCTGCGTGTCCGCTGATCCAATAAGTCATCCTTACAGCGCTTCCACTTAGCACCGCGGCCCCATGCGGGCTAGCAGGGAAATGTAGGGATGCATTAATAATGGTACCTCATGTGCAAACATGATTCTTAAAAGAGCATTGGTGTTTAGATGCCGGTGTAAATATTCATTGCTCATTAAAGGCGTATTAAGAGTGATTATCACAACCCGCGTAGCACGAAATGAGCATATTACATCAACAAGAGCACACAACATGCTTTCCCCAAGTCTTTTGGAACACAACTAGTTTCCAGCGCTTAACAACATCGACGTGGTCTAACTTGTCATCTTAGTCGCGCTTCTTGTTGCGGAGATCTGAGTTGTTTATTTCAACTATGAATTGCCCCGAGACGTAAATTCAGAGATTGTTAATGTCGGGGAATCCTCGGTCACCAGCTGGAGAGAAGAGTCCGGGACGACATGCTGCTTCTGCTCCAGAGGGACGTAAACATGCGGCCGTCGATGTTGCTCGGACGGGACCGTCCTGCGAGTCGTTGCATGTTTCGCGGCGGATGAAGCCACATCCTGTGCCTCTCACCCGTTTTTACTTGTTTATTTTAACAGGGAAATCAGATTTGAATTACCGAGGTTGTAAATGCCACCTGATTGTGTGTGTGTGTGGCATTTACCTACACGTGAGGAAAGCTCGGGCCTCTGTACAGTCAGTGATAGCGGCAAAAGAGAATCCGTTGACGAAAGCGGTAGATATTCGGGAGGCGAGTGCTGAAGAAGGGCTTCGCCTCGGCTCCCCGGCAGCATATTAAATTCCCGTCAGTGATGAGCTTTCATTCGTTGTGGCAGCATTACATTTCCATGACTTCACGACCACTGGCACATTCAGACAGGGGGAGTAATGAGGATCGTTGGAATCACTGAACTAATGCGTCTTCCCAGATTGCCCCTCCCCCCCCGTCCTCACCCATTCATTATGCCATTCTCTGTTTGCCGTTGTCACTCCCCAAAGCCTCTCAAAGGCCCTCGCTCCATCTTCTTTTCTCCCCCCCCCCCCCCCTTCCTTGTTGCCACTCCTCAAACTCTGAGTAGCCCTCTGTTTTCTTTTCATCCTCTGTTGTCTGCAGCTTGTTCCTCATTTAGTCACATTAAAACACCACTCCCCGTACCGCTCTTTGAAATCCCTTCTCATTTTCCCAGCCGCTGTCATAACACCTTGTCCGAGTGATTGCGCTAAAGGCTCAGGAATGTTTGTACCTGCCTCTCTCCTTCTCTTTGTCGTGTGCAGACATGACTGGAGCACACCCAGAGACAGTATACCCGCAGGACAGACTTGTGATACAGTTTTCTCTACCTTATTTTTTTTTTTAAAGCCCCTTTCTGCTTCAGACATTCCTCTCCTTCAGTCTTTGAATGTTTGCTGCTGCTGGTTGTTTTGTACTGTCGCTTACACTGAAATACAAAAAAAAAAAAACGCTCAGGATGTGCGTGTTGTTTTTCTGAAGCCACAAATCTGGCATTCGCCTGATGTGTCATTCCCACAAAAAGGTGTCGGGCTTTTTTTTTTCAATTTCTTTTTTTTTTAACTCTCGTGTGCCACATTTGTTTACCGTTTGTTTCTCTTAAAGACCCACTCCTGTTAAACACAAACGGGAACACTCATTGAGTTGTAGAATGTTCGGGAGGTAGTAAATCATCCACTCGATCGAGTCAAAATGTGAGCGTTTCAAAATAGTGTGATTAATGTGAAACGAAACGGCGTTTGGGTTTGCAGCGTTCAAATAGCTGCGGTATTTCACGGTATCCGCTGCCTGTGTAAATCTATCACGCCTTTGCTTTGAATTATAGCCTTTCATAGCACATCTTGGCACCTATTAATCTCAATAGTTCATTTTAGTCGTTGCAACTCAAGGTTATTCCGCTATCTGCATATTTCCAGCGTGGCGTTAATAGACGCTGCCTTTTGTTTGCCCGGAACAGTATCAGGGCTGTTGTGCTGCTTTGAGGTCTTTTTTATCTATCTGTTGGCAGGTGTTGCCGGTAGCGACGGCGCGCGCTGGTGGAACGCCTCCTCCCTCCCCCGTGCTGTCAAACGCCCCTGCGCAACCCGACCATTTCAAAAAAATTGTCTTATTATTAGTGTTTCTGTTAATGTGATTAGTTTGCACCATGGCCACTCTAATTTCACATTGACAGAGTACACGGAGGAGACAAAAGCCGCCGCGCTGGAGAGATCTCTTGCCGTTCTTGTTATCTCTGTGTGTGTGTGTGTGTGTGTGTGTGTGTGTGTGTGTGTGTGTGTGCATGAAGGCCAGTGAGCTGAATGGGAGGGTGGTGCGTTGATGTGACCTTGTGGAGGGGTGAGCGCGGGAGTAGAAGTGTGCTGGGTAACGCCACGAGAGCGGAACACTCCTCTTCGCAAATGCACGCCTCTTTGAGTTTCAAAATAAAAGCAGCGTGTTCCTCTGGAGTGATCCGATGGGCATTTTATGGCGTCTTTCAGCTCCTATTCTGCTTTTGAAGTAGCGCTGCGGTATAGCCACCCTGAACACGTCAATGCTCCTCCCTCCCATCCCTCCAGTTAAACATCTTAAAAACACCTTCATAAACTTCTTCCTTCTTCGGCGTACATCAGCTTCCTCTGTCTGAGGTGGACGTGCTGGCCAAAGAGCCACAAAAATACCTGAATGTTTACAACTTCTTTCATGTTTGCAGTTTATACGAACCATAACACGGTCTTCAATCGTTAATGTTCACATTCTTCAGATATGGGTGTCAGGAGGTGGTGTCACCTGACCCCTTACAGAAAAACGGAGGTGATGGAGAGTGCCTTTGAAGGCTCGCCGCATGTTCTTTTACCGCCACTCGTTCTGTAGTTTTAATGCTCTGGCCTTGTGTTTCTCACCTCTCTAAGTGGTAAATATCGAGTCTTGGCAACCTCAGAAAATGCAATGCAAAGGGCCGCGTAATTAAGATTGAATAAGGGGACCGATGTGAGGGAAGCAGAGGAAGGCAGTTAATGGTAGAGGAGAGGATTACAGCAGGACGTTTTTTTCCTTTTTCTCTCTCCACTTCCCTCAATCCTCTGGATTTTCTCCCCTTCTTCGTTGGGAGGATGTGTTTTCTCGAGGCCGGGGGTGACCTGGCTGTGCTCTCTCATTCATGTGTGTAATGAAGGCCTGTGTCTGAATAATCCCATTAGGTGTTCAGATTAAAACCTGAGCTGATATTTGAGACTGTGCCCGGCACTGCTTTAGAAATTGGAGAGCTTTGCTGCCTGGGTCCTGGGAGAGTGGGCGAGGAGGAAGAGCGGACTGTGTTTGGGAGGTCGCTGCTCTGGACTGATAGAGTGCCATTGTAATTAAAGGAGAGGGGAAGGCTTCGGCGTCTCCTCTGCCGAGCCCGATGCCTTCCTTCTTCTGCAAGTTATGCAGAGAGTTATCGTTTCCACTGAAATAATCCAAAAAAACTGTTCTAATCGAATGTAATGGTTTTGATTCAACTGTGGAGGGCAATCATTTAAAAACATTATTTTCTGCTCATGTGGGATATTTTGCAAAGAGAATTTAATATCTCCTCGAAACGTTTCAGATTGCTTAAAAGATAAACCTTCATTTTGGCTCGAATCTGATTAGTCTCCACTCTCAGACAATCTCCCAATCCAAATTAACCCTAATCGTGTACATGGAATATAATAGTATCCCATAAACGGTGTAAAATGTGTTACATTTAAGGTGTTAAAGTTCAATAAATCTAACCGATTCGCTCAGATCCCGACTGATATTCCCTCTGAGAAGACAGCTGATGGGGCAGCGTTAAGATCTACACTCGCTAGATTGTGACGTGTCATAATAGGATGGTCATAACTCAGTACAGCAGCAGAAAGAAACGGTATCAAAAGCAGTAAATCTTTTTTTCTTTCGCCTCGTTGAGTCTGTGGTTTGTCCGGCTCTCCTACTTTCAGTCCTCTCTCCCACACCATTTGTTTATGAGATAGATGGTTTAACTCCTTGTTGTACCCCCCCCTCCCCACCACCACCACCACCACCCTGTTGGGGATTCAGCGTTGCACCATTGAAGTTAACATGCCTCTGCTCTGCAGGTATAGACAAGCGCTACCTGCTCACCTCGAGCCTTTGATCACGTTTCACAGTAGATGTCTCTTTCCGTCTCTCTGCGCTTCAAGGAGCTTTGCACGTTTTTCGCGTTTTTTAAAGCGAGGCGTGTGTAAGAGACACGGTTTTCCAACGCTCAGAATTTACCATAAGCAACAACTGTGCTCGTCGCAAGCATCGTCGCCTCCCCGTGAGGAGGCTGCGTGCTGGGATGGGATGTTTCAGCTGAGCTCCACATCGTGGCAGTTTTGAATTTAAAACAAGGCTAAAAACCCAGCCTCTCTCCTCTTAGTTATTGTTTGTCTCTAGCGGGCCGTTAGTCATTGTCACTCTAGATTAGAGCACACCTTTGACTCATCTGAGACTGAGCGGTACGCCTTTTTATTAGATTTTTTCTTCTCTGCTGTGTGCTCTGCTGCCTGAATGGAGGAGCTTCGTGCTTATCAGATCCCTTGATGCATGATGATGTTAATGCTCGGCTGCTGTTTAATCATCTCTGGCAGTGCTCTTTCATTTCATTACCGCTACACCGATGATGAAGTCGGCTACATGTCATGTTGCACTATTTTAATGCTGGACTGTACTACAGTGCGTCATCCAATGTGCTTACTTTGATCTTGTGTGAATACCCCCAAGGAGTTGAAAGAGTTAACTGAAAGGCTACGATCGTGAATGAATTCTTTCACAGCTCTGTTGATTAAACTGTCTCATTTTCTTCCGCCTTCCAAACAAAGAAGAAATGATGGCTAATGCACACTGACAAACATCCTTCACTTTCAATCTCTCCAGCCGTTTTACTCTCTGATGGTGTTGTGTTGTTCCATGTCTGAAACTGCATGCGACTGTTAATGAGCCGAGCCTTGCCACGCTCGGTGAGGGCTCCTCTGGGGTTGGGGGTGGGGGCCGGGGGTCCTTCCTTTTCCCTTTGCTTTTCCGTCCTTGTCTCCCTTACTTCATCTCTCCTAAAAAAAAAATCTGCACCTGCACAAATGCACCTCCTCCCACCTGAGCACTGACACACTCCCTTCCATCTGTCTTTTCCTACCCAGAATTCCCTAACAACTCGCGCTCTGATGGCCAAGAGATTCATCAGGAGGTGCACAATACAGGTGCCGCCATCGGGGGCGCTGTGGGGGGAGTGGCCCTGTTGGGCGTGGCGGCCATACTGCTCTTCGTATTCCTGCGCCGCCGCCAGCGCACCTTCAAGGGGGACTACAGCACCAAGAAACATGTGTTCGGTAACGGGTACAGCAAGGCCGGCGGCCTGCCCGCTCACCCGCCCATCCCCAAGAACCTCCAGTACCCGGACGACTCGGACGACGAGAAGAAGCCCGCCCAGATCGGCGGCCCCGGGGGGTTCGAGGCGAGCGAGCGCGATTTTGACGGAGAGCAAGAGGACCTGAAGAGGCCCTATTTCACTGTGGACGAGGGCGAGAGCCGAGATTATGACGAGCGGACTCTGGCTTTCCAGTATGACCCTGAACCTGAGATAGCCGACGATATGATCTCTCAAACCGACGGCTCTGTCATTTCTAAGAAAGAGTGGTACGTGTAGTGGCATGCAGCAACCAAACCCTTCGATCCCCCCCCCCCCCCCCATATCTGCATTCCACTGCACCGTTCACCCCCGTCATGACTCCCCGCCCTCCCATTCGTCAAACTGCACCCTTCACAGTCCCGTTCCTCTTTTGTTCTACCTAGTACCCCCTTTCCCTTCCTGACTCCTCCACCCCACCCCACCCCACCCCACCACCCCTCACCCCCCACCACCACATCATCCAACTAATCTCAATTAGAAAAATCAAGCGTCTATTTAAAGTGCTAGCGACGTCAACATCTCAACATGACAGCATTGGTATCAGTTCCATCAGGTGAACGGGCAAAGAGTACGAACTAAGGTATGTAAGTGGACTCGTCGTAACGGACACGCGGGTCCAGGGAAGTGACTGAGGTCCATCAGTACTGGTGTAATATTCTTTTTTTGTGTATTTCCTCATGTTATAAATGTATTAAATGTGTAAAAAGAGACTGCAGGTTGAGTTTTTTGCCGAGCACACTTGTGAAAGTCCTACACTGGATGTGCGATCTGTTTTTGTTTTTTTTAATGACCATTGCCGTTTTTGTTATTTTTTTATAATGTCTTTTTGTATGATTTTTAAGTGACCAGAGAATTGAGAGTTAAATGTTTGACATGATTACAGGTGGAGTTGTAAGTGTTTGTAATTTTGTGGTCAGATGTTTCAGAGAAAGAAAAAAAAAAAAAGAAAACACCACACAGCACCTGTACCATTTCTCCCGTTTCGCACTGGGGTTAGCGTCCATGAAATGACTCATTTTTGTATATTCACAGCATCAAAAGCAGATGTGTTATTGCTGTTTTCCAAAGACACGCTTAGTCCTTCTTAACAACCCCCCCCCCCACACACACACACACACACACACAGGCTTGTTTTGTTTGTTTACTGAGAGCAAGTCGGTCTACTGAGTGTTTTCAATATTGTCCCCAAATTTCAATCACATTGAATTAGTTTCCACATCATTGAATCAGAATAACGGGGGGGAGAGAAGGGCTGCAACAGTTTCTACTTTTTTTCAGTAGTGCATCACAGTCGCGTCCGAAAGAGGGTTTTGGTGAGTGTCAGTCTCCACAGAAAACCTTCAATAATGCTCTGAAATGTCATGATTATCATTTGAGTTGAACAGGTTGACCTTTGTACACAAACTCTCCATCTTACCACTATAATGAAATGTCTGTTTTTCGTGTGTGTGTGTGTGTGTGTGTGTGTGTGTGTTGGGTTGATAACTATGTTGTGTCATAATTATGTTTGGTTCTGACCCTGCTTTTATCAAATGGATGTCGGAGAAAAGTGTCTCTGTAGTTTCCCAATAATGACTCTCTCTCCTTTATAATTGTGTGACTGTACTGGAGAATTGGTTCAAGCCCCCCCCCCCCCCCCCCCCCTCACGCTTACACCAACAGCATTTCTACGAGGAGTCGTCCATGGAAACACAAAGGACACGGATGGGAGGGAAACGGATGCTTTTATTTGCATCTATGAAAAAAAAAAACATTTTAACATGTAAAGGGAATTAAGAACATGAAGGTGGCCATGCTGGAGTATAATAAGTCACCTGCTGCTTTCATTAGTTTTTCCATCTATTATTTTTTTTCTTTTAAAATTAACTTTTCATCTGAATCTAGGGCTGTCGGACGGCAGAAAGGTCCATTACACAATAATCAGCGAAAGCAACAACAAAAAAAGAAGTTAAATGTGAAATATCAGATAAAACAGAATCAAAGGACTAATTCCGTGGATACAAACGATATAAATACTATATCGAGCCTTATTTTATGCATGTTTTATTTTTTTTGTGTGTGTGTGTTGCTGTGGAGGTGCGTACGTCGCTATTCTTTCTGTTTCGATTCCAGTGTGTTTGTCCTCATTTGCAGCTCTAAAGACGACACTTTGTCAGTGTTGTCAGTATTGACGGAGGAATGGTTTCATGGGCATGCAGTACCCAGGAACAATATTGCAGTTAAGACATCGAAAAAGTATATAAATATATATATATATAAAAATGGAAAAATAACATCTCTCTGAGATCAGATCTCGCCGTCGGCTAGAGATGTGAATGTTTTACAATCCATGCTTTGTCTACTGTGTCTTTTTAGATGAGCATGTTAATCACGAGCCTCAATTTAAATGGTACTTTCAACACAAATGGACATCGCAAAAATGGGAAATATCAAGATTCTGATTGTTTCAGTTTAGGTTAGTTTCATTTTCTACTGCCTTATTTGGGGTTTTTTGGTTCAGTGTATCCACGACATACATGAGGTTAGCAACAGAAAACATCAGAGTGGGAAAACTCAACCGCAGTCGCAGGGTTGCTTCATGCAAATCACAATTTGATTGCCTTTTAGTTTATTATTTACCTATAGGTGAACTGATTAGCTGTAACCTTTTTTTGGATTCCACATAGTTTGCATGTGGCAGCATAATGGAGACGAGCGTTTTTATCTTTTCTTCTTGCATTCAGTGCCTATCGAAGTCAGAAATCGTAAAACAGCTGCTGCTCTTTAAGTTATGCCGTAGAATGACGTCATCGAGTAATATCGATACATGACATGGACTGCAAAATCAGACAAATGATGGTTCTTTACTCGCAGCGAGTTGTAGTTGATATAGTGTGGCTCCAGCACAATGCTAACAAGGTGTCTGTACTTGATCTTTAAATCAATTGATCTCTTAAAAGCTGCATTCATTAACATTTTAAAGTTTAATGATGGCTTAATGGTGACACAGCACTTCCCCCCCCCGCCGGTCAATACTGGATAGTTTAAGTCCTAAAGAGATCAAACTTTCGCCACTTAGTCGCACATCGCTGACCTCTCTAAGCACAACAATTGAAACACTAATGGAGTGAAAAGAGATTTAAATATAATAAAAAAGTGGCCCAAAGGGAAAGATCAACTTGACCCCCTTTTTAAAGCACAAGTTTAAGGTTTCATTGTACGCTTTTCCTGCATCCATTATGAAACCACTGCCACACTTGCTTCTAAGACGTGTTGGAGGAAGAGAAACCTTTCAGACCGGGGTCGACATTCTGTATACTGGTAGATGTGAACATTGTCTTCATGTTGTCGGGGTGTTATGAGTTCCTGTTTTGTAATACTGAGTGTAACTCCATTCCATCCTAATCTACTTTTTGTATTCAGTATGTTCAACATTCCACTGTAAATACTGTACATACGGTTGAGATAATAGTTGGGATTTATTTAGGGACAACTGCGTAGGGACCCCGTTCATGTAAAATACACCTATTTTGACTGCAAGCCTAGAGACTCGATGATGGATAGATGAAGCCGATAGCTTATTTCCAAAGTCCCACCTAGAAATGCTCCTCCGGTACGTTTTTGATATGCCACTAGCGGCTTTGCTGTCATACAAAAGGGGTGACGCACACAGTTTGTCGGTTTAATGTTATTGAAAGAAAATTTAAAAGAGAGAAATTATCTGTATGCAGCCATGTGAATGTATATTTCTGAGGGTGTTACAAATATGAAAAACAAAAAAAATCTCCTGTTCAATTGTGATGACCCAGTGAAGTAACTTGTATTTGTTTTAAGCATTAAATGAGTTCAATAGTCAACGATGTTCTGTCCCAGTTCACTGATTGGATAGATGGGTGTTACCTGATTGAATATTTGGTTCACGTCTGCAACACATTTCTTGTCTTGTTAGTTGCAGCTCTTTCCCCAATAGCTTTGATCGGTAATGCTTTCCCGTCGCCTCATGCAGGTGCTTACTCGGTTTTATTTGTCAGCCTCATAGCTTCCTGTAACAACATGTTCTCGCTCCCAACTCGTCAAATACCGACGCTTAGTCCTAAGTTTCACGCTTGGCCCTAAGTTTCAAACTGTGACGCTCTAGGTACCCCTCTAGAGTCAGTGTTGGATGTTTTAAGGGACGACGTGTCAGTTTTTACTTGTTACATGCAGTGTCTTTTCAAAATAAACTTCCGTCTTCAGAGGACGTAAGGGTTTAGGCAACAAAACAAAAGAGCGTTGTTGTAGTTAACTTGACCGACTAGCCAACGTGACAAACGATACTAGCAACTCAAGTGAGTAGCGTTTGCCAAAACAGTTATGTGACAAGCGACTTCCGCAAGTCACATAATACTCGACTTTAGCGACTCAAGTGATTAGCGAGTGCCTAGCCAGAGTGTCAAACAAGTCACGTGACTAATGACACCAACGACTCTCGTGGCCAAACGTGCCAAACGACACTTGCTTTTCTCCCATCCAGCCATTAGACAGAGCCACACTTTTTCGACTGAGCCACGTTGCAGCATCCAGTATTCAGCTCTCCATTGCCGTTCCAGTTTTGAGAATCGAAAGGGCACAGTGCTAACGCAGGATGAATATCTCTTACGCTCCCCTCCATTGTTGGCTCTAGTTTTCATGCCTGAGCATGCGACCAATCTGATGATAAGAATCAGACATGGTGAGGAAATGTCTTCTAACTTAGACACAGTCTGTTTTACAGGTGTGGAAGGTTTTAACCACCATAACACCATGTTGCCAAAAACAGCTTCCGTCAGTGAGAAAAGGGTCACGCCGTCTTAAACTGATAATCATTTCCCTTGAGGCAAACACAAGATCGATAAAGTGATGCACACGCAGTATATAACACATGTCTGCAGTGGTTATTACTGTACCCTTTGAGTGTGCTTTTTTTCCCCCTTTTAATTGGAGGGCGAAAACTGTCAGGCAGATGTTGGTGTTGAGTTCAGTGCTTAATGAAGCTACAGTGATACGATGAGAGCGGCCCAGTGTAGAGCCAGACAGATCTGTCTCAGACTGTGGGACTCGAGTGCAGACATCTGCACCGTGCACATTAAGAACAGCCCAGAGTTTGCAGCTGTTGCCATCCATTTGCTAAAAGAGCCCTTTGTTGCCCATGGGGCTTTGATGGCACATAGGCTTTTAACATGCATGGCCATCAGTTTTTTCCCATCCCAACTGAGCCGCGAGTGGAATTCTACGTCTCCTCTATCAAAGTACTCTTAGGGTGAAATATGGCTTCTTTTCTTTTCACTTAATATGTTCCTCCTGGGCTGTAAATTCAAAAGCAAGGTTGTTAAAGCACCTCGTATATGAGGCCAATCCATTCAACGCAGCCTCAAATCAGAGGATACAAATGAAAGCTCTGCAGCATTCAAGACTAAAATCACTGTGGAGGAAAAAAAAAAAAAAGATCTGACTGTGCCTGTAAACGATTTCATGTAGATCAATATGTTTTCGTGCTTACAATTCTCACATTTTATAGTGCCACTGCTATTAAGTCCGGACGAGCATTGTATTTGAAGTTGAATAAGTCTCCAATAGTTACAATGCAGTGAGTTGATGAGTTTCTGAATTTTCTCCTCATGAATCACGTTGCTATTCAAATACTAGTTTCTTTTGGCAGTCAGTTTTGGTTTTATAGGCCACACTGTTCAATAAACGTGGTGAAGAAAGAAATGGTATCTTGAGTTGGAACCAAACTCTTTGCTGCCGTGAAGTGTCGGGCTGTCGATGAGCTAAGAGTTGGAATAACGTATCGATCCGAAATGGCTTCAGAAAAGCACACGGACGATACCGCGAGTCGTTAAACTACAGTGATTAAATGGTCAATGGCCGCACTGGTTATGCATGAGCAATTCATTGGGCTGGATACAGGAGGAGAGTTTTACTCATTGATCGGTGAGGCGGCTTTTAGCTGCACTAGTTTGTAGCTGTGTATACGGATCCACGTACTGATATAAAAGAGGGAAAATATATCTGATTTCTTCAAGTGTTTCATTTTAAGATATATATTTGGTGGAATCTCCTGTGTGAGTAATAAAATGTTCTCTCAGTACGTATTGTTGCTGTTTCGCAACCTAACCTGTGTCACAACCTGCAGAAAACTAAAAAGTGCTTTTTTTTTGTCACCATGGTATGTTTATGGATAGTTATTTCTAATAACCTTTTTTTTTTGGATAAACTGATTGTTCATGGCTTTTAGAAATATGTTTTGTTTTGCTCTTGTTTTCTATCTGTTTTCAATGTGTACAAATTTGAGGTCACATGAGGTTGTCCATAATAAAAACGTGTTACTGTAAATGATGTCATTACTCGTATGTGAAACATTCTCAAAGGCCTTATGGCCTTCGTAGGCCTTCACTCCCACAGCTTTCAGCCTCGCAGAGTGTGAAAGATGCTCCGGTTAATCAAGCACACCATCAGGAAGATGTTTTAAAGGTTCCTAATAACAACGAGGAGAGACATCATTCTGAATGAACACATATTTTAATTGACATGTGCACAAAAGGAGAAATGTGAGTAGTCTTTGGTGTCCTAACATCATATATCTTGAGGGGGTGGTGAAGCCGTAAGTAGAATAGGAAACGCTCCGATGGAGTCTCGACGTTGATGGTGGTGGACTTCTGATCAACCTGGGTCAGTGACGTAAGGAAGTTACCATAGTAATCTAATGTAGGGGCTTTGCTACCATCTGCCCCTGTTCTTATCTCTTGTCTTTTCTTACTGCCAGTCTTGACCATAGACCAGGGGTCACTAATTGGCAGACCGCAGACCCAGGACCTAAAACCGATAGATAATTGAGAATTATTAAATTTTGACGGAGCTCTTCTACTTTTAACCGGCGCAGCTTTTCCAGCATTTACGGCACTTGTTCAGCGGTACAGGAAACACGGCAACCAATGCGTTGTAAATCACATCACGTGATGCAGCTCAGCCAATCAAATATGGGTATTCTGACAAGTGTCTTGACTCGAGTGAGATGTACACACACCGTGACACACGGGGGAGAGACGAGGAAATAGATAGCAGAGCAGGTAACTTATTACGTGAGTCAGTAAAGTCATTTCTCAACACAATCTTCTAAAATAGAGTGTTCAGAGAGACCAGAGTCTTAAACTAAGATCGTATAGGTGAGTTCTTCCAACGGGCAGTATAAAAACAGTCCGTCTCATTTGTAGCAAACGTATCCACTCACATCTGAAACGAAGTCACAGAAAATAAACCCGAGAGCCCAATATGATCAGAATCCTGACACATGAATTCACTGTTCAACAATGATGTCAACTAATTTCTCAAATGAGAAAAATATAATATTGTGGCTTTTTTGATTGACATCAGTTCACCCTGAATGAACTGAATTTAAATCTGCAGGACAAATCAGTGAAATTATTTTTTCTAAAATGAATTACTTTATTTTAAGATGCACATTTTTCAAAAGCTTTCTGTCGTGTCAGTTGTTTTTTAATCCAGACCTTATTTTACTTGAAATGAGAAGAACATTTATTTATGTATTTCTATGTATTATTTATAATCCATCCAGTTAAATTTGAAAACTGAGATTAATACTTAAAATATAAGTAAAATATAATTGATGTGTACTTTCTTTATTTGATTTGACAGTTGTTGACTACACAGAGACGTTGTTGATAGGCTTATTGAATATATATATATATATATATATATATATATATATATGGCACTAAATAGTGCAAGTTAGATATTATTGTAATGTGCCGTACATTTGCGCGAGGAGATTTTCTCAATCTGGGCCTTTTGGAAATTGAATTGAATACCCCTGCCATAGACTATCGCCATCCGCCATCTTGGCAGAGACGTCATAGCGTAACTCTAGAAATGGGCAGAGAGGTGGATCTTAGGTGGAGCTGAGACGGGCCTGGGAGACGCAGCAGCAAGAGACAGCTAGCAGCTAGTGACCTGGTACGGTACCCACCTGTCACACGGAGTGGCTTCACCCCCTAAATTATGCAAAACTTTAAGCCTTAATATAGTTTAAATAGTCAACCATGGCCATTTGAGGAACTGCATGTTTTTGCACCTCTGGGTTGGCTTCATTTGTCAGCACCAGAGGTTGCCGCTTGGTCTTGACAGATTTTGCGGCTAAACTACAGCAGCCACTGTACATGATATGGTTTTGTCACAGATATTATTAATTTAATTGAATAGTTTTTTAAAGTGTATTATAAAAGCATATCATTTTGATTTAGATTATTACTGACTACTCTAACAAAAAAAATGTAAACCATGACAGCAATGGATTTGCTTTTTCGAGGGTAGTAAAAGTCATAATTATTATAAAATGTGTGTTTTTTGTTGGGAATCAGTATTACTCGCAGGAGCCCTTTCTGCCCTCATCACGTTGTTGGAGGGCCTGCTCTCTCTGTGGGAGAGCTAAAATGATGCTGACAGCTACAGAGAGGAGAACAGATTTAAAGTTTGACAGCAGCAACATGATTGGCTCGTGAACGTGACAAAATCTGGTTGGTTTAACTAAAAAAATAAAACGCCAATAATCAGCTGATTGAGAAGAAGACAGGAGTGTGTGTGTGAGAGTGAGTGAGTGAGTGAGTGAGTGAGTGAGTGAGTGAGTGAGTGAGTGAGTGAGTGAGTGAGTGAGTGAGTGAGTGAGAGAGAGAGAGAGAGAGAGAGAGAGAGAGAGAGAGAGAGAGAGAGAGAGAGAGAGAGAGAGAGAGAGAGAGAGAGAGACAATTGTGAATAAATGAAGCATTAAGATAGTCTTCCTAATTGGACTTACGCTGAGCTTCATTTTTAACAAGTGGTCTCAAAGTTAATGTACTGTAGATCTGTTAAAAGATAATATATAGGGTTTTTTTCAGGAATAAGATCAAATATAATGTGACCCAAGCTGTCTTGTTAAGTAACAAGATTAAGAGTCAGTCATGTTAGTGTCTCTGTATTGAGGCACAGCTGTATTCATATATAAACGTTCTCACTAATGTCAGTTCATTTTGGACGTTTTGCTGGATTCACCAATACGTTTTTTTCTTCACGTCTTCTCAGATTTGATCTGAGGCGAGCGGGTGGTGTGACTACAGTTGACACATGTTTTACTTGGAGCGCCATCTGAAACGCGTTTTGGAAAGAATATCACTGCCATGACCGAACCAGTGGAATGAACTGAGGTAATTCTCACGTCCCCTTTAAACTGCTCTCAACAATGAGCTGGTTTTTTTGCACAGTGAAGCTGCAGCTGACTGAATGTTCACAATGAAACAAACAGTATTGCAAATAAATAGATCACAAGTGTTGTTGAAACACTAACGCTGACACCTGGCCGAGTGTTCAGAGCTGATTATGTGTTCTCCATCCATTTAGGCCTTTTATCAATGCCTGTGTGTGTGTGTGTGTGTGTGTGTGTGTGCTTTACTGTGAATACAGCTGTGCACACCTGAGCCTGCTCAGAAAAAATGAATGAAATTATACACACACACACTTTTAGTTGCTAGCATAATCCTCTCTTTTTTTTGCTGACCATGTATTGGCCTTGTGGAGGATCTATACGACTCTGATGTTCATGAGTTCTCTATAGATGCTTACCAAGTATTTTCACAGGAGAGCGTGATGCATATGGAAATTCATACAATCTGAATGGACCTACTAGAGGGCTTGTTCAGCAATATCATCCCGCTCCCTCCTCCTCCTCCTCCTAATCTAGAGACGCCACTGCTGGGGTTTAAGGGTGGCAAAAATATCATATCACAATATTTTTCAAGCGGGATCACAATCCACAATCTTATCACGGCTCTTTTTCATCTTGGTTTTTAAGACTAGCACAACCAAACTAGTTTCCTTATGAAGACATATACCCCCACAAAGTAACAACACACCTCACCAAATTCCAATCTCAAATAAAAGTTTGTTTAAATATTTATCTGTTACTTTTCGAAGTCCACCACTCTTCGCATCGGCATGAATTACCGCACAGCACTTATTGAAAAAGAAAACATGTCACTTTTAAAGCTTATCTCTGCTGTTATCCCGTTATTTCCTTCCTCCAAAACAGTGTTGGAGAACACCAGGAGCACATTCCAGGAGTTAAGTTTTCATTAAACACAATTATGACTGGTGTGTTAACTGCATACCAAATTAATCAGAGGACACAAGGTCAAATTGCCTCCTAAGTTACCATATGACCAGTTTCTGAATAACAATGGAGCAATTAAAAGGCTGTTTTAAAAAAAAAAAAAGGACTCTGGCCGGTGCTCACTCAACGTAAAACGCACCGGGGTTACATCACTTCCAGTAAACTTCACAGAGATCAATGGGGGCAAAACAGCATAACCGGTAACCGAATATTGAAAAACACAGAATCCTTCAGCCTGTTGTAACCTGTACAGACAACATTATCTATAGCCTAAATGTCTGGGGGTGTTCCATCTATAATCCTCACTCGTCCCCTACTCTGCCCGCTTCAAGTGGAGATAGCGAGTTTGTTGCGTTTGGGAATATTTTCACATATAGCATCGACGCTAATTATTTAGCAGCTGCGCTAATCATGCAGGAGAGACACTGCAGCCATAAGAACTGCAGCTGACTGAAAGTGCACTGTAGCACGATACTAACAATCTCTCTGTAAAGGCGGACTGTGGAAACATTTTCATATCACACACCTCCAGTGAGACTTAACCCAGGTCCCAGGAGAGTTTCACCACTGTGGTCTCCACAGTGGTGCACCATCCCTTGGACGCTTTTATACCACCTCCAGACTTGAAACAAAAACTGAGTCAAAGGCTGGTAAAAGTTTGAATGAATATCCAGTGGTCAATAACTTTTACTACGCATTGCTCTCTCACTCTCTGTTTGGGTTGCCAGTAACCAACTCCACTATCACAATGACTGATCCGGTACAAACCTGAAAGAAATGACTGATTTCAAAACTATACACAGCTTCACATCAACAAAACCACCATGTGTATTTAGTGTAAGCCAGTTTTTTTTTTCATGGATCTGCAACAGTAGGGATATGAAATGCATAATTCTTTCCAATGAAAATCGCCCTAACATACAAGCTTTTCATCACAAATCATTTTGGACATGTAAGATGGTGAAGTTCTAGCCAGACGGTATCCATGATTGGCATATAATCTTTGTATTTCAAAACCTTTCTCCGATTGTGGCTAAGTGGAGAGCAGGGCCGTCCTTCAATCAGAGGATCGGCAGTTCCATCTCCGGCTCCGGCTCCGCTAGTCGCATGTTGATGTGTCCTTGAGCAAAACACTTAACCCAAAAAATTGCTCCCGGAGCTGTGCCTACGGTGTGTGAATGTGATAGGATCTGAATTGTAAGTCGCTTTGGATAAAAGCGTCCGCTAAATGACTGTAATGATTATAGAATAAAGGCAATGCATATAAAGAGTCAGGTAACATGAACATAGATCAACTAACTGCTTTGAATCGGAACCAAGCACATCCTGAAGTCCATCAAATAGTGAAAACAGTCATGAAGCACAGATCTAAGACTCATCAGACTCCATTGATCATCTGCAAACTGAAAGGCGGTTGCTAATGGAAACAACCCACCAATGCTTTGTTCCCAGATAAAGCTTTTTTGTTGTATATCAACTCGTCCTGGCGCACCGTTATTTGTACCATTTTAATTCTTCTGAGGCCTCTGTCTGCATTTAAATATGAAACAATTATGCAGTGAAGTAGTTACACGTTTTCCAATTTGTTTTCCCATTGTGCCGAACATTTTCTGACATTGTTCGCTGCAGTTTTGCCTTTGGTTTCCACAATAACCCGATCGATTGGGCATGCAGTTTATACCCCACTGACAGACAGAACAAGCCAATTCTATTTCCAGAAAATTTGGAATTATAATGAATTGGCAATTATTTGTATTAACCCAGGATCAATCTGCTGAAATTATTATTGCCTATTATTTTGTAAATGAGACGGCTCATAAACAAACTGCTCGGATCCCATGAATAATTTTGTTGGCATCTTGAGGGATGCCTGCACTGGCTGCTGTAGATGCGCACACACACACATACACACATACACACACACACACACACACACACACACACACACACACACACACACACACACACACACACACACACACACCAGCCCTGCTTTCACGCCCTCCCATTTTCAGAGGCAGTCATGGCATGAGCAGCTCTGCTATCCAGCTGCGCATTAGCGTTCTCCAATTAAACTCAGCCATCCCAGAGCAGAACGAAAGGCCTAAACCCTCTGGTGAGAAAAGTGCTGACAACCCTCATCGACAAAGTCCTGCTGGGAATACTCTGTCCCTGTGACCATTTACCCAGCGTCAAAGAAGTTGTGTGTATGTGTGTGCGAGTGTGGGTTTAAGAGGGGCAGAGAGGGAGTTAGTGTGCATACCCTTCATCCCTTTGTTGATCGATGCTTTTTTCTGCACTGTGACCTCAGACACACAGTAACTCGTGAATTACAGTATTACTGCACATTTCCGATGCCAGTGAGGACGTGCTGTGGTATTTGCTGTGCATATTTGGCGCTACATGGCTGCTGGGGATTGTTTGTCGAAGGCAAATTCCTGTCTTGCCGTTGGCTAAAATTAAAATCTCTTTGAATATCAATTCCTGAAGGAGCAGGGATGATAAAACAGATTGTGACTGACAGTCTTACATGGAAACAAGGCGTGGCTGCAGGAACAGAAAGAGGGATTTCAAGGACATGATTTTAACCTTCTGAATTTTAATTGCTAATGCATATAATCACATGATACATGATACATGATCTTGAGGAATAACATATCGACATGCTCTTCATCACCAGAACACAGAGCACATTCATTTTGCTTTATTTGAGAATTTTATAAATTAACAACAGTAGGACCCAATTAGGTCTCTCCGTAGTCTGTATCGACATGTTTCTGGATAGAAATGCTGTCCTCGGGCTAAACCCACATCTTAGTGTCCTTGGTGATCATCATGCATGAATCCGCAGCTCCAACTGGGAGGAAAAAAAAGAATGCATCACAGAGTGAATCAAATCTCGCTCAGCATCGTTATGTCAGATGAAATTAAAATGTCCCTGGCCCGCAGACATTAAAGGAATACTTAACCCCCAAAATTACCATTTGTACATCAATTGCTCACCCTGTGTTACCTTGAAATCCGCGGTGAACGGAGAATCAAAAAATAGACTAAAGTCTTGATGAATTGAAGCCAATGGGGACAAAATATCCCTTTACAAACTCTCACACAACTCGCACAGTATAATACAAATCTCGCTCATCCAGTCGTATGCTTGGTACTTCCCAAACACCAGCATCTTTGTTAAAACATTTCTATTTAAAACGCTTCCGCATGAACACAGTTCACCGAGTGTGAGATCATTCCCTTCAATTCATCAAGAATTTTCTCCATTTTTGGATTCTCTGTTCAGCGAGAAAAGCTTTTCTTTACGAATTCGAGATAACAGGAAATGAGTTATTGATATACGAATGATTATTTTGGCGGTGAAGTATTCCTTAAAGCTGGCCATGAAATGAACCTCTTAAGAATCCCCGAAGGAGAGCTCTCACGTCCCCGTTCACCAGATCCAGCGCCTGACAAATGGGACAAATGGGGTAAATTAAGAATCCGCTGTCTCCCACCCCGACACTCTCTTCCCCGACTATTGACTCTCACAGCTTTATCAGTGTACATTAGCGTCAGTGCCATTCTACATTTAGAGCAACAGTGCCAGAGGAGGCAGCCCATCAGCACATACAGGCATGTCTGTCATCATGCAGAGCCAATGACCCTTTGTCAGAAGCAATCCTCATCAGCAGAGCCACCAGGACGAGGCGGTGCCGGCCAGTCGTTACAGCCTCGAAACTGTCCTCAACTCAAAACAAACGACGCTAGAGGGTAGTATACAAACTAATACTGTAAAACTGCACAGTCTAAATGCGCCTGCCCTATTGGTCCAATTCATAGAAAAGTCTCCCAAACTGAGATGCCAGAGAATTGAATTGAGCTTAACGGCCAAATCAAATTAGGGAGAAATATTCGCCAGGGCGAGATTAATCAAAACCATCGAGTAAACGAGAGAATTTAAATGATATTCTTAATTTCAGATGGAGGACAAAACTGGACACATCAGCGTTAGCTCTCTTCTCAGTTGAATGTTTGGTATTCTTTGTTATACTGCACCACACAAGGCTGTGTGCACTTCACAAGGTGTCTCAATTTTCATGTTTGCAAAACTCACATGGTCACCTCTGACTGCCAGCGTTTCACACTGCAGGCTATACCCAGCCAAAAAAATGTGAGCGGTGCTCATTGGAATTTAAATGTGATTAGTTGTTGAAAGAGCAGAAGTTGTTAGAATGGATCACCCCCCCCCCCTGCAGTTTGAAATGAAACAGGCAGACAGAGATGTGGATTCAGTCGAGAAGAGGAAGCAGTGGAATCTGATTATACGCCAGGAGGGACACACGCAGGTAGCTGCAGCAGAGGCTGACTTAACCACTCAATTATCTTTGGGCACCAGAGGTCACCAGAGAATATTTAATTGAGTCCAAAGTTCTACGTCTTACACCGCTTCATGTCTCAGGGAATGTGTAGCTGTGGACTTCTGGGCTTTAACCTCCCAATCTCTGGTCTTTGAAGGTTCAGCATTACTGCTAACAAAAATAAATCTCCTAATCGGCTACAAATGCACATGCGGAGCCAGCCATTGATTAGATTACGGCGCTATTTGCAACTCCATCCTTGAAAAGCTGATCCGTGCAAAAATGCAAACAAACTATCTGATCCTCACAACACAGCCACTCGGGACTAATTCCCCTGAAGTCTCATGGCCGGTTGCCATGACGAGTCGCAACCAATTAGTTGCCTCAGGAGGATTGGTTTTCTCCAGCAGCAGGTTTCAATACCCAGACCTGAGGTCGGTCACAGAGCCCTCATCAGCAGAGCTGATATTGCTTTGTACTGTGAGTGTGTCTGTGGTATTTAATGCTCCATTTGAGTGAGTAGGCCTGGGCTGGATCTACTTTAGATGTTGGAAAGATGCATTTCTTCATAAAACATCATAGAAAAAACATTTTTTTTAGTCGTTTCGCAGTCAGTGCATTAACAAATCTTGGTGAAACAGGTAGTCCTACCTTATTGACAAATTAGCCATTTTGTCCTTATCTTCCAAAACAGCCCTTACCTGTATTACCTATGATTAAGGTCTTAAGCTTAGGCAACACAAATTACAGTTAGGCAGCCTCGTCTCACTCCAAAGCTGTCAAATACCGATGCTTGCGCAGTGGCCCGCAGTGTCTAGATATTGACCACAGAGAGGTGGTGGATGGGTCAAAGAAACATAGGACTTTAACTCAGGGGACCGGTGTTTGTGGCCCATGTGAAACTGAAAGTTCAGTGATTACTGAAAATGTTATGTTACGTAAGGTTATGCGACTGAGTGACATGACAGTGGTTTTGTTGCCTAAACCCTAACCGCCAACGTTCCACTACGTTACCCAGGTGATATAACGTTGATTGTTACCATGTCACTACCCTTACGACGTCAGCTTATGTCCAAGCGAAAAATATGACGCTTAGGGATGAGATCACGTTGGTCCTGGTAAAAATAAACCACTGTTTTAATTTTAAAAAAAAAGAAATCCCGATAGAAACATCTGGCGGGCCAAATCTAACCTTATGGAGTCTGTAATGTGTGCCAGGCTAGTTTACCTCAGCACTTTGTTGATGGAAAGCAGGTCCCAGTCAACCCTGGACAACATGTTATCATTGTGAGCAGACTGTAGCAACAGATAACAGATCAAAATAATACGATTTAGATTTTCCCCCTTAAGTTGTAGCTGGGAATGCGTCCATATCACGGGGCATCATACAGTGCTATCACAGAAAGAGCTAACTTTTAGAATTCTGCCATTACCTTTGAGCAATGTATGATTTCTTAACCTCACCAGCAGCTTCTGCTGAACTTCATCACCCATGTTGCCTGAGTTGTGCTACTGTATCGTTGCTTTGAAGAGGAGAAGTCATTTTAGAAAATATGAATAATTACCAGGCACACATTATTACTAAAGTAAATTCATGTTTTCTGGTTGATGTGCCAGAGATTTTAACATATTTGTGAGCTTTAATTTGCTAATCAAAGTTGGAAATGTATTAGCATAATTTAATGCTCGTTAATGACTGATGACATGTTTATTTATGTCTGTCTCACCCTGAAGATGATGAAGTCGTACAAGCTGATAATCACTAGGGCCCTTTTTCCTAAAGAGCTTCGTCATCTTGTTTTGCTGAGAAGTTGGCAGAAGCTGTGGACTTCAGAGGCATTTCTGATTACTTTTACTACTTGTTGATCTTAATCATTAGTTAGAATTGGCATATTGTGGTGTTTGCTTTGCTCTCTGAACTCAATCATCAAAATACTTTTAATGCTGTTGTGCTTTGCCATGACATGAACATTTTTAGACAGTCAGGATGCTTAAGGTTTGAATTTGTTGGCCATAAAGTCGACTCATTTAAATCTGTGAGTAGTTTATCCAACACTTTTTTGCAAGACTTGTTTTCCACCACTTTTATTGTTTACATCTGTGGAATGACATTTATAACATTTAACAGTTCAACAGTAGTACAATCAGTCATTTCTCAAGAGAAAATCCAGTCGCCAGAAAGAGTGTGTGCATTTTACATTAAATCATGACATTTGAACCAAAAACACTTAGCAATATGTTTCATATCAGTATGAAGGCAAATCACTGTCAAATCCACGCGCAAATCAAACAGCCGCACGCGTATTTTACTCTGACGAGCGCTTTTACATCACTCTGCGAGCAAAATTCCCTCTCGCGCGAGCAAACGTCGTTCGCGAAACTTTAACCTGCTGACAGTAAGTGGGCGGACCCAGTCTCCATTGTATCTCTACATCTAGTTGGTTACAATCCTCGTTTTTGGATTAGACCGGATATCACTCTGACACAGACGCTAGGGGGAGATTTTCAGATTGCACTACAGGTCAGGGGTAAATAATGTACATTTTACTGCACGGGTACTTTTACTTTCTGCACTTAAAGTACATTTTGCTGATAATAACATACTTGACTGAGGTTTTGAATGCAGGTATTTTACTCGTAGTGGATTGTTTTATCACTATGGTATTAGTACGTTTACTGCAGAGAAGGATCTCAATACTTTTTCATCCACTAATTACTTGCCAGTGATTTAAGTTGGGCAAACAGTTAATATACAAACAGTGGTCCCTAATCTTGGCTACAGATCCTTGAGCGGGTCAAGGATGACAGTATGATTAAATATGATCACATCATGTTTTAATCAATTAAGATCAAAGAGTTTCTTTGAGCCGTTTGTCACAAGAGGTTTGACTATCAAACACACATTGTCTGTAATAGAATGATGAGTGAATTTAAACCAATCTGAGCAACTTGACTTTAACACATTTTTAATTATTATTTAATTACTATTAACATAATTTGTATTTCATCAGCCTCTACAGTCTGAAAACCTGTCAGACAAATGTAGAACATCCTGAGATGTAGTGGAGTACAGTAGTGTTTAGTGGCGGATTGAAAACCACCTCTAACAGACCTAGCGTCTGTGTCAGAGTGATATCCGGTCTATCCAAAGACGAGGATTATAACAAATTAGATGTAGAGATACAATGGAGACTGGGTCCGCCCACTTATCGTCAAAAAGAAAAACTACTCGCGAGCGAGCAGGTAAAAGACTCGCGAGCGAGCAGGTTAAAGTTTCACGAGCGAGCAGTTTAAAGTTTCGCGAGCGACGTTTGCTCGCGCGAGAGGGAATTTCGCTCGCGGAGTGATGTAAAAGCGCTCGTCAAAGTAAAATACGCGCGCGGCTGTTTGATTTGCGCGCGCGCGTGGATCTCATTTGCGCTCTCGGATTTTGACAGTGATTAAATCATGCTTGCAGAAATGCACAATGCCACGTGGTAAGTGTTAGTGTTAGTGGGGTTAAGATTAGAAAAAAATATGATTTGTGTTAAAGTAATAACCTAACAATGTAACATAACAACTGTAAGAAGGTAAATGTCATGAATAAATAACAACCACCCTTAGTGGACTTTCTCATGTTACATAAGAAGTGTAAAGTCAACGTTTACTTTTGGTTTTACAAGGGACACGAGCAGCGGTTGCCTGCAAAAACGTACACATCCATGGTTTGCAGAAACGTCCAGCACTAACATTTCTTCCTGGTGAATGGGCTGCTGTACAACAATGTTTGGAAACATCTTACGTGGTCCCTTACACATCCGTCTTGGGGCCCTGATGGCTAACTCGGGACAAAAAGCGAGGGACGTCCTGCCATGAAGCATCTTGTCAAAAGGAAACATGATACACGTGTGTTTATTCAACAGGTTTCTTTTCTTCCAATGAATTGCCTTGTGTGGAAAAAGCTTCCTGTTTGAGGAGAAGGTATTCAGCGACGGCAAGACTGATTGCTTCACGAGTATCTCGGCATTATGTGGCACTTGACAAGAAAATACACGAGAACACAAAGCTCCACTTTAAACCTCCAACTAAACAGCACCACCATAAAGCTTAACACGCATTCAGGGGATCTGACTGCTTTTTTTTTTTCTAGTAATAAATATGATATTATTTTGAAGATGCCTCAGCTCATACCCTCACTGTCAATATGTCTGTCTATTTGTGAGTATTTTTGGCCTTCAGTTATTCAAAACAAGCTGTGTGCTGTTCAATGACAGAGTTGAAGGATGTTTTCTTGCGAGTGACCCTGAGGCCTCAAACTGCAGCACTTTGTGTGCTCATGCCATTGAAAAAAAACAGAACACTAAAGTACAGCCCCAACAAAACCCATCAGCCTGCTGCAGTGTATGAGAAGTATGTTGAAACACAATTCACGTGGCCTTGAATTTTTTTTTTTTCATGTCAGAATCACAGTTGAACGACGACCAGGGCGACCACTCACGGAGAGCTGTCGTCAGAGGACATCTCTCTAAACACAGCGTTTTATCTGGAGGGACGGGGCCTATTACACATTGTGGCTGATGGGCTATTGTGCATCATCACAGTGATTGGATGAAACACAAGCAAATAAAATCCAAGTAAAAATCTGTTTTGGCTAAGTTTGGTTAAAAGATGATTGCTCCCATCCGTCAAACTATTCCTTTAAACCTATTTATTTATTCCATCTCCGATATGTTCAAAGTCCCACTCAATGACATACAGCAGGGGTCTTCAATTAAAATTCCAAAAGGTCCAGATTGAGAAAATCTCCTCGGGCAAAGGTCCGGAACATTACAATAATATCTAACTCGCGCCACTTAGTGCCATATATATATATATATATATATATATATTCAAGAAGTCTAGTAGTAGTAACGTCTCTGTGTAGTCAACAACTGTCAAATCAAATAAAGAAAGTACACATCAATTATATTTGAACAATTATTATTCTCAGTTTTCAAATTTAACTGGATAGATTATAAATAATACATAGAAATACATAAATAAATGTTCTTCTCTCATTTCAAGTAAAATAATGGCTCCATCTAAAAATAAAATACACAAAAAAGAACTTTTGAAAAACTTACATCTTAAAAGAAAGTGCTTGATTTTAGAAAGATGAGCCTTGTGGCTGAGGCTGCTGACAGGTATTTGCTTGATTTTTTCACATAACTCTTCTTTTTGTTTCCCCTCAAGTAAAGTTCCAGCTACTGCACTCATGCACTCATTGACAACCTCTCCGTCAGTGAATGGCTTTTTATGTTGACCCAAAATCCAAGCAACTTTCAGGGAACATTCGTAAGCACGTTGTTGGGCAGTGAATGAATGTGTTAATATGCTGGTGGAACGTTCATATTGGGCTCTTAAATGGTTTATTTTCTGTGCCCTCAGTTCGGATTGGAGTGGGTATGTTTGGTCTCGTTTCACATCGGCGCTTTGAATAATGGCCACGGTATCTGAACATATGAGACAGAGTGGTTTAGTAGCGCCAGCAGGAAGAATGAACAAATACGAGTCCGTCCATTCTTTGTTAAAGCTCTGTTTTCGAGGTCCACCTTTCTCTTTTTAGAGCACGCCATGTTAACTTGCTTCTCCGACTTACTCACTTCTCTCACTGCTTCTCTCTCACTGCTCTCGCTCCGTCTCCCGCCTGTCTGCGTAATCTCACTCGACTCACGATGCATTTTGGAATAAACATTCGATTGGCTGAGTAGCGTCACGTGAGATTATTTACAATGCATGTAATTGGTCAGTGCGTTTCCTGAACTGCTGAATGAGTGCCGTAAAGGCCAGAAAAAGCTGCGCAGGTTAAAACAGAAGCGCTCCGCCAAAATGTATAATTCTCAATTATCCATCAATTATACGTCCGGGTCCGGATAGGACAGCGTCTGGGTCCGGATCCGGACCGCGGTCCGCCTATTGGCGACCCCTGACATACAGTATATTAGATGAACAGGAGTGAAAGCGGTCTACATCGCACCTCCCAGTAAATAGAGAAAAACAGTTGAGTTCGATAAACTTTCTTTATCCCCACAGGCACAAAAACAAGCAAACACATGCTACAGTATACAAAGCTGCATCAGACACACCATCCACCAGACACGGATCCATAAAAACTATACCCTCCAGTGCAGCAATAAGCACAGTGTTGTGGGATGTAAAGAAATATCGTTCAGTTACATTTATTGTTGTTAAATGGAGTTTCAGCACTTGGGAGTGATGTTATATTACAATACATGAAGCAAAGTTTCTTTTTAGTGCTGGTTAAATGCTAGATCTGATAAAATGCTGCTGTATTATATGTTGTAGTGCAGAAAAACAAGAGAAGTGGTATTGATTTTCTACCTTTATATTGGACGACAAATTCCAACTCTACTACTGGAGTTGTCATAGTGGAAGTGCTTTTTGTGTGTCTGTGCTTCTGCTTTGAAGAACCTTTGAAGGTCTAAAAATTTGTTGTGCAATTAAAAAGCAGATTGCACTCCTTATTAACAACGTTTTTTCTCAAGGGGATTTATGTTGGCATTATTTTGACAGCAAATTACATTTTTTAAGACCTTCCAGATAACCACAGACAGGCCTGGAACCGTTGACACCTGAAATTCCTGCTGTTTTGACTTATCGTGACCTGTCACGATTGACAGAAGTCAAACCAATCCTCCGACCTGCATACTTTCTAAATACTGCCCAAGCTTTCAACTGGCTTAAAGGCTAAACAATGTAAACAAGTAGCTTCACTTTAGAAAGTCTTGCCCTCGAGTAACCAGAAGGTCAATTAACCGGAGTAAAGAGCTGTCAAGCAACAGAATGATTTACCAGGACGAGTAACATGACAGCAGCTCCGTAGTGGCTGCAGAATAGGTTCAGTCAGGTCAAATATAATCCACTTTGAGACCATGAACACCAATAGTTATGTATATATTATTGTGTGCCAGTTTTATTCTCTTAAACCCTAGCACAAGGAAAATACATCTAAGATAACATACCAAAATGAATAATAAATAGCTCCTCAACCACAAGGCTTATATGAATATATTGTGGTCTCCTAAGTAAATGGAGATGCAGTAAAGGAAAAAAACAAGAATTCCTCCCTACTACATAATCTAAATGTTAAAGGCAATATCACCATTATATCCAAGAACCAAGTTATAATGATGCAACTGAATATATTATCCTACTCTTTACTGCATCTGTACATTTGATGAAGACACACTAAAATACCCCATTTATAATATACATTATAAAATATACTCTCAGTGCTTTGGTCCTGTTTATGCGCATTATCATGTTACAAATAGCATAGTAAATCTCCTGAAGACATTGAAATAGTAATAAACACAATGAATATGAACTCGTCTTCATATATGACAGAAGAGCTCCATGCTGTACAGGCAGACTGTGAGGCCCCACAGAGGTTTAACGTGTCCGTTTATTTATGAAGGATATATTTGTATGGCTTTATCGTTAAAATATTCTGTAATAGGACACAGTTTGGACAACATACAGCTGTTTTTTTTGGATTCTGAAAGATGAAGTCCCCATGTTTTCAAAAACAGTAGCCTATGGATATCTTCTATTTATAGACAATCTTCCATCGCAACGTTTTGTACCTACGCCACAGGGTAGTCTGTTCCCTCATGGAACACTGTTTCCCTGTTAAAATGATAGTGTTTCCCTTGGTGGATAGGTTTAGGGATAAGTGTTTGTTCTGGTTTAGGTACTGGGGAACACACATCGACAGGGAAACAGTATTCAACACTGAATCCTTTGGGCTCAAGAGTTTAAAAGCTATATTGCCGTACTCTACCCGACCACAGAGCGGCTAATTTAGTCCTCAATACTCGTTTCGAACAGGAGCTTGTGAACTGTATTTACTAAAGCCTGGCTGACATGCTTTAATTAATATAAAAATCACCCTGCTTTATGCAGTTTATAAAATAATGACACCACAAGCGACAGTGACAGCTCATGAACAGAGCTGCAGGGCAGGCTGAAAATACCTGCAGGGCTCACAAAGAAGAGCTCCACAAGAGAGATGAATGAGAAAAACTGGATGAAAAGAAATAAGAGAGGGGAACAAAGAATGAGCATTCACACACACACATACACACACTTATGTTAGATATGATGTCAGAGGCAAATTTCCTTATTCAATCCAGTAGGTGATTTTTTTAATACACGACTCCAGATTTTGGTTTTTGAAATGAACTCTGGTCTTGGCATCCTCTCAGGAAAGTGACATCAGTCTCATAAGTGGCTCTTGTGTCCGAGCTGTGAATGTGATCATTGGGAATGAACAGATCATCGTAAACTGGGGGGGGGGGGGGGGAGGGGGAATTTCAAAGTGGCAGACAACGTCATCATATAATGGCAAGAAAGCGCTATTAAAAGAAAAATACGTTAACGTTTTCCATTTTTAAATTTCTAATTGAATGTGTTTTCTGCTGATGCCCAGAAGCTGTCATTTTCCACAAAGCAAAAATGTGATTTTGTTGAAAATGAATTAACACTATTTACAAAGCCTAATTTAGAAAAGGTGAGAACAAGAACTGAATGTGGCTGAATCAACACCTCTGACACAGTCTCTCAACAACATTAAACGTATTGAGCTTCATATGCTGCAGTAGTATGCAATCACATTGTATTATATGCAGCATTTTGCACATTTGCTGATGATATTGTGTCCACCCTCATTAATGATATGCTGTTGTTAATCTGAATGACAAAGATTTACACCGTAGCAGATGTGCCCATTAGATGACGACAGCTCTCACAATGTTTCTGAGCAACTGTATTGTAGAGGAGCTTGATATGATTTTGCGCATCTCATAATCAAGTGCCTGTTCATCCATCAGGTGATGTCTTTTATGTTTGTGGGGTTGAGCTGCAGTTCGTGTGGTAGCAGTCCGTCATCTATTTTCAGGGCAGAATGAATCAGCCTCTCCTCCCTTTTTTGTTCATTTTGACACCCGACAAAACTCATCGCCTCTAAGGGAATTGGAGGAGAGGGTCTTGTTTTGTTCTGGCAGTTCTTTCAGGAATGGCCATCAATCAGGTGATCTATTGTGTTAGTGGGGGACCTTTCTCTATTGAATTCATCACTTGCTGCAAAAAGCAGATGCTACAAAGGTATTGAAAGTTTGCAGGGTACATTATGATCTGACGTGAAAGAGCCTCAGTGAAGGACGAGGGGCAGTGCTTCATAATGATGTCACTGCCAGTTTATATGCCAGGGCGATGTGACCCCATTGGACGGTGGCTCGGCTTTGACAGACTTTGTATTACATTGATATTCTCTCGTGATTATCCTCAGCCGACCATGTTCTGGTGCAGTGATTCCCACAAAACAAAAAAGGAGCAGCTCATATTATTTAGAATTTTCCAATTACTGAAAATAAAGCCAATATTATGATGAAGCCCCACAAACTTGAACTTTTTTTTTATAATTGTCTATTCTAAAAAAAACAACCTGCACAGTAATCTTTTTGATTGCAGCCGTTTAATCAGCCCGTCATTTAAGTTTTTGAACGCGTTTGTTTCATGACAGATTGTTTATAAATGAGCAATCTTTTCCATGCAGCAACCGAATGTTGAAATATGTGGTAGAATGTCAGCAGGCTGGAATAAAAGAGAGAAAACAGAGAGTTGGTTTGGATTTGTACATTTCGCCTGATCGATGAGAGGGTCCGTGGTGAGCTATTGTGAACACATTTACTTCTTGTTTCAAAGAGTGCAGAGTAACTGGGGATGGAGTACTTTGTGAGTCTTAATTTGCTGGTATTGTCAGTCAATGCCTGTGTTCTTGAGGCTGGATGTGCCCAGACGAAGGATAAACAAAGTGTAGGCTCTGTTTAGAGAGCCACGGATGAAGGGAACCAGAAACAAATCAAGTATCCTGGTGTGCAGCATTTCTGCGGATGAGGACTTTGGGAACAATGCATGTTTGTTTTGGTTTAAGAGAGAAATATGAGGTTTATTCTGACGAATCTCTAGGTTAGTGATTCCCAAAACCATATGTCAAAGCTTGCTTTGCAGCATTTCTCAGCATTTGCAGCAGTATTTCAGGACCCAGCAGAACTAACGCTACCTTTTCAGACACTCATACAGAAATGTTTATCTCAATCTTTGCCCACGGCAACAGCAACTACATTTCTATTTATTATGGCTCCAAACACAGAGAATGAACTTCGTGAACTACTTTCCTCTTATCTCAGCCTTCTACCTTTTCATTTATCTTTGAGCAGCTGGTGCAACTATATGCACAATTTTGCTTTAAGAGTGGTTTATTGTCATTTTTGTAGATTTAATAGAAATAACACACGGTTTTCATTTGCAAGTATGCCTTTCAAATAGATGTTTCAGTTGCACGTGTCCCTTGGGGTGCCAGTGATAAACACTCCAAATAGCACTTTACAGAATATTATTGTCTTGTTGTGGGAATTAATTCCTCACATGAAGCTATTGATTCTTCGCTCTGCATTTTTCTTTCAGATATCTGTTTTATCAACCACATGCTTTTTCTCTTTCTCAGGTCTTCTTTTTATTAAAATTCCATTCGGGTTCTCCGCCTCGTGGTTTTCACGCTGCACTGTAATTATCCCTGACCCTCATAATGACGGCAGTCTGTGACTCCGGTGCCGGGCGCATGTTAGGCATTCAAATTTGGTTCAGGTTCAGTCTTTCTCAAAAACTACGGTGTCGATTTTAATTGTGGCTGTGTGAAAGTAAAAAAAGAAATTTTAAATATGGTGTCCCTACCCTCTGCCAGCCCGGACCAACATGGCTCATGACTCCCACACAGTGCTGTGGAACAGTTTTGTCAGCTGTGTGGTGGAGGAGTTGGTAATGACATGCTCAGTACAAATGTCTCAATGACTCATGTTAGGCAAACATTGGAACCCAGCGGTAATTATTAATTTAACTGGATACGGCTTGATTTGAATAGTTGTACCCTGGGTCACATGGTCAACTGCATTCAAAGAATAACAGTAGAAGAGAATGGTGCTTGTACCTGCAGAGTGATCACTGCGACACCATATTGTGTAACACGTAAAAAAAAAGGCTGCAACCCCTTTGATGTGACTTTATATAATCACACAGCATTTCTTGACAAAGTAAATTGCAAATATTTAAATATATAGTCACCTCCTACTGTACTTCCTTTTGGAAGCTGTCACAGACACAGTCATAACCAAACTATGTGAAATAAAGCACATTACTGAAACATGATTAGACTTCTCGGGTTTATCTTTTCACCAATACAAGGAGACATCGTCAACCTGACCGTAGTAATTATGACGGGAGCAAAGGAGGAAGTCAGATGATGTGGTGAAAGAATGACAAAGTCCATGAAGGGTGATAGTTGATGGTGTTGAATGGGTCATACAAACACAGGGCATTCAATGCTGTTTGTATCCCGTACTTTTGTTAAATAACTTGCGTACTTATATGAACCCAAACCGCAATCTTTTCCTAAATTTAACAAAGTAATTTGGTTGCCTGAACCTGAAGTTGTTTTGTTTCATTGCACAACGTTACATTTCACGTTCACTTTCACCGCGTGGTTGGTGTAGTTTGGCCTCTCTGAAGCATTAGAATGGTAGAGATAACCATTGATAACGGCCATTCAAATCGGCTGATAACTTCAAAATGTGTGTCTCCAGTCAGTTGTTGGTTAGCTTACCTTAGCACAAGGAATAGAAACCGAGGGAAAATGCTCAGACGTGATAATTCCCATTAATAATGTGTGTCTCGTTGCTGAATCTCATTGGTGTGATATTAAGGCTTGAAAAGAAATATGCTTTGAGGCCTATTGACAGGAGTCCACAATGACAATCAGCTGCTTGCTTGGCTGACCTGAGCTCAATTTGGTCTTCCCTTTCTATTGACGAAATTCAGATTTTCTATTTGCATCAGAGACTGCCAAGATGTCAATGAAGGATAAAATTTAACCTTTAATTAAAGCATTTTTTTCTTCCATGCTTTTCTATAGTCGGGGAAAAATACTTGATAGACTAAAAAGAAGATTTGTGGCCACCATTATAATGCCCTATACTCGTTGAATCCAGAGTGAGATTAAGGGAAATGTTCTCCTTTTGACTTGTGAGATAAAGAGTTCGTCGCTCCCAATGGCCCCGAGAGACTCTGTAGAGATGATTAGGTTCATGTGCCACTCAATTATCTGTTCCCTTAAAGCATTCTCTTTGAGGATGCAATTATACAGGATGGATGTGAATGAGAATGTTGGACACTGTGATGTGGGGCTGGCCACTGGTGGAGATTTAAATTTGGTCGGCTTAATAGATCACACATGTCTTGGCAGTGTTTGTATTTTCATTCACTAGACAAGAGTCATATTCTTTATGGGGGAAAAAAAAAAATGGGGGGAAAAAGAGGGGACAGCATGCAGAGAGAATGACGTTTCCCTTTCCCATCTGTTTAATTAATTTGCCATGAAAAGTGCTCCTGGTGCTTTTTATGAACGTTCAGTGTTTTTCTGCCACTTTCCCGTGATAACGATGCCACCGACCAATAGCAAGTCGGACACTGTTGTTTTTTCGGTTCAAACGACCATGATGGTGTTGTTAGGGCCGGACTCCTGGCTCTTTGTGGAGAGGTTTAACTGTACGCTGCCTGCCTCGCCAGATCAGGTTTCTACTGTTCCCCCCACTGAATCTCCCTCAGGCCCAGCTGCCTGGCAAAGCATTCATGATTAAATGTGAGACACGAGCCATGCTGCCAAGAGAAAGCTGGAGGAGGGGCTGCTGGCTTAGGACGACCACAGTTAGGAATTTCTTCGCTGTTTGTCATACACACAGAGAAAAATGAAAGCAGATGTAGAAGCAAGAGGGAGAGGGGAGAGGAAGGGAGAGAGGCAATCATCAAAGACAAGAGGTCTCCCAGGCAATGGATACTGTAGGAATAAATCTAAAGCAATATTTGTAGTAGAGAGAACAGTTAGCCAAGTGGGGTTTTAATTATGCAAACAAAAATCTCATTGGGCAGAGCAGAAGAACCACAGTTTTTTTTCTGGCTGACATGCTAAGATAAATTAAAGCTCCACTAATAACATAATTGTATGGGAAGAAGAAGAAGAAGAACAGATCTTTTTTATTTTAGCAATGAATGAAATGACTGTGTGAGGAGGATTTCTTGCATTAGGATCCCACAGAGGATAATCTGTCAATGTTGCAGCACTTTGGAACTTTTTTGCATCTTCTAGCTCAAAAAGGAAGCTCATAGAAGAAAGAGAGCTCAGACCAGGTCATATTATGCTCTTGCTAGTTGCTACTTCCTGAAAAAAATAAACCTCAGCTTCTTCTTCAAACTGTGCATACTAAACTACAGTAGTGTTCTAATTTAGCCAGTCCATTCCAAAACAATCAATGCAGATGTCTTCAATACATGTAAATAAAGAGAGGTCATTTATATTTAATTCACTCTCTTTAGCTCCTTCCACTGCGGTTTAGGATTTTTCCTACCCCCAGAGCTGTCTCTGATATATGTATAGGTCTTAATTAAGAAACAGCTGCGCTAACTAACACCTGCAGGAGCCTGGAGGGTGCAGTTGAGGGTCATTAGGGAATATTGGTCTCACCTGGTTGGGCTTCCTTACTGCTTAAGCTTGTGTCAGTCAGCCACTCTCTTTCTCCACCCCCCATTGTCTTTTACTGTTTGTCTGGTTACATTTGGTCTCCTTTTCTGCACCGACAACTGGAAATGCAGCCACACAGGGATCACAACTGAAACTACAGTCACTATATCCTCAATACTTCCTTTACTTGTGAGGCAACTATCACATGAAAGTACTTTTGGAGAAGTTTGCTCTAGCTTTGTCTCAATTAGCATAAATCAGCTGCAGCTGTGTTGGCTCATTCACTGTGTGTAAACATGCAGAGACAGAAAACAGTTCATTTGATAAGCGGTATGAAGTTAAATCTAAAGGGATGTGCCGGGTTGATCACTTTTATCCCAAACTAAAAATGGGAGCAGGGTAGTTGGATGAAAGGTGGGAGAGGTTATGTAGGAGCAACACTCATCATCTTTAATTTGTTGCTGTATGATGGGCAATGTACAATGTAAGACTCCATCATGCTGTCATCTTCCATAATGTTCACCTTTTAAGGTTCTCTATACATATGCTTTATGTATTCAGAGCATTAATATAGCAGCGAACAACTATTTGCTATTAACTATTTGTCGTTGCGTACGTGTAGCGCCCATTCTCAAGGGTCCATTTACTTAAACGCTGTTAGCCCCGTCAGCACAGCTGTCATTGTTTACACCGTTAGCGACGTTAGCACCGTTAGCTGCGAGCCACCGGCTCAGCCGTCACCATGTTGAGAGCCGTGTGGAGGCAATAGAAATGCTCTGAATTTCGAATTCAGCACCGTTAATGCAATTATTTTCAGTCTCTATATTAACATAAATCTCATGTTCAGGTTGGATTGGTTACATGTTATTTTGTTTAACCAAGAGGTTGACTTAGGAAGACAAATGGGTATAATTTATGCGAACATCTATAGACTCTAATAATTAACTGCAGAGCTGCTGGAATATTAAATTTTGTTGATTTTAATTACAGATTATTTAATCCCTGTTAACTCAAAACTTTGATGTTCTGATATTGAAATAAAATGCTTGTTTTGCTATCCGTTGCTTCCTTTTTTGTCGCTGTTGTCAAGGGACGGTGGAAGAGAAAGACTGAGAGGGGAGAGGATTGTGAGAAAGACAAAGAGAGCGAACGAGAGCACGAGCTGTGTCTGATTGAGGTGTTTGATCCAGGTCACGCTGCGGTCCAATCATTGGAGCTGTGGCTAGCCACTGCTGGTGGGGTGTTTTATAAAGGAGAGATGGTTGTGCGGGCCTTCTCTCTAGGACCTAATTCAATTGAAGAATAAATGAGTTCTGTTGGTAATTTGGAGATAACCTGTGCAGTGGCCGAGTTTAAAGGGAGATAAGAACCGACACAGAAATGAAGACAAGAAAAACGAGACAATTTTTCAGCCTGCCTTTGCTAAATTCAACTTTTCCAAGTCCTCCTCAAACTTTAATTAAAACACACACTTGCATGCACATTGCGCACACAGGTTCACACAGTCGTGCACATGCGGTCGCACATCCGCCAGATAATCCAACAGGAGCAATCAAGGGGTTT
Source organism: Leptoclinus maculatus (assembly GCA_032191485.1). Lineage (NCBI taxonomy): Eukaryota > Metazoa > Chordata > Actinopteri > Perciformes > Stichaeidae > Leptoclinus > Leptoclinus maculatus. The sequence goes on along the minus strand of JAVDOI010000014.1, from coordinate 3,519,582 downwards.
GAAAGAGATCAGTAGACAGTGAGCGGTGAGCCTAACTGGAACATACTGAAGCTTCTCTATCGGTCCCTCTGTTGTTAAGATTAATCAACGAGGTACACTCTGAAAGTCAATGGTCCTTTCAGTCGTAAAACATTGTTGCTGTAGTGGGGATTTATAAAGGGTCAGTTCACCCAAAACACAAAAAAACATCTCATTTACTGCTACTGGCATCTTTTCAAGAAGATAATGTTGGTTTTATGTGTGCAGGAATCTTTTGGGGATTACTGCTACTAACCCAAATACAACGGATGTGAATAGAAGCTTTCAATAGTTTACAACCAATTTAATAAATAAAAAAACAGTCCACTGTGATGTCACTAGAGTAAACAGATCATTGTTTTGAGAAAGACACAAGTTTTTTAAATGTAATATATTCATTTTTTTGATTATTTTAGCTGGGAAAAAAAAGCGTAATTTACCAAGACTTAGTATAGTAACTGCATGGCTAGTCATAAAAGTGGTGTCTATTTGTGAAGATTATCTTGCTGAACAAAATGTGTGTATATCATAAACTTTGTGACATACGTCATCGCTTCAGCACTCTATTTAGCGGTAGAGACCCATCCTTGTGAGTAGGGTTAACTCAAGTGATTATCCCGATGTTGTTTGACTGTACTTCATTACCAAACTGAGATAAGAGGAAATAGAGGGGAGGCTGGACATAAATAACAGAAAGAACCCATTCATGGTAAGTTTTGAGGTCAGCTTGAGCTCAATGCAAGCTAACATCTGTACTGTTGCTACATTAGCAGACTCCAACAATACTGTCCTGGTCAAATTGGCACATAAGAGGCAACAATACGCAATCAGACCCCTTGAGAAAATATGTTTTTGTGATTTGGTTGAGCTAAAGTCTTTTCAAATGTCTAATACTGACTAACATTAATTGTCAACTATCCACAACAACATGATCAACAACCCAAACCACAGCTATTGCAAATACCACACACTCGCATATAGCAGCAGTCAGTCGGCCAAGAGTAACGCCTCATGGCTGTTTGTGTGGCGCTACGTGATTTTGATTGGTTTGAAATTGTTTGATGTAATAGAGCCATTGCCTGCATCTCAGCCCTGCTTTCACCAGGTCAATACGGCATACACTATCTGCCTGTTAAACCTGGCGAAAAGGCAATCAAGGAATCCATAGTAAAGTTGAGAGAAAAAACTCAATTTTACAAAGCAAATACTCATCTAGACTGAATGGATCATCTGTGCATCTTGTGTTCGAAAAACAAGCTGCCCACCGGGGGCCTCGCTTCCAGTCCTCCTTGAAATTACACTGTTGCTGCTCCACTGAAACTGAACAAAGAAACATGTGGTTGTAAATGGCGCTGCGAAACCTCCACATGGTAGCATTTTGTGGACGAGACCATTTAGCGACTTGTCTCCAGAGCAGCTCACCCTTGATTCCCCACACGATTTACCAGCCATAGACCGACTTTGCACTTTGTGTTTATCATCTTCTCTCACTGTAGCGGGGTGGTTGGTGGCAACGCTGCAGTCAAATGCAATGTCCGGGCATAACAAGCTGTGAGATGTGTACCAGCCAGCGCACAGAGCGGGGCTCTTCACTCCGTGTCAGCTTTGGGTTCAGCCTTTGTCTTCAGTCTCTCGGGTGTTTCAATGCATTGACGGTTTCAAGTTGGACTCACCATTGTTTGTTTGATTGTTGTGACTTGAAACACGCCATGAATTTAGATTCCAGACAGTCACGATACATACAGCAACATCGCACATGGCACATTTTTTCAATCTGCCCAAGCAGTAGGAAAGAAAGAAAAAAAAAAGACTGTTTTTCCATGAAATGAAATACGAAGCTGTGCTGTGAGGGATCATCTTCATTCAGTCTTGATGGACTTAACTGAACTGTGTCGCTGCTGTCAAGGTAGGGTTAAGGTTAGCTGTATTTGCTTTGGATTCTGGGAAGCGCTGCGTGTGTTTGCTTGGCTCTCTGAGAATAATAAAGTATGTTTTTGCTGAGCCGTCTTGGCGTTTTTTTTCTTCTCTTTCTTTTTCTTTTGCCACAACTGAGCGGTTTCCAAAAGTAACAAACTGAGCCCAAAGAAGGCAAGTGTGTAAATGTTTAAACCTGGTGGTGTTTGTGTGTCCCGTACGACCGAAGAGATTATTTTTTAACTCTGTATGCGTATGTTTGGGCCTATTTTTTTGTACTGGTATCAAAACACGGACAAATCCATGTGATGTAGAAGAAAAAAAACAGCATTTTCTTGCACTGCACTGATTTTGCTTCCAGGGACTTGCACAGCTTTCATTTCTTTGGAGGGTCGTTTTTTCTCTCTCCTTCTTCTCCCCGTGCACTTTCCCCTCACAGATTCCCCACCACAGATAATTTCCAGCGACTGCGGCAGAGTCTTGAGATTCCCTGGCAGTATTTAGTGGTGGAAGTAAGTAGCTTCAGCAGCTCGATGAAATGCCTTTGAAACTCTGGTGTCTGTCTGAGCATCGTGTGCTCGGAGCGGCGCTGCACTCGGAACGGGGTGAGGGGGTGACGGTATGCGTGCAGAATCAGAATAGTCACCCCTGTTACGTGGGCTGAAGCAGATCTAAGTTCAGGCAGCTTCTATGTGAGTGAGACTAGACTAGACTTCAGAGGGCAGGTCAGGTATGTATTCGCCCACCGCTCTTGAAAATCCATCTTGTCAGTGGAAAATAGTCATAGCATACCAGTGCATAATGTAAAACAGAGTGAAGTAGAAGAAAATATTCTTCAACACTCGACATCGTGGACTCATCTTTCTTTTAAATACCAACTCAATTCCAGTGTGAATACACAGGCTTTAAATCCTCTGTTGAGATTGCTCAAGTGTTTCTTTGGCTGACCTTCATGGCAGAAATCTCAGACAGCTCTCCTCCACATTGACTGTAATAGCCTTACAATTGCGGTTTGGGGTGGTGGGTTCGTATGTCCCGGCGGTCATTCTATGCTGGGTCAGCACAGTCCTAAATGACTCAAACCCACTCGGCTCGAGCCTTGTGTTCCTTTTTCTCAAATCAGAAGAACAGATTTCAGCTTTGTGTGGGGATTCGATTCTTTGAGACAACAGCTCGGCGACACATATATACTTAGCGGTGGAGGTGGGGATTGTTGAGATCCAGAGAATCCCCCGTGTGAATTTTAAGGGGTTTATTTCCACCTGGGACATTCAGTATGCACCCATACTGTGTTATTCTCTTTTCCTCCCTAGTCTGTGGGAGCAAAGGAATACAGGTCGAAAGCATTTCATCCACCCAATTGCTCCCTCCACTGTGAGTGCCGCATGTTTTTCACTGAAGTGTTTGCCTGGAATCTCAAGCACTGTGGAAACAGTCAATTGTGGAGTTCTTCTAGCAACCTGGCTTTCCATAAACCACAGTGAACTGCACATTAGTGCCAGTGTGTGGTATCTGCATTCCAGTCGAGCAGCAGGGAGAGTGTGCCTACCAGTGGTATTGTTGTGGCTCACTTACAGCTGTTGTAGTCACTGCATTTTGATTGCTTTTTTTTCATGTACAGGTCTATATGAAATTAAATAGGAGGTTTCAATTGTTTCAGCAGGCGAAGTGGCATGTTTTCCTAGCATTTATTCTGATAAGTGCACAGTTTATGAGCATGAAGACGTCTATCCCTGCAAATGCAAACAGGATACTCCAACATGTGGTGTCATCTACCAGCCTGGTGGGAGTCAGGAACATGTTGATTTTATTGGCAGACAACACATTTTGAGATTTTCTCACCTATAGCATCGGTCGTCTGATTCTGTATTTTTGTCTTGTAATCGATTTGTAGTTTGGAATCACAACAAAGTGACTTACATAATGGGTCATTTTAGTCAGATGTTATTTGTAAAATCCTGTGTCGTATTATTTTTTTCAGTGAAGCTCCTTTTCTTCTCATGTCACATCCTGTCCAATTCCATTTTAGAATGGAAAATACATTTATTTATCTTTTATTTCATTTTTTCCATTACTGATGTTTTCATCCATTACTATTCACATGCGAATGGGACAATCTACACAATATGTATTGCATTCACGTCATTCTATTTACTACTTTGGTTGCGGCCCAAACAGCACAGACCTACATGGTACCAGGATGGGGTAAATATATCACGTGTATCCGCTGTGCGTGGCCTCTGAGATCGGCACTATTACGCACATGCGCAGTCAGCAACACAGCTGGGATACGTCTAGCCCTCGGTAGACTAGCTCATGGCTAACGACAACAACAACAACTCCTTTCAACACGAACATGTGGATAAATAACCACAGAAGACGTTATTCGTTGGTTTTATAAAGTCTCTAAAAGACTTCTGAAAGGTATATGACTGCGCTGGAGCCCTCCATTGGACAGCTACAACGGCTACAAAGCGGAGGCCAATAAAAGTGTCCAATGTTTGACGTAGTGGTCGAGAGGCATTCTAAAAATAGCATATATGGTTTTGTTGTGTCGTGGAAGACATTGCCGTGCCGTCGTAGTAGGACTCTGGGTCACTTTTCTTGTTCAATGGCTAACCAAGCAGCAGCTAAACCACCAACCTACATATAATTACTAGAGCCACTACAACTGTTAACTCTACTGAATATGCTAGTGCACCATGTCCTCTGAGAGACTTTCTGCACTATTCTTGAATCTGAATTGAAATGAGCTTCTGAAGAGACAACAGATAATTTTAAATTATAAATTCATATATATTTATACTGTAAATGGGGTGAAGTAAGGGTTATTCCTGTACAACATAATTAATATGTTAGATAGCAGCCGGCCTATGAATCATTTCACTTGTGCAGTTTCCAGAGCCATTATTAGTTTTTGTGAAGATGCTATTTTTGCTCTTAAATTGGAGACGAGACACAGCCGTTCAGCTGGGGGAGGACATCATTTCAGAAAAACACGAATGGTTCACAGTTACATATGCTTTACTTTTATGCATTTATGGCCAAAGATTTTCATATATTGTTAAAGATGTTCTACCTTCCAAACCGAACTTGGAAAAGCATCAGCAGACAGGTCTTGCCATGTTGGAGGACATGTTTGTTTACTTTTGTCTCTGCTCTAAACTGACGGGGACAGACGAGATGGTTATCTCTGAGATGGTTATCTCTTGAGTCTTTTTTTCCAAGGAGCTTTGTCTGTTTTCTCTTACTTTCCTAAAAAGTCAGAAAAGATCATGTCCCTAGGACATGTTTTATTGTTGCTTTGCAATAATCAGTCCAAGGGTTAATCATGGATGCCATTTAGTGACCTCATTTTTGAGTGTTGGATCATCTCTTGGGTTGCTTTCTCTGGAAGTGCTAATGTTGCGTACACAGCACTGCAGATGGATTTGCACAGATAATTATTAACAGCAGTTAACAGCTTTAAGATGACAACATGCAAGTCGTATTGACATTAAATTATAGCAGACTGTAATGAAAATGAATCTCACCTTTGGCGACATTCATTATCTGCGCTAAGTAGTTATATGATGAAACTAAAAATAACAAACGCAGCAGAGACGTTCTCCGACTGCTAAACCAGATGCTGCTTCACATCGGGAGAAAATTGGGGTTCAATATTTTGCCTTAGGACACTTCAACATGTAGTGAGGGAGCCAGGGATCGAACCTCCGACCCTCTGATTGGCGGACGACCGCTCCATCTCCTGAGCCACAGCCGCCTCATCAATCACTACATTTAGGTGATTTGTAATTAAGATTTGGAGAACGATTTCTGTGTAGATGACAACAACCCTGTGACCAGTGTTATAAAGAGTTGTAGCTCAATTAAAGTATTCTTAATCACCAGATGTTATTAGAATATAATTTTCAGTCTGATTCATTGTTTGACAGCCAGATAGAATATACTGAACATCCTACTGTACCTCCAATTTTCAGTGTAACAACCTCTTCCAACTATATATATATATTTAATTTTTTTGTCTGTGTGTGTCAAAGCTTATTTTAGTAATTATATATGTAAGTATTCTTTATCACCACATGGCTACGGTGACCTTAAGCAAATCATACAATTTTATTCAATTTACTCTAAAAAATACTACTACTTAAAATGTCAAACCCGCAGAGGTGGAGGGAGGCTTCATACATAGAAGCACGTGGAGCAAACTGCCACGACTGTGCCTGAAAAGAAGAAAAGCGGATACCAATCTTCATCAAGCTGTGATTTACAGGTAGTCTCAGTTGTCAACGGTGTTACGGGTTCCTTCGGTTAGCTGGTGTGTAGCATCAACCGGTCATGTTTGGTTGAATGCAGGTAAACAGTGTGTTTGGCGAGTGTTTGACGCCGAATTCCGCTTTTTACAGGTTCAAAATGAACTTGTAAACTGGCTCCGTGTGAAACAAGCCGCACGTGAACGGCTTCTCTCAACGCCAACTCCAGTCTCGCATCTCAAGTTGGTAATCGGAGTGTAAATAATCAGCAGTGCACCGAAAAGGAAGTCATCTCCTGGATTTCCGCTGGGTAGACTGGAACCCCAGAAATACAGCTCCTCTGACCCCAGAGGATTATCCGCCGTCATACCGATAACCGATGGTTTCCGAGGTAGGTTGGTAAATCAAAAAGCTCTGTAAAAAAAAAAGCATCGCACAAAAGCACACAATAAAGTATAAAAAGGTAAACAGCACAGCTGATGACGGATACCCTGGGACAAAGACTGTGGAAGAGAAATATATTCGTAGTCAAAACGTCAGACAGGGGAGAGGCGCTTTGCAAATGAATATTGAAGAGTGATTTCTTATGCTGCGGGTGTGCATGCAGAAAACAATGGTAATTTTCCCAGAGAGAACACAAGCGGTCCAGTCCAGGAATATAAATATATATTGTATTTCAGATCGAGCACTCAACCACACAGAGGTTATTTCTACATGCGAGTGTGTACGCTCCTCGAGATGACACACTTGCTTAGCAGCGGGGGCAGCAAAACGGGGCCGGCCTCTGGGATGGGATCTGCCGACTCGCCAGCCCCGAGTGTTGCTAAATTGAAAAGCTGCTCTCGAACACATCCAGGCTGACTGGGTCCGTTACTCTGTCAGCTTTTAACCAGGCAAAGGAAATTACAGCCGTGACCTCGTGGCACTTGCCGGGTAGAGACACTGAGAAGTAATTTTGCTTACACGGAGAAGAATGTATGGAGGGAGGGGGGGGGGGTGGGGGGGCAAGGTGGAGGCGAGGGTTGCAGATCTGTATAAGCACCGCAGTCCCTCCAGTTTAGAGCTGGGAGCAGGCAATAAATTAACATTCAACACATAGACGAGTTCAGCTGGGGCATGAAAGGGCTCGAGAGTGCCCGCTAAAGCAGACAGGGAGCCCTATCACCGCTGCATGGCCAGCTATTTCTTTTTATACACAGGGCCAAAGCCAGTTTTCAGATTAATGGTGACACACGGCAGAAGAAACCGGCAGCAGAGTTCCTGTACACTTCAGAAAAAAAAACAGAAAAGCAGCCTCCTATTGGTCAATCTTCTGTATATATGTTTTCGAATTAGAGTGCCGGAGTGAACGAGCCAGTGGGCCGAACGGATGCAAAGTTATGTAGCCTAGCTCTTAAAGCAAGCTATTACACTTTGACAGCAGCTACCGGCTTCCTGAAGTTAATAAATGAGCGCAATTCACTTCCTGGAGCGATGCTGCAGTTTATTCCCCCATTAGGAGGCAGTGGCCCACCCATTCCAATCATCCTTTAATTAGACCTGTTGTTATTTAGGCTGTCACAGGAGGTAATACCTCATGACAGCGTCAGGATCGGCTTGGCAGGCCGCAATCTCGCATCCATTGACAGGGGCTCTGGCGCCGCTTGTCGCCCCCCTTCATCTTCCCCCCCGCCGGACCCAGCGGGGCACTTCCAGCCGATGCCTGCGTGGTCACACGGAGACTCTCCGGAACGCCTTCGCTGACGTTGAGCGTCGCCTGTTGAAGCGCGGAAAACATGCAAAGTGTTTTTCTTCGTTGTTATTATTGAAGGCTCTTGATTACTTCCCCAGATTGCTTAAACGTGGCATTGAGTCACAAAATGTTTACACAGAACCAGGGAGAGGCTGTAAAGTGAAACTGAATGGCTCAGCAGGCTTTTATTCAGCCATGCAGCGGAATCCATCCATTAGTCTGGCCCTTAAAATGCAAGTGGCTGTCTGAGAAAATGAAAGTAAATTCAACCAAATGACAAATCTGATAAAACAAAATCAAAACTGCCATTATGGCGTTGTGTCATACATTGGCCTCAGGTGTTTCTCATGGGGGCCCAGCAGGGCCAGAGACAGTTAAGTTCATAATGGGCCTGGTTTCATCTTAATAAACACGTCCCATGTGTTCACAATTTGCGTTTAATGAAGTGCTGCCCTCTGTGGAGCGAGACAGAACAAGCCGTCGCAGACCATCACGACCCCTCTGCTCCCGCTGCCTCCCGGCTCCCGGCTCCCCTATCTCCAATCCCCTATCCTATTTGACACATCGGTGTCTGAGAGGGGGTGCAGAAGACGGACCATCACTGTGAATCTAGGCGAAATGGGATGGAGAAGAGGATGACATCAGGAACCCCCGGCTCCCAGAGGAAACAACGGTTCTGGAAACATTGGACTTTAACGAGATTTCCAACTTGGGGGGGGAGACAAAACAGCATGTGCCGCTTGGAGTTGGCACCATGAAATACAGATTTATGAACTCCATTACACCACATTTCTTTCTCTTTATTGGGGCCCGCAGCGTTTACCCAATGTGGGAAAAAAAAAAAAAGGGTAGAAAAGAAATCTCCTCCAGATAAATTACAAACAGCCTGGGTATTTACTTCCACATAAGGTAGCTGTACAACTCATGAATAGAGAAATAAAAAGCAACCAGACACCTTGACTGTTTCACTCTGCTGGTCGGCCGGTTACTCGCGCAGTCCGAGCTAGAACAACAACAACAACAAAAAGCAGCCACTGTGGTCTTTGGAGCAGGTGGTCATCTCAGACTGGCATCAGTGGGGTGGAGCTGGCGTGGGTTTGTAGCCAGACTCTCAATCTGTCCACTTGAAACCTCCCCAGTATTGCTGGAAAGTATTACAGCTCCTGTGGGGGAGATGGCAATTACAATGTCTGATGGGAGACAGAGAGGGAGAGCGGCAGGAGCTGCATCCATTCTTGGAATATGATCAGACCTGTGACTGGAACATTTTTATACAAAGCGCCACCACACAAATGTCCTCTTAACGCCATCAGCGTGATGCCTTATCATTTTCAGGCTCTCAATAGCCTGCACTTCCTTCTTTTTTTTGTTACTGTCATATTGCCAGGGGTGACTGTACATTTAAAGACATTAAGCTGTGAATTGTCTTCCCAATGCCAGTGTTTGATGAACCACACCAGACCTCAGCAGGTACATGGCAGCGATCTGCTGTAAAACAGAAAAAAAGAGAAAAAGCTGCTTCCATTTAAATCCTGCATTGTGTGACGGATTGGATTCGGAGTGGGCACAGCCCGCTCCAGCTGGAGACTGCTCGCCCTTTGGCCTCTCACCTGAACTCTCCCTGCTCCGGTATGTGTGACTAACATGTTCTATGGGAGACGGGTAACACGAGAGCCCACATGTTTTGGCTATCGGGTGCAGCTGGCGCTTGAGATTAAACCTTTTTTCACACATTTGGACGGCGCAGACGCTCCATTGCCATGTCACTCTGCATGTGGGTCACATTTAATCAAAAGAAAAGAGAGGGCCAACGAGCAGCAGTGAGGAGGTAATCAATTTTCAGGCCACAGCTTCAGCTGATCAACTGCCTTTTCTTTCTCTAAGTAGCTACCGCCCCCCTGTTGGGGGCGCGTGCATAGAAATCTGTAGGCTCTGACTGAGGAACGAATATATAATAATCTCTCAATCTCAAATGCAAAGCACTTATTCACCATGTCTCCCCCCCCCCCCTCCCGAATCCCACGAGACCCCTAGCAGGCTGAACGTCTGAACTCTGCGACAAACAGAAGAACCTGCTGGGTAGAAGTTACACTCGGCCAATGATGCCCCTCTTGATGGATTGCCAGGGCAATATGATTCTCTTCGGGCTACCAGCTGATATAAACGTAATGCCACAAAGCCCATCAAAGCCGACGGAGGACTGTGTGCAGGCCTGTACTCTGTGTTTGGATGTGCAGCAGAGGAAAACAAAAGCTCATACATCCGGTGCAGTTCAGTGAACTCTGGGGAGGAGGGGGGGGGGGTTCGATGTGACAAGACTGAAGATTGCCGCCACCTCAGAGGGACCTGCAGCCACAGAAGCGCCAAGGTCAAGTCCAGTCGGCTCAAATGTGCCACGGTGGCGGAGCGACGACACAGAGGGAGCCGCCGCATGGATGGGTGCATTACACTTATTGAAAATCAATAGCAATCTTTCAGCGGCGGCCACAAGACATATTTGAACAACAGCCTTTACTCAATAGAGTTTGGTCCGATTTCATGCCGGTTTTCCACTGGTGAAAAATCATAAGGTGAAATACATTACAGGTTTTCTGTACGTTTTTTTTTGGTTTGGGTGACGCCTTTATGATAAGAGCTCGTGTTTTGCTTCAACTGTTCGACAATGCTCTCTTTCCTTTTGAAGGATGTTTTGAGGGCCGTTTGTCATCAGGTTGTTTTCTTGTTTCTGTGCCCCCTTGTGGCACAAACGGATAAATGAAACTTACATAAGCAATATACCATCATTTATAAATACTCGTAAAACGCATAAGTAGGCTATTAACAGCAACATGTTCCAAAATATCAAAATCAAACGTTTTGCATTATTCTCTCTGGAATGTAGTGTTGTAGAAGTAAGTACCGTATACAACTGAAATACTACTGCAAAGTACAAGCACAGAACATTTCCACAATACAGTTAATATTAAAAAATAAACTGCAGTTGCTGCTTTCGCGAACAGAAAAAGCATCTTTACGTTGACCAAGGGTGCAATTTTTTTGGTCCGGTTTGTTGGTTTGATTGTCTGTCTGTCTGTCAGCAGGATTGCCGAAAAACTGCTGGTCCCATTTTCATAAAACTTGGTTGAATGGTGTAGCATGGGCCGAGGAAGAACCGGTTACATTTTGGAGTGTATTGGCCTTGGTGGAGATCTGAGTGCCCTTCTTTGTTCGTGGTGGAACAGGAGATTTTTCCTGGAAAAGAGCAGAGCCTACTCCATCCAACATTCAGCTTTACCACATGTAAAATCACTGCACATCTGGCATTTCATTTAACATTTGTGGTTTATTGTTTTTAGAGGTAAAGGCCAAGCCCAACTGGTTTTAAAGATCATTTTAAATTGATATAATTCTGTATTAATGCATGGTATAAAATCCTTGGTTGCCGCTGTTATTCATCATTATTCTACAATTTAATATAACTGCTCTCACCATGAATGATATGGATTATATCCCACAGAATTCGTTTGAGAGGACACATTTTTTTGCTCCCTGTGTGAGTATTTCTTCCACCATCTTTCGGAGAAGATTACTTAACATGAAAGAGGCATGACAACACGGTAAAATAGGGCAACCATAGCTGGTAGCAGGTTGAGCAGTACAACAGTAAGGTGCAGGTATGTGCTCAGAAAGAAGATCAAATTACTACACATAGCCGAGGTGTTTCATGATATGGAAATTGTGGGTTATGGTTTTAAAATGACATGTTTTGCACCTTGCAGTGAGTTGAGAGACTTAATCTTCCTCCGACCTGCAAACAGCACAGCACTGGCACCGGTGGAGGTTGTGAAAGCAGGAAGCAGAGACATGGCATGTAGAGTATCTCAGTCCCCATGCCCATTGCTGTTGCCAATCCACTGTTTATTCTACAACAAGGACAAAGGAAAGCCCTCTTCATGCAGCACCGCCTGTTGTGTGCAACGAGGGCGGATTTCCAAACGGTAGCTTTTTACGGGACGAAGTCATCCGGCATCAGAGAATACTTAGTGAGTGCTGAGTCTCTGCGAATGATTAGAGCCTCAGTGCAGAGGCTCTAATCGTGAGTATTTGTCGGTGACTCATTCGACTGTCTTGTTCTCCAGATCGCTTATTTTTTCTTTTTACTCTTGTTGCACTTGGACAGCTGAACTCCAAATTCTCACTCTGCAGTCGTCACATTATTTAATTAATTCCTCCTGTCCTTGAGTGGCTTTGGCAGGAACCCAGGTTTACTCCATCAAATAACTGCTTTTTTTTTTTTACTGTGATGTGATGTGATGTTAAGAACCGGAATATTTTTTATTTAATAGAATTGAACTTTGTCATCATCCAGGATGTTTTCCAAATTCTCAGCAAGTCATGTCCTTGAAAATTCATTCAGGATCCAGTTAGCTGGTACAGTTGCACCATCCTACTTGGACTAATTGATTTTGACGGTGTGTTGTTTGCTGGACATACTGCAGATGGGTTTGACTCATCGTGGCGTCACCCATTGGTTTGTGGACTGGGGTTTGAAGCGTGTAGTTTGGCGTTTCAGCCTTCGCCATATTGGATTTTTGCCGTTGCCATCTTGTTTTTTTTTTTCAACTATTGAGCGGAAGTGCCTTTGTTTGGACTGTGGAGGAGTGACGTAGAGACACCCGTTTGCCTTCTGTAGAGCGTAGCTCTTGCTTCTGTGATAAAATGATCCCAGGTCAGCATGATCTGGGCACTTTTTACACTAGCGGCTGCAACATTTTGCTGAAACGTTTTGCCAAAACAATGCACACGTGCGAATCTTGCTTGCGATTGGGATGCTTTAATGTAAAACTGGTGCGCTGAAAAAATGAAAGGCTTTAATTTTTGACGATGATTCTGCAGCTGTATAAGAATCACACAAAGCACTCAGACTGCGAGCCAGATGGCTCACCCTACCTATGAAGGAGGTGACAGTCTAAATCCTGTGTGTGCAGAGTGCCTAAGGCTCCACAACAGGGAAATTGCATTCTGATCCAGTCCACTCCTCTGCGTGTTAGTGTTATACAACAGACTATTGTGTCTGGCATTTGCATTAGGGCCATGAAATTCAGCCCACTGGCTTTCACTATGTAGCGCGGTGAGACAACAGTAGGAGTTCCGGCTTATCTGTTGCCATGCTACGGCAAGATCAAACTCACGCCCGCTCTTCAAAGCTGCTCCGCGGCCAGTATTTTTCATTTAAATGCATCACAAGAAAGAAGTGCATGTGGGTTTCGAGGAAAACCAATTTACCTTCATTTGGCGCGTAGATTTGACACGACATGACCTAGACCAGACAACGGAAGAATCGAAGCAACAGCAGGAACTGCAGCGAGACGCGACAACCTGATGGACACGATATGAGGACGCTAACTGTGAGGCAGCCGGTGTCGGGTACAAGGTGCGCCTGCCATTGTGTGGCCGCGTGTGAAGCAGTCCTCTGTGTATCCGTCATTACGGGCAGTGAATCAAGCGAGCAGGCAGGGGCTGTTGAGAAGAGGCCCCCGGGGAGCGGGGCCTTGTCCAGTCACTACCGGGAGGGACGGCCAGATAATAATGGAGACATCATGAGGGCGAGAGATAGGCTTTCCTTTTCAAAGTGGGAGACGGGGAGAATCTGCAGCGTCCCGTCACAACGGGCTCACAGCCATTGATTGGTCCCTGGCCTGTCTTAAGAAGGACAGCTCTAACCGCTTTTTGGCGACGAAAACAGATGCCAGGCCTGTTTTGCCTTCAGAACAAGACAAAAGAAAAATCTCCATTATGAAAGGAGACGGCTGTCCTATTTTAGTAATACCTGACATCAGTTGGGACACGGTAGAAGAGGTTCACATGGGACCTGCGGTAATTCATTTATTTTCATCTACGCGACAACAGATGAATTACAGTTTGATGTATTCTGATCTGGTACAGGACGATTCCTTGTCGATATCAAATGTAAAAGTGTAAAACCAGCAGGCCCTTAAGCGAAGACGCGGCAGCGATTTCAAAGCATGCCCCATTTCTCGCAATGTATCGAGCCGAGACAATTATACGCCGGCTGCAGATGATCACAGCCCGGTGCAGCTCTTAAAAGAAAAGGCTTACAACAAAGTCTTGAATTTTTCACTTTCCACTGCTATTTACTGTGCCCTTTTTTTTATTCTAAAGTTAATAGCCCTGGCTTTATCAACAGAGCGGTGACTGGAATATTGAACGTGGAGCAGAGAGGGCAACATCAACAATCTGAAATGTTGCCGACTTGTCATTCCAGCTGACAGTTGCAGACTAACTTTCCCATGTTTTGCTCTCAAACAGAATTAGATAAATTGTTTTTACTTTGCAAACTGCACACAGTCTGTCTTTCTCTGCAATGCTTGAAATGTATTTTGCATTCATTACCCCCTGCTGGCATGGACTTTTAAAATGTAATAGCTTCTCCGTGCTCTTAAGAGTGCATTCGGGTTCGCTGTCAAATCCAAGCCAATTTGGGCTCCTTCTGAACATTTGACGGAGTGCACATTAGAAATGCAGCCGCAGATGCCGAGTGACCACAACTGTGTGGTATTCATGCAGTGCCAGGGCGAGCTGGACAATGGCCTCATCCTCAAATATGTCTCCCAAAATAGTGTGTTTTATGGCAGAAAGCCTCAAGCCTGACAAATACCGTGTCGAATGGCATTGTCTTTTGCGTTGCTGATTTCATGTTTTTTTTTTTAAGTATGTCCAGAATTGTTTGTGATTTATTGCAAGGCCTTTTCCTGCCATAGACGTGTCATGGAGATGTAAGATTTGTGTTTCTTTGTCCTCACTGCTTATTTTCCCGCTTTTTTTCCTTCCTGAAGTTCAACCCAGCAGCATCAATTACCCAGGGAGCACCTGTCTTAACACTGTTATTTCTCCTCCTGTCTGCAGAGAAGCCAATGGCGCAGGGTCCCCCGGGTGGCGTTATCGGGATCCTTGGAGGTGTCGTTGCCATCGGACTCATCGTCGGCGTGGCTGTTACTGTTTTCATGGTCCATCGGCGGCAGCAGAAGACCCGCACTGAGACAGATAATGACCTGTGAGTACCGAGCCTCTTGCCAGAGAGTATTGCAGGGGGCTGGACAGGCGGTAAGATTAGGTGTGCACTCTACGGTCGGCCCACTAGAGAGAAAACACTTTGAAAAAGACAAAACACCTTTTTTTCCCGGAGAGTTCAGAGACAGAACTCCAAACATGTCGAAAATCTCCTTCCCCATACTGCAGCTCGCTTTATGACGAACTGACTTTAAAAAGCAAGTTCATTTTTGTTTACTATTGCGGAGATACATTTGGTGATTGTCATTGAAGCGGCACTTATTAAGTAGTTGCTTGATTGCAATGTGGGATGAAGTGAAGCCCATTTCCCATTAAAACACCATTGTTTTAATCAGGACTGATTGCAAGAGCATTTGATTCCGTGTCTCCTTAAGGAAAGCTTCACCTCGGATTTGTTTGTTTCCGATATCATCAGGAAGTGAAGTGAGATTTTCTGGGAGATTCTCGAGCACGCAGTAGGTCCATAGGGTCGTGCTGTCTCTAAATGCTGTTCGGGGCAAACAATTGTGGAATTATGCAAATTGATTTTATTAGGAATTGTTACTAGCGGATCGAGGTTTGATGATAAGTGTTTGGAAACATGCAGGTCTAAAATCTCATGCAGTTCAGCATGCAGGAATAACACAAATCCTGATTCAAATATCTACTTCTATTAAATCTGAGGTATTTTATAATCTGAACCTTGCAAAGGCAATGTCATGTACATTTAATTTAGAATGAATAGAAGTTCTTCCGTTCCATCAATTAAGCCACTCAGACTGCTGTTAGAGATAGATTTAAGGACCCTGTATCTGTCCTGCTTTATTTACTCCTGCCGCCCCTCCTCCAGCCAACCAGGTCATTTTGTTCTATCTGCAGACCACGGGCCGTGACAATTTTGAACATTGCCAGCTGCTGCCCGTACACAGAGTGGGGGGGGGGGACAACAACAAGCAACAGAGCTTTGTGAATCCAAAATATCTTAATGTGTTCTTCCAAAGGTGATATAAGTCCCTGCCATCTGTTGGGGAAGAATTGTAAGAAATCTGTTTTCAACAAAGGAGGAATTGCTAATTTGCCTTTGTCTTAAACACCTGGTTGCCACGGTTTCCAGGATGCCCTTGGCAATACTGGGTATGCAGGATGCAAACCACATCCTCGTGGGAATGATGTTGTTGTGTGCAGGGGCTGGCTATGTTCCTCCCTGGGAATATTACCAAAACAACTGAGGTCGGGGGTGTGCAGAATCTGGCTGAGGGTGCACATGAGCCTTCAATCAACTCGCATGATGAGATTATAGTGGTTATTTTAGAGCGCCCTCTCCTTCCAGAATCTCGTAATTGATTTGATATTCAAAGCAGCAGCGATGCAGGTTTTTTTGGCCCCGGCGAACTCCTCCCGCCGCCCGTCTCGGCAGCAGAGCACAGCCGGGGACCCCGCGCCGCCTCTGCCTCTCACCAATGCTTTTCAAGACAAATGAAGCACACAGACTCTTACCTCTCCCATTGCTTTCTGTCTCCTCCTCCCTCCCTGCTAATCTATCTTTCTCTCTCTCTCCCTCTTGATGCCAAAGTTTAACTGCTCTCTGTTTCCCACTCCCCTCCCTCAGCATTGCTGTTGCTGCTGTGGCTGATAGTTGTGTGACACAGGCTCCAGAGAAGCCAGAGTCCCCCACAAGGAAAGTAGAGGCACCTGACCCCAGTCTGTCCCCCGTTGAACCCTGTCCTCCCGGATCCTCTATTCTGTTGCCCGCATGCAATGGTGGCCTGCAAGTGACTTACTTGAGCACACCGCTGTGAGCGCTGAGAGCGGTCCATCGACACGATTCACTCGCCAGACATTCGCACCGGACTTGACGCCTGAAAAGAAATGTCCACGTTTCTTTTGACAACGCCCGACAAATGGAGACGTTTGAAGTGAAATTCAAACGTCTCCATTTGGTGCGTGACCAACAAACAAATCTAGCTCAATAAACAAGTATGAGTGAGAATTAAGCTCCATGAAAACAGTGCCAAGATGAAGCCAACTCAATTAAGTCTTAAACATCCAGCTCCACTCAGAGTTTATCAGATCGGGTGGAGCGTGGACAGAACAGAACCCTTTATTTTGACTTTTGAGATTGAACAAAGAGTACATATCAAATTGCCATTCAGAGGGAAATCTGTAAGCTCATTGCGTCTTTGTTTCACATAAGCTGAAACTCACTGATAATTTCAGCAGACCACATTGTGCGACCTCCCTCCTCCTCCTCCTCCTCCTCCTCCTCTTGCTCTCTCCCCTCCCTTTTTGTGTGCATGATTGTCGTCAACTACGCATGAGAAGAGTTCTAGTCGTGTCAGTGCTGTGTAACTGTTGTCATTGCCCCCCCCCCCCCCCCCCCTTCCTCATATACTCGTAGCTCAGCATGTAGCGAGATGTGATTTAAAGCTCCAGATGAATATCTGTGTCCATCTTCCTGTGGCATGTCGTCAAAACATGTTCAGTGTCTTCTGGAGAAACTGTAATCTTTAAATGTCTGATTATGCCAATGCAGATAAGTTGCGGGCGAATGTGTGGGGGTTTTGTTTAAACGTGGAGCACCACTGCGAGGGATTCATAGTTTTATATGAGTTGTCAGGGTAAAAGGGGACGCATTTAGCTAGACTGTTTAATTCTGCATGTTGATGAGCCCGTTAATCAAGCCTGGCCATTTGATAACATGCCTGACTGCACCGCCAGTCACGCCTCTGTTTGCCCTCGCAAAGCAGCACATGATGTGACTCGAAATTGGTCAATCCTAATAAATCACCGGCCCTTCAGAGGCTGCACTGGCACAATAGTCGGCTGATTATCAAAATAGATGGGGCATTGTCGAAAGCGATGTTCTCGGGATAATGTGTTCATCGCTCTGTCTTTTGCCCGAGCATGATGTATGACCTCCAAAATGCCGGAAAAGCGCTGCCAATCGTGGCGCGGCGTCCCCTGTACACCCCCCCCCCCCCTGGCAAAAATGAATTCACTCGCGCATGTTCCTGACGTGCAGCTGGTGTTGACACAGTTGCAAATTCATCGCCGGCTCACATTTACTACAATAACTGAAACGAATCACATGCAGAATGTTAAGAGGTGGTGATGCATTAATGAGCGGGCCGTCATTGTCACCAAACAACATCAACTCTGTTTTCTCAACGTAGGTGCAAATTCTTCCACCTTCGGGGGCTGGAAATGGTCTCCCAAACTCCATTGTGATTTTTGGACACTTGAAATTACTGATAGACTCTCCAGTGAAGTCAAAGTGAAGAAATGGGATCGTTGAAGTCATAAAAATAGATTATTAGCTCAATTTGACGACACTGGGTGAAGCGATTGGTAGCGGTTTTACTTGTACTTGTGTACCCTTTGATTTATAAACCGGTCACCATTGCTGTGTGTGGAGACCTTTTTAAAATGTGATAAATGGTAACTCATTGTTGGACACCTTCTAGCTTTAAGCTGTAACCAAAGTAGGATTGTCTTTCTTGTCTTTGTGAGTCACTCACCGTGGACGTGATGTACCGGGTGTGAATTTGAATCATTCACTGTTGTTTGTGAGTAAAAATAGAGCTTTGGTTTTTTCTCTGTACAGAATGTTATACATGCAGTGCAACTGTCTAGAACAATCCCCTTGATTTTCATGTTCTTTTGTATAGCAGTGTATGTAATCTAGCATCAATGCCTGAGGTGTTGGGAAAGGTTTGGAAACTGGCCGTGTGTGTGTGTGTGTGTGTGTGTGTGATTGTA
Source organism: Leptoclinus maculatus (assembly GCA_032191485.1). Taxonomy (NCBI): domain Eukaryota; kingdom Metazoa; phylum Chordata; class Actinopteri; order Perciformes; family Stichaeidae; genus Leptoclinus; species Leptoclinus maculatus. The sequence goes on along the minus strand of JAVDOI010000014.1, from coordinate 3,500,856 downwards.
AAGTTAAATGTTCTAAAAAGCAAAAACCCTTCCTCCAGCAACAGAAATCATTTTTGATAAACTTGTCAAAGAACGAAAACAGAAGTCATTTTGTTTCATTCTTGTTTTGTTCTTTCTTCTCTTGTGAGAAAAGGAAAAAAGGAAAAAGCCGAGTTCGGCGGGGTAATTGTTGTCCGCCTTTTGAGAAGATCGGAGCGAGACAAAGCATGAAAGTAATTGCCTCCTAAAGATCAAATCACATTTATCCCGTCTTGCAATTAAAAGTATCATTAGCATTTAAATTGCCAAATAAGATTGTGATCAACAGAAATCAATGAGAGCACAGAGGATCAGCTCGAACACTTCACATTGTTTTCCACGAGCCCGGCTGTGGTCATGTGGCGTCTTTTTAATCCAAGCGCTTCTGGGGATGCGACACTTCACTTTCTTTCACATGCAGCGGACAGCAACCGTGTTTTTTTCTCACTGTCGCACCGCGGAACGTCTCGACTCCCGATTATCTGCAGCTCAGAAACCGCCTCGATGCTGCAGAGGCTCCTAATACAAAGGTCACTTTTTTTTTAGCGAGTGCATTGTGAAAGTAATTTCCTTTGCTGTAAATCTTCCCTCACAGATTACTCTTCTCAGTTTAAGGATTAGTTATGTTTTCTCCACGCTATCCCCCTTTAAATCTCCCCTTAAGCTGCCCTGAGCCTTTTGTGGCCAACAAAGCGAGGAGGAGCGAGGTCTTCAAGGTGGATGTCTGAGTAGGGAACAGTGCAAACTTGAATGTAGCTTATGGTTCCCTGCCCCGGTGCTTACTGCGCTCCCCACAGGCTCGCGGTGCTTGTCAGCTCTCATTAGTGTCTGTGTCTCACAAAGCCAACGCCCACATGCTGCCTGCGTCGCGCTCGGCTCCGAGGAAGCCTGCGTGTAATCGCACAGCTGAGATGCACACGAGGTGGTCAAACTGAGATGTGCATCACCGTGCTGCACCTGACTAATGACGGATTGAGCAAACATAGTGCACACTGCAGAATTAGTTTAAATTGTAATGCCTAGGGGGGGGGGACAAACAAAAGGTTACATCTCCACAGTTATATGTTCAGAAATGTTGACAGGCTGCATATACAGTATTAATCAACACCATTCACTAGATTGTATATATATATATATATAGATATATATATATATATCTATATATATATATTTTATTTAGCTTGAAAGCAAGCAAGAAAGGAGTCCTTTAATTACTTAGCCGGAGTGAAGAAAAATGCATTCACCTGCAAAGCAAACATTCCCTGAGTGACTCCTCAGATGACACTGTGAATCTTTTTCTGATGAATTATTCAAACAATACAAATTGCACAATTTCAATCCAGCTGCATTTGGTTTGACACGTGCATTGGAGTTTATTCTTTTTAACTAGATTCTCAAATTGTAGCCATAGACCGTATGTAAGAAGTAGTCACTGTGACCTCATGCATTGGTTTGTGGACTATGGTCCATCTTGGACTTTGGCTGTCGCCATCTTGTTTTTTTGCAACCAGAAGTGACTCGAGAGGGTGAAGTACAACCGAACGCTGAAGTAGATATATTTGGAAAACCAAAATTGTTACAATTAACTTTCATGAACTGGAAACACACCCGTGAAAGAGTTAAAGTTTTAAGAGGAAAACATTGACAACTCCCAGACCATACAACGACGTGGTACTAACCTGTCAATCACAACAATTAAAGAAGACTTGCAATTAAATAAACTAGTGAAGGAGACCATAAACTCATGTTTACAATGTTTACTGATTTAATAAATCAAATGAGAAGTAGGGTCATTTTCTCATTGACTTCTATACAATCAGACTTCTTTTTGCAACCAAAGGTTGCCCCTTGATGGCTGTTAGAAAGAATGCAAGTTTGAGGCACTTCCACATTGACTTCACTTTTCAGACTGGTAGGTTTCCCCTTGATTGTAGCTCATTCTGTGTCCAAATGCTACATGCTAGTTCTATGCTAGGTCTGAGCATGAAGTGTGCTCACACTGGAGAAGTGGCAAAACACGCACATACTGTATGTACAGCAGTGGCGGGCCGTGCATTTTATACCTGGGCCTTCAGTGCTGTCCTACTACAGTTGAACCACCTCCTAACCTCATTATGACGCCACAGCTACAGGTTATTATTTGTTTCTAGGGGTGTAACAATAGTACACGTATTCGTAATGAACCGTTCGATACGAGGCTTACGAACCGAACAATACGTTTGAATAATACTATTGCATTTGGAAAATGCAGAAGCTTAAATTGTGGGAAATATGTTTTCGGTGGACTACGCTCAACCTGGCAACATGCTGTCTGACACAACCACCCCGGAACCACAACATTGTACTCTGGTGAGGCGCGTGTGTTCTGGGAGGCAAACTATGCTAAACTAGCTTAGCAGGAAAACAACAACAGCAGCACACACGCTACAAACTCTCCCCGCAGCGTTTAGCTGTTCCCTACTGATTCAAACAGGGCTAAAGCAATCGCCACACAATCCTCATTTCTCCAGACCATAATTCTTGCTTTGTTAAAGAAAACAACAACCCAAACAGAGAATCAAATGTCCGGACCCTAACCCCGTGCATGATGGGAAGCAGAGCAACTGATGCTGTGTTCACACCAAATCGCGTCATTCGCGCCGCCGGTCTCGCCGGGGACCATTTGTGTTCATTCGCGTGAATCGCGCTGGACGCGCCTGAGAGGGTGCGTGGCTTATCGCCCTGAAAGCCGCCATCAATCATGGGAAAAACAACCTATATTTCTGCTTAGTAGGTGTTGTGGAAGTCCCAGATATCACGGGAAACCAAACGCCGTCTTGTCTGGGTTCATAACATCATCCAGAGGAGCTCCGTGGATTTTATCGAGCTGTATTCACTGTGTCTAGCAAGCCACACGTCGGCTGGTTTACTACAGCTGTATAAACACAAAATAAATTGATTTTGCTGTGATTTAACTGCAATAAACCGACAAAAAGGGACTCCGAAATAACTACGTAATGATGCCGAATTGTAAAAAGTCTGAATTCATGTTTTGTTAGTTCTCGCCGCAAGACGACAAGCAAACTTTTAAAATACTTGTTTTCTCAATGGAGCTCGGATCGATCGGTGCTAGGCTATGCTAACATTGTAGCAGCTCCATCAACACTCAACATAACGTCATATAGATGTAAATACAGCAGCGTCTTTTTCATTGTTTGTACCATATGGTTTGCACACACACATTTATACACATAGTTTGGTCCGGTCTCTATTGATATGAAGTATCGTAGAGCTCTGGGTGAACAAAGACGGCTACAGTATTTGTTTCCTTATTCAACAACGGCAGGACGTCGGTGATGACAGGAGAAACATCTCAACGCTGATAGGCTATCGCGCCGCAGCGGCACGTCATTTTTTCGCCGAAGTTGAAACATTTCAACTCACGCGTTTGGGGCGTTTTGCCGTTTGACCGCGCCATCGCAAATTTGCGTCACTCCAGTCTCATCGCGTCTGTGCATAGACTTTGTATGTAATCTACTCGCGCGAATAATTCGCGCCGCGTTTGGTGTGAACACAGCATGAGGAAGACAGTAGCTGTGCAATGAGAAAAAAAGCTAATGGGGAAAAATTATTAGAATACATGTAGTGTATTTGTGAAAAATGATTTAATTCTAAAATAGCTTTAATTTTGTTATTCTGTTTAGACGGCCCACCACTGATGTACAGTGTATGTGTATATGTGTACTACGGACTTGTTTAGTACTTAATGGAACAGGAAATGTAGGAGCTTCTCACAGTTGTAAAAAAAAGAAAGAATTAGGACAATGTTCAGACAGTTTTAGGAACATCTTGACAAACAAAAAATGCAATATGAAATCTCTGAGACGAACTGCCTTCGGTCTGTTTTTTATAGTTTTATCCATCCTTTATGGAAGTTATACTTCTCACCTAGTTTTCTGCTGAGATCTGACAATGTGGTGACATAACTGAAAAATAAGATGGGGCAAGAAACACAAGCAGACAGACAATCACACAAGGTTTGAAAAAAGAAGAGGAGCTGTCCGTTGTACACATTGATCACAGTTAATAGACCAACTTCCTGGCTCACATACAGATATTGCAATATTATAGGTGATTCCACTTCCAGCACTACCTCCTAATAAAGGGCTTTTGATAATCCAGCTGAATTGTTACATTGAAGTCTGGTCACCTGACACATTGTACTTGTAGTGACGCTACTTTGTTAGCAGATCTCAGCAGTTACATTGATGAGGTCATCAGTATCAAAACTCGGCTGCTAAAAAATAAATAAATCAGAGTTAGTTAGTTGGAATAAACTACAATTATTCTTTTGATACACTCAAAGATGTCAGCATGTCATATTTAAATGAAAGAAAGAAATACAATTTGTGGATCCAGTTTCAGGATCATCTCCGAAAACAAATACACCAAGTATTCAATCTTTAAGCATTTAGCGTTCCCTTTTTTTCAATCGTTTTTCTTCACTTGTTACTTCCTGCCAGTGACGGACAGGGAAGTACATTAATGTCCTGCATGCTATCAGAAACAGTGTGTTATAAAGATGAGTAGTCTGTAATATTGGAGGAATCGGAACACAGCTTGAGTAGCTGAACACACACACATAGTGTGTTTGTCTTGGTTCGGCTTGGCCGCACTGTATGTTTGTGCGCTCGGCACAGACGCCACTTCATTAAACACCGATGGCGCTTTTCGCTCTGTTTTGGTGCCAATGTGTCAAGTGACGGCATGTACACTGACGGTCTCCCGAGGCCGCTATTTGTGCTTAACCAGATTCCGAATGTAGCCCAATTGAATCAAGAAAGGGAGGTATGACCGAGAGGAAGTGGCTGTTGCTGGGTGGTCGTCATGAGACGAGGGAGTTCCTTCATGTTTGGTCAGGTTTAATAAACCCACTCTGCATACGGGACCCTAAACAAACCGCCTATTTGAACAGGCTCCTTCGCATTATGTGCACTGAAATGCAATCATCGGTGGTGGGGAGAGGGGGGGGGGGGGGGAAGTCCCACGGGATCAAATGTAAGTCGAAAAACGCCGCGGGATCTGAATGCAAATGCTGCACCTGACATAAACACGGCACGATGAGTAATTCCAGCATGAAGATGTGCAACTGATTCGTCTTAAAACACTGTATGAAATCTCGGATAATAACGCATTTCTTTTTTAATAAAATGGCAATTAGGTCGGCGCACGAGGTACACATCGGCCTTTTGTTTCAGCTGATTGAAGAAATGTCACGATTGGGTGACTCAGAGTACACACACAGGGCAGGCAGAGGGGGAAAATTGCATTTCCCTTCGTACATTTCTTGAAAGCAGATGATCTTGTCGGCTGTCACAGCTTTTTTTTTCTTTCTTTATCGCTCTCACCTGTATCAGAATCCAGTCAGTCACAAGCAACGGATTACAATACTTTATAATGAGCATGCCGCTGTTCCACAAGACATGTAATTATCTGTCTCAGGGAAAAATGGATGCCTCTCTCCTCAGGAAAGGCTCGGCGAAGGAAGAGGCTTCTGTAGACGAGGGGAGGGTGCCGCGTGCCGCCTCTGTGCTGCAGGCGGGCTGAAGAGGGTGCCACATGAATCTGGCAGTGGCACGGCAGCCCTGTCTGGAGACAAGGTGATACGGACTGGAAATAATGAGCGTGAAAGAAAGAGTTAAGGGGTGCACTCATGCACAAATTTTCTGCACATTAAAACGCCAGCTTGGCCTTGCGGAAAGGTCATGTTATTCAATAAGGACGTGAACCAGTGCGAATGGGAGGCGGTATGAGCCGGAGATAATGCGTGTAGGTACACAGCTCAGTGTCTGTGCTCCACTTCATTATCTTTGATCACTCCTGATATCGTGTCAGAGTGGGACAGATGACATCTGACTGCGTGTTTGAGGGAAGGGCTTTTTCTTTGTAGCGATATCCGTAGCAACATCCCCTCCGCTTCCTTGTCTGAAATAATTATCGGGATGCACTTCAAACAGTTTTCAACATCAAGCGTTTCAATTACAGCTGTCCGTCCTGCTCACAATTAAGTTTTCCTTTTCATTATCAAGTGTCGGAGTGACTTCTGTCTCTGGTGGGAACTTCATTGTCGATTCGAAGGAAAGGAGTTGTTAACTGCCCTGTTAATGGCGGCATGTAAACGAGTTCAGGTGTTCGGTTGTCGAGGCTTTGTTCTTCCCCAGGTGTGTCAGCAGAAAGGGGGGGGGGGGGGGGGGCTCGTGGGGGGGTATTAGTGCCAGGGATCCAGGGGAAGGTGGGGAGCAGGAGCCGCCTGCTGAGCTCGCTGAGTTGCAGCAACGGGGGACGACGTGTCAAACAAACAATCTCTGCACAGCGGGCAGAGTGTTTGTCCGAGCGGCGCCCTAGATGAGGCTCGATCCACCCTGAGGACTTGACTCACACATGCCCTTCTCCCTGCCCCCCTATACTCCCTCCATTCCCATCTCCTCACCTCAGTGTCCAATTACAGCCCACTCTCATTAGCACAGTGTCTCTCCAGCGAGAGCCTTTGAAAGGGCAGGGGGAAAGGCTGCTGCCGCCGCAACAAAGCCGCCAACACGAGATCTATCAAAATCCGAGGAGAGAGTGGAAAAAGGCAAGTGCAGGCAGGACTTCTCATTATAGAGTGCTGTGGACGGTGAGGGACGGAAGGAGTGGCGATCCCCGTCTGTGCTGAGTGTCATGTTATCTTTTCCCTCTCTTAACAGGACCGACCTCCCACCCGCCCACAAGCCAGCCCCGCCTCCGCCCAAAAAGAAGAACAGCGACATGAAGGGACACTTGACATCCGATGACATCCAGGTAAGACTTCCTCCTCCTCTTCCTCCTCCTCTTCCTCCTCCTCTTCTCTTACTCGTGTCCTCTCTGGCTGATCTGACACAAAGTCTGAGAACTTTTTTCTCTCTCAAATCTCAGCCACATTTTTCGAGTGAAACGTTGCCAATTAAAACATTTATATATATTAAAAAAAGAAATATAAATTAATAAGTGCACAAAAACCAAGTTAAAACATGCACACTTATGTTCATAACTTTTTCATCATAATATTTATGGCAGGGTTTTATCTTTTCTTCAGTAAAGGGGGTTTTACTCTATATCACGTCATGGTCGGTATTCGAAAGGTATTTTGGGGAATCCAGTGAAATGTCAGTTAAATAACAGGAGGCTTTTTTTCATATGTTATAAATTATTTCTCATCTCACAAAGCTGGCGTTTGTCACAGAGTTCCTTCGACAATCCGGTTGCAGTTCAATCAGCTCAGAGTGCTCCAATATCTAAATATGAGAAGGCCTCCTTCTCTGAGTGAAGCCAGTTACATGTAATCTAATTACCAAACTAACAGTAATTAATTTCCCTCTTGATAAGTAGAGTAACGTAACGTTGATTCTATTGTATTTGGCTCTTATTAGATGAGTGGTATAGCTCATTAAGTACCACTCAAGTCTGATAAACGGCTTCATTTCACCGCAGTGTTTGTTTAGTTTTTATTTTTAACCTCCGAGATATGTATACCGGATTTGAATGAGCAATTTTATTATTAGTCCGGGACAAACTGAAATGTCAACATCGGGTGGATTAGTGAGGAGAATCTGCTCATATTAACTGTTTTCTCAGAACACTGATCCGGGGCAAAACACTCCACCACTGCAGAGACCCGTGTTCAAGCCTCTGCAGTGCTTTGATGCACAGACACGCAGATAATAAAGCAATTGAGTTCTGTCCTGGAGGGTTAAATGAAGCAGGCATCACTGTCGCCTTGTCCAAAAGTCCTTATACTACACATTCATTCTGGCTTGTAAGTGTGTTCACAGCGGAATAGTGACAGAAATGAGTATACCTGAAGCAGACACCATCTGTACTAAAAATACTGATGTTCTGGAGTGTGCTCACTGCTTGTAAACGTTCTAATTATTTGTGGAAGGTGTTGAAACAACTCTGGGGACACCTCTGAATATTTAGAATAATTTAAATTAAATCATTATAAAGTCACAGTTTGATTGCCTTTGCATGGCGGGTGTAGTAAATCATTTCCTGTTAGTATTAAACACTAAAGTGTGTTGATTTCTTCCAAACTGCAAAAAGGAATGCTAATAAATATTACTTTTGTATGATCTACACAATGAATACGTAGCATGGGACTCAGTTCATACTACCATACTATTTAGTATGTCATAAAAAAGTTGTAGTATCTCCCAATACATAGTGTGTCAAATGCAGTATGTCAAAAATACCAGGATGTGCTACTGCATCCGGTCGCATTTTGCAGAATGCAAGCCAAGCAGGCTTTTCTGGCTATTCTGAGTTTAAAGTAGGCGGCGCATTGCTTTTGCACCCGTCTACCTGCGTGCGCCACACACAGTGACTGAAGTGCAGCTTAAGCTGATGCACGCCTCTTGAATTGGGTCAAAAACATATTACCAAGCCCCTCTCTCGAATCACATCACTTCGATGGTCGTACCAACTCTGGCTCCAGGTCTGTGTGGTCAACTGTTTTTATGGAACCATATTCTTTTGTCAAGCTTGCATGAAAACACAATCTTTATGTATTGCATAAGGCTATTTAAATAGCGCAGAATCAGTACCATATAAATGATTTTCCAGGTTTTGTACCAACTTCCCAGCTGGCTTGCTGTGGTTTTGTCCACATCACAAACAAACATGACACGACAACAACACGCATGGGTCCGCAGAGGCCGTCGTGATCTTTCTCAGACCTTTAGCCATAGACGGTGCTCCAAAATAATTGACGATTCCAAATTGGGGAGATAAAGGTGGAAAAAAAAGAGTTATTATGACCGCGTTGACCACCGTGTACCAGCACTGCCGAGCTTTTATATCCAACTTCATGAGACTCTTTATAGCTCCAAGGTCAAACACCTGGACATCTGGGCAGACAAGGTAATGAAGAGAGGGGAAAGTAATGTACTCGCCTCCCTGCACAGCTACTGCAGAGGAATACTTGGTGATTAGTGGACAGATGAGGCTGTAATAGACACTTTACAGGATTTAATGTGTTCAATTTTATGGCTGTAGTTGCTTTAAAGGAAGCTGCACGCTCAGCAAGCTTGCATCCGGAAAAATGAAAGTAAGCAAAAGGAAAAGAGGTATTACAGCAGGTTCACGACGCGATGGGTAACGCGCGCATGAATGCACAATGATCACTGATGCATAAACAATAAGCATCGCTGTTATACAAGCGGGCATGTGCAGAGCAACATATTCACCGAGGCTCAGTATTTCAGGTTTGTCACTGTCTGTGGCTGTAGTTGATTCTGCACAGCAGGTCGTGACACAGCAACAGCTGCGCCTTCAACATTCATTCGACATCTGTTTCAATGACGGAACAGTTTCAAAACGAGCCAAAAATACAAAGTTGTTGAGGGATAAGCTGAGCGACATCCTTAAATCACAGACTAGAAATCGCCTTCGTCCCTTCAGCTGGACGAGTTCCTGCCCCGAAACCTGTCAATCATCTCGATGAGCTGCTTCTTTAAAAAAACACTGAGATAATCAGCATCCGCAGAGCCGCCAGGTAATTTGGTATAATAACACTGTTCTATGTATTGTCTGCGATGTCCTTGAGCTGCGTTGTGAAATAATTAGCTATACTTCATTCTCTCACTTGTTTTGAGGACAAAACGTTACCAGACCGGGTTTGATCCATCAAGAGAGGAGCTGTATATCTTTCATAAGAAATCATTATCATAATGTGGGTATAAGAAATAATTTAGTTGTTTAAGATAAAGAAATAGCTATAAATGATTTATAAACTCATTCAATTTACCAAAAAAACACTCTTCTTCCCTTTCTGTACTGTGAGTGTTATTGCTCAGCCCTCAGTCCAAAACACCCCGGACAGCAATGAAAACCCAATTTTAGGGGCAAAAAAAAAGTTTGGATTACCAATAAAGGGCCTTGCAGACACAGACAGGTAATGGGTAATGCAGTACATCCTATTCTTGAAATTGGACCCTGAGAAAGTTGGATATCACAGCTTTATTTCAGGATGGGTTGCTAGGTGACCAGGCTGGCCTGGAGAAATTGGCAGCATTGTGGTTTTATCATTGCCCAATGCACAGAGGAAAAACTGGCGGCGCAGCCAAAGTATCAACATCTGCGCTCGCTCCATCACAACACTCGCTGTGCGTTGCTGCGAGGTGGACTCCGAGAGCCAAAGCAGACGACAGGCATCCAGGAAGCCGATGTCTTTATGCCTTGAAACTTTCCCCCCCGGCTAATTGCATACGAGTTCTGGCGCTCGGCTCACCGTTCGACCACTCAGCCATTAAATCCTTTGCTGTTTGATGTACAGTGATATTAATGGAAAAGCTCGACCTGGTGCGTATTGACTGAAATTCTTGCTATTTCTGAATGTTGGAAAAATGAGGCTCAAACATCATTTGGCAGCCTTTTGATCCGTCAAATTCCACAGTGCAGAGGTGTGGAGGGGAAACGCATTGTTCAACACCTATTATCTCACATGTATCGCGTTGATAACTTCATTGTTCTGGACAACTTTGATTTCTCTCATTCACTTGCATTTCCTTCCATTGTTCACTGCCGCAGTGCTGACAAATGTTTAATGAAGGTTTCTTTTAGTGTTGCCACTTAAAAAATTAATGAATTCCTTCATGGTGTGAAAGGTCTCTAGTACCTGCTGTTCTTTTAAGGCACCTTCCTGTCAGCGTCGTCAAACTTTGCATTGTGATTATGACAGATCAAGAAGAAGCACGCTGCGCGGAACATTTTAAGCCGACGACCTGTTGAAGGAAAACTATAGAGGAGCACTTTACCCCCCCCCCCCCCACACACACACACACACACACACACACACACTTGATGCGTGCGTTGCTTCCATTATGCTTCAGGAAACCTCACATCTGCACCTTGATTTTCAGAGTGAGTTCCTTATATATGGTTTCTATACTTCTATACTCTATACTGCCTCTTTCAAAAAAACAATCATTGTGGTGCAAAAATAGTGTTATTGTGGCAATGCTGTGTTTCTTTGAGATGTACACAGTATATACAGCTCTGCTCTCTTCTGATACTAATTTCCTTTAAAATCTCCTTCTATCAACAATGTAGAAATAGTGTATTTAGCTGCTCGATGAATAGACATTTATTGACAACAATATGCAATGACCCCTTCATTATGAAATTCAAATAATCCATAATATATCAACATGATCTTATCATGTCTAATATTACCATCTTTAAAAATGATCGTCTGCAAATCTGATGTCGTATAAAGTTGTCATTTTTGCTTTGAAGACGAGGCTTTCTAGATATGGAAATGAAACGTTTAGACCTCCTGTCTTCCGTAATGTCCCACACTTTGAAAGCATTCTGAGTGAAATAGGAGCCTATGTATCTTTTATAAGCACATCGCTTAGTTTTTGTACAGAGAGCACACAACGCACATTTGACGCATGAAAGAGTCTTTTTTAAATGTAAAACTATCTGCAGTCCAGTTTTAAAATCCTCAAACACTGAGCAGGTATTCCTCTGGAATATGACAAAGCCAAGGCACAGTTGCAGAAAAGCTCCATTCAAAGGCGTCTTTGCTGGTGGATGAATCCCAATTTCAACATTTTAGTTCAGAGGCATCAAACCATTAAAGGAAACCTGCAAAGTAAACTGGGGTTTCACATCAAGACCGGGTGTCCAGTTTGTGATTGCAGTTAAAGAAACAGTTCACATTTTCATGTTTTGGTTTCCCTGTAAAAAAAAAGAAAGCAAGATATTATTTCACATATTAACACATACTAATGCGAAAAAGGTGGTCCAGATATTGACAGCCTGTGTTTGCCAAGCTATAATGAATCAGCGAATCCGTTTTGTGATCACATGTCACCTTCATGTGTGAATTCAATTCCCTGCGGTTCTTTCCCTTTGGCGGCGGTGCAGCACAGCCAGCTCCTGCAGCCTCACATTTCTGCCCCACTATTTCAGAAGTTTGCATCATACCTTTTGTGTGATATGGAAGCGATTAATTTGGCAAAATAACGTGTGATGCTCATGTAGAGTTCAGAGAGAGCGACTTAAGTTCAAACTGCTGTCAACTTGTGTTCCTTGTCAGATTTCCCATCTCGTTTCTGCTCATTACCGGTGGAAAAAGAGAAATGTGAGCAAATGAAGTAAAACACTTTGAACATAATATTCTGCTGCTGGAGTGTTGTGGCTCTGAAGTCAAGTGTGTGCAGCAAAGCCGGTTGCTTTCAGCGATGGGCTAATAGAGAGGCAAAGTCCCGCCTCTTCCACCATGGGACCTTATTTGGGAATAAATATGTAAGGTAGTCAATGGCGAGAGACAAATAATTTTTTGATCCCGGTTTGAATTCTGCCAATAATTACTCATATGATGTTTGTCAATTTAAAAGATGATTTTGCATACCCAAAAGTCCTACTAAGCTACGATGCCTGCGTGTTTTGTACCAGGATGTACACACCAACAAGGGGCCTTGCTCATTCTTTTGCTTCCCGGCTGACAAAAAGAGTGTCTGTTTAAAACACATCAGGTAAAGTAAAGTTATTTATGTGCATAGATATTACTGGTGACGCACATTGTGCCATTTAGTTTTGTTGTTCCACACAAAACTAAATGGTGCTACGCCAAACTGTGACTTTGTTGATGTGGCAAAATCATCTTTTAAATTGACAAACATCACATGTGTACTTCATGGAACCATTCAGACGGAGAGGGGCAGCACTTCCCCCTCCCTGTAGCAAGTTCAACCGTGCTGAGGACTGTGACGCAGGCCCAGCATTAACTGGTTGACCCGCCTGCTTTGTGGGAGCTCGTTGTGAGTCTTGCTGAGCTCTCGGTGTTTCCCATAGGTTGTTCATCTCGACAAGGACGAGGAAATGCAGAAGCTTCCTCTTCAGCCTCCTTATTACGACATCGCGCCCTCCGAGTCGACCCCCTTCACCGATAAGCCGGTGAGTAGCGATGCCACGGGCGGGTTCAAAGGAGCTTCTCCATGAAGGGGTCACCCACAGCCGCCGCCCCGCGGGCCAGTGGTAATTACTGGTGAAAGGGCGTGCTCTCTGTGCCATTATGCTTGGCGGCGTTTTGAGAAATTGATTTGCAAATGAAATGCAGTGCTGTGATGCTTCGTGAATGCCACTGAGGATCTCTCACGTAGCTGCTTCTCTGGTGTTGCTGACCAGTAAACCCAGTGGGTGCTTTGACTAAGCTCATGTCATCATTTATATCAGCACTCGCCTTCTATCTAAACCTGGGCCAGTCGACATCCTTTCTCTCTCCCTCTCTCTCTCTCTCTCTCTCTCTCTCTCTCTCTCTCTCTCTCTCTCTCTCTCTCTCTCTCTCTCTCTTTCTCTCTCTCTCTCTCTGTATGTGTGGACTATTTCATGTTCTGACCCCAACACTCATCGCCTGCTCTGCCCTTCCGTCTCACCTCCCCCTCCACTTCCTCTAATCCCTCGTAATTACTCCTGTGTTTGCATGGCAACCGTGCGCCGATGAATTGCAGTGTGATGCTCTACAGTATATCATGGCCCCGTGAGTGTTAAATGTTGACTGTGAAGTATTTGCCGGGTTGTATCGGATGCCTCTGCTAACTGTGGCGAGCCTCCCTCAGTGGCACAGATGCTTGAGTGTTTTTCTTTTGCTTTGGCCTGAGACTCAGCTTTGAGTTGAAGAAAATAAAACTCTTTTAGACTTTTGGACAATGTGCAAGTGCGTGTGTGTTGTGTGTGCGAGCGGGGGAAAAAACCATCCTTCCGGCTTGCTGCAGCATCGTATCAACCTATCAAACCTGCATCACGTAGGCAAGAAGTGTCATGTTTCCTGTTAAAACTAACACCTGCCATTGTTGTAGAAGGAAAAGTGCAACTTCCAAAAAGATAGTGTGCAGAAACTAAAGACAATAACGTGGGTGTTAACCTGGTTACAGCCCTTTGCAATCAATACCTTGCACCCCAGAATACACTGTAAAATCTCTGGATCAGTTTAATGAAATCAGCTCATCTTTCATTAGCCTTTGCTTTTCATTAGTCGGTGTAATTAGATACATTTGTCAGTTTATAATCAAATCAACTTAGAATTTCTAAATAAAACATTTAAAACCATTTCAGTTTTACAACCATGAGTCCCAGACTGCCCATGTTTTTTTTTCCTATTGTCAACATCATGAAAAGACAAAGAAAACTGACCAAGCACAGTTTTGTTCCTCTGAGTCATTGTTGTCCAAAAGCTATCACCGTTAAGCTGCCATGAATACTCACTACAGTCATTCCAAAAAACTGAGTCGGGACCCACAGGGGGGGGGGGGGGGGGGGGGGTTGCAGAAGATGTTATCATGGTGGACAATATAAATTTGCCTTGATTGTCTTATTGTTCAAGAGAATGTAAGGTGATGCGGAAATAGCAGTAAAGATGGTCAGGAACGTTCATTTAAGCACAACCACCACCCAATGTGTATTCATCCACTGCTGAAAATAGTCCCTAACAAATGTCCTCTATTTAATTCTCTTTCAACAGCTTAAGCTATAAACTTTAGTTTTTTTAACTGATTCTGAAAAGTGCCAATACAGAAGTGCCTAAAACGTGCATTCTGTCTACGGACCAGCAGGGGGCGACTCCTCTGGTTGCAAAAATAAGTCAGATTGTATAGAAGTCTATGAGAAAAGGACTCTACTTCTCACTTGATTTATTAGGTTTTCTTCAATACAGCATGATGTTCATTTAGTAAATTATTGTCCCATTTAGAATAAAATATAGAAAACTCAAGGTTTTCAAAATCGTAGTCCACCAACCAATGGGTGACATCGCTGTGTCCACTTCTGAAATAGAGTCTATGGCTTTTAAACTATATATTTGTGACCTACATTAAATATTTACTGTATGTCTTCAGTAGGAACCAATCAGCTTGGAGCTGAGATCCACATACACTGTAAGTCCGAGAGTATTGAGAGACGTACCAACACATTGTTGGTTTTGGTCTTTTAATGGGATTTGTTGACGATAAGAAAATAAAGACTTTCACAATCTTTCTCCTTTTAAGTTTATCAAAGTTATTATCTTAAGTTTAGTCAATTGAACTTACAAGGCAGCCGTGCCGTTCAGGTTTTTAAGTTGAATTAAATGGCGTTTGTTTATGATTGACATTGAAATAACTGGCTTAAAGCTAATTGCTGTATGCTGATTTCAGTAAAAGTTTATTTTCTTCAAGAAACTGGTACACACAACTCCAGCTAAATGTCCTCCTAAACATCATCCAAGTTAAAGTTGATCAACTACATGCGCTGTGTTTTCATATATTTCCCTGTCAGCAAAGCTTTTTAATATTCCGGCTTTGCATTTATGATGTGCTTTTTTAATTACTCATCTTGTCTCAAACCAAATTTTGCAGGGATAACTCAATTACCATCAAGGTTTTTCCCCCTGACAAATTGATAGTGTGGTTATTCAAGGATATTAAACTATCATCTTCAGTTCAATACTCAAAGGAAACGGATGTTTAGTTCTGATAATCCTTTGACGCAGAGAAAACATTTTTCCTATAGATTTATTTCTTATCTCTGATAACATTCCACTAAAATTGAAGTTCAGGGCTGCTCTTAAGATGAACAGGGTATCAGTGAGGTTTTCAAAACACTATTTGTGAGAGACATGCGTCGACTGCGGAGTGTTACTAATGATGATTCTCTAGGGGCAAAACACTATCTGCCAATTTTGAATTGCGATGTGGCTGTAATTTTCCCCCTGATTGCACTCTGGTCATGACAAATATTCCAGATATTTAAATATCACGCGAGTGCAGAGTGTGAGTGGTGGGGAAATATGCAACGGTGGAGAGATTGCACAGTAGATTCGAATTGTTAAATGTTAAATTCTGTAAAAGCTGCAGTCATTTCTTTCTGAGGTGGAAATAAAATACACTGTTGCAATCCATGATATTTAGATTTAGGTAGATACAGGACAGCTGACGTCTCTGCTTTGCATTCACTTCGTCACATAACTCTCTTTTGCTGCATTGATTTCATTGCCAGGAACAAGCAGACAGACTAAAAGGAGAGACACTACCGTTTCATCCAATCACTGACTTTCTCATGCAGTCGTTTTTTTTACTCTCAGAATAGAAGAGAAAAATGAGCAAAGTAGACTCTGGAGTGTTTTCCCCTCAAAATATGACTGTTATCTTTTGATTCTTGCCATCATTCATTTGCAATTCGAGTTTGTTGTCAGTGCAGTCTGACTCCCATTTGTCCTGCTCTGTGCTGAAAGAACGCCTTTGTCTTGCTTTTCATTAAATGATATGTCAGTCCGTCATCGTTTGAGCATCCATCTTCAACATAATGAAATAATGTTATTCGTAATGAATAAACACAGAATAAACACGACATTAGTTCTTTGACTAAAAATAATTATTACTTTTTAAAGCTGGAATGTATAAGATGTAGCCACATATTCAAAACAAGTAGGGGGTAGCATTTCACCTCTACTACTGTGTCCATACAAGTTTAATATACAGTCATCAGTTATAAAAAAAAAAAAAAGAAGCTAACTACTAACAAGCTGCAGCGCAAGAATACGCAAAATTCGACCAATCTGCTGAAACTCACGTGAGCCGGTCAAAACACCACAAAACACCACAGCTATCTTATAGCGGTCTCGTGTGGCTTAGGCTTGAAGTTGACGTTAAACATCTGTGATTTAATGTGACACTAACCAGGGACTGTACGCTCCATGCATGCCTTGATTTCTTTAGTGGATTAAATTCAAAGTGGCAGAAACAAGAAAGTGACCCGCACCTTCGTCTCGTCCTCCCTGCGGCCAGGAGACCACCGTTAGTTCATATCGTAACTCCAGATTCTACGAGTATAGGCGTAGCCCTCTAAGAGCTGTCACTATTGCATGGGCAGTTGTAAAGCATTTTTATGTTTTAAACAAAAATTCTGGCCCTGAAATCAAACCCTTGTTGGCTTTAATATTGTCCTGGTACCTTGTTGTCTATTTCATTCTGTTTTACATTACAATGTTTTACATTATGCATCACAATGCGTTTTGTATGCATATGCTTGTCAGTGAGTGTCTAAATTCATCATCATTTGTCGATTTGTATTGACCCAGTGTCTTTGAGTGTCCTTTTTTAGAGCAGAAGACAACCATCTGAGAGGTATTTTTGGAATTGGATAAACAGCGCTGAAAGCTGTCATTGTAATTTATTGACTACCCCATTAAGATCATTTACTCAATCATCCACTTGGACAATTGCTTATTGAGTCAATCATTGCTTATTGAGTCAATCAGTCGCTCAATCATCTGTGTATCTGATGCTGGTTAAGTGAAGGTCTTCGCCTGTGTTTACATGCACGCTGATATTCCAGCTTTTTCCAGCATTTCCCAGAATGTGTACCTCCATTTGCATCACAATAACTGTGGTTACAGCCATAATCAGTGAATTCATGCAGTGATCAGAACACAAAATGACTGTAGTTACACAGTTCTAGTTTTTTTCTGAAAGACTGTGTGGAAATGCATTGACCATAGTCCAAGCATAGCAACACACGCCCAGTGTGCTTTTGCTTTTGTTTGATTACAGTGATTATTTGTGTTTGAATCCGGTTTGAATACATTTTTTTTTTATCTCTCATCATTATGTGCATGTAAACAAAGTCTGAGTCCTTCCTCATCTCTAACCTTTTTATTTATGGTCTTGTATTAATTTCTGTCTGACTGTTTTCTGTGTGACGTCTCCATCTTGTTTGTCGACTTGTCACATTAAGTCTTAATCTGACATTTTATTTATGTATTCCATGCTTTCACATTTGCTTTCCTCTCTTAACACCACTGCTCACAATCTCTCTCTCTCTCTCTCTCTCTCTCTCTCTCTCTCTCTCTCTCTCTCTCTCTCTCTCTCTCTCTCTCTCTCTCTCTCTCTCGCTCTCTCTCATGTTTTTGGCTGCCTCACTCTTCACACACCTTTCACCTCTCTTGTCTCCAGAACTCTGGCCACAAGGACTGCGATGTCCAGTATGCGGAGCTGGATACTGCAGCTTTGGCCTCTTCTCCCAGCCCACGAAGCTCTGCTCACACTGGCCCTGGGGACCTTGTCGAGTATGCAACCATCCAGCCTAGCTCACACTAGCGCATGCCATTATAGGCCTTTCCCCTCAGACTTTGGCCTCAAGGTACACAGACTGATGCACCCCTTCCCCTCGTCCATTCCCTTTCTCACACGCACTGTCCTCCCTTCATATGTTCCACATGGTTCCCTTGTCTCCCCCTCCTCTTGAGTCTCCGCCGTCTTGTGATTTCCCCGCCGCTTGCTCTGCAGAGAGTTTGATTGAGGCGGGGGTATTTTCAGGCTCTACAACATAGACTCAATGATACCTAAATCCAGCCTGCCCATTATTGCGAGCCATAGATGTGGTTTTAATATTTTCAGAAAATACCATGTAAAACACTTCATCATCTTCT
The DNA here is from genome assembly GCA_032191485.1 of Leptoclinus maculatus. Lineage (NCBI taxonomy): Eukaryota > Metazoa > Chordata > Actinopteri > Perciformes > Stichaeidae > Leptoclinus > Leptoclinus maculatus. The sequence continues at coordinate 3,482,372 of JAVDOI010000014.1, read as the reverse complement.
CGTCTTTCAGTCTTTGCATGCATGACTCCCGTTCGTAGAGAAATCTGCCGAGATAGTGTCTGTAAGCATTTAACATTCCCTACTAATGTCAATGACACAGCCCATTTAGCTGCATGAGTCTTTTGCATGAGCATCTTAGAGGCATGCGCTCTCCATGCAATCGCATTTGTAGACAGTGGTTCGGGATGTTCATGATTTAAGTTATGCTGAGTCTTAACAACAATCACGGTCCATAATATTGAAGGTATCTCATGCAAAATATTTTTTTCCCCCGAACAGTCGCAAACAAAATGTCTTTCAAGTGATTATGCCACACTTGACAACCCTGATTGGTGCAAAAGCGGGGCAAAGCAGAGCCCTCATCTACAAGACACTGCTCTGATGTCTCATCTGAAGGAGAGAAATCCTTCCATCACACACTAACACAGTCCCCTGCGCCACTTGAACTCATCATTATAGACATACAGAAAAGTGGGATGTAATAAGACCCAAAACTGAGTGGTTTCTATGGCAATACCTAAGGCAGGTGATGTTACGGGCCATTCAGGAGGCCTTCTTGAAGCAATTGTTGAGACATGCTGAGGCGCACCGCAAAGTGCGTGTTATTGGAATACTGAATTGGCTATTCTCTTCCCATTTCGAAACAATTTCCTCCCAGGGTGTAAATGTAGATGTAAAATACATTATTGCCCACAAAGCCTTACAAAAGTCAAATCCCTATCTGGAATGAGTTGTTTGTCTTTTTAAAAATCTGAGAGTGTGATTTACCATCGTGTATAGAAAAGACAGAAGAACACATTCTTACCCTTTGTCATCTTAAACTGCAGCTCCAGATGGCAACAGTAGACACTGAATGTTGACCAGCTTTGTAGCCAGAAATCACGGGGTTTGCGATGTCAGTTTATCAACCCAGCAACTCGGCGACGCTTTACACTAATAGAAACCAGAGGCAATAGACCAGTGAGTCCAGCTCTCTCAGGACAAAGAGACAGTTTGTATCCTCCTGAGTGGTGATTGCTTGACCCATTGTGAAAACAATGATGAATTAGCAATTCCTCAGTGTACCACTATGGACTCATACGTAACAGTCAGTTCAATTAAAAATTCTTTGACATGCATGGTAAACAATTATGTTATCTGTTGCTGTCAACAAGCTTCTCTGTCCGTTTTATTGGACACCTAAACAAACACTCCCTGCGAGCACACAGCAAGCTCGGTACAGAAGTGATCGGGGAGTGACAGCAACATACTTTCCCCACAACCCTGTCTCATGAAAATGATGCTTATGTATTACTTATTTCTTTTCCTAGTTACTATCTGGTAAAACAAAGAAAAGAAAAAAAAACATATTCCTATACCTTTTTGTACACCACAGTAGTAGTCTGCCGAGTAGTCGCGAGGTCCATGTGGATAGCAGGCATACAAAGTCCCTCGAAAAGGTGCAACATATGAGATCTGGAGCATTTCGATTGCCTCTCACAGCTCTCAACATGGCTAAGGCGAGCCAGCAGCTCACAGCTAACAGCGCTAAAAGTGCTAACGGTGCGAATGTGCTGACAGAGCTAACAGTGTTTACCTGAGAGGGAACGGAAGGGTGGGTGCTACGCTTCCGTGACAGCGCTGTCGGACGGGACGGCAGAGAGCTAAACGGTGGGCCACACTACATGCATGAACCCTAAAAGCATGCGCGTAATGTTCAGACTGTTAAATACAGCTCCTTTATCACTGCCTCTACAGAATTCAGAGCAGATTGAGGGATTGCCTCCTCACACCGCTCAACATGAACAAGGCAACTAGCTGCTAAATAAACAACGGTCACAGTGCTGACAAAGCTAGACATGTTTACCTGAGGAGGAATCAGAGGGCGTGCGTTACGCCTTCGCAACAACGTCTTGGGTGGGGATGCCGTTATCAGCGGTACCTAGCCGTATAAGCGCAGTGCAGAGCGGTGGCCATTAGCTGGCCAGTGGGGCACACAAACAGAGACTCACATGCACTAACATGCACGCGCGGCCGGACCAGCAACGTTAACTAAGCACAGAGAAGCTCGGAACATATCACACAGAGAGGGAGAGCAACTGAATCACTCTACTATATCTTTACATAGCAAATAGTCATTTGCTAAATTGACGCGGAAAGATTGTGTTTTTGGTTGAGTGTTAATAAATTAAACCCGTCAAGTCTTAAGCTTCAAGTCACTGTTGAAGCTTAACCATGATCTTTCACTAACCATATCCAAGTGCTGCTAGTAGCTATATACGCATTAAAAATGCATCACCCTTATTTGCAAAGAAACTGCAGGGAAAACAAAATACATCAATTAATAACATATCTTCATTACGTTAGTAGAAAACAGACTTCCATTCCATTCCATGGGAACACTTTAGCAAATTGGTATTACATGAATGTCATCTCAATGAGAAAGGGTTGCTCCCCGCAACCATACACCCCGCACAGCTTCAAGTTTCAAGTATTTGCCATGTGCACAACACTAACAGAGAAGCAGTCTTTGGCAATAGTTCGCAGGCCGCCTCCAACAAGGCTCATTGAATATGTATAAAAATACTTTAAATGACAATCTAATAACATACAGTATACAACATGAAATAATATACATTTGCGGTCGACAGGTGTACGGTGATTGCAGAGTATGTGCTACTGCACGTCAGAGTCTGCTGAGTGGAAACAGCCTTATGAAAAGCAGCCACTTCAGCTAAAGTAGTGGCAAATGTATGTTGCCGTGTAGAACACCATGAGGAGCATTGACAGCTGACATAGAGTGCACAGAGTATATTGTTAAGCAAGGAGACAGTCTCAGGTTTGTCTATTTAGTGAACTCAGGTTTGCCTGAATAAGCTTGCAGAATTGTAATATGCATTTTCAACAATAACTTTATCTAAATAAAAAATCACAAAGATATCAACATGGAAAATACTTAACATTGTCTTTTTTTTAGAGCCTGGACTGTGTTATTAATTGTATAGATTTATTTAGGCTTCCATAGGAGTTAATAGAACTGTTCAGGATTGTGACTACTGATTAGACAAACAGAGCATCGTGCTATTGGTTAAGCTACCGCGTTCTACCGTTGGCACGCGGTAGCTTAGCCAATGGCATACTAGCAGTTAGTGATGGACAAGATTGGTAGAAGGTTGCTAGGTTACTGAGTTCAACCCAAAAGTGGATGTTATCATAAGGATGGCAGCCTTCTTGAATAGGGCTCCTAATTTATAATTACAATGCCCTTATTAAAGGAGATTTATAATTGTTTTGCCTATATTGATTGTATAATGTTGTTTCTGTTGATATGGCACATTGATTTACAAGAATATTTAAAAATGGCACTTCAGCAATGATAGCCTCAACTCCGCCATGCAAATTAGCAGGTTTAATTATTCTTGCATACATAGAAAACTTTAATACAAAACCATGCGCATACAGTCCATATTAACATCCCAGACTTATCTTTGGTATTAAATCTTTGGCAGCTGCATGTGGAAGGAAGCTCCTCAAACTCTCCCAAAAATATTCACACTAAATCATAATTTATTCTGGTTTTGGGTGTTCAAAAAAATCCCATTACAATATCTTCAGTTTTTGTGAAAGAAGGGTAAAAGTAGACTGTATCTTTAGAGCCTTTTTCCAAAATATCGGAATGTTTTTAGGACATTACTAAAACAGGTAAAAGTGAATTAGAACAAGAGATATTATCTACGTTTACGGGCAGTTTTTAAACCTTTTTAAGATATATTAAACGTTGTTGGCATTGAATAGTGATAAAATAGTCAAATAATGATGTCTTTCAACAAGCATGCAAGGCATTATCTAATACATTGCATGTGTAAATCTGCATTATAAAAAACATAAAAATGTCTTCTATATATGTATACTGTAAATACTTGTTTTGCCCCAAGACAGGACACGAAGAATGTGTTAAATCGGATCTGTAAACATGTTTACAGTCCTGAGACAAATTAATGAATATTGATTCAATTCTTACGTCGGCTTTCGCAATGTGTTCAGTCAGCAGCTCTGTGGTTGATGGTATACTGTAACAGTCCTCCGGGGAATTGCCTGTTGACATTCCCAGTTTGTGATAAGGCATTAAGCCTCGCCTTGACTGGCTCCAGTCATGAGGTTACAGCGTTCAATAAAATCTGTGTTTGCTGAGGCAAAGACTGAACTACTAGTTCATATCCTGGGTGACAAAATCCTCATTATATTCTTTGACAAGAGTAAAGGCTCTTAAGTTCACCTTTGGCCAGTGACTTAAATCTCCCGACTGTTAATCACAGCCTGATTGCATTTTCCTCGCATCCGTTTGCTTTGACAGAGTTATTACATTATCAGATATGAAAAGTTATTTGGGCCGTACTTCGCCCAAGGTTATGCTATCTACTCAACATATACTGCTGCTTAAAAATGATTTCAAGGTGAGCCAGATTTCATTTAGATTAACCCCCAGTGTTACATTTATGTATTTGAGAATGTTCTTCTTCTTCTCTTCTTTTGCTTCACATTCATACAAAGGTGGAAATAAATCCCAAAGCTATTATTTCATTGGAGAAGAGGAAGTCTGACCTGACAGAAAGTGAAACAGGGGCAAAACTGACCTAGAACCAGCTCTGTAATGGGTTGCTGATTCTTGACCAGATTTTTTTTTTTTATATATATATATATATATATAAACACCTTGGCCACTCACCATTCAACAACATAGCTAGCCACAGGTGTTGCGTTAAAACAATAAGACAACCTCTCCAGATCACACAAAGTGAAAGCACCTGTAGCCTTCTGTTGCATTTTGCTCTTTGAATAATTGTTGAATCTTCACAGAAGGATTTTAAAGTTGCCGTCCTCTCTTTTTCAAGCTGAATGGACGTGTTGAAGCTTGTCTTGTCGAGTGTTTGATTCCTTGGCAGAATAAACACCACGACTAAAGACAGACACGCTAGTAGAATGGTGTCAAACGGAAGTCATCCGTCTATTTTGGGTAGACCTTTCTGTTTTCACATTTGCACCTTTTTCATTTCCTGTTACTGTTTTTTGTTTATTAGGTGGAAACAGACTTGGGAAGAACACAGGATTCTGTCTTCTTTCATTGTTTTTTTAAGACCTTTTTGAGCGGACACACATGAGCATGTGAGGAAAAGCCGCAAAGGCAGACAGACTGAGGTATTCATTCATTTGCATAACATTATGCTCTGCTCCCCAATGGAAATGAATGGAAATAGATTCATAATATCACTGGATGAAAATAGGATTGCGCATAACGCATAAGAAACTCTGGATCAATGGTGATAAAATGTCAGAGATACTGTGCAGCAGTCTTAGAAGGGAAGCAAGTGATGTTTCCTTTACAACAGATTCCTAAGTGCAAAGATGTGAAACAAGAATTTTGAATGCATCAAGCTGAAAGGTAGTGACAATAGTGATATTCAGATACCACAGAACATGTTCTCAACAAAAAGCTACTTTCAGCTAAAAACATACACTGTAGATTTAAAAGAGGAAATGCAATGATGGTTTCTTTCATGATACACTAATGGAAGGGGGAGAACATCACATAACAAAACAGAGTTGATCTGTCATCCGCCAACAACACAGGATGCTCTTTAAAAATGCATGTTTTTTCTACAGAATGGTAACGTAATGAATGTTACATTATCCAGGTCCATCAAATAAAGTACAAGGTGGACAAAAGAAGTGGACTTAAAATGAATTATGACAATTTGTAAAGAAGAGGTGACGTCAAACACCAGGCTCCAGGACACAATCTCAGCTCCAGATGTTTAACACTAGACAGAAGCAGATGTTGCATCTGCTTCTGTCTAGTGTTAAACAACAGGAAATAATTAGCATGAGAGCTGTCGAGTTAACAGTCGATGTTCTCAATCAACTTCCGTAGTCGCTTGGGTTTACATTCAGTTTTTCGGTGTTTGAACCCGGCAGCGGCCACAAGTCACCGTGTCTGCTGAGACACTGCTGAAGGTTTTCCTCTGAACAGAGGGCTCGATCACTCGCTGCTCTTCGGGGCTTTTGGTTTTTCACTTTGCGTTGCCACAGAAGTCTGCAGATAGGCCATTACTCTGAATCATCGAAATCCTTGGCCCGCTGCCCAGAGTTTGATGTTGAAACTTTGGAAAGGCTTAGAGACAGAGGTAGACACATTCAGCTTGTATTTTGCTGTAGATCACCCTCAGGCGACATAGTCTGCAGTCATAAAGAAAACGTCTTGATTAACCAAAGTTAAGGTCAAACATCATTGCCAATTGGCACACAAGCGTATGGGGGCATCTGATTGGAATGAAATTAATAAAAGCTAATTTTGTGTCATAAGCCAAAGAATGCAAATAACAAACCGTAATTTAAGGCCAAGTATGTGGTTGTAGAAATGTAAAGCCTCTTTGTGTAGGCTTTAACTCTGATGCCCTCAGTGGCGGAATAAACAACGATGGCTAAAAGCAATGCCGACATGGTTTTCAGTCTGACAGCAGGCTGTTGTTTGTGAGTCTTCTTTATTGCGGAAAAGTACTTGGTGAACTGCTCTCACATCAATGTAAACCTGAGTGTGGGTGTGCTGTCAGTGTAGCAGATAGTTTTGCTCGCAGCAGGTATAGAAATATGTGATTCTCTGCAGCTCAGACTGCAACCGTGGTGCCTCCTGGAAATGCATTTGACGTTATCCACTGTGCGACCCGCAGTTTTAGCCACGTCAATTCGATACATATAGATTCATTATCATGAAGTGAACAAATAACAAAACAAACTTTTCCGTAGAAAGTCAGTTTGTTTTGTTGGATATATCTGTCTGTTGCTAACTACAATATGAATTTTTCTGCAGTAGAAATTATGTCTCTCCAAGATGTCATCCGCTCTGGAACAAAAACAAAAACGTTTTTTTATAACCGTGGTGCCCCATGCACTTTTTAAACATTTTGGGAAATACACTTATTTGCTTTCTTTCCAGGAGTTAGATGATGAAAGCGATACCCCTCTCTTATCTGTCCTGTAAATATACGGCTACAGCTAGCAGCAGCCTCTTAGCTTAGCTTAGCATAAGACCAGAAACAGGAAAATCACCTAGCTTACACGGTTGAAAAATAACAAAATCTTCCTACCATCACATTTAAAGATAATTTAGATTAAAAAAGCTAGGCACAGAAAACCTATTTTTCCTCTTTGTTTTTTGTACGGATTAAACAAAGGAGACATAATGTATTAAACCCTGAGATTCAAAGGTCCTGGTTGGCAGATTAGTTTACTGCTGAGAGCCAGGCTAGCTGTTTCCTTCTGTTTCCAGTCTTTGTGCTAAACTAAGCTAAGCCAACCGGCTGCTGGCTCCAGCTTCTTATATGACAAACAGAAACTTAGTTAGTGTCCACTATTGTCAAACTATTGCTTTAAACAATCAAACACCCAGACTTGATTCATAGTTTTCACTGGTCTGAGAGCAGTTTAGTTGACTGTATTTTTCTTCACAATGGCACTTTATCCCTAACATGTTCGCCAGACTTTTATCCAAAGCAGTTTGCTTGAGTTTCAGGACTGAATCCAGAATGTATTGAGACAAACCAGTAAGTTGGAAAAAAGGGAACCTGCTCCTCAACTGTTGGTTTTAATTTAGCTTGAAACCACCAAGGTCTTCTCAGCAAGCAAAGAAATGAATAACCTGACAAAGTAAAAAAGTTTTCTTCAGCTGCTTGAAGGTCCCTGATACCGACCTGAAGCAAATAAGCTTTTGCAGACGCTTTTGTCTCCAGCATGTGTGTCAGGAGGAGTTTACTTGCATGTCTTCTGCTGTGAAAACACCAATTCACCTTCACACACGATCGCCGTCTGCTCACCCTTTTGTCTTCCAGACATCCACTGTGCTTACCTCGCCATTCATCCCTCACTATGTCTTTTCAAATGAGAGCGTATATTGCTGCAGACATTGTATCGCTCAGAGTACGTGTTGTTAATAGCGAGGGCCATTGTATTAAATGAAGGCAGCGTTTCAGTTGAGACAAACTCATTTGAGCTTTGCTCGTAAGTTACAAGTTTTGAACTTTTGCTTTTTAAAACCCCTCGTTTTATTCCCCAAGTTTTACCCATTAAATCATGATTCATATTTGTGTTGTGACGATTTTACTGTGTACGGTTAATATTCACATTTTTATGTTATTATTATTATTATTATATGTTTAAGACATGCGACATTTTGTAGTCAGATTTAAGTCTTTTTGTGGTTTTGTTGTCCCGCCAAAACGTTTTCAGAGTTGGGATCATCGTTTTCGTAGATGTAGAGATGCTTTGAGGAATATTCGTAAGTTACATTTTCACTCTCATCCATTTTTTGTTTGTTTTGCATGTCATTTCATTATCATGTATTTATCCTTTTCTTTGAAGACAACACAAACACATTCAAGGAATTCCTTAAAAATAATTGCTGTTTAGAGCTGCTTAGGTCCTTGTGGCCACCAGGATACACACTAACAATGTCAAAACAACATTGTCAATGTCATTGTCATGTCATGTCATTGTCATGTCAAGCTTATTCTCTTGCAGTGACTTTAATTTGTGGGAGAAGGGAGATTTGATTCTGGTCAAAGTTGACCCAAAACATTGTTTGGTAGACGCTACAAAAAAGAGCAACAAGAACTGAAATCCACACATGAAACAGTTTTAGCTTAAGGCACTATATTCATATTTGTGCAGATCAAGATTTGGTGGTGATTTCATATCCTGCTTGGGTTGTGATTTATATAAAAATACAAAATATAAATATAATTGGAACGAGCAGGTAGTTTTCTGGAGAGCAGAGTCAGTACAAATTGAATAGCAAAATACAACTGTGGTGTTTGGAACTTGACTCTCCGTCCACCCAAAACACATGTCGGTGCATCATTTGAACTGAGTGAAGGCATCTGTGTCAGGAAGTATTTATTAAGTCTGATCCCAGCAGTACATGTCCCCAAAAAGTGGGACGTATGATTGCCTTTTCTTTCAGTGCATTTAATCTATATGCACTCACAAAGCCAAACACAGTTTTGCATTCCTCATCCGGTGCCAGTACCTTGATTAAAAACTTGCACAGCCAGCACTGAATGATACGAGATAAATACATGAACCTCTGCACTTTTCTACAGAGTTATTGACTCTAACTCAGAACTCCAAGTCACAGCTTGGGAACCAAATTCCAGGTTTACACAAGGACATCAGTGTGATGGCTGACATACCCAAGGACACTGTGAGCAGAATGCTGGCTCCAGTCCTTATGGTTAAATTGTATATTAGCAGGAAAGACGACGAGTACATTTTGCAAAGTCTGCTGTTCAAGAACATCTCACAACCCTGTCTGGATGTTTGATATTCAATCAAGTAATGATAATTACAGGGAGGCATTACTTTATCAAATCATGTAACCAGCTTAAAGGGCACTGCAGCTATTTTACTTGTCGGTAGGAGTTCTACTCAGTCTGTAAAAACAGCTGTGTAATGTCGTCTGTGGCTCTGGAGTGAGCTTTCTATAGTATGAGAAGACGTGGGGGTTATTTGCCACACAGGGAGCGTCAATTAATAGATGCTTTTGAGTTGCATTATGGGAATTGTAGCACTCAAAGTCAGCGCCTCAGTAGCATCGATTGTGATCTTTTTTTTTTAATCGGTCTCTTGTGTGAGTCCACCAAAGTAAATGCTAAATTGCTGGGGTGCCCCTTTAAATAGACACAGTTTTACTCCATGTACTGACAGTGCTGACATCATTGTAGGCATGCAAGTGTAACCAAACTGAATGCAATAGTTTAAATCAGGTCAGTTGGACAAATACAGGCAACTGATTAAAGCAATTTTTTTACAACATCTGTTGAAACATCCAGATGCAAATCGAGATGAAAGGGCTGATTTGATGCATAGTAATGACCCAGAACCCAAACCAAACACCTCCACTATTTTCTGTATCTGTTCCCAACCCCTGTCACCGCTGTGGAGCCACAATACCAAAAACCCAGCAGGCCTAAACCGGTTTGCACCACCGTCTGAGTTTGCACCTTTCTGATTCATGGCCTGTGTTAGTGGCCAGTAATGCACATATGGCATATTAAATGCCACATCTGGTATTGTAAAGAACTGACTGCTCCTACAATTTCCCTTTACTGTGAATATAAAAGTAAAAATGTGTTATAGAAATACAGCATTTTTTTTACAACCTGACAAGTCAACACAGATAATAGCAGGAGGACAGACACAGCAATATTAGTTGAGGAACTCAAAACAGTATAAAAAAGCATGAATACAGTAGATAATAGTTAATCCAGCCCCCTACAGAAAAAGATTACTGAAATTTGACTTTTATACTATAATACAAATTGTGTTTCTAATGTCTGCTGAGTAAACCATTTGTTATCCTCACTGGTTAAGGGGCGAATTCACAAAGAATGGATTGCGGCCGCTGATAGCACCATGAATTGTGTATCATTTGCAACCCCTATCTGCCCCATCTCAAAGTCCTATTCACAAGTTATTGCACAAATGATATTACTGTGCAAACACTCCCATAGAGTTTTGCAAGTGAGTGCAATTACCCATGTGGCAAATTGTAAATGTGCTTGAGGCCAATGCGTCGGTTGTGAGGGGGGAGAGTCAGCCTGAGCCAGAAGACCCGACGCGCCGAGTCGATCCGGACCAGGCTCGGGTGGGAGTCGGGCTCATTTAACGCACGAGGCACTGCGGCGTAACTAAACAACAATTAGAACAATTAAATCTCAGTTTTTGCCCTCATGTATTTAAAAAAATGACATGTAGTGTAATTTTGTAATGTACATTAATTCATTTTTCATGACACAACTGTCATTGCATCTTGTCCCTGCATTCCAAAATATCTCAGTGTGAGCGGACACCTTTTATGCACTTCAGTTACTACCAACCCCCTGAAGAGGCTACTAATTTCTCTGTAGCTGCGTGTGGCTATTAGCGCTGATCTTTGTGAATTGGACTGTCTTTGCAATGAGGTTCATTTGCATTGAAAGGGGCCAATTTTGCACTAAATGTCTGCATATTACCTCATTTAAATATGTGAAAGTAGCACAGGAGCAGCGGGGACATTTCACCATTTTTGCGGGTGCTTTGAGAAATACACGGTTTCTCGGCACAGGTTCAGTGGTCGCACAATCCTCTGGTGAATTCGCCCCTCGCTGTTCTGCTGTGCACTGCAATGTACTGGTGTGATGGCGCTCGACTGCGAGGTTCGGTCAACTTTTCCTCAGATAAAGGAAACCCCCTGTGACCCTGCAGTGTTGTCTTCTCTCCTCTTCTTTTGTCTCCTCCTCGCAGGACTCTGGGAGCCGTCCAGAAGAGCTGTTGAACCCGGCTGAATACATGAGCTACCAGCGAGTCTGCAACATGGAACCCTTCCCCGAGTCTCAGCCCGCTCCGGCCTTCCCACCCACTACGTTCTTGCCTCAGCACCCCTACGCGCAGCACCCACCCAGCGAGCCCACGTACTCCAACACGAGCTTCCCCGCCCCCGGCCCCGGAGCCCCGTTCACGTTCCCCAAGGAGCAATCCGTGTGACACACCACGTGCAACTCCCGGCTCTGCGAGAGGCGACGTGATAGTGCCCGCAAACGCTTCATGGGGAACGAAGCTCCGCTGAACGGATGTGCATCCACTCCCACCTCGCTTCTTGTGTGTTCTGAAAGCTTAAAACGCGTGAAAATAATTTCTAGCTCTGAATCCCCCTGTGTATTGCGCACCGCTTGCTCCACTGAGGCTGTCTGTAGGAACCCCCTCACCTGTGTGATGTTAGCTAGCCGACACCAACGTCCCTCTCCCACCACCCCTTCACCCCTCGCGAGTGCCCACTCATCCTGTTTGTTTTTGATTGCTTCCTCACCTTTTGGATATTTTTGCTTTTTTTGCTAATCGTCTAAACCGTGTACAGAATATTGTATCACTCAAAATGCATTTTGTTTTTCTTATTATTTTTTTTACATTTCCCACAGTGGTAGTGACCTTTTATAGCAACGTGCTTCTTTTGTTTGTTTTCTGTTTGTCTGTCAATCATATGCTTGCTTCTTTGAAAGTCATGTACTGTATGTGTGATCGAGTGTGTTCTGGTGAAAAAAAAAAAAAAGAATTACATTTGATTTGTAAAGCTAATTATCAATCTATAATGACATGGACTACCCCTTTAATGACAATTAATGACAGGGTTGTTACGTGAAGATGTGAATTGGCAGTCTCAGCTGAATCCTTACTTTTCATAATGGCTTTGCTGTTATGGATTTTGACTGGATATTTCGGACTTTTGGAAGCGAATGTTATCCTCATTAGCTATGAAGAAAAAAAGGGCTTGAGATCAAACAGTATCTACTTTCTTCTATTTCTCCATGTATTATTATCCATCCATCCAAGGTATTATTATTATTATTATTATTATCAGATAACAGTAGTTGCCAAAGACATATAGATTCATTCATTTTTTGTCCGTTTGCTCTCACGCCAGCGTTTACATGAAAACTACCTTGTCCGATGGGAAATAAATATAGTTGATTGGCAATGTGCTACACTTTCCCAGTTTACATCATTCGTTTGCCAGATGCTGTGTTTTTCCATATCTGTATGTGACAACCTGAGTTCCTCACGGAGGTTGGTTTGAGGTCCTTTGCGTTGTCGGCCCTTCCTGTTTGTGCAGAGTTATCAACCGACAGGAGTTGTTCTTAATGCAGGTGCAATAGGTGAAGACAATCACATACTTGGGTTGTCCTGGCGGAAAAAAAGAAAAGAAAACAGTTAAAATAGGTCTACTCATACCTAAAGGGAAAAAGGACAGCCCACACGTTAAAATAAATATCTTTTTGAATATTATTTGTACTAATATAGCCTGAAGAGTTTCAAATCAGTCGAAGAAACACTGAAGAGAAAAGCTTGCTACTGTATTTTTTTATAGAATGCTTAGTTATATACGATAGCACTGCACTTATTTTCAGAGTCCATTTTACACTGTGACTGTTCATTTCGAACCATATATAAGCTAATGTGCTTGACGAGCCAATTTCTGGATACTGCCTCCTACACACCAGCCCTCTCTCTAGACACAGCAAATTTGCATAAACTGAAAGTTCACTTTTTTTTTTTGCCATGTCAAATGTAGGTTTGTAAAAAAAAAAAAAGAATGAAAAGAAAATACTTTGTGTTTGTGCTCAATGTGAAAAAAAAAATCCTTGAGGTGTTGAAGGTTATTTAGTGTTTACTCTTAATGGTGGTTAATGGGATAGAGTAAAACGTGTGAGACTTTCTCCTGTGCTCACCTTGTTGTCTTGCAATGGCTCGATATGTGTGCTAGCATTTAGTTTAAGCAGTGGTCTCTGGTTCAACCCGCTGAAGGAGTTTGATATTGCTGTACCTGCTGTGTGATAAAACACTGAAAACACTACTTTGTCTTTTTGTGACACATTTACCATTCATGAGATCCTTCCTTTTCATAATTATTATTATCATTATTATTATGTGTAAGTGCTACTACTTGCTAAAAAGGATGCTGACAATGGCATTTACATGTATTCATTTTCACTGTTGAATCCTTATGTTTTCAGTCACATGTCATTACTTCTAGTGTCCTGAAGAGAATTGCCATGTTTGTTTTCACCCTTGTTTTGTAAGACTGTAACATTTAGTTTTTATTTTTTTAAACATAAGCAGATATAAAGACCTACAGCACATTTCTTTTTTGACATTTCTTGTATATTTGTGAAAGGATAATACCTGAATAATTATTAGGGTAATGAGCTGTTTTTTTATTTGTTTGATGTAAATATTAACAATGTATCTGATGTGTGAAAAAAATCAAGTCATGCAGTTTAACATTAAACTTCACAAACAACCCATGTTATAGTTGTTGTATTTCTATTGTCAACGCAATTATACTTGTCTCATACTTTGTTTAAAGCTGCAGTCATTTATTTCTTTTATGGCCACTTGGGGGCAGCAGAACGAGCTAAAAACACAACATTAAAATGTCACCTTAAAGTTGATATGGCTAACATGTTAGCAAACAGTTGCCTATACACATCCAGCAGACAGAGCAAAAAACATTCATTTGGAGTCGTGTTTCTGTCCACAAGATGAATGTAAGTCCAATGTTCCCTCTCTTTTTAGCTTTGTTTAGGACTCCACCAACCACTGTGAGAAATGTCTTGCTCTTTAGCTGCTAAATGCTCCACTATGTTCCCCAGCTAGTTGATACCTTTGTGTGTCAGCTGCTGGAAATGAGGTGGATGAGAGTTATTGGGCTGGAGAACCAAAAACAATGAGCTACAATGGGCTAATAACCTCACTAGGATTAAGGGGAAGAGTGAAGTTGGTGATATTTGTATGTGTGTCCCTGCATGCCTCCATGAGTGAGTATGCACATTTGTGTCTGTCCACAGCTAATATCACATTCTGCTGCAGCAAACTGCATAATATTTGGGCACCCTTCATATATCTACATAGGGAGCAGGGCCTCAATATGTGGTCTGCTGTGTTTCTACAGTAGCCTCGTATGGACAAACCAAACACTTTTTTTTTTTTATGTACCTGAAGTCCACAGTTTTACAACACGCTTGTGAAACTGTGGTAACGTGAGCCACAGAGTGTAAAACTGTGTTACCTACAGCCGCCGTCTGACTTCCCGTGCCCCTTTAGTCATGTTAATATGGTAAGGATGGCCTTCTAGCGAGGTTAACGGCGTTACCACAATAGAATATATGAAATATGCCGGTAGTCTTCTCTGAAAAGAAGAGTTTTAGAAAAACCCTGCTGCTTCTTGCCTTTGGTACCCATAATGCATGGGTATTAGTGTCTCTCTCTGGCTGACTCCCTGCACACATGAATGGCACTGGAATAATATATGCGGTTCTTGATGAGACTGGTGGTGGCTTTTAGACCTTGTGGTTCAAACTGTGATGAATCTATTTAAATTTGAACGTGTGGGATGCTCAAGAGAATTTTCTTGATATTTTTTCAGCCATTTCTGTAGTGTGTAATCCAAATAGCCTTTTTGCCTCAGAGGATGTAACGTGGCCTCTGGTTGCAACTATGACCATCTTACCAAAATCCCAGCCCACCTTTGTTTGGGGGCATTGGGTAAACTCTTGGCCTGCAACTCTGCAAATTGCTGAACGGAACAGGCTACTTTGTTCTAATGTGGATGGTTTCTTGGCCATAGGCAGCAGGCCTCTTAGTGTGCATGTTATTATGACTAAGTAGTGTGTTTAAGGAAGTAATTTGGACCTAATATGCTACACTTATTTATCTAGCCCTACTTGTGCCCCTACAGTTTCACTGTGAAGAGCCGGACTAGTGTGCTCCAATATAAGAATGTCCTTCAGAATACAAACCACTCAGTGGCCATCAATTAGAATCATTTAGAATTTCACATTTAGTCTTCTTTCCTTTTAAAGCCCAAAAAAAATCAATTCAATGCTATTACAGTACATTATCATTAATCAATGGCTGCCTGAAAGGAATGAATCAACGAGAAAAGAATGCTTTGGAGTCCGACCCATCAGCAATAATGTGATATTCATGATTTGAAAAACATATAAATGGGCTACAACATGCAAAGGCACTCAAAGGGCCAGTGTGTAGCATTTGGGGGATCTATTATCAGAAATGTGATATAATGTTCAGAACTGTGTTTTCATCAGTGTATAATCACCTGAAACTAAGAAAAGTTGAGCACTTCATATCTACATAGGGAGCAGGTCCTCATTATGGAGTCTGCTGTGTTTCTACAGTCGCCTAGTATGGACAAACCAAACACTGGCTCTAGTGAGAGCCTTTTGGTTTTTTACGTTACCTGAAGTCCACAGTTTGACAACACACTTGTCAAACTGTGGTAACGTGGGCCACAGAGTGTAAAACTGTGTTACTGCCAGCCGCCGTCTGACTTCCCTTGCTCTTTTCGTGTTATTATAGTAAGGATGGCCTTCTAGCGAGGTTAACGGCATTACCACAATAGAATATATGAAATATGCCGGTAGTCTCTGTGACGTCACCCATAGGTTTCTAAAGAGTCGTTGTGAATCTCAAATTGGTTGCCTCAGGCCGCCGCCATCCTGACAGTGACGACACAGCCTACCTCTTTGCTAACCCAAAAATGGGTGGCGCCTGGATGACCCAGCAGAGCATACAGCTAGTGGCAAGCAACTTGAGAGGGCACCCACCTGTCACTCAAAGTGGCCCCACCCTTAATTATGCCTACTTTTAAGCCTTAATATAACTTAAATGGGTGAGTTGTATAAAGATTTTGCAGTTTTGGGCACTTAGGCGTTTGCTTCATTTCACAGCACCAGTGGTTGCCGCTTGGCTACCACAGATATGCACTCTGCGGCTCACGATACCGCAGTCCTGGAAAGGGAGGAGTCAGTGGAGGAGTATTCAGTTGATTGCAATCTGCAATCACACCGTTAGATGCAGCAAAATCCCACACATTTTGCCTTTAATGTAATATAGCCATTAGACAATGAAGGGAATCTTTAACTGATAATCTAGTACCACTATCAGTGCAACGCTGAATAATGAACAGCATTTCATTTGTATGATCCAGGTCTAAATACATTCAGTTATTTAATTTTTCGATTGTTAGGCGTTATTCAATTTTGCGGCTGTGTTCATATTAAATGATTTAGTAGTATTCTCTGCATGAATAATATTATTTGGTAGATGTTTGTCCAAAGCACCACCATATTTTCATATACTGTATATTATAGCTGGACTCGCCAGTGTTATCCCATCCTAAATCAGTCTAACTCAGGATAGCATTCTTTGAAACTTGTAAAACTATTTGTTGCAGTAAAACTGAACACCGTTTGTTGCATAAGGAGAAACTGTGGTTTTTGAAAATGTAAAGCCTTCGGGGGGAAGCTAAAGGGAAAATGTATTCAAACAATCAACCTCGAGGGGATACTTACCGTAACTGATATAGCAGAACATCATATATGGCCATGAGTTGTGAGTGCCGAGGCAGTTTTATAACAAGTGAATTCCTTCTGCAGGAAATTCAGAGAGTCAGTGAGTCAGCAGAAGTGCTCTGTCAGTAACACCTACACGGCTGATCAAAATAAAACGGTACCAGAGTCTCTGAGCTGAACACTGCATCTGCTGGTTACTTTTACAAAAAGCAGTTTCCGTTGACTGCAGATCCCGACCATACGTCTCCAACGTGTTGAATATTTACACATTGTTTTTTTTCTAATTTATTTTGACAGCTCAGTATATTAGCAGAAGAATGAGACCGCTGCAAGTTAGATGTGTTATTTTATGTGTTGCTCGTCTCAGTGTGGATGGAACCAAAACAACATGAGGACTGCCTCCTGCCACTAACAAATACACAGTTGCGTCAAGGTGGTGTGCAGGATTGTCTGTTGCTGTCGTACAAGTTATCACAGACGAAGAATTATGGAGACAAGAGCCATCGTCGTTGGTGGGAAGATTTAAGCACCAGACGTTCCTCAATGCCGTCGACACATAGAGGCGTTTTCTGCTCTGGCGTCTTTAGGCTGGAGGCTTTGGACTATAGGGTAGTGTAAGGAAAGGATCATGTTTATGGTAGACTACTTTGGTAAGGTTGCGTTGTCGTCATTGTTTCAATGATAAACGTTGGGTGGTGGTTCTAAACGTAAAACATGTGGGTATAGATCTTCTATTGGCATCGTATGTCACGCAGCATTCTCTTCTCCTTGTGCTATCTATTTTACAAGAACGCCATCGCTGCATCCTGTTAAAAATAACAACAACAAATGAACAAGACCATGTTATTCGCTTTTGTTGACGTAACAAAAGAGTGCTGCTGTCCTTTTTGAGAGGACATACACAGGTTAAAATTAGTGCTGGGCAAGTTAATATCGCGTTAACGCATTAATTAATTAATGCCGACAATTATTTTATCGTGCGTTAACGCAGTTTTTTTTATTATTAAGCGGACATTTTTAACACAAACAGCGAGCGGTGAACAGCTGTTTGTGTGGTGTCTCTTCCATCTCTTCCTGTTTCCTTCACCTACATTCCCCTGGGTCCTAAGTCCCTCCATGTACAGCTTCTTATCACCCTCTATGTACCAACGTACATTTATAACAAATACCACACATATTACGGTAATCAGCGTAGCATATGTGTCTGACCAAAATAACAAAAAAATTAAAAAATAAATGATTCATTTAAATATTTTTTTTTTGAGTTTTTAAAGTGTTTTTATTTGGAATTTGTATAATAAGCATATCATTTAGTTATCGCTACTGAGAATTTAACAAACATAAAAAAAAAGAAAAAAACATGACGTAGATAGGTTTGCAGTTTTCAAGGTGTATATTTCTATCTATTACACATGAAAATAAAGTTGTGAACACCGGCTGAATATCTATTATCAGAATCATTATAACTGTATTTTAACTGCTACTGTGTAAAGGGAATACTGCTGTTAAAAAGCACCTGATGTGTTTAAAGTGTTTGCAAACCAAATGTTATTGCACTTTTGTTCATATAGCAGTACTTTTAAAATAAAAGTGCGCAATACACTACTTTTGAATTCATTATTGAATTTTGCGCATAACAATGCGATTAATCGCAAAAGAATCATGTGATTAATTGCGATTAAAAATTGTAATCGTTGCCCGGCACTAGTTAAAATATACAATTTTATCAATTTGTCGATAATTCAGTTTCCAGTGAGCGGCTTTAGTATAATAACTCAAAATTCAGGTTTATTATCTTTACAAATTCTATAAAAGCTGAAGAAATAACAGCTTCAAGAGCTTCACAACAACATGAATATTGTTATTTCTTCAGTCATTTCATCATAATGTTGTTAAATGAAGGTTTTTGTTAAGTGTGGGGCACAAAAAGGCCCTGGTTTTGAATGCACTGAGGGCTGCAATTAAAGTTCAATGCCTCACTCTCCCAAGAGACAGAAAAACACATTGCTATATCTTCCATTGATTAAATAATTCTTTCTTTTCTCTCACCAACAAGCTAAGTCTCTTTTCTCATATATGGGAGAAAAAAATACGTTATAATTAGTGATATATTCATGCAGAGTGGACAGCATAAAATGACCATCTGTACGATACAGTTAAATGCTATTTACAGCCTTAAAAATGACCATACTGCCAAGCATTAGGACTGTCATGAATAGCATGTGTAGGTTACTGTACCAGCCTGCATGGTTGATTATGATTGTGTTGCTGTGTCCACTCCTTGCAAATTACTCTATAATCAGGAAGACATGTTGTTGTACACACACACACACACACACACACACACACACACACACACACACACACAATATCTGACCTTCAGGCTTGTCTGGATCAGGTTTTGTAAACAGTTACACAGAAACAGACACACAAAGCTTCAAATTAGTCACTCACATGTTTGTTTGTCCCCCCGTCTGTCCGTCGGAATAATATCTTGTGAAGTATCTGCAGTGTGAAGTGTCCGCATCTGGAATTTAAACTTTGTGTGATTTAGTGTGCTGGAGTTGAGGGATCTCTGCAAAGGGCGCTGTACATGCACAGCCAACTTATTAAAAAGAAATCTCTGACAACGAGTAGTGAGATGACAGGATGACATAACAAGATCACCTCTCTCCTAAAACCCTTCGGTGGTGCTGTTGCATGTCTGTCTGTGTGGGCAGTGAAACGTACAGAATATCCCGCTTGTAACAAAGAAGAAAAGCTCATTTCCTCATTACTGAAGGACAGGTGAACTTGAGTGCTTTCTCCTGAGAGATGCAAGGATCGCTTGAGAACTCATCCAGAAAAGCCCACTTGATTGGATTGGGTGAAGTCTCCTGGAACAAATCCTCTGTGTCACTGTGATGTAACGCGTCGCTCTGCTACTCTTCTGCTCTTCCCTAATTTGCTTTGTCTTTCTAATATCTGTGTAACAGACATTTCAGTAACACAGACTTCAGCGATACCAATTACAGTATATGACATCAGAACATTGCGTGTGGATTAGCTGTTTTATGTGACAGACAAAGGTCTACGGTGAACACAAACTGTAATTTCGAACTCCCCAGTGGTTTGAGGTGTAACCAATGCAGATGGCTTGATTCTTCGAAGTAATAATTGGACACAATAACAGGAACAAATGTACAATACTATGCAATCTGATACAACACCACAAACCACAGCCTCAGATATAACTTCTTTCTTGTTGAAACCTGGCGCCTACACATTGCAATGTAACGGCAGACAGTTCCGTTGGAGATTCGGGTAGGTCATGCTAGTAGCAGCTAATGTAGCCTCAAGCTGCTACTCTCAAACAGCGATTAGGAGCAGGCTACAGAGGTCTGGGGAGCTTGCTTCTGTCTAACTAGTCAGTTTATTTATATCGCACATTTAAAAACAGAAGGAGTTTTACCCAGAGTGCTTTCCGGTAGAGGCGGATGAGATAGGATCTGACATAAAAAGCTGCATAAAGGGCAATAATGCATAATGTAATACAATAAAACAATAAAAGAAAAGTAAAAATGAAATAAGAAGATTAAAAAACAGATTGGAAACCAGAGGATGTTAGAAATAAGTTAAGAAGAAACTTGACAAAAGTCAGACAGAACAGCGAATAAAAAAGGTGGGTCTTTAAGCTTGATTTAAAAGGGCGTTATACAACGTCTCTAACATATGCACTAGTAATCTTCAAGGCCGACTATTGTGTGTAAAATGATTGCACTTCCCCTTTAAGGTTAGAAAACTAGAACTGTAAGGAGGAGATGGGGTGTGAGCGGTGGTCTCTAGTGGTATAGTTCGATGTTTGGTATGCCCAACTACCCACCACTAACCTTTACTCTAAACACACACACCACTCACTTGCACTCGCAGAGAGTCATTCGTACTACACACTTAAACCGTCAGATGGTCAGAGTACAGTTGCCAGTATGTGGGCTTACTAAACATTTGGAAATAAAAAAATAAAAAAAGCAGTGGTGGAAGAAGTATTCAAATCCTTTACTAAAGTAAAAGTAGTCATACTCAGTACTTAAGTAAATGTAGTAACATTCCACCACTGTAAAGCGTCATACACACAGAACATCACACTACATCTGGCTTTACTTCCGAGAATGTACCATCAGAATTTGTGAAACAACAACGGCCCATTTCAGGAGGAAATGGGCCGTAGCGAGGACAGTTTCTGTACAACGTAATGCAACTTGATACAATGAAATCCCACTGAGAAATAGCTGCACTGTAGACCTGATGCAACACCTCTATTACACACTATAAGCCTCACAAAGACTGGATATTGCAGACCCATTGTATTGTATTATGTAATATTGAACAAGTTTCTCGTCCACCTCCTGTATCTGGGCTCGCTAACAAGCTCCCTGGTTACCACGCGGGGTGGCATAGCAACGGGCGAAGCTAAGCTCCGGCCTGCTGTATGGGGATTATCAGCACACCTGCAACATGTCTGTGACCAATTAATCTGCCGGGCTCCAGTCACAGAGTGCGCATAGAAGGCTTTAAAGAGATCCATGTCACGCCCAAAATCAAAGACGGTAGTGACTGGGAGCACATTAAAGGCACCTGAAGTGATTTCTCATTTCCTGTTACAGATTAGAATAACCGGGGAAAAAGCATCAATTGCGACAAGTGTTTAGCGGGTGCACAAACAATTCCATCTCATTACATTCTCCAATAAGTTGGACGGGGCAATTTCCTTTGAACACTTGACCTTTCAGACAAGCATATTAAATGCATCTGTTTTGCTCTGTGTGTATGTGTGTGTATGTGTGTGTGTGTGTGTGTGTGTGTGGACTGCTAATGGGTCATACTGTAGATGCGTTTCTGCTTTTACCGAAAACTTTAGCAGTCACAATCGATGCAGCTCGTCTGAGGATGCAGGAAACGGGGACAGGCGGTGCAGGCAGCTGCTCGGATTGGGCATTGCGCTCTTTTTTTTCTCCCATCAGCTCTCTGCCGTATTTTAATATTGTGTTGACCTCATTGGGATGCATCGAAGAGAAAAGGGGAGCCAGAGATGAAATTGACTGATTCGCTGCCTTGCACAAATGGAAACAAATTCCATGTGACACTCCTCAGCACAGGGGTATGGGCCCTTAACTCACAGTGGCCACAACCAATAAGTATTATCCCTCCTGCTATACATCATACCCAATCCCTATAGTAAATCCCTTTTCCCCTCTTCCTAATCACTTCTTGTTGGGAGAGCAGCTCCGGTCGGCCGGCTTATTGATACTGTGACGGAAGTTTTGCAAACGGATTCATATTATTTAGAAGTGGTCCTCTAGTCTGGCAGTTCATATGATATGACAAGCCACGTAATGAATAGGAGATCACATGTTTAGCCTGGAGGGAGGAAGCACAGAAGCAGAGCAGTGAAATATCCAGTCTCTGTTTCACATCAGCAAGGACTCATCATCATCGAGAAATTAAAGTTACTCCCGAGGATCACACAAAACCTTTGTTTAACCGTGCAATAAAACACAATGAGGCACACAATGCATAGGGATCTTTAAAAAAATAAATCTGCTTTTCATTACAGCCACAGACAGTAATGGATTTGATTATCTCTCCTCATCACTGACAATTACAAATCGCTTTGAGGGAATCGTTTCAGTCTGTCAAACCTTTTGGGATTTCTTTTTTTTTCACTAAATAGTTTGTATATGTAGCAAACGCAGCCCAGTTTCAAAACTAATTCTGTCAAAACCACAGATACATTAAATGGGGACGTTTTTGCATTTGGTCAGAGCAAGTGACTAAGAACGATGCACAGAGCCGGGTTATGGTCGGGATGACGAGGTATAGTGAGCCACCGTTGTTGAAAGTTACGTGGTATAATAATTAGTACAAGAAAGGAAGGGCAGATTGTAAACAAACACAGAAGACACTTTTGTCCCGTGTTAAACCATAAGTTATGTTTTAAATCTAGGAAAACTATCATGAGACGATTGCATCATTAATAGGTTACTTCTTTACATAATTGCATTACCTCTGACAGATTTTCCAAATATTAAGCATTTCTTTATTCACTATTTTCTGTTAATTGCTTACCTGCTTTTTAAAACGCAAGACAGCTCTTTGTGGAGAAAAGCAAATGTTTATTGTGCGGATGCTCTGAACTAATGAGGTGATTTAAAAAGTAAAGGGTGTATGCATAAATGTTCATGTGCCCAGAATGTAATCCAACATGAGTCACCATTCATATTTTGTCCCTAACTCAGGGACTTGGGTTAGGGTAGTGTGGCCATTTATTTAATAGAAGTATTGATACTACAGATAACTATTAGATGGCTTGTTTTAATATTGCATTAGTGCAGAGGTACAAATTCACTAATAAAAACCTAACAAAACTTGATTATTATTTTACACAATTTGAAGACTATGTAACATAATTCAGTGACAAGATTAATACATAATACATAAATAAAGTAAAAAGTGTGTTGGATGCTTTTTTCGATTTCACAACATGTGAAATCTAGAGAGCATCCAAGATGCTGAAGACGTTGCTGGAGATGTTTGGAAAACAACATTAATTCATGTTGGTTCGCACTAAAAGTTTCTTGAACTCTAAAGGATAAAACTACTTCACTGATTTCTTAAAACATTTCAAACTGCCACTCACGGTGCAATAAAGTAGGGCTTTTTTTGTGCTGTCACTTTAC
Source organism: Leptoclinus maculatus (assembly GCA_032191485.1). Lineage (NCBI taxonomy): Eukaryota > Metazoa > Chordata > Actinopteri > Perciformes > Stichaeidae > Leptoclinus > Leptoclinus maculatus. Next base: position 3,458,719 of record JAVDOI010000014.1, on the reverse strand, counting down.
TGGAGAGGCCACTTATTCCCGGTAGGGAGAGTGGACAAGTGCTTCATGAAACAGGGAACCATTTTGAATCATGTATGGCTCTTAAAGACACATTTATAGCTCATAAAGAAAAACTCTTAGCTTTACTTTACTTTACATTATGTTTCTATTATTATAGCATTGTACTGTGAGGTCTGGATGACACTGTTTTTGTCAAATAGGTTGATAATAGTTTTTTTCTACAATTTTGCTGATTCAAATTATATATTTTAAATTAATTCATTTTCAAATCTAAATAAATAGTGGTTGGTTGTGACATCTTGATGGCAGCTCTGTTTCAGTGTTGTGAGGTCAGGTACTGAGTTCATTTTATTTCCCTCTACTGTTGTTTCCTTAAAAGTGGTCCTGCCGGTTTATTATCTCATGAAATACCCTCCTTCAGATTGCAAATCAAGTTCACAGCCGCAGACAGGAGGGTAGCAGAAATGACACTCCCATAAGTTTCCGATCATACACATCACAATTGGGATTTGTTGGGGACAGGGGCGGGGAGGAGAATTGCTTTAACAGAAAAGCCACAGAAACTAATTTACACGAGATCAAAAGCATGAAAGAGCACTTCTGTGCAGAGATGATAAGCCTTCAAGGCCACTGCCAGAGCCCCAGGACAGTGCTCTGGTCTCAGCCATGTGGACACTTTCTCTGACCACCTGTGTCCATCACTGTCCAAGAGACAAGCCACAGGGATGCTTTAACGGGAATGCCAGAGCAGCTGACAAATGGAGAGCGACGGTGAGGAGGCAGATAAACAAAACACAGTCCGAGATAAGCGTGTGGACTGGGAGGGTGCTGCATGCTATCGTGTAGACAGTAATTTCCATACATTACACTTCAAAAGATTGAAGCTGTGTGTGTGTGTGTGTGTGTGTGTGTGTGTGTGTGTGTGTGTGTGTGTGTGAGTTTGGAAGCGGGACAACAAACTAGAGTGATTATTCATGATCACAGTAATACTTTGTTACCTCTATTATCAGTGTGACTGTGACCTTTGACCCTTCTCATTCTGTGCTGCTGGGGATGTTAGAGATGGAGACATTTCAAACTAATTCACTCCTTTAACTCGGACCGAAGTCACTCTGAATTATAGCTTCAGATAAAGGCTTATGATGTTTATGTGAATTTAAGCATGGCATTTCATTATCGGCTTTTATCATTTGGGATTTATTTCTTCTTTTTTTTGGCACACCATGTCACACCCCTATCATTTGAGTTGTGACATTGCTGCAGCTGTTGTTGTCACAGCTGCTTTTTCAAATAACATTGAGTCTGAGTCTTTTTCTGACAACCTTTCTTTATCTGTACTGCCCACTTGACTGTCACAGTTGTTGATTTGAACAATTTACTTGATTAAATGTCTTGTGGGTGTTTATAAAGAAATATTTCTCAAACTTTCCACATTTACACAGATGTAGTGGGTGATTGGCAGCCTTTCATGTACTTTCATATGACAGTATCTGCAGGAAGCCCAGTGGAGGAAACATGTTTTCAATCAAGACTTTCTTTGATTCTGTCCATTTTGCTGCACCGGCTGCTGGCTTTCGGACCTGAAAAGACACAGAGAGCAACTGTGCAGCAGAAGAAATTTAAAAACCACACAGATCAGATGAAACCGTCTGTGTCGCTCATCTTTTTTTCCTCAGTGCTCTGAAGTCCAATCTCAGCCACCCTGTGTAAACTCAGCAGGAGCTCTGGCTCCAGCTGACAATTCCACAAAAGGCTTTCATCAAAGTTAAACTCTTGATGGCTCCATCTGAAGGTGATATTAAAAAAAAAAGTTAATCTAAATCTCAAAAATTTGAATATCAGGAACTTGTTAAAAAGCAGTGAGTAATCTGTCTGTCTGTCTGTCTATCTATCTATTTATATATCTATCTATCTATCTATCTATCTATCTATCTATCTATCTATCTATCTATCTATCTATCTATCTATCTATCTATCTATCTATCTATCTATCTATCTATATATATAGATAGATATCAGGGGCATTTATATCTTGATCAAGACATTTGGCTCAGTTGATTCAATCTATTAAAGGTGTTTATCAGCTTGAACACATACAATTAAAGTTAGATTTCATAATGCAGGTTTCAGTTTAGTTACTTTGACTCACAGAGGCCAATAGGAAGAAGCATATTTAGAGTATTCCATTAAAGCATCTGTCACAAGTCATTCACCGTGACCTTACATTTCTTATCCGAGAACTTAAAAGAAAATAAAGGACACACTGCAGATTGTCACCCCTCACAGGACTTGGTTGTAAACCTGCACAAATTGACAAAAGTCTAACAATGGTTATTTTTCAACTCTGAGCTCTCCTATCACCACAGCACTATATTTCAATTACCGTAAATTCGGGGATATAAGCCGCTACTTTTTTTCACACGTTTTGAGACTGCGGCTTTTACAACGATGCGGCTAATTTATGGAAGAAGACGCGAACATCCGGGTGTCGGGCACGCAAGAGGAAGATCACGGGGCAACCCCTGTAGAGGATGACGACTCCGAGACCCCGCGCGCATCAGACGCGGCCGCGGAGACGAGCGTGTCGCCCGCTCGCGTTCGAGGAGTGCCCGCTCGCGTTCGGGGAGAGCCCGCTCGCGTTCGGGGAGCTGCTCGTCGCCGAGTACCGCAAGAAGGGCCGGGTGGAGTTCAGGAAGATGTTCGAGCTTCAGACGGGGGCGCGCCTGCAGAGCAGCTGGGGGGTGGTCCCGCACGATGACGTGGCCGGGGACACCTGCGGCTTATAGACAAGTGCGGCTTATTTATGTACAATTTCTTTTTTCTTTTAAAAATTAGCAGGTGCGGCCTATATATAGGTGCGCTCTATAGTCCGGAAATTACGGTAACTTATCTAAGGCCCAGTGAAAAACGTGCTTATAAAAAGGCAAAGCTGTATCATTAAAATGAATAAAAGTACTATTATCCAACTGCAGATAACTTCCATGACCAAAACCTTGTCACGGTGCAATTCTTTCCACACCTTACTTATGTAATGTTATTCAATTTGATTTAATGGTCATGTGATTTTGGATTGCCATTTTCTGATTCAGCTGCTCTTGAATTGTGCTTATTCTTGATCATTTAAGGGGGTATCCCCTCGAGATGGGGATGTGAGCAGCTCCAGCCTAGAGGTTAGCCTGACTTCTGACTGCGAGCTTGACTTATATAGATAGATAGAAAATACAGGTCTGGGATGAGAAACGCTGATCCCTCTCATCCCAGCTCCTACAAAAGCTTCCATCAAGGTGCCCTTAAGCAAAGCACCAGTTTTTTAGGTTGTACAAGTGGAGCTAATCAGGAGAACAGACGTTACATAAAGAAAGGCAGAGTAACGGCCAATGATGAAATACATGCTAATGGTTTTGAAAATAAATAAACTAGTATTTGTTTACCACCTTGTCCCTTGAAACAGTGTGTATGATTTGGCGGCATTTAGCGGTGTGGTTGCAGATTGCAACCAACTGAATACCCGTCTGCTCACTACTGTGGTAGTGAGCAGACGGGTACCAAGACTGTGGTAACAAGAGCAGCAGAGTGCAAAACCGTGGTAACGCCATTTACCCCCATCAGAGGCCATCCTAACCATAATAACACTACGTTAGATAAGATAACATAGACTTTATTGTCCCGAAGGAAATTTGTCTTGGACACATACAGTATCTGCGGTTAAAAAAAACAAAAATAACATAGTGCATACATACAGTACATACACAGACTGTTGCCAGTTGTGAAGTTGGCGGTATCACAGTTTAGCACTCAGCGGCTTACATTACCGCAGTTTTACAAATATGTTGCAGAGCTACGGTGGCTTTCAAGTATGTAAAAACATGAGAAGTCCTCTTCAGGGCCAGTGTTTGGTTTGTCCGTTCTGGGCTACTGTAGAAACACGGCGGCCTCCTTGAAGAGGACCCGCTCCCTTTGTAGGTAGGACGGGTTCATTCTAAGCTAATGAAAACACAACAATTCTTAGTTTCAGGTGATTATGCATCAATAAAAACATAGTTATGCATATTTTAATCTATTTCTGCTAAAAGAGCCCCCATAATGCTTCACACTGCACCTTAAATTATAAGGCTGAAACCCACAAGTGATTATCTTAGCTTAGCATAAAGACTGGAAACAAGGGGAAATAGCTAGCCTTAAACTAACAAGATAAAGTGTTAATCAGGGAGCTTTAGGGGTGTTGATAGGCAGATTCTGTCCACTTTGGATAGAGCCAGGCAATCTGGTCCAACAAGTTTGTGCTAAGATAAGACAACCAGAAGCTCTTCTTGAAATAATAACTCACCAAGTTGAACAGTAATACAATTATGTTTTTTTTATTTGTCACATCTTTTAGGAAATATTTTCATGCACGGCATCTCCACCAGCTCGAGCTGGTTAGAGGATCAGCCCGGGTCAGTGGGAGGTGGTGACACCGGTAAGCGGCTGGTCACACTGTGGCCTTACTGTGTGAGAAGCAGGGTCAAAGGAAGTTAGGTCGTGTGATTTAATCGACGAGCTGACTGAGGCTGCTTTATCTGATAAATAAAGAATGTCATCTGACCCGAAGGCGAAGCGGGTACTACTCTATGTAGTCATCATGTCAAGTTAATGGTCCTTGGCTGCTCCATCAAACATAGGTATAACCATTAACACAGAGGGAGGCGCTGCAGCACCAGCAGATTCAGACAAACAACCTGTGTAGAACTGCAGATTTATGTTTCTATTGTTGCTTGTCGTGTGATTTTATGGTGGATGATGACTACCCAGCCTAATCTTTACCTTGATCAGACGTGTCTACAAGTCTAAACTCAGTCCATTCCTTCTCAGCCTTTACAGGCCTTTGGTCCAGGGCCTACCATTATTGTACTGTACGGTTTCAAAGGGTACCAGAGCAAAAGGGCTGCAACATGCAGATAGATACTGGTTTCAATTCTCCAGGTAGCATTAGTTAGTCTGTGTCTGTAGATGAGGATTCATGCACATCAGAAGAAAACATGGTGTTGAATTCAAAACAACGGGAGGTGGGGGTATTGACAAAACTGGTCTCTACGGTGGGAAGGAGCCGTCTGGCTTGCGGCAAATGTGTTAATGTGGTTATTAGAGAAAGCAGTCTCATGTAAGCCACTCTGTGTGAGGAAATCAGCCTTATAGATGCAGTAATATTTTATCGATACAACTTAAGGTGTCGGATAATGTCAGTAGCAGCCGGCGCTCTACGACAACTGCAGCTGTCAGCTGAACTTGCCTGGGGAATTTGAACGACAGACATGGAAGCTATTGTGCAGACAATAACGTAAGAGGTTCGGTTCCTGCACATGTTCATTGAAAACTGTTTTTTTCAAAACATGGCTATCTATGTAACAAATACAAGCAATAATTGTGGCAGCATATGGCTAATTATGACTTTCTATCTAATAATTTTGACTTTCTATCTCATAATTTCGACCATGGGGATATTTTTATCATCATTATTATTATAATTTTTTTTTTTTGCTGGCGTAAATGGGCCTTCGCGGGCCACATAAAATGAGTTTGACACATGTGGTCTACATTGTACTTGTAGATGAAGGATGAGGTAACAGCTTAATGAAATCAATGGAGACTCCCTCTCATGGAATCCTCGTGGGTGACATTTTGACAAAGAGCAACCTTCGACAGCCTCTCCCATCAGTTGGACTACTCGTCAGGAGCCTTTTGGAAACTTAATTCATCACGAGCCGGATTCATCAAGTTAATAAATCGAGCCAATTATCCCAGTGCCGGCCCATTACTAACTTATGGTAGCTGACAGCTAACTTCAGAGTGATGGACAAGCAGCTGCAAGGAGACATTTCGTGGATTTCAAGCCGCGTGGATTTCATAATAAGTGTTGCGGTGAGCAGCATCACTGATACAGCTCGGATGACGCAATGCGATTCGCTGTCAGAGGTTCTCCAACTTTCGAAGCTCGGCACCATCAGTGTCACAGACAGAGAGGGAAGATAACAGCGAAGGAGAAGCTTTCAAGCCATTTGAAAATGTTCTGTCTGAGTGGCATATGTGAAGCAATAATAATGCCATTAGAGTTGACCTAATGGTTTGAGTCATTTGTCACCACATTTTGTGACCATGAATTTGATGGACTCATGAATAAATTATCAGAAAAAAACATCCCATACATATATTCATGTCCATATTACTGCATTATTCCAGTTATTAGATTGTTTACCTGTTGACGTTTGTCCTGCAAATTTCTCCCATACTCAATGTTTTTCTTTTCGCTCCTCACACTTTTCAGCTCTGAAAGCTATGACAATCCAGTTAACTACCGTCAGTTAGCTCACCTCCTGTGCTGTTAGCGATCTCATTATTCCTGACTTGTGCCTCTGACACTGTCTCCTCCTGGCCAGATAAAAAAACGAATGTCCAATCTGCAAATACAAGAATATCTGTGAGGCTTACGCCTTGTGTGATGTGCATCAAAATCAATATAATCAAGGTCTTTTCAGATTTTTCTCTGAGTCATTTGCGCCCATAGAATTGGATTTCAGGCTCACAAAGCCAATGTCACTGGCAAACACTTACAGCTGATAGCTCACAAGGAAAGAAAAGGAGCTCAAAGAAGCATTGACATATTTTTTTTTGCAGAAACTATGGCAGCTCAAAAAAAGCACCAGACTGCCATCACGGTTATTTGACATGCTATTGTATTGGACAATTCATATTTTAACTTGATGTTGGCGCTAGATCAAAAGTCAAGGGATCACCAAAGTTATTACAATTCATCCTGGGTTGGGGCGTATATATGTGTGGACCAAATGTCATGGCAATCAATCCAATAGCTATTGAGACATTTCCTCCAAAAACACAAATATCAACCTCATGGTGGTGTTAGAGGTAAAGTCAGGGAATCACCAAACACCTACAAGCCCCCTGATGTCTTCATTCATGTCACTCTCTATATAATGTGAACAAGTCTCTGATACAGCTCTTTCTGGCCTGCAATTTAATACACGTTGTAATAAGAGGTGAGTAAGCAAGACAAACAGTGCAGAGATTAAAACATTATATTAATAGGGAGATGGCAATCTCACAATTCAATTCTGATTTCCTGCTTTTGCTCTGAAGCATTTCCCAGGCTTCTTCCCTGTATGAAAATAATAAAAGTCATAGATCAGCATCCTTGCCAAACATTGCAGGCCCTTTCAGATATATTATGGCAATTTTTGTGCATCAGACACAAATCTCCCTCACTGCACTTTTAATAAACACCCTGACACAAACAGAGGAGATTTTTTCTTTTTTCTCTAGCCAGATACAGCCGACAGATCTCAGTGTTAGTTCAAACCTAAATGCTGGTGTGTGTTCCACGGGAGGTCGGCGACACTGAATCATCTCAAATGTACGACTGGATACATTTTCAAAAAGCCGGACACACAATAGCTCATTTTGAAGTGTCGGTCTGTGGGCACATCGGCTGTGTCGGCCAGACAAATGTGACCTGCAGAGTATTCTGTGTTCTCGCCTCCTTCGTCTTCTTTTGTCAGCGGCATCAGCGATGTCGGACAAAGCGTTTCATCTTTTCTATCCTTAAAGAAGACACTGAAATGTATCAGTGTCTTCTCAGCCAGCAAAGCATTGCATCGTCTTTTCCTCAATAATATGCTTGTCAAGTGTATCTTCTCTCTGATCTCCTCCTTCTCACTCTCTGTTTTTGTTTGTTTTTCTCCCCATGGTGACCTGTAAGCAAACAACACAATGGATGTCCCGTACATTAGGTTAATGTACTTTATTAGAGGTTCAGTTTTGCATGTCTGGCTTAATTTAACGGGGCCGGAAAGCCTTGGGACAATAATTCTTCTGACATTTCAAGAATGCCAGGCCCGGCATTAGAGGCTTGTGTTTACGTGAAACCAATGGAGAGATTGGGAGAAACTACAGCTTACTCTGCCTGTTAATGGTGGTTTAGAGCCTAAGGAGACAGGATGCAGACAGACCGGGAGCACACAGCTGGAGTAGTGTGTGTGTGGAGGGGGGAGGGGGGGGGGGGGGTAACGCACTGCCAGGATGGTGGGGGTCACATCTCCCCCGCACATGACAGCAGCAGTCATTCACACAGAGCTCCCTTTTGGTTTCCTAGTTTCCACTGAATGTGTTTTTCTGTTCTGCACCACATTATTAAAGACGAACATATACTGTACAGAAACGGATAATATATGTGGAGAAAAATGCTATTATTTATCATACTGCATGTCTGTATTACGTATGCACAAGATAAGGTAATGTGAATAATAAATGACTTGACTGTATTGTTATGACACCGATTTATTTATGGGGCACATTTGGCGTTGCTAAACTGTGCATGTTTTCCCTCCTTATTGAGAGCGTTAAAGAAAAGAGAAAGCACGGACGAGAAATAAAGAGGTGGGATTCCTGCCCATATTCTTGAGCAAATAATTTCTGATCACAGAGAAAAAAAGTATATATTTCCTATGTCTTGTGGTATCAACTGACTAATTGTAAAATCTGGATCCTGCGTGACATAACAGCAGTTGACATCATCCCATGAGTCCAGGTATTACACAGTCTGTGCCCCTGGGGATTTCTCATTATTAATCCAAATGAAGCCGACTCAAAATGTGCGCTAAAGAGCTGTCAGTGTTGCATTTCTTTTTAATGATTGTAGTGACCCAGAGGCAAGCAGAGTGGACAGGAAACAGCTAAATAATGGGTACAGTCAATACAGAAAAAGGTCATCTTAACAAATGGAAAGACCTGGCTGAATAAAGACACTAGAAGGGTTAGTTAGAGACGTACACATGGCGCTGTCCTACAAAGGAGAGCCTGCTCATTACTTCAAGTGAAGGCAAAGGTTATTATATTGCAATGTTTTTCCGACTGACCAGCCTCAAAGGACAATTTCTTGTGATGTGTTGAATGTCTTTTAAGAAGTATCCCACTAGTGTTTCTTCTAGATTCTCAATTAGTGTTTCCTGAAGACGGAGGAGCCAGATAATGCAAACGTCAATGTATGTCGTGATTGTGTTTCTCTGAAGTCTCTCAAGAAGGAATCCATCAAGACATTTATGTTTATTGTTTGCAGTGTTTTATATTATCCAGGACCTGGAAGGAAATAACCTATTATTCTCTGTTAAAGCTAAAATCAAGTTTCAATTTCTTTCATGAAGCACCTCCGGCGTGCTCCGTGCTCCGGTGTGTGTTTCCTCTTTAAGTGACACAGAACGCTTTTCATAAACAAACTGGACGACTACAGTCCGACTGTTTCACTTTTTACAGAGACAGAGAAAGGCCTTCCTACCGCCGCTTCCGGTGTCAGCTTGTCAGCAGTGTCGTTTACTGCACACCATTACTCCCAAAGGATTTACTTCCAGCTGGAGCACAGATGATCTTTCGTCGACTTCAGCAAGGTGGGTGTCTGCTGCTTGTGCTAATATATACAGTGTGAGTCGCTGGATTTCCTGCGTCAGTGTTTTTGTGCTGTTTGCAGCATGTTTGCAGCTAATTGCCTTTGCTGCTTGCGTGTTTGCATGTGACCGACTGTCTTGTATGAACTTTGTCGATGACCATGGATGGTTCACCTATGTTGTTCTAGGTGTTGCATCATATTTCCCAGCTGGTTGCTGCTTTTCTAGTTGTTGTTGTTTTTTTTTCTGTTCTGCAGCACATCTTGCACACAGCCTATTCATATAACCGGTCATTATTTCCCTGTGATATACTAGGCTTTATGGACAACTCAGCCTGGCTTTGTGACGGCTTGCTTTATTATCCTCCACATCATACCTACATGTAAACTGCTGAGCTGCTGCTCTGTGGTTCAGGCTATCTGCTTAACTCGGCTGCACGGTTATCTGCCTGTTTTAAGAAGGGATCCTAAGCTACACAGCATGAGTACTGCACCTGCCAGGACTTGTGATTTTTAAATGTGTGTGTAACTATCTGCTGCATAGCTGATGAGACTAAACCTGCTGCTGCACAGCAAACATTGCTAGGTTCATATTTATATACATCTCACTTCACTGATAGTAAATTGTCTGTGATGGTTGTGAGAAACGACTGGTGCTGCTTGCCAACACATAGTAGTATATTCTGCTTAATAGCTGGCATCCTACTCTGTGTATATTGTGGTTGTGAGGGTTTTAGTTCATGATCATCACTCATCTGTCTGCATGTTTGCTGAGAACGACAACGTCAGAACTTGTCGTTGACCTTGATGTCAAATATTAACTCTACAATCCTCCGTCCACATAATAAATGTGGTCTATGTGAGCTGGATGGTGGACAGGTTTGTCGTAAAATTGGGACATGATGGATCGCTATTATTAGGCCTGTTTTTTTTGTTGTCTTGAACTAAAAACTGTCACACTTTGCTCCGCATTGCTACCTTGGTGACTTTACCTTGGCTTCAAGGGGACGGTTGTGTGTGTTAAAGCAAGTTTGTGATGTTGGAAGAGCTGAGAGACTGAAAGCAGTTGACTCTCTCGATACATCTGCCTTTTGAAAGTATGTTACAATCACACAAATTGAAACGCTTTAAACCTGTTTTGGCAACGACTGGTCTTCCGTTGCGACAGACGCACAAGCGCACGCACATTTCAAAATGCAAATGGCAAAATACTTAAAAGGATTTTCAATGTGTCAAGCTGTCATTAAAACATCTGATCTTTGAGGTCAGGTGATTAACAGCAGCCGTTGCTTTGACACAGAGGTCAGCGCACTGAATCGCCCAGCGTCCTTCTTGATAAACATAAAGAACCAAACAGATGTCTCACTCGTACAATGACTTGACTTTCTTTTAGCAGCTCCCGTGAACCTCTTGTTAAATCTTCTCTGGATCCTGAGAAAAGCAGAGGGCTTCATCCGTATTCCTGCTACACAGCGGTATTTGAACAACAAGGTCAATTCTGACTTCCATTTAGGCTCGCACAACATAGTTCAACATAGTTCATTAATGATTTTACCAAGTCGCCCAAACCAAATCTACTGACTGTAGGTGTGTCACTGCATTTCTGATGTACTGTCTGATATCTGACACATTTCTAATCGGAAGGTTGGTTTAGACCAACGTTGTCAAGTATGTATTGTTTATTGTGACGTTTAGATGTTATTAATGCTTACCGGTATCCTAGAAAAGAACTACTACTCACTTATTTACAATCACCTTTACTTTAATTACTAGTCGTTTTATGGTGCTAAAACCATCAAATGTGTTGTTATTATACTGTTGCAATGAAATGAGGAGATGAATCATTCAGTGTTTCCAGCTCACTCTGGGTTTTCTGCTCAGTAACCTATGTTATATTTTAGCAATGGGGGCAGAGACAGATCCCAAATAAATATTTTACACCTATAAATAATTCTATTTTGTTTTTTTCATGCCTGTGAGGAGCTAGTACCTGCTTTGCAAGCTCTGCAGGCCTCTGTCACACATCCTGAATAGGATGCGCGACACCTCAGACTGCATCTCTAGTTTAGAGTGCAAAGTCAACATCGCGAAAACACAGCTTATTCTGCAGTAAAATGTTGGAATATATATTACCCTGAGGGCGTTCTCTGTTGTATATTTTGCTTCAGTTTCCATAATGTGACCATTACAGTTGTTCATCATTATGAATAGTAACTTCAATGTGAAGAAAGTCACCTCCATAATGCTATATAAACGTGGATTATACATTTTTTCTATGCTGTTCCTGAATTAATTAGGCAAGGTAATGCATCATTGAGGAATGCAGGACGAGGTTTACCATAAGGCTTTTTTTATTTATAACCTATTCAGCAGTTAGACTTTCATCGTGTCCTGCGGTATGTTTGTCATGTTTTCATTTGGGCAATACGGCAATATTTCTGGCACGCCTCAGGGAGCCGCTTTGGTCCCGCTCTCCCTCTGTGGTTGATGATACTAATGAGGCAGTTTGCGAAGATTAAGACCATTATTCACTCATGTTGTGGTGCACTGAGTTTGTTCCAATTACTGTGCCCAACCTCTAGCTAGAACAGTGTTAAATGCTGTAGTTACTTTTTTGTGGAAAAAAGGGAAACAATTTTTCCTTTTTATTTGTCTAAAGTAAAGTGTGAGAAATTATGACTAATAAAAATGGAATTTCTTGAGTAAGCAGAACATTACTTGCTGTCTCACAACTACGTAGACCATCCCAACCGCAATAGCAACAAGTAGGATGGAAATAATATATAATAATATCAATGACAATAAAATGAACAATAACTAAGCTCTCACCAAGCTGTGACCATGCTGTATGCTCTTGTAGCTGCAGCTGATTGGCCAGTACTGGTAGTTCTGGTAGCTGATAGCCCAACACACCGTTCTAAACACTAAACGTTGTTTTACCCCCTCTGTGTCTTTGGCTGCAAAGGGTAGTGAACGGGGGTCGGAGATGGACTCCGCTACGGCCCCTTTTCGTTCGGTCAGGCCGGTTAAAAGTAGTATGTGAGGCAATCAATGCTTCAGGCAATAAAAGGTGTTTTGACAAAACGTGAGTCACCACAATCTTGAGCGATCCATGAGCATGCAACCATAACTGGGCGCCTAATATATTATGTCATTTTCTGCAGCAGAATGCGAGATAAGCTGTGGACAGACACGGAGGTGCACTCTCAATTACTCACTCACGGGAAGGGAGCAAGCACGCACATATGCGACCAATCGCATTATCCTCCAGGCTAAGATGATGATGTCGACTACAACCCCTCCAACAACAATGATAGAAATAACAACAGCCACAACAACAACAACAACGATAATTGTAACAACAATCACGACAACGATCACGACCACAACGCCATAAGTAACGACAACAACAACAAAAAAACTGCAACAGCAATAACTAAGTTGCGATGGAGAGGGCAAACTTCCACATTGAATTGCCGTCATCTCCCACGCTGCTGCTGGTGCAGCATGATGCAGGTAGTCAGCAGCGTTGAAAAGCAATCGGTAGAAACCTTGCTGTCGGTCAAAGACATAACTCAACAACACCAGTGGGTGTGTGTAGATCGGTGTGGGCGCGCTGGTAGTGTATAATGTGTGGTTGCTACCCTGTGATTGGCAGCCTGGTAGCGTAAGTTATGTTACAAGCGTACTTATTTTAAGCCAAATCATGATATTTTTTTCCATCCCAACCAGGTGGTTTTGTTGTTGCCACGCAAAAGGCAGGGCTTCTGCCCACTTTGCGAAATATGATGAGTTCATGTTGTGATTGGTGGGTGAGTGCATATGACCGTCTAAGGGGGCCAAAAAAGAAGCGTCACTGGGCTAAACCAACAGCAAAGGTAGAGGGCGTAGCAAGAACGAAATAGACCAACAAGAAAACTGCGAAAATAATAAATACAATTAGTGTTATATGATAAAACTACAAATCGCTTTAAAAAGCACTTCACAAGGATTAAAACAAACAAACATGTAAGG